>JARJLF010000015.1:0-600000 GCA_029378395.1 Mycena leptocephala
GATGCGTTGATGCTATTCTATCGCGCAGATTCGCGCGGCGTTCTGTCACACCTAACCGAGTCCCACCGAGGCCGATCATTCACCGTCAGTCCCACTGATGAAGGCCTCGTCAGTGGGACTCGGTCACTGACAGTGGGAGTGGCCGAGTCCCACTCCCACCCTTCTTGTATATACTCAGAACCAGAGGAGGGGTCGGGATACGAGTTGATCAAAGGAGTACATTCGTTGAATGCATTGTCTATGCGGCGCTGAAGGTATTGGGGCAGAGCGGAGAAGGAATCGGCGGACATGAGGGAAAGAGGAAAGAAAAGAGAATGCAATCTAGTCTCGCAAAGCAGACTTTAGATACTTTTGAGAAGACAATTGTTCACACGTATATAAATGCGATCATGTGATGAGTTGCTCTTGACGCAAACACTCACAAGCTTTAGGACCCTTGCCTCCGGCACGGCTTACTCGCTGCGCTCGCAGCCGTCCCTCCGGCGGGTCCACAGCTTGTTGGGGCTCTGCCCCAAACCCCTGCTAAATCCTTGTTTCGCCGCAGACACGGCGGATACAGAGTCCGGGGGTTCGCCCGCACACGGCGGATTCCGAGTCGTGGGAACCGGCAGGGCATGGGACCAAACCACGTGAATTTTCATGTGACTTTAGTGGCTGTGTCCATTGTGTTTTCAAGTATAGGATGTTGTTGGTTCAACCGCGTCAAACTGACTAGAATCCATCAAGATGAAATTTGGAGTGAATAACTGCATGATTTCCCCCGGCCTTCAGGATTCTGAAGGTTTTTTTCTTGTCCCAGCGCCTAGAAAATATCCTTGTCACTTCTCGCCTTCCAAGCTGCCAGTGCATCCCTGTTTAGGGCCTGGGTTAAGGATTGCATGTCGACATGGTAGCGTTGGTTCATCTTTGCGAACACATCGCTTAGATCCACCATCTCCTTTTTTATGAAGGAGGTGTCGGCTACTTCTCCTCCTATTTTAGGGCCTTCCAGGATATACTGCCCCGCTTTCACCACGTCAGCTATATCGTGCGGAATATCGCTAGCGTGGTCCGGTTTCGTGATTTGGAGGCGGCGGTAAACGCGTCCTCGAAAATCTTCGTCCAATCCCTTTGGGAATTCCTTTCACGCCTCGAGGTCTGTCATTTTCCCCTCCGTGATTAGGTGATTCGCGATGGTGGAGAACTTTCGATGATACTCGGAGAAGTCGTCCTTTGTTTTAATCATCTTCGAGGCCCGACCAGTGACGTACGCGTCTAAATCATTCGTGGTGAAGATTTTATGGCCGTCGGAGCCTGGGTACAATTCTTGGATCTTCGTTTTGAATTCGGTCCACGTGACCGCTTGGCCTGCTGTGATGCTTCCGTTCCACAGAAGTTCATCCTCCCGATCAATATATCGGAAGGCAACCTTTATCTTTTCTGCATCAGTGGTCTTTTCGCATGATTCTGCGACCTCCTCGACATCCTCCCAATAGCGTTTAAGGCTAAGGGCCTTTCCATCGAACTCGGGAGCCCCGTGGGCCGTACGTCCGGGTAACATTTTCGTCATCCGCTTTCGGATAGGGGTAGGTTGAGAGTCGGGTAAAGGCAAGTCTGAAAGGGTGGACTCCGATGAAAGAGTATTGGATAGGTCGGTGGTTGTAGGAACCGAGTCTAATGAAGTCTCGGGAGAAAGAGAGTCGGTGGGCGTCTCTGGTGAAGACGGGATGGAAGTAAGAGGCGATTCTTCCTCTGGTGGTTGCTGGACGAGAGGTACGAGAGCCATGGGTGCTGTCGATACTGAGGCGGTAGGGTCGTTTTCTGCAAGGGTTATCTCCTGTAGCACATTTCTTCTGCTATGCAAGTTTCGTGAGGGCGTGTTCGCCGATGTATTGGCACGGTCTAGTGTCCTTCTCCGTCTAAAATCCACGGTAAAAACCCCTCGCGGTGGGCTCCAGTTGTGATAAGGACCGCGGTGTCGCTATGAGAATATGTTTTATCAAATAGACAGCCTGTTCGGCCTCTAGGGGTTAATTAACGTTGGAGGATAGTGGGGATGTAGGATTGGGACGTGTGCGTTGTCCGAATGAGAGTGTTGCACGGGATCGCACGAGGCGTCCATTCCGTGGTTTCGTGTTGGGGGTACCTGCTGTTAGCTGTAAACGGGTGTGGGGGTGATAGTTACCTGTCCTAGGTCACAAGCTCGAGCGAACAACGCGTTGTTTCCTGTAAAATCCAATGCCTATGCTGCAATCCTTCCCTCGTGTTTCCCCGATGTTCCCAACGAAGACTGACTACAACACCCTTTTCTGCTATCCTTTTATACCTTTTCGCCTCTCGACCGTCCCCTTGATGCCCACTCGTTCAGTTCCCGTTTGAGGGTGCTCGCGCAGGAACGTACATAGGGTGCGTTCAATATTTGGGGCCACGGGCGAGGCTTACGTTCGTATTTTGGGGTTCGTTTCCACGGACGGACGGAGTGTACGATGCAAATTGGTACGGGTGCAGGACCCGTTCCATAGCAGAGCGGATTCCTGGGCCATAAAAGGTTAGTTATTGGTCGGGGGATGCGTCCGGACACATCTAAGGAGGTTTGGAGTGGTTTGGAAGGATGGGAACTGGATCGGACGAGGTTTGCGTTTGAGTGTTGGTGACTTCTAGGGTGTGGGAAGAGGATACCAAGCCCAGGATGCCCGCTATTGGCTGGTTTGTACCACTCTCGTGGGCCGTAGCGCATGGTGCCGTGCTCGTAAGTGAGGTGCGAGTCGTGCAAGGGCAGAGTTCGGGTGATGGGGGCGGACATCGAGGGTCGTGACTAGTCGGGCGGGTGGTACGAGCGATGTGGAAGGTTGGATGGGGACCGTAGGCTGCGTGCGTTTGATGAGACTCCGGATTTGGTAACTTTGATTCCCGATTTGGATGAACGGGCGCCTCGTACGTTCTCGTCCAGGGCTCGGTTGAAGGGGCCGTGAGGCGGTGTGCAGGGCGTAGCACAAGCACCAGCCTCACACCGGCTTGGCAAGTCGTCTTCGTCGTTGTCCTGTGGAGGGCTGGCAATCTGTACAAAGTTATTAGATCAGGGGACGAAGTGTAAAGTAAGGACACGCACTTGGGGATTGGTGCGCCCCGCAGCCGACGGTGCTTGACCAAAAATATCATCGAGGTCTTCGTCATCGTCGAGCCCCTCGTTGCCTGCTGTGTCATGGTCGCGAGACTTGTCCACGTTCGGGAACAAGATGTGATCCCAGTATTGGAGAAGGCCTATCGCCCAGGCCTTCTTGTCGCGCAGCCCCTCGCGAATCCGACGGACGTAGATGCGGTATCGGTAACCATAGTCGATGGTTGTCTCGTCGCCAACCTTCACAAGTTGCGTGTCCGCCGAATAGAGCCATATGGTCTGAAGTTACTCAGGAAGAGCTTGGTAGGATAAAACAAGAACGCACCAGGATTGATGCAGTTACAATCGCACCCGGTGTTGTACGGGTAATCTTGTGTATGTGTTCGAGGCACTTGGCTTGCGGGAGCTTGGACTTGCCTTCGAATAACCCCTTTGCGCCTTGACGTCCGCGGATGAAGGAAACGTAGACCTTCAAAAACACAAAAGAAACAGAAATGAGCGACAGAAAAGAAATGTGGCGGCTTGCACACCTCGAGCACCACATTTCCCCGGAAAAGAGAGTTAACGTTGATTGTCCCGTCCCACTTGTTGTAGAGGAGGGGCACTTCAAAGCGATCGTAGAAAGCTTGGGATGTGTTGGTGGCCGGTTTGTAGCTGATGAGCTTTGAGAACGCGTCGAAGCGGCTTGCAGACGTAGCGAACAGTTTCACATCGTCGACAATATACTGAAGGGCCTCGGTGCGAACGCGATATCCCATGGAGGAGCGCTGGCTGTGCAAGCCATCCATGAACTGTGGCATGGGTGAATAGAGCACGAAAGATTAAGAATTGATTACGCACGGAGTCTTGAACCCAGCGCTGCTTGATTTTCGACTTCACATCGTCGGGAAGGACAGTTAAAATATCGCGGAGTTGGCCCTGTCGCTCGCTCTTGATGGAGTCGAACTCATGGTCGAAGTCGAAGCTGTCATCCTCTTCTGTGCTCATGACATCGTTGTCGATCAGGAAGATGGCCTTCGTCAGGGCGAAGTGCCGGCCTGCTTCGCGTATACGGGTCTCGATGTCCTCTGGATTGACCTCCGAGACGTCTGCGTCGCGTGCACGGTCGCCGCGCTTGCGCATCTTTCGTGGTTTCCTGGTCGCATCGACTTGCTGCTCTGCATCAACAGCACGGCGCTTTAAATTGGTGCGTTCTTGTTGGGCTTCATTGGCTTGAACTTGAAGTTGTTGGCGAATCTGAGGAGTTTGAGTAGAGTAATGGGTCGACATTTATCCTAACGCACCCTGCGCACGGTTCGCGGTGACTTGCTGGGGGTGAGCTGCTGAGCAAGGGCAAGAAGGTCGTCGAGCGGGTGGGGAGACGAGGGCGGAGTCGGTGAACTAGAGTGTGGCATAGTTTGTGAGTTATGGTGGTGGTAAGAAGGAAAGAAATGTGCTTGCCACCGTCTTAAGTAGCAGCCTTGACTTTGCGCATTGTCCTTAGTGATGGTGGCTCAAGTCCAAGGAATGCCACCGCAAATTCGGTCACGTGTTTGTGACTTTGTTACTTACGCCGAGACGCGCTTCGCCGCTTGCTTGACACACAATGCCTAAGGGAGGATATAAGCAGCGTAACACTTCCAAGAAGTCGAGATCCCAGAAAGAGCCTCCACAGTGTTCATTCTGTGGTGCCGTTACCGCCAACATCCAGCATGCGAGAGTCTGCAGCGAATACCGCAAATCTCGGCAGGATGCATACCAGCATGTGGTAGAGCAGAGACGTAACCGGGACCCGGTCCCAGAGGTACACATCTATTTTTTATGCTAGTGGACATTGGCTCAAAATATTGCTAGCAACGCGAGAATCGTAACTCGAACGCTGAGCCTGAGCCCGAGGTTCAGCAAATGGACCTGCATGACGAAATGGACGACGATGTGATAGCGCAGCTTCCAAACCCCGATCTATTTGCCCTAATGGACGTAGACTCGGATAACACTCTTGAAATTCCGATTCCCACCGTTGAGCTGCCCCCGTGATTTATCTTGGTGAAACACCATCCCCACGCCAACAAACCCTGTGAAATCATCCCTCTCGACAGCTCTCCAGCCTCTGCACCCGAAACCGTACCCGCATCGACTCATGCAGCTCCGACCGTAATGGACCGCCCCTGGGCACCATTCCGAACGTTCGCAGATTTCAAGTTTACATCGTGCCGGATCAAGAGACGAGCCCCAAATGCTCAGATCGACGAGGATCTTCTTGATCTACAGGACGGGTCACTCACAACTGACTCTCTGGTGACTTTCCGCAATCACCGCGATATGGAGAAGGCTTTGGCAGCGGCAAGAGTTAGCAATGTCCCCGTAAGCCATTCAATTTGTAATCTATGATAACTAACCTTATTTTCTCTTTAGTTTCGGTGCACGACTCTGACTATTGAGTTTGAAGGCACCCATTTCGGTGGCACATACAATGTCGAAGTTGAGTTCCGTGACCCATGGAGCATCATAACCCAGTGGGTTTGCGATCCGACGCTGACTCCCGTCAGCACTTGGTTCTCGCAAGAGAAGTATTTATGTCTTAACGGTACTATCAACTTATCAAATCCACTCTACGACGAGCCTTTCACCGGTGAAACTTGGCGACGCGTGGATGTAAGCGGCATATATTCCTCGCGTGTACAATCCCTCATTCGCAAATTGGTTGGCATAGGATGACCTCCCAGGGGATGGTTATTATCCATCGTGTTTCCTCGGGCTTCACGTATGGTTGGACAAGGGACTTGTTTCCACCAAAGTCAAAATGCATCCCATTCTCCTTCGGGGTTGCTGGATCAACTCAGCGACACGAAACGGCTCCGGTAACGGGGGCTCTGCGTTGGTAGGATTTGTGAAGATGGTGTGTGACCACGGCGTAGCCACTCCTTCACTGACATAAATCTTTCAGCCCGATAATATGCGCCAGATTGATCCTCGCAACTTGAACACTGCTGCCCGTGCGGAATATGATCAACTCAAGCGCTTAATATACCGCGGAGTCTGCGAGACGGTCATGGCCTCATTGCAGCATCGGTCTCATCGTGGCGAGGCTCTGCGCTTTGGAGATGGTATCATTCGGGTCGCGCATCCAGGGGTACTCATCGAATCAATGGACTTTGAGGAGCTTGCAGCGTGGCTTGCGATCCGAAATTCACGGTCTCTCCATCCATGCCCACAATGCCTGGTCCACAAGGATGACCTGCATCGCCTCTCATGGTCTTCACTGCGTTCAGACCCCCCCGTAGGCACAGGTCTGCCAGATCCTGATAGGCAGATGTGTAGGCAGACCAGTGTGCCAACCCTTGCCCATCCATCTGCCCATCCCTGCCGAGGTTGGTCTAGGTATTCCCACTGGATTAGGCACACATAGACTCACGTGGGCCGATGAGCCTAGCTAAGCCTTGTTAGCCAAATTCAAAATCTGACATGGTTTGTACCCGTCCAGCCATTCCAACCAACACCAGCCTAGACCCAGGTCGGCCAAGGTTGACCAAGGTTGGCCAAGATAGACATACCACTGTCGGCGAAGATCTACCAAGGTGGGCAGGCTCTGCCTTGGTAGGGGTGCTAGACCAACGTTGGCCAACACCTATTAGGGTAGACCAACATCGGCTTGGGTGGGCAGTCCGTAGGCGGAGATCGGTGAAGGTGGGCACATCTGTGCCTATGGGGGGGTCTGAATGCAGTGCTTACCCACCACGAACGGCAGCCGGCATGTCTACTGCTCTTGTGAAGGCCCCAACCTCATTGAAGACCCGGCGAAACGAATTCCTAAAAGGGTAGTCTTGTGGTTACCACGCCATCACAATAGGCGTCGAGGGTTATTATATAAGCACTGTTTTAGGAACATCACGTGTATCATCCTCGGACGCGACTTGACGCATCGTCCAGAGCACAGAGCACAAAATAGGTGTAAATAAGTATATAAAACCCTCTGAACACACTAATACTCCTGTTACGATTTTTTTCTAGTCAACCCTGGACTGGAACTGGTTGAACGGAGTAAATCCCCGGCTTTATGTCCCAATTCGGCTAAAACAGCCTGTGGTACAGAAATCACTTGGAAAAAGTGCCTTCTGGCATTTTAGTGCTTGTTGAGGACTTCAGAGACTGTTCTCTGAACCGCCAACCATAAAAGTCACGTCGAATAGGGCACAGACGCGTGAAATAAATGAGTTATTTGGTCGTGCATTGGCCATCAATTCTTGATAAGGCTGGACGCCGCTTATCAGACGCGGTAACTAACAGACTAGTATACGAGGTTACGAGTGTCAGTCTGTCTGGAGAGACTACTAAAAAGGTACGGGCTCCATGATTTTGAGGTAAGCTCCAGCACGCTCCCATCCTAGATTTAAATTGACTTCCGAATTCAGCATTTCCTGTGGTCGTTCGCCTATTCGGATCCATATGAAGCGACTGGATATGACTGTCTTCACTTTTTTGACGGCGGAATTTGGGGGCGACACATGTGGGTCCTCCTCAAAGAATACCTTCAGACTAATGGGCTTGCAACGGACTTCAACTCAAAGTGAGCACTGCATTACTTCCACTTGTGAGAGATACTAACATGCCCTATTAAGTATGGATAAATTTCCACGCTGGCGTGATCTCAAGCACCTTTCCTCGCCAACGACGATTGATTATTCGGATGGTCAAACATTTTTGGATATTCTCAAGGTAATCATGTAGCGGATTCGTCTGTATGTCGCTAATCACTCCTAATAGTGCGCACTGCCGTGTCTTGTCCAGATTCTTCTCCAAAACTCCTGTCTAATCAAGCTAGTGCGGGCGATGCAAAAGGTTCGTATCATGCTTGGCCTTGAAGTCACCACTGCCTCGCGCATTGAACTCCTGCGCAAATGGATCAATGTATACGAGAAGGTCTGCGAGGCAAGCCGTCCATTTAGTATTCCATTGTTATCAACGACTAATTTATGCTGGTGCAGGAGGTCTCAGAAGAGCACGACAAGTCCTTGAACTTCCTCAAGCAACATTTCCTCAGCCATGCCATAAAGAATTTTCGAAACAAGGGAACGAGTCGGAACATGAATACCCGTGTGGGAGAGGGCTTTCAGCAGGAGGTGGCCGCACAGTACAAGAAGACAAACGGAAAAAATGCCGAGCATCAGGTACGGCGGCATCGTCGCTTGTATGAGTGTTGACTGAATTGGACCTTTTAGATTTCAATCATGGACGAAAATGAAGAAACGATGGCTCGTATCCAGATGGCAGTCGACCAATGGCGCAAGAGCCAGGAGGAAGACGAAGAGGATCCAGTTCTCATGTCGTCAAATGCTAATTCGCATGCCCATTGGCAGTTGGGCTCAGCTGACCCTCGGATTACGACCGTTCGTATGGAGGCAGTGCACCAAAGAAATCCCGCGTTCCGCGACTTCAATTTGAAGCTTTGTGGGTACTTGGCACGTCACTATCCATCTCATTTTGTGCGCCCTGATCAGGACATACATGTATGTGCACCGCAGTTATTCCCTCAATATTGAAACTGACGTGATACCGCTGCAGATTGAGTCCTGCAAAGTTCTCTATGTTGACTATCAATCCAAAGTTGACTGGAAGCTTGCCCGGGATATCCTTCGCTGCAACCCCTGCTTCCACACACGACCCCGATATGATTCCATAATATACGAAGGCCAGGACGACGACTTGGCCATGGGGCAGCTCCAGCTCGTTTTTCGTTGTCATCTGCCGCAGAAGATTACTCTCGATCTTGCCATGATCCAACCTTACCGCAAGAGCTCATGGGCTGCACGCACGCGCACCGATTGTCCGATCTACGAATGGAGCCCCGGAAGCACGATCTTCATCGCGCTTGAACATGTTACACGTGGCGCGCTGTTGTGCCACATATTTGGCGCGTCGCGCGAAGTATTCTACCTGGTGGACTGCATTGACGAGGATTTTTTTCTACGTGTGAATGAGATAGATTAATTGATTAATTTGACCGTGAATATTTTCCATTCATCCCTGATGTCGGTCAGGACAGAGCCTCACTGAAGAAAGTTAGCAGCAGTGAATGTCTAGGTTTAATTGTTATACTGGCACTACTGAAATTTTTTTCTACGTGGCTACACTGAGGTCCCAGCTCCTCACTCACAAGCCATGTAAATCCGTCCCAAGAGGTCTAAAGCCTAGAAGGGCCTTGAGATACTTCGAACGGCTCAGAACCGGTTATAAGCTGGTTACAAGCCACTCCGCCAGCGGCTTGGGACCGGTTGCAATCCCACCCAAGTCGCCAAGCCGACCCAATCCGTTGCAACTGAGTTGGGTTTTTTCCGACATGATCACCCATACATGAGCTGTACGACTCGGAGGTAACTCGATGACTCCAAAAATAGGGGCAAGTATCGAAGCCATTCGAGCCATTACTGTACTATTTAATTCAATTCGTCGGTCACGCATTACAGGCCCCCAAATCGACGAATAATTTCGTGCCTGTCACAGGTCACCGAGGCTGAGCGCGAACTTGTCAAAAAAGTCACAAAATCGCGAGAAAAACGCGTCCAAAACCAAAATATTTTCTTCGCTGACGCGCCCTAATGTGGAATGGCCGTGGCGCTCACACAGCTGCCATTTCTGACATGATCGGAGAAACTCGACTTGTCCCGCTCCCACACGCACTCGCTTCAAGTTCTATTGAAAATACTTGTTAGATAAAGGGAGCTCAATACCAGGAACAGGGATATCCTGGTCCTTGTTGTTGGTGTGGCGCCAAAACTCGCCCACGTATTTGGTGTTGGGGTGACGCGTGCGCATGCCCCGGCCCTTGGGTGCGGCCTCCTCATCAGAAGTATCCTCGGCCGGCAGCTCTGCGTCAACATCCTTAGTGTCCCCACTGGAAACCACTGGACCGACAAATCCACCGGCTTGTTTCTGCTGGCGGCCTTTGCGAACACATTTGGTGATGACATGCTCGACGACCTACGCGACAAGCGGCGGTACGCAAAAGAGGCTTACGGCAGCCAATTGATTTCGCGTCATTCTGATCCGCTCGCTCGCACTGCGTCATAGGAACTGGCTGAGCGCGCGCCATTTCATTTATCTCGCCTCAGAATCAAGGCAGCTGGGCTTAGAATGGAATTCTGGATGTCCTGGAGCAAAGCGCGATTTTTTTTTTGTGTCACAGTCCCCAGGGGCAATCGACGAATATGAATGTTCGTTGCTCGATGTCACGGGTCACAGGGCGCGCGAATTGAATTAAATAGTACAGTAGCCATCAATTTGCGCAACGTCAAACAGCCATCAGATGGCTCGAATGGCTGCATCGCAAACTCTCTATTAGCTAGTATATTTAGCTACAAAAGTTAGGAAGGAAAGAATTGTGGCAGATGGTCCGCACCCGCCGTGCATGTTTTGTCTTTCAATATTGCCTGCAGGACACTGGTTCGATTCCGGGTCGAGTCCTTAGGGATTTTACCAGTGGGTTTTTTTTGTTTCCTTGCCTCCAATGAATTGCCTGGGCGATATATTCACCTACAAAGGCTATGGAAAAAAAAGACTTGTGGCAGATGGTCTACACCTGCTTTCTGTTTGAGGCAGTTTGTCCTTCAAGCAAGACAGTGCTAAGGCTCCAACCTTTTCCGTGTATAAATTTTTTCCGTGTATAAATGTTTATACACGGTTATAACCGTTTTCGTTTCCTTTTTTTGTGCTGCTGGGTTCAAACGGTTTATAAACGTTTTCTACACGGTTTAAATGGTTGGAAATTTGGAGCACTCAATCGTGATTATTCTCATGTTTACCAGGCAAAATTCAGGCTGATTTACGGTTATAACTGTCTCTGAGATCGTGAGAGTTTCCCTCAACACCATAGATCAATGCGTTGGCCTCTACAAAAAGAAAGACTTAGCAGGTGATGCGATCCAAATATGGCGGTTTCTCCGGTGGTTCCTGCCTTGGCGGGTCGAGCAGTGCTTACTTACCTTCTTGAGCAGGCTTGAGCTCAACCTAACAACATCAATATTAGTTCCTGAAATCAGTGACCCCCAGTGTCGCTAGACCATTTCATCCAGGGCTGTCGTTTTCGAGTTTAGGTTTGCCGCGCCATTCGCGAGTGTCTTGGTAGCTCAAGGGTCATGGTATGCACGACTTTGAACTGAATCCCATCCATATATTGAACTGAAAAATGCAAAGAAGGTCGCAAGGGAAGAAATACCTGATTACTTAGCAGCGCTGAGGCTGAGCTCCAGGTCAGTACTTCTGAGACCCTCAAAATTTACCGTGTATAAACCATTTTGAACGGTTTTAAAATGTTTTCTAACCGTTTCCGTTTGTTGTGCCCAGGTCCATACACGGAAAAAAAAAGGTTGGAGCCTTATGGCCTAGTAATGCTGCAGTTCTTGAGGAAGGCAGGGATGGTGACACCGGCGTTGTTGATGGTGGTTCCCAGTTACAGATCAGCGGCAGCCTCATCTATCTTGAAGAGGAGCATGGAGGATGAGGGAGCATTGTCGGGGCTTGAGGAGCAGTGGGCAAGAGGGAAGGGCGAGATAGGGCGAGATAGTGGGAGAGAACCGGCAGGCCGTGTGACAAATTTGCCGGATATGTACATAAGTTACGTCCGCATTCGGGTACTTATAACGGCTGCCAGGGCACTGCACCAAGGGGCAACCACCGGCAAATGCCGAGACACAGCCTTGGGAGGGAGGGAGGGTCATGGACCCCTTATTTCAGTTTTTGGACGAAGTTTCTAAATGCTTCAAAAACGTGTTTTACAAGGTCAGAAAAAAAAAAGCTGGAAAAAAAGTCGGAAATATATTATATTAGAGAGCAAAGGCTTCGCACATCATCAATGTCGACTCCATTCCAAACCCATCGGGACAGTCGGACCTGCGCAAGGTTATTCTGGCCGGGCTGCACGTTGTAATTTCCACTTTGCCGTCGACAATACCTCTCGCTTGTGACTCTGATTTGATTGCATCATTTTCTGGCAATCCCGTACCCCTTGTTGCGCCCAACCAGGATACATGGGAGGATGTAATCCACAGAATAATTGATTCTCTCATGTATGACGAGGGGAGGTCGAAAAATAATCTCGAACTTTCTCTGTCAATTAGGCGCGGGGAATTGGGCATGGCAGGCCTCGCAAATTGGATGGAGAAGTGCTTTTTCGAGCTCGGAATTTCACTGGGAATGCTAGAGTCACGAATCGAACGCCTCATTCAAGCAATGGTTTTGCTGTACGTCAAAAATCGGGTTTGCCGTTTTGCCTCCTTTCATTTGGTATGTGGCCTAACATTTTACCAGGCTCACCTTTGCTGTGTTGGACTGGATACGACGCCATTTGATTGGTTTTGCGATCACGATTGCTCTGAAAATGCAGGTGGGAGGGTACGGAAAATGCGGAGGACATGACTTTAATATCAAATAATGTCATATCTACGGCAAAAAAAGCCTGAAGTATGCATAGGAACATCAAACTGGCCCAGGTTCGGCGGTTTAGGGGCACATTACCCGATTTGGACGGTGGCTGTGCTCGGCTAAGAGGGAGGGTCTCGGAGGGTGTTAGTTCATTTTTCCGACCCTGTGTCGGAAATTTTAAGGGTGAGTACTGCACCATAGTCGAGGTGGGTGCAAAGAGAATTGGATCCTAACAAAGACAAACATCACGGAGTCCCACAGTTTTTGAGATTTCGCCCTGGTCACGCATTCCTAATAAGGGAATTTGCGTGGCCTGTTTGCTCTGCGACCGTAAACGGAACCGAGCCGCCGTGTGGCGGGTCACTCATTGTCCTTCTCTCTTACTACCACATACTGTTGTACACTGTGCCGTATCCCATCTCATCTCTATGAACAAGACCAACCAATCCCGCCATGCAGACATCCCATCCCGCTTCTGTTCCTGCCACCGGCAGCGTTAAGCTTTTGTCGCTGCCTGAAGCCTTGTGGCACTTGCCACCACCAATATTAGCTTTGGAATACTGTGGTACGCGTGTCTCGTGCATGCTGTGTTGGCTTTTGTGTCACGGGCCACCACCGACATCTCTTGAGGATATGCAGTAGATATATCTTTTTCGTGTCTGGCACCTTTAGGTATGTCCGTTGCACCCTCAGACGCGTCCCGGACGCGTCTTTAACACGTCTCCGCCGCCGTTAACGTCTTTGACACGTGTGGCATGTATGCAATCATGCACGCGACGATGTGCAGCCCCGCCCGGGCGGTGTTTGTGTCGTTCCTGTGTACGGTCATTATTGAACTCCCCCCCTCCTCTCTGTCCTGCTTGCATCTTGTCTCCGAAAGTCTCCCGCTGTATCCCTCGACCGTACCTACAAACCCAGTGTAGCTTACTGTATATCATGTGAATAAATATTCCAATGCCCAAAAACTTCTGCCTGCCATCTCGTTTTAATTATTATCCACATAATTATATAAGTGCCAGTCCGTCCTCTGCACTTGTGGTGGCACTGAACTGTGTTTCCCGACAGCGGTCACACTCGCCGTAACCTCCGGCCACTGATTTACTGAATTGAGCGGAAGAAACAAACATGGCACGCGAATTTCCTTATTTGGTGCACGTGACCAGGGCGCAAAGTGGCCATCTCAGTCCCACCCGAAAGTCCCACATCGCAAAGGCATTTACTGCCGCGTTCATCACTTTCAAGCCCCACAAGTGAGATTTTGGACCAATGTAAGTGTATTCAACATACTGTCAGATTTATAGGGCCTACGACGGGGGGCAAAAAGCTGCCATTTTGGGGCGGCGGTGCCCTGCACCGCCACGCGCTTACAGGCGGGGGGCAGCAGCGGGCAGGCACATGCACGGAGTATCTGAAAAGGTCAGTGTCTCTCACATGATATATCATGTGTATCTCTGGACGAGAGTCCAGAATATATCACAGCTTATCTCTCGCGAGAGACAAGTGATATATCAATTCCCCACTATGGCCTCAGCAACGTGGTAGGCAAGGACAAGATATTCTTTGGGTCTTCGACAACTGCTGGAACGTCGACTATTCCTGCTGCGACGAGGTCTGCGTGGGCATCGTTTATTGCTACTGCTACGGCTAGCCAGTCCTCTCTGAGTTCAAAAACCAACAGCGCGTCGCAAAAGGGCGTGGGTCTAGCAGTTGGTGTGACGCTTTCAATGTTGGTTGGCGCGATGCATCGATGCTGGTCTCGTGAATTCATTACTTGTATGTTAGCCGCTGACATACACAAATGGACGTCATATACGTCCATTTGTGCGCCTAAAGCATTCGCAAGAAATGAATATTTATTTGCAATCTCGTCGGTCTTCGACTGACTGTTAGCTAAACTACTGGACTAGATATTGGGGCGAACGGAGCGGCGATTTGTTTTTGTCAAACCCGAACGACTAGCTGTAGCAGGATCTCCAAGTGAAATTTATATAACAAGAAGGGAAACTTCGTATCTGTATTAACCGCGGATTATTGTTGGGCATGTCAACACACACACGACTACTTTAGAGCCACGGTAAAATATCACTCAGGATTGGAGGTGGTCCCGGCGAAAGCAGAAAGGCCTCACGGATTGGGCCTGGAACCACAGGCTTCACTGATTTTTAGTTCTCGCCAAATAATAAATGCTGGCCCGAATCAAACGGGTGCCCTGCTGTAATTAGGGATGAATTTGTCTTATTAGGTGCATGGGGGCGGGCCATTCACCATCTGTGAGGTCCGAGTAATTCTAAGAGCAACCGGACCCCGCAAGTGTTTCAAGAAGCCAAGTAGTTGCACTGAGAGAGTGGGTGAGGTTGTTGGATTCAAGAAAGCTAACGAACTACCTACGTACTGTCCATTTATATAGTATTCTATGTACTGCGGATATTATTCTCGAAATGTAACCTACCTTGTAAGTACTGCGAGTGAAGCTACGGCCGCAGTCTTGAACAAGGCCGTAGTTCATTAGCTTCGAGATCACTAATGCCGTGATGCCGGATGCAGACGGCCACATCCCTTACACCATCGCATCTGGTAGACGCTTGAGTGGCACTTGCCTTGAGAGCGGAATGGACGGGGCAGAATAAAATCGGGCAGTAGACGATTTCCCGAGCTCCGTGCAGGATCGAAGTAACAGCAGGCTTGAAGTCAGAAAACCAGGTATAGCAGAATGTGGGAATCCTCGTGTTTGCTTCAAGAATAAAGGAAGCGAGGGAGTTGTTGACAAAAAGACCAGCAGAGGAAGACCACAATTTTGACAAGGACAGTGTGTGTCGGGGTCTATCCACGCGAAATCAAATGGTTGACATTTTGATTCTGGTGCCTGGCAGATGGAGGCAACCGGCGGATGATAGCCAGAGACAAAACCTCTGCAGGGAAATTACGAATTGACGCCGGTGGTTGGCAGGTAGGTACTAGTAGGTAGGTAGGTATCATTACACGGCCGCTCCGATTCACGAACGCCGGTTCCAGGGATGTTCTTGGTGTACAAAGCAAGTGTAATTACACCATCGCCCTCCCCATGCCCCACAGTACAGTTTAGACTCCAAAACGAAGCATAGAAATTGTTGAACCTCAAATTAGCCTGTCAGTTATCTCGTCCACGATACACGGGTGTCGCATAGAAGACTTCAAGGACATGGTGCACAAATTTTCCAAGCCGAACAATTGTTGAGCGTTCGTATATAATGGCCTTCAACAGGGCCACGGAGTCGAGTTCCACTATCAACGTCGCGGATTCGCGTGGGGAGACGGTAGCTGATATGAAAATAGATCTGCCTGAATGTTTGAATGGCGCTACTCCGAGATGAACGTCGGTGTCGTAATCGAATAGCACCAGTGCGATGGATGATTCGACGGTTTATTGAGCAAAGACGGGAACAAATAGCAGGGGCTTTGCATTTCTTGAAGTGATGATGTAGTACATCGAAGACGAAAGCCAAGACTGAGCGCAAAGAATTCCCGAGTGAAGCCATCTCTATTAAAATCAGGGAAATCAGCGCGAGCTCAATTTTAAAGATATCGGAACGGTTCAACGTTTCAGAGGTAGCGATTAAGAGGTAATAATACCCTCCAAATATAAGAAAGTTCAGAATATGGGAAGGTACCCGGTGCACTTGCATGACATGTTGAACGTGCTGGAGGATCGAATATTTTAGTGCACGAGGGGCAAGGCAGAACGAACGGAGGGAGAGCCTGAGGCAGGGCGGACGTACGTGCCATGGCTCGTTTACGCGAGGAAGTGACGGTAAACCCTGCACGCCGTTCGACCGAACACCCCGGATACCGCCCGAAGGTCTGTACTTCAACTCAGCCTTGCAAAACCCTTGAATCTTCCCCGATTAACGATACTTCTGCATATAATCATCGTCCTCATATTTGAAATTTATCTGTGCTACCCAAAAACCTGAAAGTAACAAAGAACACCGGGTATCCATAAGCACATCTGTCCGACGAATCAGCGCGACATTATGAGTTTCGATACTACTTTGTCCATATCAGGACGATCCGAAGGTTTATGCGCCCAGGAAGCTTCGACGATAGCCCATAGCCCGTCCGACATTTCCCGAGTTCCATCAGGCAAGCCTGAACTTGAAGGGCGAGAAGGGCGCTTTTGTGCCAGAGTATAAAATAGTACCGCCACGTCTGGTTGAATGCTCGGGAATGGCTGTTCTCCCGTGTATATCTGTTCAGGTAGAATTAGCTGAAGAACACCAAGGCAGTCAGGAACATAACCTCTATACACAGACATGCAAAGGCATAAACATCGCTGGCTTTTGTACGTTTTTTAGACTCGAGTTCAGGGTCGTACAGCTCCGGTGCCATCCACCTAACTGAACCGGCTTGTGTGCTGGTAGTTGAAGTCGTGCCAAGTGTGGCATCAGTCACAATTGCCAGTCCGAAGTCGGCTAGTCGAGCATGTTCCCCATCGTCTATCAGTACGTTTCCCTGCAAAGTACATGGGTCAGAAGTCAATCTTAACACAACATAAAATTCATTTCACCCCACGAAGATCGCCATGGATGATATTTTGCGAGTGTAGGTAAGCTAAACCTTGTGCAGTTTCAAAGAGCTAAGTCACACGTCACTGACGGTTAGGTATAGTCATGAGGTGTTCCTCACAAGTTGGTCAACCCGCCTGTTGGGAAGCGTGCCATTCCGATTTTTCACAAAGTTGTTCATGGCGCCATTGCGCATATATGGTGTTACGATGCAGGGTGGATAACCCTCAAAGGATTTCTCGTCGAGACCAAAAAATGGTAAAACATAAATATGTTTGAGATGGACCCAAGTGAGAACTTCCTGCAACAGAGTCTGTAGATTCATTAAGCTGTGGTAGAAAGTAACGAAATGGCATCAGACATACTTTTGAAAATTGTAACATCTCGCTCGGCTTTGGCTGATACACTTGCAAGCGTTTCAGAGCAATATCCTGTCCTTTATATCTCCCACGAAAAATATCTGCAAACCCTCCTCGACCAATCTGTCGACTTGTGTCTACGGAATCCAATTCCAGGAATAGGGTTGGAGGGAAAGCCTTGGTGGCAGCACACAGGATCTTCAGCAACCGGCGTGCTGGAAGGACGAACGGGGCGTCATCACTCGCCATGATACACTGCGCATGCATACATATGTTAAATTATCATTTAGTTCGCCGAAGAGACACGCTACCTTGTGCAACGCATCCATGAAACCGGTAGCTTCCTCATTACTGAGGTGTAAAAACTCATCTTTTCCTGAGTGAATCACCTCACGGAATAGATGCTCGATGGCCCGGTCGTCGTCGTCAAAGACCTCCTGCATTGTAAAGATATCATTGTAGTCGAAGTCTTGTAACAACTACAGGCCAAAAGAATCAGTGAGAATTTAAAGCAATGTATAAAAGTTATCTCATACCATCCTGACATCGGCGCGGAATTTAGCACTATACGCAAGACTACAGACATTGTTGTGCTTGCTCATCCACTCGACTCGTTCCTGCAGACGATCCAAAAAGCTGTACTGAATTAGGCTCTGCCGGGACTAAAGAAAGGCATGTGTAACTAAATACCTGATTCTCCGACTGTTCTTAGATGACCGAAAGATGTTCTGTGCAAGCGCTACGAAATGCTGGGGTCAAGGGATTTGATCAGGCGATGAGGACTTGGAACGAGGAAAACACACAAACCATGCCAACTTTCAACGTGGATTTATCAATCAGTATCTGTCCGACTCCCAGTTGCGTTAGTTGTTGCATCAATTCCTCATGAGTAACAAACTAGTTTTCCATGAGTTAATCGTTGCTTAAATCTTAAGCAAAGATCTCACCGCCACTGAAGCGTGATTAGGGCTAGAGACAGCATTCTGTGCTGCTAAAGATGTGGGTGTGGATGCTACCGAATGAAATATGATTATGACTTTTCGATAGAAATAAGATAACTTACACTGGTGGGAATAGACGTATGGCGACGCATATTGAGCTATTGACAGTGCGGGAGGGAGGAGGTAAATAGCCTACCTGTGGGGGAACAATTTGAGTCATTAATGTATTTGTAACGGGAATTGGGTGTCCTTGTGTTGAGAAAGCCAAGGAAGATCTTTGGACAGTCAAGGTTGACAATTCTTGGTGAGATAGAGAGGGCTCACGAGCCAGAAGGGGACTTCGGGTGGGCCTGGGCAGTATGCTGATGCAGCAACGAAACCTCCGAGAAGGGCGCAGCTTCGCAGCCTTGAGCGCCACACTTGAAAGTCGGTTGTTTTGGCAGAGGTCTCGATGGCCGGGAGTCAAGGTTTACGATTTATAGTGAGAAAGAGAGGGCTCACGAGCCAGAAGGGGACTTCGGGTGGGCCTGGGCAGTATGCTCATGCAGCAACGAAACCTGCGAGAAGGGCGCGGCTTGGCAGCCTTGAGCGCCACACTTGAAAGTTGGTTGTTTTGGCAGGGGTCTCGATGGCGGGGAGTCAATATTTACAATTTATAGTGAGATAGAGAGGGCTCACGAGCCAGAAGGGGACTTCGGGTGGGCCTGGGCAGTATGCTCATGCAGCAACGAAACCTGCGAGAAGGGCGCGGCTTCGCAGCCTTGAACACCACACTTGTAAGTCGGTTGTTTTGGCAGGGGTCTCGATGGCGGGGAATCAATGTTTACGATTTATGACGAGATAAAGAGGGCTCACGAGCCAGAAGGGGTATTATTATTGGACTTCGGGTGGGCCTGGGCAGTATGCTCATGCAGCAACGAAACCTGCGAGAAGGGCGCAGCTTCGCAGCCTTGAACACCACACTTGAAAGTCGGTGGTTTGGGCAAGGGTCTGGATGCGTGGGGAGTCAAGGTTTACGATTTATGATGAGATAGAGAGGGCTCACGAGCCAGAAGGGGACTTCGGGTGGGCCTGGGCAGTATGCTCATGCAGCAACGAAACCTGCGAGAAGGGCGCGGCTTGGCAGCCTTGAGCGCCACACTTGAAAGTCGGTTGTTTTGGCAGGGGTCTCGATGGCGGGGAGTCAATATTTACATTTTATAGTGAGATAAAGAGGGCTCACGAGCCAGAAGGGGACTTCGGGTGAGCCTGGGCAGTATGCTCATGCAGCAACGAAACCTGCGAGAAGGGCGCGGCTTGGCAGCCTTGAACACCACACTTGAAAGTTGGTGGTTTGGGCAAGGGTCTGGATGCGCGGGGAGTCAAGGTTTATGATTTACAGTGAGGTGGAGAGGGCTCACGAGCCAGAAGGGGACTTCGGGTGGGCCTGGGCAGTATGCTCACGCAGCAACGAAACCTGCGAGAAGGGCGCGGCTTGGCAGCCTTGCGCGCCACACTTGAAAGTCGGTTGTTTTGGCGGCATTGACCTGCACAGATAATTGTGACAGTACTGAGAGCACAATGGGAAAGGGAGACAAGGGCTGGCACTGTGGCAGAGGAATCGCCGATCCACGTGTTGTGGGCGCCATTTGTCTGTCCTTGTTGTTCGGAATCGAAGCACAGCTATTTTCGTGGTTGCTGTCAAGCCCCTATCTACGGTCTGTGTTCCGTTTTCCGTCGTCAGATTAATCTTGATAGCCGCTTACAGCTGTTTGACAGCTCCCTCCCCATCTTCGCCCCTCCGACACAGAGCACATGCTCATCAGGCCAACGGTAGTCTGTTAGTCCATTTCGAGGGCAAAATGCGTTTTTTCAAGTTGCAAAAAAGAGGGAAACAGGAGAACAGAGAGAGAGAGAGAGATTTAGAGACATACCTGCTTTGTACCCGCCAAATCCGAACTCGAAAGTCAATGTTGCGAGCAAAATATCGTTCAGAAATCTTGATTCGATTGTCGATGCCGTCGTTCCGCCAATGATCAATGCTTTCAAGACCTGTCTCTTGCGGAGTTAAGCATCTTATCGGCAGCCAATGGTTTTCAAGGTATTTGCATTGCTTTCTCGCGCGTCGCGGCGTTTGCTGTCACGAATATTGTCCAGCTGACAATACTATTTTAGCCCCACATGTGTCCACGACTATGATCTCGTGCCGTAACTTTGTGCCTTCGACCCCGACTGCTCTCGGCACCCGGACTTGAGCACATCTATGTCTTTCTATAGCCTCAAATATTTTCAGATTTTTTGAGTTGTGGAAGATACGAACCTTCCGTTGATGGAACCAGAAGTGGTAGGTAGGTAGGTAGGTAGAATTACACGGCACGGTCCCGCTCAGGACCTTGGCTAGACCATCCTATCGCTCGGCAAAAAATCGAACACACCTTCGCAGAGTATAAAAAGCAATTAATGGCCTCCGTGGACTCACTGGAACTCGCCACCGTCACCTGGCTGCAGAACATATTGCAAGGACTCAAATCCTGGCACACCGAACGCGACCAATGAACCCCGACCGTGACGAGAACGAAGACTGCATATCCGATTCAACTAACGCGCGGATGACTCATCGTGAGGCTACTGCATCTTTGAGCACCCAAGTAGTCTCATAGACCTGTAACGATTTGGATAACATTTCCATCGCCAAACAATAAAATAAATTGCTCAGGAAGTGGCGGAAAGCCAATCCCTTAGGCACAACTTTTTATTTCGAATCGTAACGCTCCATTATTCTGACTCCTTTCGCAAATTTTTGGAGTATTCTTCGGAGGACAACTCGGCGTTAAACATCAATTGTCGTATAATAATTAGACTCAAAGCATATTCAGCCGAAAAAAAACACACAGATTGAAGATATGTTTAACGGAACTAGCCCGAATGACCTTCGATCCAAATTCATATTTCTTGGAGTCCGAGTGTTTCCTGAAGTTAATGTACAGTACTAGTTTTGATGGTCGTACGCATACAATAGGTGTTCGTTTGCCTCGTAATTTCTTGAGCTCAGGCTCCGTTAATGGAACACAAAATTTACCGGCGTTGGGGGTTCCACTCAAAGCTGCATGTGGAGTTAATAAGAGCTGTAAAGGAATCTAGATCGAAGACGGCACCGTTGCGCCTTTACGTGATAAATTAGATATTATATTTTCGCCAAAAGGGAGAGGGAGGAAGAAATAAATGTGCATGGTATTGTCAAATTATCGTGACTGCAAAAAAGCCAAGTTGAATTGTTTGTCGGAAATGATGGTTTGACCCAATGGTTCAGTTTCAACGATGCCTCTCTCCCATTAAGTCACAGGTATGTTGCTCACTACCAGTAAATCAAGCAGCTCGTGGAAGAACACGATCTGGTTAGTATTCCTCGCGTAATATCCCTGACGCTTATCCGAGGATAAATGACGCCAGTTTAAACGGACTCTGCACCAAATTGAACAAGAAATATGCAACGCCATCGCCCGCTGACACTATTCCGCGGGTGATTTTCGATGGGGTGATCGTCTTCAGCAACCGCCATGACCACGAGCATCAGGTATTCAAAGTCTTTGAGGTCAAATGGGAACTTGGAAGACCATGTGCGGCGAGACGAGGTTCGGCGCATCTGAGAATGGCGTGGTCCCTGGCAGCTGGCCTGGCTGAATATCGTGGACCTCACTCAGTAGTGAATATCCAATGGTAGATCGATATCTTGAAGAAAGCGTCACAGGATGGCGTGTTGATGAAGGCGTTAGGTGTCAGTGCATCGCTCAGAGGCCAGGCGACAGCTTCAGAAAACCGGCAGCATAAGTAGGCCACCGCAACCCAGAAATTAGAGTAAAAGTCTAGGGACTTGAGGAATTCTGCGACACGTTTAGTACTAGTAAAACCTGAACTTGAACAGATATCCAGCTGCAAAGTGTAAGAACAAGACGCATGGCAAATGGGTCTGCCCTGCTTTTCATAGCTTGGTACAGCTGAAATGCGAGCAGGAGAACGGTTCGATTCCGGATCGAGTCATTGTAGTTGTATGCCAGTGCCTTTCCTTTTATTTTTTTTGGTTGTCTCCAAAGAGTGCTGAAGGCTCGTATATGCAGATACAATGCTTAGGAAGAAAAAGACTCGTCACAGATGGTCTGCACCTACCTTTTGTGAGTTCTTTTATTTGAATACTAGCAGAACAACGGTTCGATTCCGGGTCGAGTCCTTAAAGGTGCCGAACCAACTCTTTCCCCCCCTTGCCTCCGGTGAATTGTATGACCTGAGATATTCAGCTCGAAAGTGTACCAGGAACAATACTTGTAGCAGATGGTCTGCACCTGCTTTCTGTAAATTGGGGGGGGGGCAAATATTCAAGCAGGACACCGGTTCGATTCCGAGGTGAGTCATTATCAACCCCAAACTCCTTTTTTTTTGTTACCTCTAATGAATTATATAGTCGATATATTCAGCTACAAAGTCTAGCAGGAACAATAATCATGGCAGATGTTCTGCACCTGCTCTCAATGTGTTTGTATTGAAGTGGAAGCAGGGTGCCGGTTCGATTCCGGATCGAGTCATGCAGACGTTGCAAAGGATTTTTTTCTTCTTGCCTCCAACGAATTGCCTACCCAGTATATTCAGCTCCAAAGGCTAGGAGGAACAAGACTTGTAGTGGATGGTCTGCACCTGCCTTTTGTGAGTTTTGTTATTTGGATGGTTCAGCAGGACACCGGTTCGATTCCGGGTTGAGTCATGATCTACGAAGACATGCTTTTTAGTCTCTGATGATTGCATGGCTGATGTAGTCACAGGTAGGATGTGGGAGGTACAAGACTTGTGGCAGATGGTCTGCACCTGCTCTCTGTGGCCCTGTGTTATCATTGCCAGCAGAACACCGGTTCGATTCCGGGTCGAGTTATTCAGTCTGAAAACATCATTTTTTTTTCTGCCCTTAATGATTGAATATAATTAGCTGATGTAATCACCAGTGAAATGTGATAGGAACAAGACTCGTGGAAGATGGTCTGTACCTGCTCTCAATGCACTTCTTGAAGGTTGTGATACACGCAGATGCCGGTTCGAGTCCGGGTCGAGTCCTGGGCTGTGTCGAGTAGTTTCTTTTTTCTTTGCCTCTAACCAATTGCATACATTCAGCTGCAAAGTGTACCAGGAACAAGACTTGTGGCAGATGGTCTGCACCTGCTCTGCATGTTTTGTCTTTCGATGTTGCCTGCAGGACACCGGTTCGATTCCGGGTTGAGTCATATTATGTGTCCCCCAGACCATTTTTATATATATCTTGCCTCCAATGAATTGCATACCCAATATATATAATCAGCTGCAAAGGCCAGGACTAAAAGACTCATGACAGATGGTCTGCATCTGCTCTCATTATGTGCTTGGACAACTTATGCAAGCAGGACACTGGTTCGATTCCGGGAAGAGTCATATGGCCAAAATCTGGTTTTTTTTGTGTTGCCTCTCTGATATAGCTGATATATTCAGCTACGAAGCCGAGAAGGAACAAGACTTGTGGCAGATGGTCTGAAACTGCTTTCTGTAACCGGCAGGGCAAATTTTCTAGCAGGACACCGGTTTGATTCCGGGTCGGGTCATAGGAATTGACTCATTTTTTTCTCCACCTCCAGTTAATTGCATGATGTTAGCAGGTATATTCAGCTAGGAAAACAGAGACTTGTGGCAGATGGTCCGCACCTGCTCTCAATATGTTTGTAGTGAAGTGGAAGCAGGATGTCGGTTTGATTCTGGGTCAAGTCATAAGAATGGTGGGATATTTTTTGCCTCCAACGAGTTGCATAGCCAATATATGCAGGCACAAAAGGAAGGAATAAAAAGACTTGTGGCAGATGGTCTGCACCTGCTCCCAATATTACTTTGGGTCAAAATACAAACAGGACACCGGTTCGATTCCGGGTCAAGTCAGTGGAGTCCTTGTTAGAATCTTTTTTCTTGCCTCCAACGAATTGCCTACCCAGCTCCAAAGACTAGGAGGAACAAGACTCATGGCAGATGGTTTGCACCTGCTCTCAATAGAATTGGTGAATGTTTCCTAGCAGGAACACTGGTTCGATTCCAGGTTGAGTCAAGATCATCGACAGACACACTTTTTTTGTCTCTGATGATTGCATGGCTGATGTAGTCATCGGTAGAATGTGGTATGTACAAGACTTGTGGCAGATGGTCTGCACCTGCTCTTAATACACTTAAAGTGATGATACAAGCAGGTCCCTGGTTCGATTCCGGGTTGAGTCATGGGCTGTGTTGAGTAATTTCTTTTTTTCTTTGCCTCTAACCAATTGCATACATTCAACTGCAAAGTGTACCAGAAACAAGACTCGTGGCAGATGGTCTGCACCTGCATTTCATGAGTTGCCTAGCCAATTTCCAAGCAGGACACCAGTTCGATTCTGGGTCGAGTCCTCGACATGGTTTGGATTTTTTTCTTCTTGCCTCCAACGAATTGCCTACTCAGTATTCAGCTACAATGCCTAGGAAGAACAAGACTTGTGGCAGATGGTCTGCACCTGCCCTCATTATGTGCTTGGACAACTTATGCAAGCAGGACACTGGTTCGATTCCGGGTCGGGTCATAGTAGCAATTGACGCTCATTTTTCCCTCACCTCCAGTTAATTGCATGATGTTAGCAGGTATATTCAGCTACAAAGTGTACCAGAAACAAGACTTGTGGTAGATGGTCTGCACCTGCATTTCATGAGTTGCCTGGCCAATTTCCAAGCAGGACACTGGTTCGATTCCGGGCCGAGTCATAGTTGTAGACATGAATATTTTTTTTCCTTCTTGCCTCTAATGAATTGCATAGTTGATATATTAGCTATGAAAAAAAAAAAAAAGCGATTTGTGGCAGATGGTCTGCGTCTGCTCTTTGTGTTATGATAGCTCAACATGCCAGTAGGACACCGGTTTGATTCTGGAATGAGTCATGTCATCGACAGACACACTTTTTTTGTCTCTGATGATTGCATGGCTGATATATTCAGCTCCAAAGTGTACCGGGAACAAGACTTGTAGCAGATGGTCTGCACCTGCTTTCCCTGGCATCCTTCTCATCAATGCCAGCAGGACACTGGTTCGATTCTGGGTCGGGTCATAGCAATTAACGCTCATTTTTTTCTCCACCTCCAGTGAATTGCATAGCTGATATATTCAGCTTCAATGGCTAGGAACAAAAGGACTTGTGGCGGATGGTCTGCGCCATTATTTCTCTCATTTGATTACAAGCAGAATGCCGGTTTGATTCTGGGTCGAGTCATGAAGATCAAGGTTATTCCCTCATATTTATGAGCCAAGATATTCAGCTACACAGGCTAGGAAGAACAAGACTCGTGGTGGATGGCCTGCACCTGCTCTCAATGAAATGTCCTCAAAGTTCCTAGCAGGGACCCGGTTCGATTCCGGGTCGAGTTGTCGAGTTCTTGCGACACTGTTTTTTGGGCGCTAAGGATTTTTTTGGCTGATGAGGGCAGACGGACGTGCACTCAATCCGGGAGAAATCAAGTGCTTTAGTTGAAGACAGAATATTGGTATGCACAGACTCGAGAGCAAAGTGGAATGCATCTGCTACAGTATCTTCATTTCACTGGTAAACAGCAGTATCAGCAGAAGCACCTCAGCGAGCACCGCCGCGGTGCCATAATAGACCTCTTAGGTACCCTTCGCTGTAGGTGAAAAGGGTACCTAAGAGGGTCCATCCGCCGGGCGGACTGTAGTCAAGCTTTAGTCATGTCCCCTTCGGGAGACATGCCTGATGGCTACAGCCGCGACCGCCGCGCTGCGCCTGGCGGGGATGTCCGCGCCTTTGTGCGCCCCGAAACAGCTCATTTTACGGGCTCTTTTTCAACACTTTTGGCACCATAACACAATGTTATTAACACCATTTGTACCATATTTACAACAGACAGTCTCATTGTACACTACTAGCCAAGAAAAACAAGAAATACACTGCTATATGATACAATATAGTAATACAATATGAACACTGGTAATACACAAGATATTGGCAAGATGCTAGGTTCAAGAAACAGTAGCAAGAAGGCGGGCGGGATGGAGATACACAGTATATAAGAGGCGGCGGAGGCCTCGACAGCAGCACGGCAGATGATGTAACAAGCAAGAAAAAAAAGATATGCAGACCCAGGCGCGTTCAGTGCGGCTGCCCCATGGTCTTGAGAGCGTCAAGTATCGCCTGGTGATCCCCCCCCGCAGTCAAATTCACCAGGCTCGTGAGCGCCTCGAGCACCCTTGGGTCCACCGGGGCCGGGGCCGGGGCGGACGGCGGTGGAGATGGCTGATGGGCGTTAGTGGGCGGGGCGGACGGCGGTGGAGAGCGGTGGGGCGCGTTCGCAGGCAGCTCGTGTGAACGGGACGAGGAGGCGGCGCCAGGCGGAGGCCCCTTCCTCCACAAGACCCAGCTGGGGGCTGGCTGGGCAGCACGACGGCGTAGCTGGGGTCGGCGGCTGGATCTGTATAGATTCGCCCGATCGGCTTCCCAGTGGCGGCTGCGTATAGCGTCGGGCCGGGGACGATGGGGTGGATCACCGCATTGTCGAGATCCCTCTGTTCCACAGTGGGCTGCGTCGACTTCGAGCGGTTTCCGGGCGCGGACGTCGCTTTCTTTGACTTGGAGGGCGCGGCGGCAGGAGCGGGCATGGTGGAGGGTGTTTTCTTCGACTTGGGGGCCACGGCAGCAGGAGGGGGCATGGCGGCGGGAGTGGCAGTGGTGCGTGAGCATGTCGAGCGCATCACAGGTCCCACATCTACGTGCGACATGAATTGCTGCCGAGGAGATGGCGCGGCGGCGGATGGAGTGGCGGATGCGGCGGACGCATCTGCCGCCTGCTTCACGTGTTTGGTGGGTGGGGTCTCCTCCTCCTCCTCCTCCTCCTCCTCATCCGAATCTGCTACCACCCATATCTTGCGCTTCGGTCGCACCACGTCCAATGGTGTGTCATCCTCGGACTGGGACTCGGGGATGTCATCGTCGGAGGAGGACTCGGGGGAGTTGGCGAAGCGGACTCGACGCGATTTGGCGGCTTGCGGCTTGGGCTTGCGCCCCCCGCCCTCTTGGACCGCTGCGCGCGACCTGCTGCGGGAAGGGGCAGGGTCCGCCGGGGGCGACCGTTTGCGGGCTTTGCGTGCGCGAGTGTCGAGCTCGTCGTCGTCATCTGCGCGCCTCTTCCCACTGCCATTGCGCTTGCCCTTCTCCTTGGGCAGCGCCGCGCTCTTGTCCTCTACACCCTTCTGCACACGAGCCTTACCCTTGCTCTTGCCTTTGCCCTTGGTCGATCCAACCTCTGCCTCCGCTTCCTCGGAAATCTCTGTCGCCACACGCTGGCGAGATGCGGTCGGGGGGTGGGGAGCGTCGACATTGTATTTCGTCCTCCAAAGGGCATTAGCCCCATCCATACACGTCGCCTCCTTTCCACTGGACGTTCTCCAAAACGCGACTACAGCCGGAGAGTCCGGCTTGCCAGCTGGTGGATCAAGGTCGTAGTTGTGGGTGTACACAACATAGGATGCTGCAGCAAGTATATCAGCACTGCGCTGGGGGGCCAAAAAAGAAAAGGAAAGAAAAAAAAAGATGAGACGCACCATCGTCCTGCCTCTTCTCCAAGCGCAGTCCCTGCCCGGCGATCTCCCTCGCATCCAAGGCCATGAAGAGGCTCTTCCGTTCCGCAGCGCGCAACACGCTAATACCCCTCGTCTCTGGAGGGAACCGAACGTCGTGGGGCCAACCGAGGATGCGCACGCTCTTCTTGCGAAGGATTGGGCCGAACTGCCATTGGAAGGTGGCAGCGCGTATCCTGTTTTTGCGGAAGACATCGTAACCAATGTCGGCGGTGCTGGCCTTGGTCAACGCATCTTGCAATGTGTGCGTCTCGTCTGCCTCCCTCTGGTGGCGGATCTTGTTCTTCATCTGCACACGCGCAGCCCCCTGCAGGTTGCCCAGCTCAAGCTCTTCTGCCTTGGGGGCCGCCGCCATGCGTCGCGCTTTCAGCAACTCGGCGGATGAGACCGCCGCCTGTGCACATGACGGGGCGGATGCCTCCGCCGCCTCCGCGTCCTCCTCCCCACCAAGTAGGCTGAACCAGATTTTAGAGCAGCTGGGGGTAAATTAGCATGCTTCACAATGAAAGGAGAAATGACACTCACTACGCCTGGACCTTCGCCAAACCAAGGAATTCGTGGGGTGATGTGACGCTAGGGAGCTTCGAGTATATCTGGAAGAGAATGAATGAGTACAACGAGCCAAAGAAAAAAGCAAGCAGGCATACCGAATCTAATCCTCCGCTAGTGTGGAGGAGCCCGAGCTCCGAGTCTTCGTTCACATGCGACCCAACCAGAACCAGAAAGCTCTGGTAACGGTATCGCTTGGACAACGTCCGCAACTGAATACAACTCAGTGAATGAGGTAGGCTAGAATGGCAGTAAGAACTCACCGTTGATATCAGCTTCTTCCCCGTCCTATTAAAATGTTTCCTCTGCATCCCAATGGTGAGCTCCGTCCCGAGTAATTCCAGTTCATTCCAGTTCTCGAGCAGCTCCATCGCGTCGGCTCCAGGATAAGCCTGCTGAAATGCAGGATACGCCTTGCAGAGCTCATCGCTGCTCATCCGCTCCGCCACCGTGTTCGGATCCGCGGCTAACTGCGCCTGGAATGCTTCGTCAACCCGCGCACGCTCCTCCGCCCGGTTCTCGTCTGCATTTGCATACTTCTGGTACAGATTCCATTGATTGGCGGACCGCCCCGCCATCGGCACGTCATTGAACAACCTCAGCACGGTCTCTGTCTTGAACCCGACTTTGTCTGCGCACTCATCAGCGAGGGACGTCATCTTTGCGAAGCATTCCTGCAACGCCAAGGCGCGCGCCTGCTTTGAGTAGGGAGAACCATCAGCGGCGGATCCATCCGCTGCTCCATCGAATGCCTCTCCCTCCATCACTGGCGCGTCCTCCTCCTGCATCGCTGGCGTGCCGTATTCTTCTTCGGTGTGGTCAATGGTGGTGAGACGAAGTGGGGAGGAAGGCTGCCAGCCTAGCGGAGGCGGCGGCATGGTGACTTCAGCAAACCCCTCATCCTGTAGACGGGCTTCGAGGCGCTGGTCGGATGACGCCGTAGCGCGGGCAGGGGTGGGCGCTGAGGGGGAGAGAGTGAGGGCGCCTAGAGGAACCTCAGGAGAAAAAAGGTCTGACGGTCCCTTATATTCGACGAATTGCGGCGGAGGCGCGAGCAGCGGGTGCGCGCTGGGTTTCGCCAAAGGCTTCGTGCTGGGCTTTGCAATTGAAGGCGCGGTGACTTTTGCGGAAGGGTTCGCGCTGCGTTTGGGGAACACCTTTGGAAACACCTTTTTGAAGCCCGGCGCGGCAAGCTTTGGAAACAAGGGCGCAGCGGGGCTGGCCAGCAGGGGCGCGGCGCCGAACAATGACGGGGTGGGGTCGGCAACCGGAGGCGCGGAGTTGAGCGCGGCGCTGAACAATGATGGGGTGGGGTCAGCAACCGGAGGCGCGGAGTTGAGCAATGACGCAGCGCCGAACAAGGGTGAGGTGTGGTTCGCAACCAGGGGCGCGGTGTGCTGGCGGCCCTCCTTCACGAGCTCAGGCGCGCGCGTTGTTGGAATGCGGGTGACGCGCAGGCGCGTAGGGGTCTCCGGTGGCGGGAGGCTTTTCTCGCGTCGGCCACTGCCAACCTGCTCCTCAAGCGGCGTGGATGGCGGCGGTGGGACACTGTTTGCACGGCCCATGCTGTCGTCGCAGTCGGAGCTATCGCTGCCCTCGTCGCTCGCGTAGTCCACGAGCGTTGAGTAGCGCAGTTTGCGCACACGTGAAGACAGCGGGGAGGGGCTCAACAGCAGCGGGGACTGCTGGGACTGCGTGGGGGTAGCGGCGAAAGACGAGTCGAGTTCGTCGACCTCGTCCGCGGTGTCCATCTCGATGGTCCAGTCGTGCGTGGCGACATCATCGTGTATGAACAGCGATGTGGAATCTGCGCGGGGCGGCGCATAGTCGAGGGCGGGTGTGTGCAAAAGGGCGGGGTCGACACAAGGCGGTGTAAACAGCAGATGGGCGTCCGCGGACGGATTGGACGTGGGGGGAGGTGTGTGGGGAGCATTGGCTTCCATCCTGGGTACTTGTCATTAGTGGTGATTCTTTTGCAAAAAAAAAAAGAGATGTACTGGGCCGAAAAAAAAGAAACCGCGCAAGGAAAAAAGTGAGGGAGGGTGTGGACGCGATCACACATTACTTTTGTGGGGGGGTTGAAGCACCGAGCACCTGGGGAATTAGGTGAGCAACAGTTGCGGCACATATATGCGTCGGCGTACTTGAGCTGCGGATGCCACCTCATCCGCCTCATCCGGCTACCATCCTCCTCGCTCTCCCTCGCTCTCCGACGACTATGTCGTGAGAGCGAACTCCATATACTCTCTCTTCTGCTCTGCTCTACACTGTTTTACAGCGTAGACCATTCTCTCTGGGTCCCCCTCTCTGGACATCGCCTGCACGCTGCAAAGTCGCTGCAAAGTCGATGCAGCGGATGGATATGCAATCCCAGCGGACGGCGACATGCACCCGGCCGATGGCACCATGGCGTCCGACGCTACGTCCAACGTGCAGATGTAACAAATTGTGGCGCTTTTACCTCAACGATCAGCCAATCAACAGACGAATAAAGATCGTCCTAGTCCTTTTTTTTTCTCTTGGACCCATCTGTGGTGAACTCTGGACATCTCTGGTATGGAAACACATTCTGAACATACTCCGCAACCATTTGAATTTATTCCAGATTTTTTGTACGCACTTATCTTCCGGTGCACGAAACCGTCCTAAAGGTCAACAAGGTTCTAATAGAACTTTGACCTTAACCACCACCATCTTCATGGGTCGACAAGCCAAATACCTCACCGCCTCTGCAAAGGCCGCCGGACATCGCGAGACTGATCTGAGATACTCGGGGAGTGCAAAGTACGTGTTCAGTGCGCACAGCAGCACTGCACCACGCTGCATGGTGGAATACCGGCTCAGCCGTTTACAGTGCAAAAGTTGTGCGTGCCACTGGAAGACGCAGACAATACATTTCCAATACAGGTCGGCAGCACCTCCCGTCGCCGCCGCGGTGCATTCCGTACTTGCCTCGCCTCCCATGCGAGATCCACCACCTTTACCATCTACCACTACCCGAATCAGAGCCACTTTATCGGGACGCGCTGGCCGGTGCATCGTACCTGGATCTAAGCGACATCTTTCGCTGGATGCATCCACCGCCATTCGAGGAAGACGATGACCAGACCAACCCGTATTCCCCGGGCTATCATACCTTCACGCGGAATCTTGGATTCGTACTCAACGGAGTTCACATGCGTGCACAGCATGACACCGACCGCCAGCGTCATCTGGATTTCAATGCCGCCAATGGATGGGCCACATGCATGGAAGCATTGTGCATTGAGGTGCAGGGGTTGCCGCAGGGCTTCGAGCAGTTGAATCGGGATATGTATCACGAATACCATGCATCGAGGGAGCATGCAATGCTCCAGCATTATGCCAGATGGCAGGCGCGTACCATTTACCACCTATATTATCTTAGGTTTCTTGAATAGTGAAATGTAATATTCGGCGGAGGCATTCGCCGAATCTTTCCCTGTTTGCCTTTCACTTTCTCGTGTGCTCAACACCAAGAAACACTAAGCATGGCTCTGTCTCACATGGGAACCTGTCAAGAACTCGGGAACAGTACTAACCAGAGAGCGTCCAGGGAGCGGCGGACACATCCGCCGCATCGGCCAAAATCGCATCTGCCAAAACATCTCAAGATTTTCTTTCAGGTAAAGGGCAATGTGAGTACATGGTTTGTAAATAGTTGGCGTACAAGACCCATCTGACCCTCCTCGACTCCAGCGAGTTGAGATCCGCGTAGTATAGCGGCCATCGTGCACAAAACCCAGATCCCTAGCCTTACATGCAGTGGGTTTCTTCTTCTTCGAAGCAGCAATGCGAGCCCCAACAGCATCTACCTTCTCTTTTGAGATAAAGTACGAAGGGTCGTATGAGATCGGCCTGTCACCAGCCTTGTGAGAATGGCGATAGCTGAAACAGCCATCAGCACCAAGTTGGACATCACCACCACTGAGGAATTGTCAGAAATGGACAAGATAAGGGAAGAGAATGACCACCCACTCTTCCAAGGGTCGTCCCCACTCTTCCAAACCAAAGCACGCCGGACACCGTTCACGTAAAATGCGGTCGGCCCTCCCAGGTGTCAAACCGCCGGTGCCGGCGGCGCAGACTCGGGGTTAATAGAAACAGAGGGAGGATCGGCATGAGGGCTGGAATGCGCCGCTGCATTATCGGAATCAGCGGATGCGGCGGATTCAGCGGATTCAGCGGATGGGTCCGCCGATGTGGCAGATGTGTCTGGCGCAGCGGGAGTGGGTGCAGGGGAGAAGGGAGACATGTCAGCAGCAGCCAGAGCTTGATCTACCTTGGCTTGAAGACGACTCCTGAGGTTGCTGTACCACTGTACAGCATTTTGGAGGCCAGCGCAGAATGGATCTTTGGCGAGCTGTGCCGGATTCTGTAAATCTGTTGGCTTTAGCTACCAATATAAGGAGATGTTGAATACCTGTAGTGATAAAATGTAAAACCCACGCCGGTCATAAATCGTACGAAGGGCGGCGGCGAGGGCAGTGATGGCATCACATGAGCGCTCAAAAAGGGCGTGGTATATGTCCAACAGATCGATGGACACCGGTTTTGGGCTTGGTAGGAGACATCGGAAAAACCCATTTTGACAAGTAGGACGGTGACCGGCATGCAGCTGCACGTTTCCACTGCACCTCCTCAAAATCTGCAAAGTCTTTAGCAGATTAAACTCAGAGAAGTGGTAGTGCTCACGCGAAATATAAAGGCACTGGATTGTTACAACCACAGGGGTACCACATGAAGCCGTACACTCGTGACGAAGCACAGCAGAAATGGCGGATGGCCGCTGAGCGTAGCTACCAACCTGGTATTCGGCAAAAGGCTCCTCTAGCTTGGGAAGTAGGATGTCCCAGGCTGCACATAGCCGCTCTGCAGGGGTACGAATGTTGGAGGGCCGAGAAATCGCAACGCGAATGGGAGGAAGGTCGGATGGCGGATTCAGCGGATTCAGCGGATTCGGTATGGTACTGCTTTCATCAACCCAGTCCTCCATCTCCACGTCCTCATTGGGCTGTGAAGTGTTGTGGGTGTTTTGTGCAGGCTCTATAGCCTGCGGCAAAGCTTGTTTTGGATTCCTGAGAGCATCAATCCGCTCGCGAAGCGCAATTTTGCGCTGTGCCTGCCCCATTCCAAGAACAACCCTCTTATTCTTTCGGTCACGCTTCTTGGGAGGGCTGGTAAAGTGTGCACCAGTACCAGCCGCAGATGCGGGCTCATGGCTGCGCATAGAGCACGGATTGTATTTTTTTTGGATGACGACATTGGGCCACCAATGCTATCCAACGCGAAATAGAGCTGGAAGAAGGGAGAGTGGGAGCCTAGGAAGAGAATGACGCGTCGGGATGCGTCGAAATCGTGGTCGGCTGCTGGTAGCGGCTGGGCAAGGACGGCGTGCGGCGACAAGAGCGTAGGTAACGTGGCGATCAATATTTCCCAAATAGGCCATACGACTAATTAATGACTACAGTCCGCGCGGCGGATGGACCCTCTTAGGTACCTTTTCACCTACAGCGAAGGGTACCTAAGAGGTCTATTACGGCACTTCGGCGGTGCTCGCTGAGGTGAGCAGAAGATTGCCGGTTCGAATCCGGCTCGAGTCTTAAAACGGTCGCAAGCTCTCCGGCGACTCTCCGGCTTCAGAACGGGCTTATTAGACGCTGGTGGATGGAAGTCGAGTTTAAACTGGGAGTTTATACAAGGCTAATCGTCGAGTATGTGGAGGAAGAACTACCTCTCGACCGCGATAATGTTGTGGACCTCCGAGTCAAAATGTCGCGGTCAAAGATCTTACGGCGTGGGCGAGCTCGGCCCGATTTCCGTCGGGGCGCCATCACTGGCAGGCAGTCACGAGGCTCGTTAGCCCTTCTTACTGCCTGCCAGGTACGCCGTACGACGCTCTTCAAGTGGCGCTTCTCACTGCCTGCTAGGGCCATTTTTTGCATTATACTTGAATCCACTGGATTCCATCTACATATCATGAATAGATATCTTCATCGGGAATCAGGATTGCGATTCGATCGCGATGTGCATCTTGTTTCGACCAGACCGTCTCATCTCAGACATCGCGTATGCGCACTACTACTACTACACCTCAGGCTGGGAGCCAGTCATTGGAGCAAGGTACATCGCGATTCAAAAGGTCGCTACGATGCACTGCACATACAATTCGACACTCCTTCATGACTCATCCGCCGATCCTACGTAGTAGGCGCCAACAGCCGATAGCCGCATCCAGCACCTTGCGCGACCTCCCTTGTGCCAACACAGACCAAGAATTACAGGATTCCATCTTCCCTGAGTCTTGGCTCACTGCTGAACAACTGTGCTCATCGTTTGTCCGCCTGTTCCATGTCTATTCCACAAGTGCGCTCTCACATTCGAGTTTGCGCCGCCCTGGTCACCTTCTACCTATGTCATGATGTTGCGGATCGACCAGTCTGACGTTTTTTATGACACTTTGCATGTCAGTCTGTCCGCGCGACCACCGACATCTGTCCATACTGGTGTTGCACCCGTTCACAACTGCATATGACCGGGTCTCGCGATTCCAGTTACAGCGGGCATATTTCATCTTCGACCCCAGCTACTTGGAAGCAGGTGCCTAGTTCTCGGAGTCGCACAGGACCTTACATCTACCACGCCGTGGGCATAGTCGTGTTGGTCAGAATGCAACAACAAGGCCGGGGAAGCTGTCGGATTTGTCCGATCAATCCCCTCCGTATTTCGACTTGTGTGACTTCGTCTTCCTGTTGGGACCGGTTCCCACCGAGGACGTCCGCAGTACCTGGGGCTACAGGATGATATAATTTTTGTGGCCTCTAAAAAAAAAAAGCGCTGCACATATCGTACACGACATTACCGATGTACCCCTGCGCTCCATGCACGACATTACCGATGTACCCCTGTGCTCCAATATCGTGCACGACATTACCGATGTACCCCTGCGCTCCACCAACATCTCCAGCACTTCTTCGACACTCGCGTCGTCGCTGTTGACGTGACCAACCATTGCGCAGTCGGGACTGGCGCAGGTGACATCGCTGTTCGCAGCATAGGGAAGAACAACATCCAGCCGTTGCCATTTCTTTCACTAGGCAAATCCTGCGCATTGACGGCTGGCATCCGCCATAGACCTCTATAATTGTATCAGGAATCCGCTACCTGTCTTGAACCAAAGCCAGTCCCGTCTTTGTCCAGGCGTATGGTTGATCCCTCCGGTCTTCCCGTCATGACCCGAGTTTGTGGTCGTTGAACCCAGACCAGGATCAGAACTCAGCTTGCTCGAGGTGTTTCCATGTAAAATTGACTTGATTTCTGGCAGCCATTCGGTGAATCAGCGGGTTACACCTGCGTCAATGGTTTCTCGACGGCTTCGAAACCCATCTTGGTTTTCGCTATCCATGGACGACCTTGCGCGTCTGCTCTGCATTCCAGTCATGTTAGCTGAACATGCCAAGCATGGTTCCTGGTTTCTTTTGCTTCACTTTCTGCTACGCTTCTACCTTTCCCGCATGACTTGCAGTAGCAACTCGGACAAATGTCTAGTTGTTCATGAGTCAATGGCGTTGCTCGGATAAACATCTGGCGGTTGAGGGTGTGCATTAGATACCAGTTTAACCTACGCTCTCTCTGAGGAATCCTCGGCTATCCGCTGGGACGCCAATGAGAGGTGCATATATCTGAATATACAAACCTCTCAGAGAAATCCTCGGCTACCCGCTGGGATATTGAAGAGATCGGCTTGTACATCCAGGGGTCACAGTGGACGTGGAACACAACTGAAAAGTCACTCCTGGGGGCAAAGCACGCCAATGTGGTTTCTAATCATCGAATTCACACGTCAACGAGCCAGAGTGTTCTTATCCAAAAGAATTTCTGGAATCATGATCGTCCAGCAGAACATATCGTCTTTGAGGATACCAGCCGCAATTTTATTGGGGATATCCTGTTCGGAACGTTCCTAGGCTGGTCACATCCAAACTCGGTGTTTCTCGGTTCATCTCTCCGACGAGTGCTACATCATGACCATCCTAATGCGGAATGACTCTACGAACACCACCGTCGCGGCGTCGTTGATTTAACCCGGCATCATGGATGCAGCCTCAGCCTACATCAAGTATCCTTGTTTGCATCTTTCTGGATACTGGAATATTTTTCCATTCGCGCTCACCCATCTCGCACCATTTTGATCTAAAGCCCCGCACATCAACTTGAAGAATGAAACGCGATTACACTCTACCCATCATCGCAGTTTCCTGTGCTTTGCACCTGCACTGTATTCTACGTTCGCGTTCCAGCCACACAATATGGTTCGGCTTCACACGACCCGTCATGCAAATGCTATGATGCAAATGCGCACGATTGTCAAAGATTTCTTTACTTGCGGTCGCGGTTCGCTATACTCGCCACTCGGGTTGAGTGTATATGTCTTTAGCTCGGGTGCAATTGTGCGTAGCGCCAAGTTCTGCGTTTTTTCCGATGCCCGTAGTGTCGGCTGGAGTCCTGAAGCAGCACAATACGTGTCCTTACCCAAAGGATCATACTCGACGCTTGTGTGATGCGACACCCCAGTGGTCACTGGGGTGTGATGCGACATAGGATCCACACTCGATTCAGGCGCATTCGGGCGCCTTGTGTTTACAGGATAACCTTTCCGTACAAACATGGGCGCGCGGAAGTGTCTGCACGACATTGTGCACGAGACGCGGCAACATTCACCTCGAAACCACTAATTTGGCATTGTATATCGGGAGCTTTCGTCACCGTTTCGGTTCTCCTACTATTTCTTTCGCAGACTCCTCGTGGGAGCTTCCGTCACATCCGGCTCTCCTACTGTGCGGATATTTCTTTTTCAACTCCTCGCGGGAGATTCTGCCACATATGGTTCTCCTAATGCTGAGGCTGGCCTTCACGCCGTCCTTTTTCTTGCGATTTAACTTATGAATTAATCTATACAGATTTCTTTCGCAGACTCGTTCACACCCTTATTACCACGGTTGTAAACCCCCTGTGGTTGTAAAAACACATGCTCCTCTCCACCCCATGGGTCCCAAGTGAGAGTCGAAGCATTCTCCGCTGGTTGTAAATCCCCTGTGGTCGTAAAAGGGGCTCCTCTCCACCCCTTGGTGAGAGTCGAGCAGTGAGCAGCATTTTGCTTGACAACTAAAATTGCAAACTTCTTCACCTCTTCACTCTCTGAGTCGAACGTAACCTTGTCGAGTTGAAGCCTGACCGATGCTTTGTTTCCGAAGCAGAAGTCAAAGTACGCGCCTCGCCAAAGTTACACGGATCAGTGACGAACATCGAGACCGAAGTTGCAATACCGAAGTTGCAATATCCCTAGATGCTCCGCTCCTCTGAGTTGAATTAGCTCCTTCTCGAGTAGAAGCATGGGTCCTGCTCAAAGCAGAAGTCGAACCCGCTCCTCATTGAGGTTGATAGCTTTTCCTCAGTGATGAACATCGACACTGCTTTCTTTCCGCTCATTGAATCCAACATAACTTTTTCGAGTTGATGCCTGACAGATGCTTTGTTCAATTCAAGCAGATGTCAAAGTTCGCTCCTCGCTGAAGTTACGCGGGCTCATCAGTGACGAACATTGAAGACAATATTGTGACTAGGGCATCAAACCGTCCGTATATTTTACGGAGTTACGGGCCGTAAAGACGGTTACGGGCCGTATCGTAACGGACTTATTGCTTCACTCATACGGTACGGTTACGGTACGGCTTGACCCGTAAACGCCCCCACATAACCGTCCGTTTACGCGTAAACATGACCCTCAAATTCTCGTAAAATACCCAGGATACACGGACCCTGCAGAGCTCAATTCATCGCTAAATGGTTGCTCACTGCTTACGGCTTTCACCACTCACGAAATTCAGGGTTTTTACGGACAGTGCCGAGCTCAATTTATCGCCAAAAATCCATCCGCTCCTTGGCGCGCCTTTTGCGGCTTTCACTGTTGTCAGGCGCACTTGCGCGTGATTGCAAGCTGGCTGGATCTGGGCATAACTTGGCCTTTTCTTAAGGCTATGGCTCGGGGTAAGTTGCGGCTGGCCACGTTAAATAAGTAACATTGTTTTACACCTGTGGCAACTCTTGAGTTTTTACTTTGAAACTCGGGTTTGGTTGTTGGTGAGTCTTGGCCTCCGCTTATGAGCGCCAACATCGGTTATTTCTGGTTGTCTTCCCGTGAATTTCGCTCCCAATTGTGGTCTTAGCTCTCGGTACAGAGCACAATCCGGTATTTCCCGGGGAATCTTGGCCATATTGGTTTCAGGTGAGCGCCCAAAAATGATCCCCCGCAGTATTTAAGACCAGGAGCCCCACTGTAATGTTTAAACCCCCTCCGAGCACTCAGCATGTCTGAGGCGCTAATTAAATACGCTGAACGCCCCCGCGCAAAATATCTCCCAAGTTCGCCCATTCTATTCTTCCTGGCCTCATTTTTTTTCATTAACTGGGACCTCTAGAGAGGGGAACTCTGTTCCCCTCCCATCCTGACTCCGTGGCATTTTATTGGTTTACATGGGCTCTCGTCAACCTTGCCCTGTTCTTGTTGCCTGCCGCCACAAACTCGGTAGCAATTTGGCTACTTGGATCTCGTCTCGGTATATCTGCCCACGCTGCACCTGAGCAGCTGGGCTATGTTTTCGCTTACTTCTCTGGCTTCGCCGGGGCACTCTTGCTTTTCTTTGGTGAGTTTTCCGAGCCCGAACTATTTCCTGGCATTGAGGAATGACTTTGCAGCCGACATCATGTTTCCCCGCTTTTTTCGATATCACTTGATAATCTACTTGATACTGAGCCGTCGACACCACCGATCCCATTTCTCATTCATGTCCCAGCGGAGACTTGACCGGACCTGTGGGAAGAATCATTTTACCATCTTCGTACTTGGGGCGTCCCCTCGATCTCTGCCCATCGGTAATAAGGTCATTTTTATCACTGCATTCTTGGTTTGATGCATATGCTACAGTCGTCACCAACTACACTACGGCAAGAGAGATCTACGGTCACCTTTCAAAGTTGGGTCTTGCACCAACAAATCCATTTTGCTTTCACTTTACCTTTGACCGGCGTCGACTGCTTTGGACTGACACCGTTGGCTCGGTCGATCTCGGCCCAATGTCCCATTTATTTTTACGGTTGGAGGTTCCTGGTGGTGCAACTGGTATGTTGCTTCAAGATGTTACCCTGCAGTGGCACTTTACTGATGTATTAAAGATGCCCCAGAGGCCTCCTCTTCTCGTTCACGCCGGGACCGCAATACTACACGCCTCGACGAGTCCATCCAGTTCGAGAAACTGGACGAATTCGGTAACCCTGAGGCGCCCAAACAATCGGCGAAGCGTAAGCGCACGCACAAGCGACAAAATCCGCGACCTGCAGAGAATTCCGACCTGGAAGATCTCGATTATTCTGACGATGACGACAGCAGTAGTGACGACGATATCCAAGAACTTATTCCGAATGATGAGGTATGTCCGTCCGACAAAATATATCTTTTGGACTGATTGATTCTTTCAGCTGGCTAATTCTCTCCCCTCGAAAACGGTTCCTGAAAACTCGCGGCGTCATAAAGATCCAGCACCACCCAAGAAGAAGCCAAAGGGGAAGGGGAAGGCTCGTGAGCCTCCTGTACGATGTTTACCGTCTATTTTCACCTCTCTTCCAACACTTTGCACAGGCACCGTCCTCATCTATCCCTAGTCCTCCCCCAACATCAAGTCAACCAGTTCCACGACCACCGAAGACCCGTGTACGTCGGTTTTAGTGGATGCTCATTGCGAAAAGATTGCTCATACTGCACAGTGAAAGACTCGCAATGTGATCTATTACTTCTTTGAAGAAGTGGACGAGAATGCCGATGGTTCTGTGGAAGAAAATGCGCGCTATTTTAAATGCTATCTTGGAAGTCGTCGGGTGCTGAAAATCGGAGCAAAGATGAATGGCAGCACGCACGGTATGACGACTTTTGTTCAGCTCCGACCTTCCTCAACATATGTTAGGCCTGCAAACACACTTAGCCTCCCATTTCGTCGCTCATCACCGACTCTACAAAGTACTCTCAGCTCGTGGCACTGCTCCGACTGATGTTGAACTCGCCATTGCTCGCGGAAGTACTCCCATGACACCTGAGCTGGCGGCTGAGTACCTGCAGAGCCTTGACCAGATCTCAAATAATGTAAAGGACATGTTTGAGAAGCAGGCAGCTGCATCCCAGGTAATTCCAGGCTCCCCTGAAATATGGTCGCTGAATATATACGTGCAGGAGCCCTGGGATCAGGAACATTTCGAACATCTGTTGGCCAAATGGGTTGCTGCATGTGACCAACCTTTCTCTGCGGTCGACGACCAAGAGTTCCGCGAACTTCTCAAGTACACCCACCACCCTGCCAAAAAACCCCTCAAAATTCCGCATGCCCAATCAATTAGGACTCGCATCGATAAAATGGGGGAGGAAATGGTTGCGGCGCTGGCAGAGATATTCAAGGCATGTCATTATTTGAAGCTGGACCATCGTCTAAACACTGATCTGTTGTAGGAGAACACATCGGATTTCGTCATCTCGTTGGATGCTTGGACATCAAGCAATGGCTTTGCATTCATGGCCATTGTCATTCATTACATCGGAAACAACGGGAAACTCGGTGCGTCATCAATCAATGTCCAAAGCTTATTTGGTTCAACTTTACTGCAGAAGAGTCTCTTATAGACTTCCGCGAGCTGATGGGGGAACACTCAGGCGAGAATATGGCTGCAGCAGTGTGGGAAACTCTAGAAAAGTTTGGTCTTATCGGTAGAGTGAGTGCTCCCTCTCCAGAAACAAATTCCCGTCTCAAACTCATTCAGATAACTGCATTTGTCATGGACAACGCGACAAATAACGACACTCTGGTGGCGGCCTTTGCACGTCGCTGTCGTGCGTTAAAAATTCCCTTCTCGGCCGTGCATGGCCGGATGCGATGCATGCCGCATACAATACACTTGGCTGCCCTTAAGGTACACCTCTCATTCATTTATCAAACATGTCTTTCTTGTCTGACTGATTTCAGCTGCTGGAGGCCATTGGTGCTCTCACCAAGGAAGAGAAACAGAAGGCCAAGTCCCGAACGGCAGCATACCAGGATGCCGCAACGGAATCTCTGGACCGTGCACAGGATTCTCAGGCCGCTTTACCGGGGGACGCCGAGGACAGTGACCTCATAAAACCAGCGAGCACAATTGGGAGCGCTGTCTTCAAGGTGCGTCTTTCCACTCGTGATCTATCTGGTGTTGACCTGTTTCAAACCCAAAGCTCCGGAAAATTGTGCGGCATGTGCGTTCCAGTCCTCAGCGGCGGAAAATTTGGCAGAAGGAGGTTCGAGATGTGGCCGAGGCTGCGCCCGGGACCATCGATTCTATCCTCATGCTGATCTTGGACGTCAAGACGCGATGGTCCTCAACACATCAGATGCTGCGTATGTGTTTCTACGGTTGAATTTTTTGACCTTGAAGAATTGATGCTGGTAGTTTAGGTCGTGCCTTGCAGTTCCGCCTCCCTATTTTCAATTATGTGGCCAAGGATAGTGAGTTGCGCGAGCATGAGCTAACCCCCGATGAGTGGAAGGCTCTTGAGATGGTCACGGGTTGGCTCAAGGCTTTTCGATCGGCCACCACACAAATGTCTGCAACAAAGCAGCCAATGCTTTCGACAACCCATGCGATTTTCCGTGGGCTCCAACAACACCTCAAAACCATTATCAAAGAGCTTCCTGCCGACGCCGATCCCGCGCTGAAGGAAGCACTCGTCAGCGCTCATCGTAAACTCAGTGATTACTTCACGAAATTCGATCAATCCCGCTACTGCACCTGGGCTGCGCGTTGGTCAAATTGCTTCCAGATGATAACAATGCACTCATGTGACTTTGCAGTTTTGGACCCGAGAATCTCCTATGAAACCTTGCGAGACGACTACGCCGATGACGACGATTTACTTTCCCACCTTGAAGCATCAAAACTTGGCCTGCAGTCTCATTTCGAAATCCACTACGCCCCCACCGCCCCGGACGTCCCGTCAGCTTCAACACCTCAACCCACCGCTGGCTCCCCACAGAAGGTTGATTTCACCAGCCGCTACAAAAAGCGTGCATCGGCGTCCGCATCCGATGAGCTCGCAGAATATTTCCGGATCACCAGCGTCCCCGAGCCGTTCGATGGCGTTGACCCCCTTCAATGGTGGTACAGTCGACGGCGGCAATTCCCTAATCTATACCGGCTCGTACGCAACATCCTGTGTATTCCCGGTATGTTCAGTTCCTTCATGAATTGTGTCCGATGCTCACTCTTGACTTCATTTGTAGGCTCAGCTGTCGCAGTTGAACGGATTTTCTCAGGTGGTCGTGACACCATTGGATTGCGTCGGGCCAGTTTGAAGGCTGAAACTATCCAAACTCTTATGTTTGTTAAGGCCAGGTTGAGATTGACACACAAAGCCATTATTGACCTTGTTGGGGACGACGACGACGATTCAAACTAGCTGCATTACCTTATACAACTCTAATAGACTTTCCTTTTTTTTTTTTTGAGGCCAAAATGTCCGTAAAATACGCCGTATACGCTGTTACATACGTAACCGTTCCGTTTACCCTTTTGTTTCTGGCCGTTACGCACGGATAGAGCGTATCGTACCAGATATACGGCGTAAAAATTACGCCGTACGCGTAATACTGACGGTTTGATGCCCTAATTGTGACACTCTCATCCATTGCTCTGAGTCGAATTTGCTCCTTCTCGAGTTGAAGTACGGGACCTGCTCTATGCGAGCAGAAGTCAAACCCGCTCCTCAATGAAGTTGAAATGCTTTTCCTCAGCAATGAATGTTGACGTTGCTTTTCCCAAGCCCACCCAACCCGTTTCAAAGCTCATGTTCGACAATATTACTTACATCTGCTTTCTGCAGAACCGTGACATTCCGTTTCTTCCTCATCTTTCGACCTTCGGTCTCACCTCCATTTTCTTTTTCTTTTTCTTTATACCCTTTAGCCATCCAGAAACGGCAATCGACGTTGGGCCCCTCATCCGGGGGGTTGATTTGGCTAAAGCATCTCCGCGTGAATCGAAGCAATACTCAAGACGATTGGTCGAGTTTAAACTGGGAGTTTATACAAGGCTAATCGTCGAGTATGTGGAGGAAGAACTACCTCTCGACCGCGATAATGTTGTGGACCTCCGAGTCAAAATGTCGCGGTCAAAGATCTTACGGCGTGGGCGAGCTCGGCCCGATTTCCGTCGGGGCGCCATCACTGGCAGGCAGTCACGAGGCTCGTTAGCCCTTCTTACTGCCTGCCAGGTACGCCGTACGACGCTCTTCAAGTGGCGCTTCTCACTGCCTGCTAGGGCCATTTTTTGCATTACCCGCCCTATACATTTACTGATTCATTTGACGATACAGATGGCATGTAGCATTTTTTCCCTTCCCTATTTCACAACGACTTCATGCACTGAAACGGACTCTGATCATACCAAAACATTATGTACAAGTTCTTCGTGCATTGGGAATTTTACTTCACCGACATAGTCATCTCACGTCCATACATACGTTTTGTACCATCCAGAAACGGCAATCGACGTTGGGCCCCTCATCCGGGGGTTGATTTGGCTAAAGCATCTCCGCGTGAATCGAAGCAATACTCAAGACGATTGGCAAAACATGAACAATGGGTCGTCATGACGGCGAGATTGACAATGACAGCGTCGATCTGACTAACTCCACACTCGCTTCTTTACTTGACTCTGACCCAGAGACGCGTCCGCCCAACGCGTACCTTACATACATTGCCTTGCGTAGCCCACGCTGTGAAGGAGCAGGACGGGGTATTATCCCGGTTTTCTCGAAGCACCCGCGCACATCGTCTGTACCACCTGAAAATATGGAAAAGACTGAGGCTCTCGGGACGCTGCGCGCGTACAACGACGAAGCGGACGGTGAATGGGAGGACCTCGTCGCAGATATACAGCGGTATCTCAGACAGACGGAGGTGCGCGTCTCTTCCCTCTTCCCTCTTTTCTCTCACTCGTTTATTTCTTTGCTTATACTTATGCGACGCGCCACAGCACACCACCATCCACCCCCTCACACCTGCGTCGCCTCCCAGCCCGCCCTGACCTGGTCCATGCATGCCCTCCTCAACGGCTGGCTCCTCCAGGTACGTTAGGTCCACGCTACCCTCTTTGCCGACCTTATCCGGATCCATCTTGTTTCCGCTTTATACTCTTTCAATTATCCCAACTCGTACAATAACGCTAACCCTTTCTCATCCCAGGTGACACCCACTCTCCCCGAATCGCTCTCCCCTGCACCAATCTCACCGCCCGTTTCCTCCACGCACCTCGTTTCCTCCACGGGCAAGAACTTTATGCAAGCCTGCGACAGCACAGTGCGTGTCCCTCCTCCCTCCCGCCTCCCTACCTACCCATTTCTCCGCCTACTCTCACTTAACTTGAGAGCCGCTACTAAATAACACGTCCCAGGTCTCCCCCGCCCAAGTGCTTGAAGCCGAACTCGCCTCCTCAAAACCCCAGTGTGGACCCTCTCGCTGTACATGTCCCCCATGCACTGGCTGCGCCGCATCAGCAAGGCCGACACCCCAGCGTACAATCCGCAGACGCGGACGCTGGGGAAGCATCTGTGCGAGATAGCGCTGGTGAAGCGGACGCTGGTGGGGGTGGGGGTGGGGCCGAGTCTGTTGGCGGCGGCGGGAATGTGGGTTGCGCTGGGGTGAGTTCGATGGAGCGGGTAGAGAAGGGCGAGGGTGAGGGAGCGAGCGCCGGCATAGCTGCAAAAGAGGAGAATACGGTGAAGGAGGAGAAAGCAGAGGTGTGGACGCCGATGCTCGCGCACTATGCGGGAATACTGAGTGAGAGATACTCGCCTCGGGCGTGTCGGAAGCGATCTTGAGGTGCGTGCCATCTCCCTCTTTCTATCGTATCCTTCGCTATCCTCGTTGCTTTGTTTCTTTTTAATGATCAGTGACACGCACATCGTTCGCAGATATATCCTCCGCCCAGTCGCACGGAGACACGAGGGGCTGTATCGCAAGTGGGCAGGGATCTTCTTGTGCCTTCCTTTTCTCTCTCTCTCTCTTTTGTTGGCCCGTCTTCCACGGTGACGCGATTTCCTTCTTCTGCGTACATCATTTGTCCGCGCTGCGCACGCGTCGTTCTTTCCTCTTTCCTCTTTCTTCTCTCGTTCCTTCTTTCACGCTCTAAACTATATGCACCAAGCACCTTCATATGCACCTGGGCCCTCGCGCGCTGGGACGAGGGCACCAAGCCCGACTTGGTCGAGGACCTGGCGGGGCTAGAGGCAGAGATTCGGCTTAAGCTGAAGCACGCCTCGGCGAGGGAGGGAGAGGCGGGGAGGAATGCTAGTATGGGGGGCGAATAAGACGGACGATGTGCAGAGAAGGCGCGCGTTGCTTACTGACATACCGTAGCGGGAGGAAGGAGAAAGGGATGGAAGGAGCGGCATAAGACGGGGAGAATATAATTTATTTTTGCTGCGACTTTACATTCGCGTCTAGAGTTGCACGTACAGGCTACGTAGGCCTGGATCAGGGAGAACACAAAACAACCTCTGGTCAGAGAGTAGCGGAAGACGCCAAAAGGGAAGTGCGATCCCTCCCCACTCGACGCCGGCAGGTGTGAGCAAGCTGGCAATTCCAGCGATGCGGAGGCGCGCCGTTCTACCCAGCGCAGTAACTCGCGTCGCCACGCCTCCTCGAGCTCATCAGCAGTAGCCCAAGACGTCGGCTCTCCGTCCGCCCAAGACCTCGCGCCTCTCCCTCTGCCCCGCCCCCGTCCAAGATCCCACATCTCCCCTTCCTCGCTCAGACGTCGCATCGAGCCTCCCGAGACATGAATGAAGTGAGGATGAGAATGAGTACGACCAGGTGCGTCCCCTCCTCGCAGACCTCGCGTCTGTCTTGTTCCTTCCTTGCGCAGGCGCATACTCGCTCTATGATCTTTCCTCCAAGACTCCGGGTCGCGCCGACTCCATCCCGCTCAAGACGTCACGTCGCGCCTCCCTCCCTTTGCGCTGCACAGCATAAGAGCGAGGATCAAGAGAGGCGTACATATGTCTCCACCTTCTCGTCATCCTCGTCCTCATCGCACTTTGCAACATCTCCCCATCAGCCAGCAGGAGCCCGGGACCCCGTACACGAGTCTCGCCGCCCACGTCGTCTCACATTGAATCGCGCGCGCGTCTTCCTGGCCCTGCCCATCGCTTTCCGGTTCTCATGCATCGCATCACCCCCACGCAAGACGCCGTATTGCCAAGCATACCAACTCTACCGCCCACATCATGTCCCCAAATTCCGCAAAGCTCATCAATTTGTCTGGGGAAGTGGAGAATTCGGAGAGCATCTCGATGAACATCTAAGTCAAAAAATTCATAAAAATTGGGGCTGACATGAGATAATAAAAAGGGAAGGTAGGCCGACGGAGGAAGGAGGAAACCACACGCACCTCGTCCCCCTTCAGCTTAGTCCCAATCAACTTGCTAAGCTGCTGCCCGTTGGTTAGACAATTCTTCTTCCGACGCGGAGGGGAAGAGCGTGTAGGTCGCGAGGCACGCCTCAGTCTGCCGGACGGTGAGCCATTTCGCAGTAGTGCGAGTACGCCGCCGAATGGATGGCTCTTCCGCGTATCCGTCCGAGTTAGAGTCAGCGGCATTTGAACGAGGTATTCACCCTCGTCCCCGTCATCGTCCGCGCCATGGCCCATCGTCGACGGCCAGCTGACCTTCGACGACGCCTACGCCATCATTCTCATCATAATCATCGAGCAGCACCGCGCATATCGCACGCCAGTTGTCGCGGCTCACATACGCCTCTTCAGTGTCGGTGTCACCAATCTCTTAGTGGACGAGGTCTCCCCAACGCCGCGTTCTTGAATACCAGCAGCACCTGGGCGTCGTCCGGCGGAAGGTCAAGGCGCTGGAGAAGCTTGGGGATCGACGAGAGGGAAATTTGGGTGGCATTATCCACAAGCACCGAGCCCTTTTCCGCGAGGGAGCCACAACCAGTCTTCCGCGAGAAAACCCCCTCCACTACCAGAACCAGAGGAGGGGTCGGGATACGAGTTGGTCAAAGGAGTACATGCATTGAATGCATTGTCTATGCGGCGCTGGAGGTATTGGGGCAGAGCGGAGAAGGAATCGGCGGACATGAGGGAAAGGAAAGAAAAGAGAATGCGATCATGTGATAAGTTGCTCTTGACGCAAACACTCATGTTGAATCCAAGCTGCCAGTGCATCCCACCGTGCTCCTTCACTGTGGTCATCTATCGATGGACTTCTCACCACGATGAGAGCTTCCCATTCAATCGAGATTATAAACTTCGCACTTTGTACCATCCCCTCGATCCAAGTACCTGTTGAGGAAACTTTCTTCGAGTTGCTCTCTCGTTCAATTTCGCATTTCCCTATCTTTCTGCGTAAATTTACCTGATGTTGAACTAGTCCTAGGCCCTTTGCCATAATTTCCTAGATATGCTGTAAGTACACCATTGAGGAGTCTAGGCCAATCAACTCTTCAGTGTCTCTCTTTTACTAATCTTACAGACCTGGTCAATTTGAAACGTTGGAATGTGACAACGAACAGACTTGAAAGGTAAATTGAGGCCTGCTATTATCCATGTGCTGAATTTTGTTCAAATAAATGGGTACATATATTCTCCGAGAGGTTCTCCGAATTTTGTTTTTGTCCGCCAACATAGAAAAATTGGACTGAAAATTGGTGGTCGTTCTCGAGCGAAGACTCCGAAATTCGGATAAAGCTCGCCTGGCGAAAAATCATCGATACGCCAAGACCGAAACTGACTGAAGGCGGAAAAATTCTTGCCATAGCAGTCATCTGGTTATTCGATGATTCGGGAGGAGCTTGTGTCCCAGTGCACCGATTGGCGCCCGTCGAGCGGCTAAGGCTGTTTAGCGTTTGAGCGCATCATGATGATCATTCATCTAGACAGACGTCTTGGCCGCGTCAGAAGAAACCCACAAAACCCTTTGCATCCAATTTGCATCTTATGGCTGACGCGGAAAAGGGCCGAGTCGAGGAGAAGCAAGGTGCGCTTGGCATGTATGATGTCGAAGTAATGTTTTCCAACGGCTCCCTAGGCAGTATTAATCGCGACGAGGAGGCCGCCGCCGCCAAGCTCTGGGCAGTCTACGTCTCCGAAGCAGAGAAGTACGACAAAGCTTTGGTGGAGACATGGAAGAGCGATATGGAGGGCCTCCTCATATTTGTAGGAAATTTTTCTAATGTAAGATCACACAGTCTTGACTTGAGACCCACAGGCTGCTCTCTTCTCTGCGATTCTGACGGCATTTCTCATCGAGAGCTACAGATCGCTGAACCCGGACTCGGGCGATGTTGCCGTCCAACTCCTAGTACAGATATCACAGCAACTCGCCGCATCGGCAAACGGAAGCATATTCAATGTCACTCCATCTATCCCATTCACCCCGGCCCCAGCTTCCCTTGTATGCAACGGGCTGTGGTTCATCAGCCTGGGCTTCAGTCTTGCCTGCGCACTCATTGCGACTCTGGTTCAACAATGGTCTCGCGATTTCCTCCACCGGGCTGACATGCGCTCTGCACCGATCATCCGCGCACGCATTTTCTCGTATCTTTACTATGGGCTCAAGCGCTTTCAGATGCACACCGTGGTGGAGATAATCCCCCTCCTGCTTCATGCTTCGCTGTTTCTCTTCTTCTGCGGTCTCATTGCATTCCTCATCCCAGTGAATAGGATTATGATGATCATCGCCACCATGGTTCTCTTCATTGTCGCATCCGTGTATTCGGTGTTCACCCTTCTGCCCTTACACTTTCTCGACTGCCCGTATCGAACACCGTTGTCCGGGGCTTTTTGGCGGGTTTTCCAAGCCTTCAAGAGGATTTGGTATCATCATCATGGGTTGACGACCGAGGCCACCGTTGGACCAGGCTCAGACATTGAGTCCGAGGATATCGTCCTCGAACCCCCTCCGTCAGTGATGGACGAAACTATGGTGGAAGCAATGTTCCACACAGCAATGCAAACCTCCCAACAGAGGGACTATAAAGCCCTCGTGTGGACCATGAAGTCACTCGCTGATGATGTCGAGTTGGAGCCATTCGTCGAGGCGATCCCAGACATCCTATGGGGCCCTCATGGTCAGCGCTATGCATATCAGGAGCACATTCGAGCTCTTATTCGCAATCCCGATGTCCAACTACTCAATCGTGTTGGGGCACTCCTGGATAGCAGTCACCCGGCATTTTGTCTCCAGCTGCCGGTCAACGACGCATAATTGCTTGTTATAAGGCCTTTTGGGCCATTGCAAGTCTGTCTATTTCTGACCAGTCATCTGACGAGTCGAACATTGCCCATGCTCTGGATCTTGCGACCTGCATCCGGTCAATGTTTCACGACCCGGCAAATTCATTGGTTCTTTCCTTCCAGCATCGTTACGTGTTATCCATAAATTCGGACACTGCTCCCTACTTCATATCGGCGTGGGCAATGATACAATGGAGCACATTCTTCGCTATCAAAAGACACCTCTTCAAGCTCCGAGAATGTCTCGTAGCTTATGAAGGCAACTCCAACATCCAGGACGGCAGTTCTGAGTTGAAGCAAGTCTGGTCTTCCTTGAATAAGATACAGGGAAAGTTTCCCATGCTTCCCATTTCACTGCCACACCGAAGTAGAAACAGTGTTTTTGAGCTCAAGTCGATGATTGAGGAATATCTGGCTCTGATTCCTTGGCACATTATCTTGAGTTTCCTCTCCCAGGCAGCCCACTCCGAGTCTCCTCCATACAATTGGGATGAAACACGCTTCGCTCTCAGGATTTCCGGCGTGGTCCCTGCCTCAGTCAACCCACGGGTTGAATTTGAGATATCGGACATCATATCGACCCATCTGGATCAATTGAACTCTTCTCCAGATGTCACGAAACTAGATACATGCATATCAGAGCTGGTCTCCCTCTGGAGCCCAATTGATACCGCCTGCATTCCCCGCGCCATCATCGTCTTTTTGAACCGACGAGAGTCTGAATTGGTTTTGAAGATGGTATTCCTGGCCGAAAAGAATACCGAGATTCGCCTGTGGAACCACTTCCCCAGAACTCTATCTGAAGGGGCATCAGATCCACCCATTGGACTGCAAAACCCTTTAACTGTTCGCCAAGAAGACTTGTTCACTGCGTTGTGGCGCCTGGCCTCCCTTAAGCTGGATGCTGATTTTTTTGACGACGACGACAATTCGCATTTGACATCCATCGAATCTGTTCTAGAGGCCCTTTCAACTACAGAATCCCGTTTTGCCCATATAACCCACTCTATTGTCGCCCTCCTGAAAATGCAGATTATGCGAATAATTCTGTCGCACCGCTCTAAACCACTAGTGGAAGCGGGACTAAATCACCGCGTATTCCCCACAGAAACCGCGATCGAGATTCCGGACGAATTAAATACCACACAGGAGACAGACGAAATATGGGAAACGTGGGCAATGGCCAGCTTCAAGCGCAACCGGATTTCAGAGGCCAGCATTTATTTCCTCGCAGAATACCTCGAGCATTGTACCTCCGATGTTTTACCCTACAACGCCGTCCAAACCTTGGACAAGGTTACCTTCTACCTACTCAACTCAGCCATCCATCACACCCATCAGCTGCGCCTGGCAAACAGCATTCAGGCCATTTTTGCTGCTCCGCAGTCGACTGAGCTTTGGAACGGAATCATCAACTCCCAGTGCTGGTCGCTATATGCAGACGGGCCTAAAACTGAAGAGCAGCTCAGAACCCATCGCGAAGAAGTCGACTCGGGCCACCCTTTTGTTCTTTGGCCCTGGCTAGACCATCCTATCGCTCGGCAAACAATCGAAGACACCTTCACAAAGTATAAAAAGCAATTAATGCCCTCCACAGACTCACTGGAACTTGCCACCGTCACCCGGCTGCAGAACATATTGCAAGGACTCAAATCCTGGCACGCCGAACACGACCCAATGAACCCCGACGGTGACAAGGAGAACGAGGACTCCATATCCGATTCAATTGGTGGGTGAATGGTTCGCCGTGAGGCTACTGCATCTTCGAGCACCCAAGTAGTCCCATAGACCTGTAACGACTTAGATAACATTTCCATTGCCAAACAATAAAAATAAATAAATTGCTCAGGAAGTGGCGGAAAGCCAACGCCTTAGGCACAGCTTTTTATTTCGACTTGTAGCGCTCCATTATTCTGACTCCTTTCGCAATTTTTTGGAGTGTTCTTCGGGGGACAATTCGGCGTTAAACATCAACTGTGGTATAATAATTGAACTCAAAGCATATTCAGCCGAAAAAACACACAAAGATTGAAGATATGTTTAACGGAACTAGCCCGAATGACCTTCGATCCAAATTCATATTTCTTGGAGTCCGAGTGTTTCCTGAAGTTACTTAATGTACAGTACTAGTTTTTATGGTCGTACGCATACAATAGGTGTTCGTTTGCCTCGTAATTTCTTGAGCTCAGGCTCCGTTAATGGAACAAGGTTCAACCTTTACGCAAAATTTGTCGGCGTTGGGGGTTCCACTCAAAACTGCATGTGGAGTTAATGAGAACTGTAAAGGAATCTAGATCGAAGACGGCACCGTTGCGCCTTTATATGATAAATTAGAAATTATATTTTCGCCAAAAGGAAGAGGGAGGAAGAAATAGTTTGACCCAATCGTTCAGTTTCAACGATGCCTCTCTCCCATTAAGTCACAGGTATGTTGCTCACTACCAGTCTCGTGGAAGAACACGATCTGGTTAGTATTCCTCGCGTATTATCCCTGACACTTATTCGAGGATAAATGACGCCATTTTAAACGGACTCTGCACCAAATTGAACAAGAAATATGCAACGCCATCGCCCGCTGACACTATTCCGCGGGTGATTTTCGGTAGGGTGATCGTCTTCAGCAACCGCCATGACCACGAGCATCAGGTATTCGAAGTCTTTGAGGTCATTGAATGGGAACTTGGAAGACCATGTGCGGCGAGACGAGGTTCGGCGCGTCTGAGAATGGCATGGTCCCTGGCAGCTGGCCTGGCTGAATATCGTGGACCTCACTCAGTAGTGAATATCCCATGGTAGATCGATATCTTGAAGAAAGCGTCACAGGATGGCGTGTTGATGAAGGCGTTAGGTGTCAGTGCATCGCTCAGAGGGCCAGGCGACAGCTTCGGAAAACCGGCAGCATAAGTAGGCCACGGTAACCCAGAAATTATCTAGGGACTTGGACGAATTCTGCGACACGTTTAGTACTAGTAAAACCCGAACTTGAACAGATATCCAGCTGCAAAGTGTAAGAACAAGACGCATGGCAGATGGTCTGCCCCTGCTTTTCATAGCTTGGTACAGCTGAAATGCAAGCAGGAGAACGGTTCGATTCCGGATCGAGTCATTGTAGTTATATGCCAGTGCCTTTCCTTTTATTTTTTTGGTTGTCTCCAAAGAGTGCTGAAGGCTCGTATATGCAGATACAATGCTTAGGAAGAAAAAGACTCGTCACAGATGGTCTGCACCTAGCTTTTGTGAGTTCTTTTATTTGAATACTAGCAGAACAACGGTTCGATTCCGGGTTGAGTCCTTAAAGGTGCCGAACCAACTCTTTCCCCCCCTTGCCTCCGGTGAATTGTATGACCTGAGATATTCAGCTCGAAAGTGTACCAGAAACAAGACTTGTGGCAGATGGTCTGCACCTGCTCCCAATATTACTTTGGGTCAAAATACAACAGGACACCGGTTCGATTCCGGGTCAAGTCATGTAGTCGAAGGCAAGTTCCTTTTTTGTTTACCTCCAATGAGTTGCATAGCTGATATATTCAGCTACACAGGCTAGGAAGACAAAGACCTGTGGCAGATGGTCTGCACCTGCTCTTAATAAGATTGTACTGGTTGAAGTTTTCTAGCAGGACACTGGTTCGATTCCGGGTCGAGTCATAGCGACTTAATTTCATTTTTTCCCCCACCTCCAGTTAATTGCATATATTATTAGCTGGTATATTCAGCTAGGAAAACAGAGACTTGTGGCAGATGGTCTGCACCTGCTCTCAATATGCTTGTAGTGAAGTGGAAGCAGGATGCCGGTTTGATTCTGGGTCAAGTCAGGAGAATGGTGGGATATTTTTTGCCTCCAACAAATTGCATAGCCAATATATGCAGGCACAAAAGCAAGGAATAAAAAGACTTGTGGCGGATGGTCTGCACCTGCTCCCAATTTTACTTCTGGTCAAAATACAAGCAGGACACCGGTTCGATTCCGGGTCAAGTCAGTGGAGTCCTTGTTAGAATCTTTTTTCTTGCCTCCAATGAATTGCCTACCCAGTATATATATTCAGCTCCAAAGGCTAGGAATAAAAAGACTTGTGGCAGATGATCTGCACCTGCTCTCAATAGAATTGGTGCATGATTCCTAGCAGGAACACTGGTTTGATTCCGGATCCGGGTTGAGTAATTTCTTTTTTCTCTGCCCCTAACAAATTGCATACATTCAGCTGCAAAGTGTGCTGAGAACAAGACTTGTGGCTGATGGTCTGCATCTGCTCTGCATAATTTGTCTCTCGATGTTGCCTGCAGGACACCGGTTCGATTCCGGGTTGAGTCATGAGTATCAGCTGTTTTTTTTTATTGGCTTTACGAAGAGGTTTAATGTTTTATGAGCCAAGATATTCAGCTACACAATACAGGCTAGGGAGAACAAGACTCATGGTGGATGGTCCATACCTGCTCTCCATGAAATGTGCTCAAAGTTCTTAGCAGGGACACCGGTTCGATTCCGGGTCGAGTCCAACTGTGCTGAGTCAATAATTTTTCCTCCCTCTAATTAATTGCATAATGTTAGCCAGTATATTCACCTACAAAGGCTATGGAGAACAAGATTCGTGGTGGATGGTCCGCACCTGCTTTCCTTGGAGTATGTTGATCAAAATACAAGCAGGACACTGGTTCGATTCCGGGTTGAGTCATGGGATTGATAATGTAGAACTTTTTGCCTGCAATGAATTGCACAGCTGATATATTCAGCTCCAAAGTATACCAAGAACAAGACTCGTGGCAGATGGTCTGCACCTGCTCTCAATACGAGTAAAAGTGATGATACAAGCAGGTCCCCGGTTCGATTCCGGGTTGAGTCATAGCTGGAAATGAAAGGTTTTTTTTCTTGCCTCTAAGATCTTATTAGCTAGTATATTCAGCTACAAAAGTTGGGAAGAAAAGACTTGTGGCAGATGGTCTGCACCTGCTCTCAATATGCTTGTATTGAAGTGGAAGCAGGGTGCCGGTTCGATTCCGGGTTGAGTCATCACCTGGCAGCAACCAGTTTTTTTTTCTTGAATCACCTCCAAATAGTGCTCAAGGCAGGTATATCTAGCTACAAAGTCCACCAGGAACAAGACTCGTGTCAGATGGTCTGCACCTGCCCTCAATAATACGATAGAGATGTTGCCTGCAGGACACCGGTTCGATTCCGGGTCGAATCATGAGTGTCAGCTGTTTTTTGTTGGCTTACAAAGAGGTTTAATGTTTTATGAGCCAATATATTCAGCTACAAAGGCTGAGAAGAAAAAGACTTGTAGCAGATGGTCTGCACCTGCTCTTACTGTAATAAGATCGAACTCGTCGAAATTTTCTAGCAGGACACCAGTTCGATTCAGGGTCGAGTCATGGAATGTTCCTGAGAAACTCTTTTTTCCTTGCCTCGAGTTAATTGCATGATGTCAGTTAGTATATTCAGCTACAAAGTGTACCAAAAACAAGACTCGTGGCAGATGGTCTGCACCTGCTTTCCTTCATGTATCTTGATAGCACTACAAGCAGGACACTGGTTCGATTCCGGGTCGAGTCATAGAGGTTAATGTATGGCCCTTTGTTGCCTCTCTAAAGAGGCTTAATGTTTATGAGCCAAGATATTCAGCTACAAAGTCAAGTAGGAACAAGACTCATGGCAGATGGTTTGCATCTGCTCTCATTATGTGCTTGGACAACTTCTGCAAGCAGGACACCGGTTTGATTCGGGTCGAGTCATGGTCTACGAAGACATTTTTTTTTGTCTGTAATGAATTGCATATGTCAAGACAAGCCCTGGGTTGACCTGGCTGTGGCGGGACAGAGAATAACCCGGCCGGGACGATAGTTGAATAACCCGGTCCAAAGTGGTCGCGACCGACAACGAGAGGGCAGCACTGAACAACCCGGCTCTACTGGGGAAGTTTGGCTATAGCCGTCGAGGTGGAATGTCGCGAGACTTGGAGAGACGGCGGAGTAGCCGCCTGGTCACCGAACTCGAGGAGAACTCGAGGAGAAGATGATATGTGAACGCGCGTCGTTCGTAGTCGAGGTGAGAGAGCGCTGCGCCGTTGTCAGGTCAAAGTAGACTTGATATTAGACGAGGTAGAATCTAGAGTACATGTAGATTCTACCGAGTTTATATACTGTGTCCTATGAAACTGATGGTTGTCCCTCCTATGAAATACCGACCGTCTGCAGGTGTTCGATCTTGGTAACGGGCGATCGGGGTATCCTGATCGTCGTTTGAATAACCCCTGGTTGGTTATTATGATATCTCGATCGTCGTTTGAATAACCCCTGGTTGGTTATTCTGAATCCAATCGTCCTACGCGTGTTCCGATCAGCATTTGAATAACCCCTGGTTGGTTATTCCCAATGCAATCGCCCCAAGCGACTACGAATAACCCCCTGGTGGTTATTCCGTATGCTTGTGATAACCCGGGATACCCGGGGTTGAAGTTGAGTGAAAATGTTGGAATAATGCCAAATCATGACATTACCCCCCCTCTTCAAGGTCGATGTCCCAGCGACCCTAGAATACTGTGGAGCGTGGATTTCATTTCGCACTTCAAAGAGGATCCCGATTGAACCCGGTAATTCCTCGTTGTCGTGTTTTATTCCTCTTCATCCCAATATTTGATCGCGGTAATCGGCTTCTTGAGTTTTGATCACCGAGCACTGCCACAGTTTCGGCATAATTGGCGGAAGCAACTCGTGTAGATCAATCGCGGTCATGCGTGATCTAAACGTTAATTGCTTCCCCATTTGGCCTTTTGCATAATGTTTCAGCTTTTAGCTTCTTCCATTTGCAAGCGCGGGTTCTCCGTTTGAATTGTGCTGCGGGTTCTTTTGCGCCCCTGACCGTGCTTTATATAACCCGGTCAGGGTGCGCGCGCCTCTCCTATCTCTCTTTTTCTTTCCCCCATGTCGGATTTCCCCTGGAAGCTGGCTCCCCCTACTCACGCGCCCAAGCGCGCATCGGCCTTCGTCTCCGCGACTTTGAGACCATCGTCCCCTCGCCTGAGCGTCCGTTTGGGGTGCCGCGCCCCCCTCTAAACCCTGGCGTCGTCTCCATCTTCGCCGATCAGTCACCCTTCGTCCTCAATCCCTGGCGGGTTCCCCTTCCTCGAGAGCGCGGTTGGGACCTCTCGAATCCCGCTCGCACCCGCGCGTACGTGGGTCCTCTTCCCGCGGTCTTGGAACGACCGGGAGTTATACTCCCAACGGCGGTTCTCCCGCCTCCCCCTCCCCAGTTCAACCCAGCGCTCTGGGACTGGTTACGCCACTCTCGACGTCCTCTCCAGGACGTCCAACCTCCTCCGCGCCGGCACCACTGTGCCTATCAGCGCGTCCCGCTGGGTGGCATGCCAGCGGTGTACCCCTCCTCTTGGTCGTTCGCGGAGGTCGCCCATCAGCTCTTCGTCACTCAGGTCCTCTCTTCTTGGTTCCGGTTCCAGGTTTTCGGCCCCCCGCACATGCAAGTCGTTATAGCCTGGAACGCGCATCTGCGGAATGAGAGACTCGAGGACCTTGATTTGAGTTCGGAGATCGTGTCCCAATTTGACGACGTCCTGAGCACGATTGCGCGTATGAACGCGGACATCGAGGGCGAGTCCAGGAGAACCCTGACGATCATGGTGCGTCTTCGTCCTCCTTCCCCCTTTTCGTGCACTCCATTTACCCCGCCTCGTAGCTTGAGTTCGAGCAACGCCTCCTCTGGCTTGCGCAAGTCGGGGCCTCGGTGGCTTATTCATTCCATTTCGTCGATCTGCTCGACCAGATCGTGCAAGTTCTCCACCCTGACTGGGCACCCGAATATCGCGTCTTCGACCTCAATCGTCGTCGGGGTAGACTTGCGGAGCGGGGTTCAACCCCCATCTGGAGCAATTATTTGCGACCGGAGACCACTATTCGGGTTCTCCCCGCAAATTGGTTGATCCTCGAGAGCCGTTGGCCCCAAATCAGCCCAACGAACAATCCACTTGGTTCCAATTCCCGCGGATGGCGGAGTTCTACGATCGTACGTCGCTCGTCTTGTTTCTCCATCGTCGTATTGAACCCCGGGATCTTCAGATTTGGCGGAGGTGGCATGAATGGCCCTTCTGCGCGTATCCCTTGCGAGGCGGCAACCGTGTCGCCGCCCGACTTCGACGATCCCGACCCCTCGTACGCGTCGCGGGTTCTTGAGGGGTACGAGTTGGACGAATTTGTGCGGGAGCATGGCCTGTACTGGCGGGATTTCGCAGGCGCCACCCCGGTGGTTACGGCCACCCCCCCTCCTTCGCCGGCGCGGGTTCCTTCACCACGTCCTCCTACTCCACCATCGCGCCCGCCCCCTCCTCCGCGTCCAAATTGGAACCAGGAGGACTTCATCCCCGTCCCGCCCCTCAGTCCCCCGCCGGACATCCCCTCGCGGAAACGTCGCCGAGGATCCGAAGAGATCAGAACGGGGAGGGAGCGCCGAGCTGCACCTCGCGCGCAATCTCCCCCTCGTCGCCCTTCTCCGCCCCCTGGCCGCCGCCCACGGTCGCCTTCTCCCCGTCGCAACCCACGGGGACCAACCATTCGAATCCCAGCGGGCAACCGCCCGCGGTCTAAGTGGCCCCCAGCGCCGAGACTGGTCGTTGACAGTCGCGCCACGCCGACCATCTTTGTGCACGAAGCACACCGTCCTATTGGCGCCGTGGTCCGCCAACTCCTGCCGCGATGTCCCCATTGTGAACCGGGGCGTTTCTGCTCTGACGACACCGACCCCAACGCAAAACGTCCCAACAAGCCGCGTCGCACTTGTTACCACTGCAACAAGCTGCACGAGAAATGCCAGACCTGGAGCGATTTCCAGGAGGCATTCAACGAGCGGATGGAGGAGGTTTTGTGGGATTTTCGGTTCGAGTTTTGGGAGCATCTCGGGGAAGGGCGCTACCAGCTCTTGCTTCCGGACCCTCGGTCAATGGACCTGGCCCATTTGGGTGAGTCGTCTTGTACTCCTTTTTCCTCCTGACTGATCTTCTTCTTCGTCTAGCGAATATAGTGGACTCGTACAGGTCGTTCCTGTACGAATTCCAGCCGCTTCAAAATACGGACCGATCATTCCGTCGTCGCACGGCGCAAGCGAACCGCCCCCGCGCCGCGCCGGGTTCTTCTCGTCGCCCAGCGCCAGCCGCATCTGCGGCGGGAGCTCGTGCAGGTCGTCCACCGCCGCTCCCGCCCCGCGCTCGCTCTCAAGACGACGAGCTGGGTTTCTCGTTGGGCGAAGAGCCCGTGCCCCCGCCCTCGCAACAAGCGTCTTCAAGTCGGGGACCGCCTCCGCGACCAGCGCCGCCGCCCGCCCCATCCTCCGTGCTGGGGTCTTCGGCGGGTCCGGGTTTCAACAACCCTTCGGCCGCCTTCCCCGCCGACGTGGAGATGGAGCCCGCCCCTCTCCCGTTCCTCGAGCGCAACCCGGAGTTCACCTCCCAAGGTGTCGTGCGAGACGCTCAAAACCTCGCCGCCCATCTCTCAACCTTGCCGACCGAGCAACGCGCTCAATACATGGCGCATCTTGCATCCGTTCTCGAGCTTGCGAGCCAGGACGTCGAGATGCCACCAGTGGATCGGAAAGGGAAGGGGAAGGCGAAGGAGCGATGATTAGGGGGTTGCTTCGGACTCTGGCGCGCCGGGACGCTTTTTCTTTCGAACAATTTTGTATTCATTATACTGTTACAAACGCCGTCGTATCGTAGTCTTGTAATTTGCGAAGTTTTTCTCTTTCTTGAAACACAAAGCCTTTTTGAACCGTGCGAAGTTTCTTTGGGAAGTGAGGTGCGATAAGATAAAGATGCGAGTGATGAAAAGATGCGAGCCGGGTATAGGTGTGGATCAACCGCGGGTATTTCCATTCGGGTTCTTGTTGCCTTCATCCAGCCTATTCCCCTGGTTCCCCGAGTATGCGCTCGGTTTCTTCCACCGGTCTTCCGGTGCCGGGTTCTGCCTCGTAGATGATTCGCTCTTCTCTTTCTACAGGCGCCCCACTGTCGAGTACCACTCGTCCTGGTACATCCGTCCGTCGGGAGTTGCTGATTCCCCGCATTGTTTCTGTTAGACCCGGGACTAGCATTGTCATCCAGGAAAACGGGTCCCTCACGAAGAGGTCGTCGGCATGCGTGCCCACTATGTCCATGAGGGGCGGCATGTCCGCATATTCGTCGTCGTTCGGGGCTACAGGGCCCCTTCTGTGTTCCCTCCGGGGGCCTAGCCCCCTTGCGGGTCGTCTTCCGCGTTGTCCTTGGCGGAATATGGGCTGGGGCCGCGGTCTGCATAAACGCGCCAGCCAACACCCAAAGTCGTGGCCGTAGCCACGGATGATTTCCATCGGGCCACGTCTCGCTCCTACGAGACGTCTGTATCGAGGTCCGAGATATGTGGGCACCTGGGAGTACCAGGCCACAAGCAATCCGGCGAGTGCGAGGAGAAGAAGGGTCAAGAGGGTGCGCACCACCCATCGTCCTAAACTCCCTTCTTCCCTGGAGTTCTGCATGTAGACATTCATCTGTAGCATCGTGGTGTTTCGGGGTTGTATTTCGTTCGTGGTAATGATCGTCGGGGTGGGTAGACTAGATTCTACCTTCTGTCAAGACAAGCCCTGGGTTGACCTGGCTGTGGCGGGACAGAGAATAACCCGGCCGGGACGATAGTTGAATAACCCGGTCCAAAGTGGTCGCGACCGACAACGAGAGGGCAGCACTGAACAACCCGGCTCTACTGGGGAAGTTTGGCTATACACCACTGGTTGTACACGAATTACGATGTAGGCCACATGTTTGTGGACGTTGCAATGCAATGTACCCACTAACTTGTGCGCACAAGCAAAGCTTTGCATTACGATTCAAGCCACTAACTAACGCACCTGCCTTATATAGGCTACCACCACTGTGCTGTTGTTTGGATCCATTCCGTATTCAGTAATAAATGTATCCCATCAATCCCCGCACCCCTCCATCAGCCGCCGCTCAAGGCGCCAACACTTTCCCATCAGAGGATCAGCAGTTCAATGGCACCATCAAACCCATCACCCCGGCCGCAAACCCATCAACCATCAATCCCTGCAGGCTCGGACAGCGCCTCAGAAGCGGCGCCAGCCCCGTACATTGCCCCGTAACACCCGCGGCCGCTAGCCATATGAGAGAAGCGTTTTCTCTACCACACCTTATTGTTCTCTCTGAAACTATTGTTATTGTTGTGTAGTTAGTCTGTTGTTGCTGTCTCTCAAATATTTGCCATCTTTCGAAGGTCTTGCGTTTGAATCTGATGTTCCTTCCTTTTTAATACATTATTTTTCCACGCCACACCAAAAAAAAACACAAAAACAAAAACAAAAAAAAGACACAAAAACAAAACAAAAAAAAAGACATTGACGCCGGGCCTCCCTACTCCTCCACGTCCTCGTACATCGCCGCCTCCCCCTCATCCTCGCATCCAGCATATCCTCCCTCGTCAGCTGAATCTCAATCGGAGAACCGGCATCCAGGCCCGCAAGAACACGTAACCCCTTCTCGCGCACGCCGCTCCATTTCCGCTCCAGCGCATCCGCTCTCTCTACCTCCGTCCTCGAGTTCTCAGAGGCGTAGGCAGCAAGCCCCTCTCCCACCTCCTGGGAGGGGGGCTCTGCGCCCGTTTGGTCCAGCCACCAATCCGCCTGCGCGCGTCCATACGCGATCGTCCGACGCATCTCTTCCTCCAGCAAAACTAGCTCCTCATGCCAGCGATTGGCGCGAGCGAGCGCCTTGCACCATTCCGCACGCAACGCTATGTCTAGGTCTCAGCTTTGTTCTAATCCCAGGCGCAATAAAACCTCACCGTCATTGATCTCCGCCCTCTGCTCCTCGTCGCCAAGCGCCTTCGCACCTCCGTAGTACCAGATCCACGAGAGCGTCCGGTTTTTCTCCCCCCTCATGACAACGATCCCATCTGCAGCCACACCACCAGTCTCCACCTCATTCAGCTGCCCTGCCTCTCGCAATCTCTCCGCGTTTTCCTTTTCCTCTGCGGTCATCGCGCGCTCGTTCAACGCCCGCACGTCGTCATCCGTCAACACCCTGAGTTCATCCTCCCAGGCACCCGCGCCGGCGAGCCGAAAGTAAGCCTGCCTTGCGTAGCGGTACCGCACCTTCCCGGCGTGGATGCGCACATCCACCTGGTGCTGCACCCCCTGCGCGCGCGTGTTCACACGCTGGCCCGTGACGTTCTTGACCTTGAAGCGATTCGTCACGGTCCGCATACGCAGCCCGCGTCGAATCACCTCCAACGTCTCGCTGGCCTCTGCGTAACGATAACGGGCCTCGATGTCGGCAATACCGGGTGCACAGGCCCGCCCTCTCGCGGCCTCGCTCAGCGCCGACGGCAAGAACAGCCGGGTTGACTCTGGTTCCTTGCGGTCGGCACCGTCGAACACCTGGCGCTGCTCGGGCGACAGCTCGTCCCGCAGCCCTGGCATGTAGACATCTTGAATTTTCCGGAACCGCTCGATCTTTCTCACAAGGGTCGTCCTGCGCTTGACGAAATCGAGCTCTTGGTAGGTCGAAGCGTTTTTCCTTGTTTTCACATCGAGCTCAAGTAGCCTCCTAATGCAGGGCCGTTAACATTCCACGCCGCACAAAGCCAATAAACACGTACTGCATTTCTTCCACCTCAAGCCCTAGCACGACGAACGTGCTCCTGCTACTCTGGTGCACCACCTGCACGCGGCTCTCCGTCTCCTCGAATTCCTCCTTCGCCAACTCCAATTCCACATCTTTCATGGTCTTGCCTTCCAGTTTTCGTCAGCGCAGCTCCTCCTCTCTGACATCGCACTCACCGACGTGCTTGTTCTCGTACGGGCACGGCTTCGACCTATCCGCCTGCCACTCCTCCTCGATCTTCTTCCACTCCGCCGTGATTCCGGGCTCGGCGGCCTCCAGCCCGCGATCGAACGAATCGAATCCTTCTCGATGCTTGACAGCCTCCTTGATCGCCTCCACCATCCTTTTCTGCAAAATACGTCCTTGGGTCTGGTCAGTATCCATGTTAGCGTGACATGTCACATCGCCACTGACCTAATGTCAAGGTCTTGCGGTAGTTATGTGCCCCGAATATGTCATCCAAAGTGTCTTGTCGCGATCCTGGCCCCATTTCCTTCGTCTGCCGCGCCGCGCCATTCGAATTCTCCCAATTCTGCTCAATTCCCTCGCCGTTCGTCAGCCCGACGCCAACCATGAAGTGCAGCGAGAACGGCGCATAGCACTCCATCCTGTGCGCCCCGAGGTGGAAATTTGGGACCGCGAAATAAACGTCCGCTGGCGGGATCTGGAGGTGGAGATATTCAGGTAAGTCCCGCATGCGGTCCCAGAACTTCTTGTAATATTGACATGCAATATCGTATGTCAAATAAAGCCTCAAAATGTCGTAGTCTCGTAGCGCCGAGAACAGAATCCAGTCCATATTACAAAACCTACGTGAAATATATCGGTTTTTGCTCAAAATTCAGCCAGTAAAACGCCGCGCGCACCTTTCCCCTTTTGTAAATCGCCCAAACCGTTCGGGCGCCACATGTTATGCCTGGTGCATGTTACGCCCCCGACACCGCTCGTACGCAGCCCATTGATCCGCTTCAAATTTGCTAGAAACATCGCTTGGAACCCAGAACAAGTGCTGATCTAAAGCTCCGCTAGCTTAGCAAGTTATCACAGGCGTTTAGATTTCACTCACGTCCTCCTGGGTCACATAATTTTTAATGTGCGCCATGTACGGCGGCCTATTCACAAAGTATGCCATCCCTTGCCCAAGAGTTGGATCTCGTGCCTCGCTTGACACGTTTCTTTCCGACAGGCGGAAATTCGCATCCGCCCCAAGATGTACCGCATACTTGTACCTGCAATTATTTAAGACGCTATTGCGGTCGCGTTCGTTGAATGGCACTTACGCGGTCGCCTCTGGCTCATCCATCCACCCCTCCGGTAGATTCATCCCAGGTTGCGGACATGCCCGACACCGCAGCGCGAGCTCTCCGTCCTCCGTCCCCGCGATCCCCGACCCCGCATGGGCGCGTCCCCCACGCTTAAACATTTTTACGTTCCTCCATTGTCTCACCATTCTCATAAAGGCTCGCCGCCGGTCCTATCAAGCATCAACTTCAGATCCACTCAAAATGCAACCCCAAAAAAGGTGTACCGGTGGGGGGTTCAGACCGGTGTTATCCGTCAGCATCTCGAGCGCGCGATGATAATCATAACCCGACACTTTTCCCAAACAGTTTAGCGTCTGGAACTGTCGCAAGACCTCGAAAGTCGCGGCAGTCTGAGGGTTCAGTGGCGTCGCGGCCACCAACATGCCGCAGAAGTGGTCTCGATGCTCCACCTTCGTCCCACAGCTGCAGAAATCCACGCACACCTCGTGGACGCCATTGACATGCAGTACTGCAAATTTCTGCACACGTGTTCACGGAATGTACACTGTGATCCTGGTGTGTGGTTCAGCTGCACCACCAGGCCCATTTCACGCAGCGTTGTTCGCTCAAAACAGGTTCCGTCCCAACGCTGCGCCACACGTTAGCCAATCTCCTAAACCTTTAGTCGCCACTCACCTCCACCCAATGCAACGGCAATGCACGATGGGCCCTCAACATGCAAGGCTTGCAATACATATGCCCTCCCAAGCACGCTTGATCGCGGCAACATATTTGCTTTTGCATTTCTTGCACCCGCCGACCACAGCTTCCCCGTACCGCGACCTTCGCCCCGCATGATCTCCCATAGATACTCGGATCTGTGTCGCACCCAGGTCTGCATCGGAAAATCCTTCAAAATGTAAGCCTCGCATTCAAAGCCAGCAAAATAAATACGCACCGAATTCTCATTGCGTGGCGCCAGTAATTTCACACCCCCAGCCGACTCATCCTCGCCTTCCCCCCCTCCTCCGGATAATCATCCCCTCCCCACATCGGCTCCATGCTGTCCATGGCCTCTTCTGCCAGTCGATCCGTTGCAAATAATGCTTGACTGGAAGTCGAAGCACCCAATTGCTCAACCGTCGAAGACCAGCGCCGGCCGTCCTGCGAAACGCCGAGCGTGCACGAGAGTGCAGGATCATGGATGTAGGCCTCTCCCATTCGGCCGCGCTTTGTCTGGCGGGGCGCGCCTCCGCGCCCAATCTTGGCTCGCCGCTTCATTGCTAGAATTACCACGTGGGCATTTTTTTCCGTTTTCCTCCATTGCTCCAAGTCCTCTTCCATCAGCCTCCTCTTCCATCAGCCATCGGAATGAGCAATAGTGTGTTTCTAATATACCCTCCTCCATACCCTCCTGAAAGTGACCCGTCCCTAGGTTTATTTGCACCGCCGCCTTCCCCGCTCCTCGTTACATTTACATCGCGCCCCTCATTTCTGAGGCAGAAATAAAGGCACGTCCCGACCATTTTGTATCCTCCAGTGTACCCAATGCGGATTCCTAGCCCCATCCATGCGCCGATCCTGTTCCGGCATCGCGCACTTCCATCAACTGATTGATGGATTGCGTCTCACCACATGGACTTCTCCCTTTCGGCATCATTCGAAGTCGCAACCTCTTCTTTATCTCCCACCAAGTATGCGCACTCCTCCAGAGCTATCCCCCAATGCTCCGCACTCTCGCCGGCGTCCTCCTTGGTGAGTACCATCGTCCCCCCTTGCGCTTTGCTCCAATGGGTGATTCCGACCCTGGAGCTGGCTTGCGGAGCAAAGCGCGTCTCATTATTATTTATACCCGTTCCAAAACCCAAATACTCACTATTTTCTCGCAGGGCGCTCGACGCACAGCGGCCATATCTACTCGCCTCTCAGCGGGGAGCCGTATGCCGTCCCGGGCATTGATATCTACGACTTCATCCAGCGGGAGGAGGAGCATCGCGCGACTTGTGACCTCGATGAGAGTCTTCTTCAACTCGAGGCGGTCCCTCGGCAATATCTCCTGGTCTCCGTCACCCCGATCGATCTTAACCTACAGCTCGACCCGCCCCCCGTTCAGTCCGTCATCTGCGTCGTCCGGCCCGCAGAGAAACGACGGGCCACTCTCTCCGCAGCCTCGAAGGCTGCTGCACGGGTACCTCCCCGAGTATCCCCGCCGCCACATCCTGCCGGCCTCCCGCCCCCAGGCGGCATCATCCGCATCCCGCGTGCAGCACCCACCCCATCGATCAGCGCGCAGACACAGAAAGCGCGCAAAGCGGTCTATCACCACTCACCGCTCAAACCGCCCCCGCCGTACCTCTCTGGTCTTCCCACTCCTGGCGGCACGACCGTGTGGAGCGGCTACCTCCCCCGAAGCCCAAAACCGCCACCCAGAAGGCACGCAAAAGCCTTTATCACCGCAGGCTCTGCCAGCAACACCGCCTTTTCCCGCCCGGTCTCCCCCCTCCCAGCCAGCCCCGCGCAAAGGCATAACCGGCAAACGGGTTCAACTATCGACCCCCATCTTCACCACCGTCGATGTCTCGCACCTCGATCACACCACAACTTCGTGGACCGGTATCTGCGTCCCCATACCCCAGGCCAGCGCCTCTCTACAGCAGCTTCAAGAGAGTGGCATGGATTATCTTGCCTGGGATGGTTGGTATGTTTTGTTGATTTTCTCCAACGAATCCTCACTGATGAATTTAGGTGCTGTCGCCCCTTCATTGATGTCAAATACCGCGTCTTCGCCCTGCTCGCTGGACGCCCCGGACCGGACCAACATGGCCACGACTCCTACGCCGCCGTCATCGCCGAAGCCACCGCCCTCTTCTCCCAGCAGGGAATCAACGCCACAGGAGACGGACGTCGCGGCCCGTTCACCGCGGTTTCAGCGGGAAAATCTTATGGAGGCGGCCAAACGGTACGTCACTCTCGCTCGCGATCTCACCATCTCTCAACTCCAAACTTTGCGCAGCGTCCTGGCAACCTCCTCAACAACCGCATCAATCAAACCATCTGCATCACGATGCTCACCAACTGGGCAATCAAGCACTTGGCGGGTTTCGCCAATGGTGAGTCTTCACAAGTATGCAGTCCTACGTACTGACGGGGGATTTAGGCATGTTTGAGTCCTTCGCACCGACCCTCCACGCCTTCTATACCGAGCAGATGCGACTTTTACATCTCGCTGCCCCGTATCTGCGACGCATCTTCCCGGAGAGCGTATCTGTCTTCGCTGCCTGCACTTTCAACTTCGGGCCCAACACGGTCACCCTTCCCCACGTCGATGCCGCGAACCTAGCCTGGGGCTGGTGTGCCATCACGGCGCTTGGTATGTTCGACCCCGATCTCGGAGGACATCTGATTCTTTGGCGCGTCCTTTTGGCTCTTATTTCTTTGGTGCTTCACTAAACTGCCATTCCTCTAGGGATCTAAACCTTATCATTCGATTCCCGCCCGGCTCCACGATCCTGATCCCTTCGGCTCTCCTTCGCCATTCAAATATCGCCATTCAGCAAGGCGAGACACGCTATTCGTTCACGCAATATACGGCTGGCGGGCTTTTCCGCTGGGTTTACAACGGCAACCGTGCAGACAAGACTTTCTATGAGAACGCGACGCCAGAACAAGTCCAACAACGCGAGGCATCGCGGGCAGAGCGATGGGAGAAGGGACTTAAGATGTTCATGGTCTGGAATCCCGTAACACGGCTTTTCGAGCAGGGTATTTAGATTATTGTACTCATTACAATGCGAATAATCTACTGCGTGTATTTTTTCCCTTGAATCTACTGCCTTTTTGTTTTCTTCAGTCTGGTGTGACATTGTGAGGCAAAAACAACAAAAAAGCTGCAGAGCGTACGGTGCATCCACATCGGCCGGGCTGGCGGGTGTCTTGCGCTTTGGCGGGTGCGCCTGCTTGTCCTGCTTCTCCCTGGACGCCGCGAGGCGTGCAAGGAGGATCTCGTCGTCGTCTCTGGCTCGCGAGGCCAAAATGGAATTTGTCCGGGGCACCACGGAGGGGGGGCGGCGCTGCCTCTTCTTGGTTGGGCGGACAAGGAGGTAGCAGAGGCAGCGGGGTCCTCGATGGGGACCAGCTTCCCGCCCGGTCGGACAACACTGACGATGGGGGTGGCCTGCCCTGGAATGAAAGTGTAGGCGTGGGCCTCTGCATCGCCGAAATAATGGTCGTTGGCATGGGCGGCCGCTCGGGCTTCACGCTCCTTGCGACGACGGCGGAGCATTTGCCAATGTTCTCCAGAGTGGATGATTTTAGACATGGCGGCGCAGGCTGAGTCGATCTGGTGCACTCACCACAAGTGATCTGGTGCACTCACCACGCAAAACGACTCGAGACTCAGTTGCCTATATCTTTTGTGCAACGCCATAAATCAGCAGCAACGGTGAAATTGGATGAGTTTGAAAGGTTACCTGTTGCTGTATATGGTTTTCTGGGCCGCAAGTTCGCAGGACGAGGGATGGTGCGCAGTCGCACATATTGCCCAGATTTGAGAAGCCCAGACACAAAAGTTGGAATATCGACCTGAAGGCCGTAGCCAAAAATCTGTGAAAAATCTCAAAAAATAGAGGACATCCCTACCTATGATACTGTGCAAAAAAGAATTTCCATATACTGGACCGCAGAATGGACCAATGCACACACTGGCTGAGTATGGGCAATGTGTTGAACTTTAGAAGTTTCTTGGTCGTGAAAATGAGGCATCTTGACCGTACCTGAAACATGGCCCCAAAAATTCCGAATAATGTAGAAAGTGTTCCTGCAAAAGATGAGCGCCATGGGAGGGACGAGTGCGAAGATATAGTGAGAAAACATCTCGTTAGGGAATATATGAGCACAGCCGGACTTTGCCGATATTGCATCCGTGGGCGGCTAGCAGTAGGCGCCCGTCCTCTCATCCTCTTTCCACGCGACTAACCACTTCATGTCGGACCGCACGCCGCAACAACAGCTGGAAGATCGCGAGCGGCATTGGATGGATGCTGTATACTCTGCTAGGTACCATCGCAAGTGAGTCGGGGTGGTTCACATCCACCCTAGCTTACCTTTCGCAGAAACCGCGAAGAACGTAACCGTAAAACCCGAGAGCGGATGGCTACATTGCGTGCTAAAGATCAAGCACTCTCTGCTGAGGATCTGCTCCTCCGACTGGAGGCCAAGCGGGCGTGGCGCGCAAGTACAGGGAGAAGTGAGAACGATCTCATGCACCCGAGGAAGAGGGTGATCCTGGCTGACACTTTGAAAGCAACAAACTCAAGATTGCTAGAAGGGCTCGAGAGTGGCGCAAAGTCAGGGCCGACAAACGGCAGGTCGCGTCTCGGTGCGTGTACGTCCGATGTCTGTAACTCATACACTTATAATGCGCTATTGTTTTTGTAGTGCACCGGCCGCGGTGCGGAATGACCGAAAGGGTGGGGTACTATACCACCGTGGCGGCGGACGCGCAATGACCGAAGGCGTGGGTACTATACCACCTGGGCGGCGGGCCCGTCGTGTTAATCTTATGGTTGTCAGTCGCTAATTCCACTTTGATGATCTTTTTTTTTCATCCTTCTTTCTCTTGCTTGACTATCATGAACCCGCCGTGGTCAGTCTTGAATCTCCTCGAGTCATACTCGCAGCCCTACGACTAATCCATTAAGCAGCAGCTCTCCCTCCCAGGCTGTCGACCTTCAGCGCGGCGAGCGTTACGCTAACATCGACTACTTTTTTATGAATGCAGGCGACCCTCCCTCTGTCCCTTTGCGGCCACTGACCTCAACGGGAAAACGAGTCGGACAACGACGTACCGGACCTCGTGTCTGATGAAGAGCCAACCGCGGCACACCTCGAGGAGTTACACACAGTCGAAATCCACAGGCGTGCAGAGGCAGAGGAGCCCGGTGAGTCTTGGCCTGGTGACTCGCGTCCGATGATTGAAATTGATGTGCAGTCGCGAAGACGCCCGCCGCTTGCATATCATCGGATATGTGACCGCGGCAGAATTTCAAGAGATGCTGGGGCTGTATAACACCGACGACCTGGAGCTGCACATCGGGTATGAATGGCTGAAAGAATCCTGGGTGCGCACCCTCTTGCATGCTGCCTATGTCGGCATGTTTTTTGAGTACGTAGATTCCTATGGTCTGCGTCCCCGGATTTGACCTCGTTGCCCTGAGCAGGTACAGCAAAACCAATTATCCAGTCCCCACCCGGGATGTTCTCTCCCAACGGCGTCTCCTCACCAAAACATTGCCCGCAGCGCCTGCCTTGCCGCAGTTTGCCGATGACTATCCGGGATGGCTGGCCATTCTGACGGGCCTTTACATTAGTTTTTAAGCAGTTGCAGACCGAACTGAATTCAATTTTCTTTCTTAACAATTTCTGGTCTTTGGTCCCACGGAACGCACAACGCCAAGGATCCGCTAAAGGTGCGCGTGCAACACTTACACATGCAAACAAACTCTCGCGCCCTGCCTTGCCTCTCGTTTCGTTCTACCACTGACCATTGTCACGAATCTCGATGCCGCCTATTCGTCGTGAGTTGTCTCTCTATATATGGCGGGTGCCAGTTTGAGATTTCTATTTCAGGCAGTCCAACGAACCTGGCACGCCAGGAGAAACGCGTTAGATTCTGGCCACTCGGGAAGGTTGAGCGGCGCCGTGGCCGACAGGCGCCTGATATCCCTCGCATCCTCTCTTCAACGCTGCCGGTCACTCAAGGTACGCACTAAACCCTATTTTATTTTATTGCATACCAACTGATTAAGGACACAGCGGATCTCGACCAGCACAGCGCTGTTTGGGCTGCTGCGAACCAGTGGTCGAACAGCTGGGCCGCCGCTTCCGCCACCACCACCGCAGACAACGCCAATCCGGGTGGATGGGGTAGTGGCGAAGGCTGGGGGGTGGTTGAGGGAGGAAACTGAGCGGGGGTTGTGGTGCGATGTCTGTACGGGTACTTTACTCGTCAATGGCATCGTCCTCGCTCCTTCCTCTTTTCGTCTTTGAGCTCTTGCAACCGCGATTCCCCAACAAGTGAGCAAGGCGGCCGTTGTTCAATCATATGCATCAAAATTTTGGATCTTCTTTAGATGCGCTGGAGCGGTAGCTATGTCGCGTGCACAGATGCACATGTCGCATGCTCAGGTGAATATTCAAATGGGTCGCAACAAATCCGAACTGATCCCTTGGTCCGCCTCTTTGCGTCTGTCCCCGCCGAGTTTACACCATGGAAAATACTCGCTGCCTCCCGCCTTGGATGCCGGACGACCCCGAGATGACCCCGGAGCAGTGCACCAAAATCTATCTCGCTACTGGTCCCTATCTGACAGCGCGCGGGGCATACACTTCCTGGTGAGTCTGCATTTATTGTGATGGAGATACAGATAAGTGATCAAATACAGGACGAGCGCGAACGCGGTTGTGAGCGGGTCGAGCCGCGCCACCGCGACGTCATACCCGTCGTGGGAGAAGGCGGTGGAGGCATGGCAGGCCGGGTGCGACCGCAGTGAGCATGGTCATTCCCGCCCGGCTGCACGCGCAGGGAATTCGCGCGATCGCCCGCCATGTCTCCCCCCGCCGAGTCTCCGCGTCTCCGGAACGCTGCCTCTCCCGTCGCTGTGGCGGATTCTCGGAGGGGGGCCACGTCTCCCCCATCTCCTCGTGTGCGGGCCGCCGCCTCTCCCACCGCTGTGGTGTCTCGGAGGGGGTCTCCCCTGTCTCCTCGTGTGCGGACCGCCGCCTCCCCCGTCGTTGTCGCGGATTCTACTGCGCACATCAAGATGCTGTCCTTTGCCTCCCTGCCAACTCCCCCCTCGGGCTAACGCCTTCCCTGGGGACATCCCGCTCATTTGCGCCCCGCATCTTGATGGCCAGGCACGGTTCCCCCATTGTACCGGTGGCGCCTTCGCTGCGCAGTTACGCTGTCCGCTGGCGTGACACTGGTGTCGTTTGCGGTACGCTCGCTGAGGCCGCAATGCTCTACGAAGATCTGGACCTGCAAGGGCTGATGCCCCGCATGCTCACGACTGGGTCATTCATGGAGGCGTCATGCTTTGCAGAGGGCTTTTCCCCGAGCGAGCCATCGGAGGAGGCGGAGGCGCACAAGCAGTGGATCGCGGCGGAGGAGAAGAAGCATCACTCCAAGATCCTCGAGCACCATGCGGCGCGCAGGCGCGCAGAGGAGGAGCGAGGGAAGGTAGAGAGGGAAGAGCGTCGAAAGGTCCGACGAGATGGACTGATCGAGGAAGTACAGGCGCTCAGCGTGGAGGAGGAGCTTGCTCGGTTGCGCCACCGTGTGGCCCGTCTCGAGACGGGTCTCATTGAGGCTGATTGGGAGGGGTCGAGCTCGTTCGAGTCGTTGGACGCGGAGGAAGGGGCAAGCGAGTATGATGGGTGGTCGACGGACGACATAAAGTCCATGGTGGTGATGCGCCGGGAGGACCCAAAGCATTGGCGGCGCCGCATGGGAGTGTAGCAGACGAGTGCAAGGACAATGGAGTAGCGCCTCCTTGAATGCTTTTTGCTTTGTGTTGTCGAGCTGCTCAATCCTTTTCTTTTTATTTTACGGTCTTGATCGCGGGCTTGTGAAGGACTTCGTCGTTACCTTGTATTGTGCATGTGTAGTGCATAATTATGATTTTCATTGTGTGCGGAAAGCTGAAAAGAATTCTACTTGAATATTTCTCTGTTTGGGGGAGGGTGGGAAAAACCGCGTGAGTCACAGATGTGACTGAACGCGTCTTGGACTTCTATCTATTCAAATTTTTACGAACATTCCCTCCCTCTCGTCCACGCTCAATGTCAACGCTCAAAGAAGTAACGGCGATGAACACCACTCGTCCAAAAGCTAAACGCCGTCGTGCGAAGAATACCGGTGCAAAGCGTGGCAAGAAGTCTTGGGTGACTGGCACGAAACTCGCATTCTTGGAACGGCGCAAGCAGGAGTGGCGCTTCGCTGTGCAGGCCGACCGCGCGGGGGCTTTCTATACCAAAGTGGCCAAGTTGTTCATTCTGAAATACGGCTGGGCCTTTGATCTCCACTTGGATCTCGAGAACGACACTGAGGATCCGGACGACGAGACTGCCGAGGAGATCGAGGAGGAGGACGACACGCTCAGCAACGAGGAGAACGAGGAGCGTTACGAATACTACACGGACCTGCGAACGGTGTGTTTACCTTTGCTATTTTGTAATGCGACGCGCTTTCTCACACAAGGTGTTAGAAAATTGGGCAGTGGTATCGGTACCATTACAGAAAAGTGACTGGTACGGAGAGTTTCGCAACCCTGTTCAACGAAGGCGAGGGTGTCGGTCCCAAACCACCGCGTGCGCGCCGCATCACCCATGTCTATTCCGCCCACTACTATGCCACGCGCATCAAGGCGGAGTTCGAGGCGGAATGGGCCCGCGTGTCGGCGGAGGGAGATGAAGATGAGGGGGGAAAGCGGCCCAGCAAAATCAATGTCCAAAATGAGGTGACGAAGAGGTTGTTCGAGGCGGAGACTCCGGCATTTCAGGAGATGGTCCGGCAGCTAAAGGAGCGCGAAGATCTGGAGGCGCGGGAGAAATGGGACAGGGCGCAAGAAATGGAGGAGAGCGAAAGGACCGCCGAGGACTACGACGAGTAAGTGAGTGTATACGATGCAGGGAGCAATGGCTGACATGAGGCACAGGGCACTGAAGCACGCAGCGCTACGCTCCAGCCTTTTGCAGACGCGCCTCGAAGCGATACGGAATGGTGGTCTCGATCCTGATGGCAGGCCCGACGAGCGCGAGTAACGGCAGCATCGAGGTGTGCAGGTAGGTGTTTACGGCTGAGGAGGAGCGTGCGTGGGCTAATGTGTTTGTGTGTAGTGTGCATTCGGGAACAACGCGGGGTCTATAAAGAAGATATGGCCGCAGGCCGATAGCGAAGGATTTGGAGTTGTGGTTAATACCATGCTTCGGTTTGGAATATTGGCGTTTTGTGAGTAACTGCTGTGAATGCGTGTGAGATGATGAATGGCGTACTGACTTGTAGCCCCAGCCCAGGAGCAATGCGACGCCCGGACGCTTGGAGGGATACTGGCGCCTCCGCAGCTCCCCGTTGCCATGGCATCTGCGCAGGCCCGATCGACGACTCCAGGAGCAGGCGCCTCCTCGTCCACGGCGCCTGCGCCTGCGCCCACCGCCACGTCCTCTTCCAACACAACCCCCTCGACTTCCGCTGCAGGGAGGGGAGAGAAACCTGGCGAGAAGAAGAAGGGCGGGGGAAGAAAAAGGGGAAGTCGGCGGCAGAGACAGCAAAAGAGGTGGTTGTGGGTGCGCAGCCTGCGAGGCCAAAGCCAAGGCCGCGGGTGAGGAAGACAGCGGCGGCAGGCGCGGACCCTTCCGAGGAAACAGGGGCGGGCCCTTCCGAGGATACAGGGGCGGGCCCTTCCGAGGATACAGGTGGGGCGAACAATGACGGCCCTACATTGGGCGGCGGTCAGGGCGGCGCTTCCTCTGCGTTGAGCGACAGCAGCAGCAACAGGGACGGCTCTCCGTCAGCGGACGGGGATCGACCCACCGGCGGTGACGCTAACACCAACTGCAACGAGGACCCTCCAGAGCCGGTGCGGTGGGCGTCGCGAGCGACCGCCCGGTGGCCGCAGGAGATGCGGAAGGTGTACGACGCAATGGAGAGAGAGGGTGCGGGCGACTGGGGCAGCTTGTGGGAGGACCTCGCCCTCGCGTATATCGCCTTCGAGGAAGCATGCGGGTTCCCGTATGACCGTGTGGGGATGGCGAGGACAGGAAGGGTTACGATGGTTGAACGGTGGATGAAGATCAACCGCCCCTACAGCTTCGGCCCCACGATGATCGAGGGAGAGTCCGTGGAGGGATTGGCGATGGAATGGTGGTCGTGGTGGAAGGGTCTGCAGCCCCCCATTCGTGTGCGCGGGGACGGCGGGCTGGATCGGCCAGTAGCGCTCGATTGGGGGGGCCTGAAAGATCACGCTGGGAAGAATGGGGTGGGGCTTGTGGTGATGGTGCTGCTGTGGTGGGGATCGTTTGTGCGGCGGGCAGACCGGGTGGCGGAGGATTCGCAGCCAGCGATGATCGCGGATTGGGAGGTAGCAGTTGAGGAGACCACCTGGGCATTGGAGAGTATGGTGAAGATGGGTGGTTTGACGAAGTGAGTCCTTTTGACATTTTCAAGCCGTGCGTGCGGAGAATTAAAACATTGTTTCAGGAAGCGCGCCGCGGAACGGGGCGTGGTAGACAAGGACAACCGCAAGCGGCAGCGCGTGCTGTAAGGTCAAAGCGACGAATCGCACGCGCACGGGCCAGCGCGTGGCTATAATGGAGCCGCGCTTCGGAGGCTACTGTTGTCCCCTCCTTCCCCTTTGTTGTCCCTCCTTCCCCTTCGCTGCTCGCCCGCCCCGCTGCTGTTTTCGCTCTTCCCTTCAACTGGAGGCGAATTACTTGTGCGGCTTTATTTGATTTATTGATTTATACTCGTTTTTAAAATGTTTTTATGATAGTTCATGAGATTTATTGTTTAGAGTGTGAAATGGATGTCTTACAAACATTCGGAACTTTGTGGATTAGGTTTATATTGGTCACAGAGGGAGGGAAGAATAGAAGGGTAGATGTGCGGTGGAATTATCTTCAAGTCCAATTGATCACGTGTGGAAACGCGTTGCGCATAACACATAAATACATGCAAATACGCCTCGTGAAATGATGCGGTGCTTGGTTTTGATGCACGCAGGGATTTGCCGAGCGGCGGGTTCCCGGGTGATGGCCATAGGACTGCCGAGTAAATCTATTCTTGGATATTTGATCAGAGAGGAACGGCAATGATGGGGAAGCGAAAATTGCCGCTTCCGGTGTGCAATAAACAAGCAACAACAAAAGGAACCTGCCCGCCGCCCGCCCCCAAGCGCGCCCCATCAAAAATGAGCCCAATACGGCAATTTTTGGCAGCTTTTGGCAGAGGTTTCCAGGCCTGTATGTTAGTGAACGGCATTGTATTGTACTGCAAAGCCTGTGGACACAAGTTAGTGGACGCATTGCATTGGCTGTTGCACAAGTTAGTGGGTACATTACATTAAACATACAGACACTACTGGGCTATAGCCGTCGAGGTGGAATGTCGCGAGACTTGGAGAGACGGCGGAGTAGCCGCCTGGTCACCGAACTCGAGGAGAAGATGATATGTGAACGCGCGTCGTTCGTAGTCGAGGTGAGAGAGCGCTGCGCCGTTGTCAGGTCAAAGTAGACTTGATATTAGACGAGGTAGAATCTAGAGTACATGTAGATTCTACCGAGTTTATATACTGTGTCCTATGAAACTGATGGTTGTCCCTCCTATGAAATACCGACCGTCTGCAGGTGTTCGATCTTGGTAACGGGCGATCGGGGTATCCCGATCATCGTTTGAATAACCCCTGGTTGGTTATTATGATATCTCGATCGTCGTTTGAATAACCCCTGGTTGGTTATTCTGAATCCAATCGTCCTACGCATGTTCCGATCAGCATTTGAATAACCCCTGGTTGGTTATTCCCAATGCAATCGCCCCAAGCGACTACGAATAACCCCCTGGTGGTTATTCCGTATGCTTGTGATAACCCGGGATACCCGGGGTTGAAGTTGAGTGAAAATGTTGGAATAATGCCAAATCATGACAGCATAGCGGATATATTCAGCTACAAAGTGTACCAGAAACAAGACTTGTGGCAGATGGTCTGCACCTGCTCTAAATACACTTATTTCAATCAAGATACAAGCAGGTCCCTGGTTCGATTCCGGGTCAAGTCCTTGATGGTTGTGAGTGAAAGATTTTTTTCTTGCCTCCATTGAATTGCAAAGCCGATATCCGGCTACAAAAGCTAGGAGGAGCAAGACCTGTGGCAGATGGTCTGCACCTGCTCTCAATACCCTTTAAGGTACTGATACAAGCAGATTCTGGGTCGAGTCATGCGTGCGACTCCAGATGATTTTTTTTTTCTTGCCCACAATGAATTGCATTGTGTACCTAATATATTCAGCTACAACGTCCAGCAGGAACACGACTTGTGGCAGATAGTCCGCACCCGCTCTCAATGCCATGGCACCGTTGAAATTGTCTAGCAGGACCGGTTCAATTCCGGGTCGAGTCATGAAGGGGGAAGACATAATTTTTTGCCCCTTGCTCTAATGAATCACGTAGCCAATGTATTCAGCTTCAATGGCTAGGAATAAAAAGACTTGTGGCAGATGATCTGCACCTGCTCTCAATACACTTATATTGATGATACAAGGAGGTCCCTGGTTCGATTCCGGGTCGAGTCATGGAATGTTCCCGAGAAACTCTTTTTTCCTTGCATTGAGTTAATTGCATGATGTTAGCTAGTATATTCAGCTTCAATGGCTAGGAACAAAAAGACTTGTGGCATATGATCTGCACCTGCTCTCAATACGCTTCTGTTGATGATACAAGCAGGTCCCTGGTTCGATTCCGGGTCGAGTCATGCAGATGATGCAGGCGATCCAAATCATTTTTTCCTTCTTGCCTCCAACGAATTGCCTACCTAGTATATTCAGCTCCAAAGTCTAGGAGGAAAAGACTCGTGGTGGATGGTCTGCACCTGCTCTCAATATATTTGTATTGTGGTGTCATGATCAAGCAGGAGTTCGATTCCGGGTCGAGTCGTCGAGTTCTTGCGACACTGTTTTTTGGGCGCTAAGGATTTTTTTGGCTGACGGACGTGCACTCGATCCGGGAGAAATCGAGTGCTTTATTTGAAGACAGAATATTGGTATGCACAGACTCGAGAGCAAAGTGGAATGCATCTGCTATCTTTGCTTCGCCGCTGAATAGCAGTCAGCAGAAGATTGCCGGTTCGAATCCGGCTCGAGTCTTAAAACGGTCGGAAGCTCTTTTTGCTCTCCGGCTTTAGAACGGGCTTATTAGACGGTAGTGGATGGAAGCAAAACATGAACAATGGGTCGTCATGACGGCGAGATTGACAATGACCGCGTCGATCTGATGATCTGCCCATCGACTCCACACTCGCACCTTAACCCCTCTTTACTTGACTCTGACCCAGAGACGCGTCCGCCCAACGCGTACCTTACATACATTGCCTTGCGCAGCCCACGCACCGCGTCGACAGCCCAACAGCTTCTCTGCCGAAACCAGATTGGCATTGGCAGCGCCGGGCCGCGCGAGGAGCACAGCCATCCCTCCAATCTCCGATTCAAACTCCGCTCTTCTGCACCACCATCATCCTCGCGCCCACCCCTAGACTTAGAATTCCTGACGCACCATGGGTACTCCCAAGAAGACCGCAAAGAAGATACAGAACCAGCGTGCGTCCCCCTGCGTCCCCCTCGCTCTGGGGGGCATTTTCCCGGTTTTCAGAGGCTGATTGAGGTGTGGTGTGCAGTGCGCCCCCGGACGACACGGTCGAGCAAGGCGCGGGTGAGTACGCCGCGCGGGCGAGCAATGGGCGTGCTAACACCCCGCAGCTCCTCTCGGACCCGATGGAGAACACCGCGCTGCTGACGGAGCAGCTGCGTTCGCTGGGCTTGTACGCCGCCCCCACCATCGGCGACGGCAACTGTCTCTTCCGCGCCCTCAGCGACCAGCTCTATGGCTCCCCGTCGCGCCACCCGCAGCTCCGCCGCGACGTGTGCGACTGGATCGCCCGCCATAAGGCCCGCTATGAGCCGTTTGTGGAGGACGACCGCGGGCTGGACGTGCATTTGCGGTGTATGCGCGAGAATGGTGGGTTTCGTTCTTTCTTGTCTTGTTTTTCTGGTTTCTGGCCGTTTTTCGCGATTTTGGGGCGTTTTTCGCGCGCGCGCTTGTCTGTGCCACCCGGCGCTGTGCGTCGTGGGGAGCGAATGTGGGCGGGGGCTCTCCTCCCTAACCCTTCCTATTCCATTTATCCTCTTTTTATAGCTGGTGCGGTCGTCTTGGAGTCGCGACGACCTTTCTTTCTCCCTTTCACCCTTTCTCTCGTCTTTCCTTTTCGGGCATTACCCCGCTTTCTGCTTCCTTGTCCCGTTTTCTGGTTTCTACTTTCTGATTTCTGCTTTCTGCTTTCTGGCATTCTGCCGCCCGCGCGCGGATTCGCTGTCTGCGCACGCATACGCTGCCGTGGAGGCGTGACCGCGCCTACCCCACGCCTCGTGTACTCGGCTGCTGCGCTACGTTGTGCCTCGAGGGGCTGATACGTTGTGCTTCTACGAGGGGCTGATACGTTGTCCATCGCTGTATCTTATCGAGAGGATGGCGCTATCGGGCCGTTATCGTCGTGCCCCGCCTTAGTGTGTTTTCCGCATGTAACGGCGGGGTGGGGGCGTGACCGCGCCGCGCCTACCCCGCGCTTCCCTCCGCCTAGGGGCAATGTGTGCGTTGTCATTGATCTATGGGCGCCTCGCTGCGCCGCGGTTATAGAGCGGAGGGCATTATCGTGATGGCGCCGCCGTACCCCGCCGCGCAGATAGCGAACGCCCTTGTTTCTGTGTACGCGCGCCGTCGTGTGTATACGGACCGCGCCCACTCCGCGCTGCACCTTCGCGTAGGGTATTGCGCTTATCCATAACGTGCGGCGGTGCTCTTTCTGCTGGTCTTCCCTCCCTTCTCTTCGCTCTCCTTGTACACGGTCTTATGTGTGTACCTGGATCGGTGGACGGATGTCCCCTCATTCCTCGCTGTCGCTGCCTCCTCCTCTTTGTCTTTCGTCTTTCTCTTCCTATTCCTATCTGGCTATCCGCCATTCTTGCTACACGGCGCATGTGACCACGCCGGTTCCTTTATCGCTTTCAGCGAGCGGTACCGGAGCGGGAGCGGGAGTGGTTTGTTGGTGGCCTTCTTCTCTTCGGCTTTCCTATCTAGGTTTTCTGGCATACACGGCTTATGCAGGGGCGTTTGCGTGCCTTGTGGGGTGGCGAGCCCGCGGTTTCGTTATCGCGCTCGCTGTGGAGCGGGTCGTTGGCCTTATTCTCTGTCTTCTTGCCGGACCACCCCGTATCGCCGTGCGTGACCGCGCCCACCCACGCTTCATACTTGCGGCGCGCGACGGTATGCGTTGGCTTCGTTATCGGGGGCGTTATCGTGGTGTGCGAGTCGTGCTGCTTTGTCCACCTCGTTGACGAGGCTGCGGCCGACGCAGCTCATGGCGCTCATCGTCGTCGTAGTCGGGTTACGGGCTGCTCCTTTCGCCTGTCTTTCCTCCTCCTCCTCTCTCTTTTTCTATGGCCCTCCGCTATTTTCTTTTTCTATCACGCTCCTCCCTTCTCTCCTCGCTTCCTTGCACACTTACTTACTAATTCCGTTTTCCAGCGACCTACGGCGGCCACATGGAGCTCTCCGCGTTCGCGCACCTCACGCGGCGCAACGTCAAGGTCATCCAGCCGGGGCTTGTGTACGTCATCGAGTGGGCCGCGGGCGGGGGGCCGCCGTCGCCGACTGTGGGGACGGGGCCGTCTGCGGCGCATGCTGCTTCGGGTAAGTGTGGATTTCTCTTCATCTGTAGCGCTACGTCTACCTTCGCTTTGCGTTCACGTCTGCCCCCGTTTGCATTCACCTCCCCTTTGCATTCGCCTCTGCCTCCACGTCTACCTCCCCACCGCTATAGCTACCTTTACCTCCACGTCTACGTCTACCTCCCCTCCACGTCTACCTCCCCTCCCCTCCACGTCTACCTCCGCCCTCCCCTCCACGTCTACCTCCGCCCTCCCCACCACCTCCCTCCACTGACGGACGCTATTCTTTCCCTCCTCCACGGCTACCTTTACCTCTACTGCCTCCCCTCCCCTCCCCCTGCCCCTCCCCTCCCTCTCCCTCCCGTCCTCTCCCCCGTCCTCTCCCCCCTCCTCTCCCTCCCGTCCCTCCCCCTCCCTCCCCCTCTATCTCTATCTCCCCCCTCTACCTCCCCCTCCCTTCCCTCCCTCCACCTCTCTGTATTTCTCCTCTCCACGAACGAACGCTAACACTCCCACAGGATCCACCTCTACTTCTACCTCCGCCCCCGCCCACGCACCCGCACCAGTCCTCGCACCAGCACCCACCTCCGCACCCGCCCCAACACCCGCCCCAACCCTCGGCTCCCCTGCAAGCCCCACCCACTCCGCTTCCTCCTCCTCGCTTTCGTCGCTCTCCTCGCTCGACTCTGCGTCCCATTTCAATTCCAATTCCGGGTCTCGCCGCCGCGCGGACAAGGACAGGGAGGTGGAGGTGATTGATGTGGATGCGGGTGGGGATGGGGAGAGGGGCGCAAGTGGGCAGGAGGAGGGGGAGGGGGAGGGGCAGGAGGAGGGGACGATATACGTTGCGTGAGTATTTGGGTTTTTTTTTGGGTCAGGGGGGAAGGGAGCGCGCAATCGAGCTGTGGATGTTTGGCCTGTGCGGCGCCCACGCCGCGGAGGTCGATGTGTCTTGAGATTCTTTGTTTGGTCTTCCTCCCTCCCTTCCCTCCTTGCTTTATCGATACATTCATCTCCACCTCCACATCCCCTCCTCCCCCCTTCCTCTCTCGTCTACGTATTACATGCTACACACCACACTATTCGATGCCTATTTCCCTCCTGTCGCACTCGCCACCGTCCTTCCTCCCTTCATCGCGTCTCCTTCCTTCATCTCCTTTCTCGACAATTGCCTCACCCTCCCGCCATATCATCGCCGTCTCCCTCCACCACGTCCACGTCCATCCACCTCCCACTTCATCGCCCCTTCCTTTTCCTCCCATGGTCCGTAATGTCTCCACACGCACACATATTCCTCTCCCCTGTCCCCCTCTGTCTCCGCGCTCTTACTTGTCATCTGCTCCTTCGTCCTCCTACGCGCATGCATCCTCTATCTCCCCATGTCCACCTATTTCCCCCTTCGCCGTCGTTTTTACTTCCCTCCTTTGTCCACTCCCGCTGGTCCTCCTGCGCGTACATCCTCATCTTTTTCACTTCACCCTCCTATTCGCCTTCACCTCCCACTGTCTTTCTCCTTCGTTCTGCCTTATCTTTGTTCTTGCTGTCGTAAATGTCGCGTTGTCTCCCCTCGCCCTCGCCCTCTCCTTGCTATCTCGCTCTCTTGCATCAGCCGCTAACCTTCCTTTCCCTTCTTAGATACCACGACTGGGAGCACTTCTCCTCCATCCGCAACCTCAAAGGCCCGCACACAGGCCTCCCCGTCGTGCGCGAGACGCCGCCCTACCCTTACCCCGCCTCCCCCACCGCCGACTACAACGCCCCTCCGAATCCAAAGCAGAGCAAGGCGGACGCGAAAGAGCGCAAGCGCATGGAGAAGGAGGCGAAGCAGCGCGAGCGCGAGCGGAAGAACAAGATGCGGGGGAACGACGAGAATAGTACGAGCCCGCATCCGCATGCCCAGGACGAGAACGAGGACAAGGAGGGTGGTGGGGGTGAGGAGGGTGGGGATGGGGAGAAGAAACGCATGGCCCTCCCGAAGGTGCGGCTGAAGCTGTCGAGCGCGTCGCCCACGAAGCCCGTGTCGCCGTCCCTCCCGCCGTCGGCGTCGAAGCTCCGGTCTGACTCTGCCATGGGCGCGCGGCGCTCGGGGCGCCGGGCGGAAACAACGGGTGCAGCGACAGGTGCGAGTGGGAGCGGGAGTGGGTCGGGCCCGGCGCGGGTGCAGCGCAGCCCGAAACGGAGCTTCGACGAGAGCAGCGGGAGCGCGGGGAGCGAGAGCGAGAGCGTCGCGAAGCGGACGCGCAGCGCGTATGCGTATTCCGGGCGGGCGGGCTCGCGGTCGAGGGAGGACGACGACGCGCACGACGACGCTGAAGACGACGCCGAAGAAGACGAGGATGCGGAGGTGGATGTGGACGGGGATGGGGATGGGGACGGGGACGTCGAGATGGAGTCGGGGGAGGAGGACAATGACAATGATCATCTCGATCTCGACTACGCAGACCCGGAGGAGGCTGCGGCGGAAGAGCACACCAGCCGGAGCAGCGGGACGAGCGGGACGTCGCTCTCACTCTCCCTCTCGCCACCCGCGCTCTCGTCCTCGTCGAGCCTCTCGAGCCTGTCGAGCGTGAGCCCCAGCCCGCCGCCCGAGCCCGTACCGGTGCCGGTGACGAAGCCGATGACACGAAGGCAGCGCAAGGCGCTTGGGCTGCCGAAGGTGCGCGCGACGGCTGCGGCGGCGACGGCGGGTGGTGGGGCGAAGGGCGGCGCGGGCAAGATCGTCATTCCTGGTGGGCGCTTTGAGGGGACAGGCGAGTGGCGGCGGAATGGGACCGGCCGTCTGGACGTGCGCGGGTTCCGTGAGCTGAAGATATAGCTGTGGCCTCCGTGGGGGTGCAGTGGGTGGCGCGCGGGGGTGGACGAAGGGGGGAGGACAAGCGAGGGAGGGCGAAGGGGCCCTACGATTTTTTTTGATGAATTATTTCTTTCTCCATTTCCGTCTCTCTGCATCGCACGTACACACACTTTACTTAAAGCATTGGCATCCATCTCTCCTCCGCATCCATCTCTAGTTTACTTATGCAATACGACATGAATACGAATACGAATACATCGACACCGATATCGACATAGTACATAGTCTACCTACATTAGCGCATACAAACAAGACTTGCAAGCGACATTCTTGGAACTATATAGTGTGACTGCTTCGGTACTGTAAAAAAAAAAGCATCGAGTACAAACTTTGTTTAAAATTCCGTCCGACCTCTGCTCTACTCTTCGCCAAAACCTCATCGTCAAGGATTTCCAAGTCCCGCACGAGGGCTATGAGCAATCGGCCAGCGCACTTTTCGTCGATGCTACGTGGATCTCGAGCTTCTGGCTAGTGCCAGGGCGCATGTTGTACAAAAAGCATATCTATACAACTCCCAGAGCTCGCGCCGCTGAGGCTGCTGGTTCGCCAACATGAGCCCGTAGAGCACTGCTGCACCGTGACGGCCTGGACGATAGATATGTTTCACGTCGAACGCTGAGGCACGCCAGAGATGCAGATCTTATCCTGCCTCTGGTTATTTTTCTGTGCTTCAACCTTTTCATGCAGGACGAGCGTGGCCATGGAACTACGGTACCGGCTAAACGAGCAAGACAAATCCATCTGCCTTGTAGGATGGCCTAAAAATTGGTATTTGAGAGAAGCAGAGAGAGGTTAGGAGGGCGGTCGATTGCGTTCTTGGAACCCACGCTTTACAGCGTGCCAGATAGAGGTTCTCGTCTTCGGGTGGAGATGGACGGCTTCGAGGGACGAACCGGATCAGGAATCGGGTCCGATCGGAGATTGCCGGCCGCCAAACTCAACCACAGACTAAACTTTCCAGATGAGCCACCACAGCCCACCACGGGTCTCACTGGGGATCTCGGAGCTTACATTTCACCCAAAGAAATAACGCAAATTATATCTACAGTCTAGCCTCCGGTGGAGTCAATCGACAAAAATCGAACCCAGTTCTCTAGGACGTTCAACTTTCAGGAAGCTCCAACTACTTCGAGTATTCCTCATATAACACTATTTGCAATCATCAGGCCAGATTTTGACTTACACATGTACACCCCGGTAAAAACACTTGGTGTTCGCGAAGAGACGTCCTCTCTCTCCCTTATTTTAATATTCTTAGGTAGGTTAGGAAAACGGTCAAACGGTTGGATTGTTTCGTATTTCAATGACCAACAAGACAATGAGGCTCCAGAAATTTTCTAACGGTGTTTTGAGGATATAAATGGCGATTGTCTCTTGGACATTGAGTTATACCAGTCCGAATGCCGGTGCGAAGTGAGAGACCTTTGGAAAAGTGTCGCAAGGTTTCCCCGATGTCTGTGGCCACTGACTTCTCTGTGGATGTCAGGCTCTCGAACCTCTAGATGCCTGCCAGCCAGATGCAGGGATGTCGCCAAGAAATTAGCTACCCTCTGCGAGGGTGAATAGAATGAGGATGGTAAGCACTTGGGCGGAGGCTACTGGCATAACGCACCTGTGGAACGACTGGACTTGAGAGTGGTCTGGTCGTGCGAACACCGGTTCCGATGTCGCTTGCTCCTCATCGGCGGGCTTTCGTCTTTCACGCGAGTTGAGCCTAGGAAGAGCACAAGATCAGTTACGGTGTGACCCAGTCATAATATGGCCAATGCTGAACATACATCGCAAGGAGCGAAACCGTATACAGACTCGCGAGCGGGAGATCAACAATAAAGTTCATTGCTGTCCTCTGCGAAGGAGTCTAGTATTAAATTTCATGACGCGGAAGAAGTAGAAGTCACGCACAGGGAAAACGAGGAAAAGCCAGACATCCGCCAGGGCCGTTATAGCTGTTAAGGAGCCTGTTTCTAGCGTCACTGGTGCCGCGTTATTTGAGCACAATGCGGGCGGCAGATCTTTCGCGCTTACACCGTATAATTCGATTAATCTGGCCGTCGACATGAGCGAAACCCGTCTTGCGCGTGTACTATTCATTTCTGTATTCAGAGCATGTACATGAACCCATGGCAGAGAAAAACAAACCAGAGCATGGGACAACCCAACAGCAATGACAATATCGCATACCGCACTTAATGCCAGCCAGACAATAGCGCTCGTTAAGAACCTGTCGAATTTGCCGAATTCGCGGTTCATGAACACCTTGATGGACATGTTGATTCCACTACCTGGATATTGCATTGAAGGAAGCATCAATTGGTTGCCCCTCGCAAAACGCACCGAAAGAGCCGAGTGAAAGCGAAGCTATAAGTCCCGGGAGGACGAACGACTTAGTAATGACTACGGGGTTCGTTGAGTTGAGACCGGCCACCCGAAATCGCAGAAACACGAGCGTACCACTGATCCGCCATGCAGCGAATAATTGGATCGGTGCGGATACAATAGACTGTTTGGAGAAGTTAAGTCCCCAGTGATATAAGAAAGTTAACAACAGACTATAAGGATCGCATCTGGTCACGGTAAATATATTGCGGGTGGTGAAACTGAAAGACGCTTACCTCCGGGCAGCACTGGGGTTACATTTTACAATCAAATCGTGAAATCAAAATCGAACAAACTGACGCTTTGGAGATATGGTGGCCGGGGTGACCGCAGTTCCTAGAATTCATTGGAATATTAGCAAATTTTGTGTGGTGCATAACTCCGTCCCACTGACCGTACTGAATAATCAGAGGCTCGTAGATGATGCCACACTCGATAACGACGTTGGCGGTTCCGACGATGAATAAATACAGCATCTAGATGCAATCGAATCATGCTCGTGCTGAGGCAAAGGAAAATGGACGAACCAGGTATCGAATCCAAGCAGGATCGCTTCAAAACGTATCACTATAAATGACTCTGTGACCAATTAATAGGACGCACTTAGTATAGAGTCGATAATATCTGAACATCTGCCGACGAAGTCAATATCGAAACGATTCTGCAAAAATGTCGAAATCACCTGTGTAACCATAGCCTGGAGTCTCGTTAGATGGGTGGCAAGGAGTCCAGTATAACGAAGAATGGCGCACCCCATACAACATCATGTTCAGTAGGACACCTATCTGCCCGATAAGACGCATACAGCCTAGGTATTGAAAACGCACCGATTAGCATGGGACCGAAACTAAGAAGCATCAGTGAGGAGATAAAAAATTCGAAGAGAGCGCACAGGAGGTCAACTCCAGCCATAATTCAGACGGCAAGAAGTGAAGTGGAAGGAATGGAGGGGAAATCGACAAGGGAAAGGTATGAAACGCCAACAGAGAAGGTCCGAGTCTGCGACTGTGCCTGATATAGGACAAGGTTCGCCGCCCAATAACCACTATTGAAAGGACATCACACATGCGTGTTCGAATTGTTTCCAAGGCTCTGATGTTTCCATCGCTATGAGGACAGCTTCGCTATGAGGACAGCTTCGCTGGGCGCGGGAAAGACTTCTTTGAGCTTGAAAGCTTGGGATCGACTGTTGTGCCTGGCCACATGAAGGCACAATTTTAGCCATCATCCGCAAAATGTCAGCTTCAACCCGAGTTCAATTCAACCTGCAAAAGTTGATTTTGAGGATATTTTTCCAACCTTTCCTGGGACCAAGATGAAAGATGACAGTGCGGAGCATGCAAACGTACCGAATTAGAAGAAAACTCTCGTCCGGCACCTTGGCGGGTCGCCAGGGATCAATTGGAGTCAAAGTGACGCGGAGATGGTACATAGACGGACTTGATTTTGTGAAGTGATAAAGATTCTTGCATCTGCCCGTCAATCTCGAAGATGATCAATAAACCTTTGACTTATCTCACTGTCTCGCGCCGTTGAACACCGAATACTTATCTTGGCCTGTAGAAAACGAGCCCCTTGGCAGGCGGCAGCGTACACAAGAAATCAGCACAAGAAAGAAGTGGACCGGCTGCCAATGCATGCTCTTCCGCAAATCAGCAGGTAGATCAAAGTCCTCAGGCTCGAAATAGTTTATCACTGGCGCCATGAACAATAGGGTGTTTCAGACATTCCGATTTGAGGCCCAACTTGGGTCCCAACTTCGGCCCCAACTTCGTTCCAAGTTGGAGCTTGAAATAGTTCGGGAACGAAGTTGGATGTCCAATCGGGCACCGGACCACGATTTGACACCCAACTTGGACCCTCTTCAAGTTCCAACTTCCCCGATCGCATTTGGGGCAGCCGTTCTGGATCCTGGGACAAAAACATTCGAAATTGGGTCCCGAGTTGGAGACAAAGTTGAGGCCCAAGTTGGGATGAAATTGGAGATGTCTGAAACACCCTAATATGCTTCCTGTACAAGAAGATCGGTGATAAGCCGGAGGTCGAATCACACGGCAATCCTCTAAATTTCGGGCGATCGGAAGTTAGTTCTAGAATTGCACGTTATATAGCAAGGCCGATCAACCCACCGGAAGATGCCGAGACACAGCCTCATAGGGAGGCCCTTATTTCACTTTTCGGAATTTGTTCGGAACATCCTAAAAATGTGTTTGAGAGAGGGTCAGAAAAAAATCAGATTTTTTGAGGGGTGCCGGTGGGTCAAAGCATTGACGAAAATAATGTTTGGATCGAGCCGAGGCCATTGCCGATAGTGCCGAGTGTTTCGCGAAGTGTCTGGTTAGGGTTAAAAAACATTTAAAAATGCCGACTTATGTGGGAAATTACCATATTTGGGTGTGGCTGTGCTTGGCTAATAGGTAGGTTCAAGAGCATGTGTGAGTCCCAAACGCGTTGATGTGATGCAATGTAACACATTGTGACAATCGCATCGCGAAGCATCAAAAAATCGTCTGTACGCGTTATGAGCTCCCCGACGCGAAGCGTGCTTGGCGGACTACCCACATGCCTAATGGTACGCGCCATCATGTCCCCGACACTCCTCGGAAGCGCAAAACCCTTGCCCCAGACCGTTTACTGGGAGTAAAAGAACTCAAAGAGACACTGCAAGAGGTCAAAGCAAAAACTCGGGAGCGGCTCGGGCTCAGCTTCGACCTGGACGACTGGCAAGGGGAGCTCATACGGCGCTTATGCCAGGGGTACGACTCCTTGATGATTGCAGGAACAGGCTATGGGAAGAGTGTTATATTTGAAGGGCTTGCAGTGCTCAATAAATCGAAAATTGTGGTGGTTATCTGTCCTCTCAAAGCCCTCGAAAGGGACCAGGTCAGTTATAGGTCTCAATGCTTCAATGGTAGCCAATAACACTCGCCTGACAGGTTAATGAGGCGAAGAAGAAGGGATTGCAGGCTATGATGGTCAATGAAGACACGGTCTGCTGCCTGCTCGATGTCGAACTGCTGGGATCGTAGATTCAAAGAGAAAGAGCAGAAATTCCCAGATAGACAGCCCGAAGAAGAGGAGTAAAGAGAAAAGTAGCTGGCACTGTATCTGAGGATTTTGAAGGTCCAGGGGCGGAGAGACTTGAGATAGGAGTGCTGCCCAGTCTGGATCGACACCCATACCACTAGGCAGCGTTGTGGCCATAGTCAATTAACGCGACGAGGAATGCGCGATGTGAAGTCACATTGCATCACAGATCGTGACAATTCTGCTGCTCTGGCTCGATGACTCTTCAGTCCACAGTGGCGTACATTTAAAATCTCAGAATATTCAAGGACACTCAAAACATGCTTGGAATACATCCAGTCCACGAAAATCTGTCGCTATATCAAGTGCCTAGACCTATACAGCATGATTTTTGAAAAATGAGGAGGACCAGATTGCCACAGCAAGAGAAGGAACTGGAAGCCTTTCAGGGCATATATAAAAATGCTCTGAGCAGCACGGACATACTATATATGAGTCGCAAAAGAGACCTGAATAAAAGAGCATGTTTTGAGGCTACAATAAAAGAGTTGGTAACCCCCACGTTTGGGGCAGTTTGAAGCAAGCCCCTTCAAGAAGGTCCCCCGGCGCGCCGGGCCGGAATTTCGCGGGCTTGTTCGAACCTAGTGGACTTCTACAGTGTCAAGCGAGATAAAACTCGGGCTCTATTCTCTGGTTTCCCAGAAACATGGAGGCTTGGGCTTTAGAAGCATTGACTGGCGTACAAGTCGAGTTAAAGGGTGGAAGTAGAAGTGATGTGCCGCTGAGCCGTGGGCAGCCGTGATCCAACATTGCCATTTTCAGTTTGTTCAAGGACATTTATGTCTGTCGGAGGGGTCCTGACCCCCCAACAGATACTCAAGTATGCGAGGTTTGACGAAGTATAAGCAAGATCCAAGGCCGATGGGGTCCTGATGGAGCCCCGGCATCTCGGCAAAACAACAAAAGTATCTGATTTTACACACTTCTGTCTTACGGGAAGTCACCCACTCTTCACCAAAAATTGCTCGAGAAGTAGTGTTGTTGGCAGAATCCTGCCATTCTGCCATTTGACCCGCAGGCAAAATGGCTCAATGGGACCACAGTTGGCAAAATTTCGCAGAACTTCATGCATGAAACACAGTTTTGTACAAATTGCTACCCAAAGTAGGTCTGATTTGTGATTTTACTTGCTCATATACCTTCTGGATGATATTCTGGACAATAAAACACCAGTTCTGGACCCCCAGAGATGAATCATTGGAGGTGAACTTGTTGATTTTGTGGAAGTTGGACATCTTGATCGCAAGAGGGCAGGCAAAGTTGATATGGATAAATTGATATCACTGCAAACGAGGTTGCAGGAGGTTGGGATATTGAGGATCACAGTTCAGCAGGAAAATTTTCAATTTCAGCAGCTATCAGTGATAAAAATTGAGAAATAATGTGTCAATTCTGCCAGATTCTGCCAGCATTCTGCCCTGCCGTTTTGCCATTGTGCCTGGCTCAATTACCCCAAAACAATTCTGCCCCCTACACTACCAAGAAGCCTGATATGACAGACAGTAAACAACAAAAGATTTTTTCAGATATCTCTCTATCACTAATAGCAGATGAATTAACCTAGCCATGTTTCACCTCAATCCATGCAATACTCATCAAGATATGGGCAAATCCAAGACGGCAATTTTCTGATTCACGCCTTCGGTACTGTAACATTGCCAATCCAACATTGATCCCCAAAGATTTGGAGCTGATTAGCTTCGGATAGACACTCGTAATTCTATAAAGAGAGATATATTGTCAGCAAGATAGCAGGGATAGCAGGACAAAAACACCGTGAATTGCTTCATTTTAATCCCAATTCCTGTTCGATTTGTTGTCAGCAGCCATTACTCAGCAACTCATCAAATCATTTATTTCGAATTGGTCACCACAGAGCAGCCAGGTAGTATAAGTAGAACTTCATTAGATATATTTCACCAGAGCACTTCCAATCTGGGATCAGGGTTCCATTGGATCTCTTCCCACGTATCTGCCGAGCGCAACAGCGCAGCTATCTCGTGATGCCCATTCCCGGATGCATATTCCAATGCATGCACGCGGGATTTAACATTGGTGCCATTCTTGAGAAGAAGGTGCACAATATCTGTTTCTCCAGCAAAGGATGCAGCCACCAACATAGCATGTTTCTCCCCTGGTAGGTTGACATTTGCACCACTATCCAGCAGGAGGTGCATGATATCTACTTTGTCGGCATGAGATGCTGTTGCCAAGGCGCTCCCAAATTCCCCGCCTGTCAGGTTTACGTTGGCTCCCTCCCTGAGTAGAAGACGAACAGTGTTGATTTCACCCTTATAGGATGCAGATGCCAAAGCACTACCATATTTTCCACCAGGTAGGTTGATATCAGCACCTCTCTCAAGGAGCAGGGATACAGTTTCCAACTCCCCAACATAGGATGCAGCTGCCAATGCACTGCCATATTCTCCGCACTGTGAGTTGATATCTGCTCCTGCCTCCAGAAGGAGCTGCACAATCTCATTTTTTATGCTAGGGGTGTTGTGACCTTATATTTTGAATTTTCCTCAGTCATATCCAAAGGTCCATCGGTGCTGAGCACAGTGTTGATACTTCCACTATAGGTTGCAGCTGCCAATGCACTCCCATATCGAATGTCTGGTAGGTTGACAATTGCACCATGCTCCAGCAGGAGACGCACAATCTCGATGTGACCCCTTTGAGAGGCAGCAGTCAATGGCAAGCTGCTGTACTCTCCTCCAGCTAGGTTGGCATCGGCACCACTATCCAGCAAGAGATGTACAATCTTGATGTGACCCCTTTGTGAGGCAGCAGTCAATGGTGAGCTGCTGTCCTCTCCTCCTGCTAGGTTGGGATCAGCACCGCTCTTAAGCAAGAGGTCCACAATCTCTGTGTGTCCTTCAGCCGATACAATCCACAATGGTGTAACTTCGTCAATGGGGTTGAGGTTGAGCCTGGAATGATTTGAAAGTAGAGCCTGTACACCTTTGATATATCCTTCCCCACAACATAGGTGGAGTGGTGAGATAGCCCAGGAGTGTCTGCGAACATCATAACAAGTTGCAGGAAATTTTCGTAGGCGAACCAAAGCACTGAATTGCTCACTCCCATCCTCCAGCAGCTGCAATGCCAGAGAAAATAGAAGGTTCTGGTCATGGGAGTGCAGCAGGTGGTAACACCAATAGATTGCTCCATACTCTGCCAGCGGATAGTTCAAATGTTCCAGTATTTTCAAAGGGTGGTCACCAAAGAAGAGTAGATAGCTGAGGCATGTTCGCGAAATGAAGGTATGTGAGAGCTTCTCGCTGAGGTCACAGCCAAATTTGGTTGTGAAATGCTGCGACAAGACATAGTCCTGGACAGATGCATGAGCCAAGGTTACTTGGCGGTTGCCATAGACCATGTGGGAACTGAGGGTGACCAGACCTTCCAACCACCGGAAGATCACTTGAGAATTTCCCTCTCGTCGATTTGGTTTATAGGTGTATTGCAATGGATGGGAAAAATCGAATGCAATTGCATCTGCGAGCTCATCCACAGTGATTGCCTTCCTGTCACGGCTCGAGAATAGTATCCAGCGCAAGATGGCTTCCACATAGATCCAATCCTTGGGACGGATTTTCTCTAGGAAGCGATCATACACAGCAAACAGGTCCTCCGGCAGATCCTCAAGTGTTTCTTCTATCTCTTCTTCCCATCTGCAGTGAGAAAGTTCGACGAGAAGGCAGGAAGCCAATCGGAACCTTCCAATTTAACCTGAATCAGATTGGGCTGCAGAACGAGAAAAGGAAATACTAACATTCCCTTACTTTTCTGCGCAATTCCATTGACAATTTGGTCTGCCTGCTTTCGCCAATGTTCCAAGCTAGAATTGATCTCGATTTCACTGGCAACAAAGAATTTGATGTCCTTCTGCAGGACATCAGCCTCAAAAGTGATACGGGTTATTAGGAAGTTGTCTGTGAAGATGTGGCGGGGTTGACTGGTGATCAAGAAATGCAATGGGGTTCTAGTCCATTCCCGAAGCATCGAAACAAGGCCCATGAGCTGGCTAAAATCCCAGTTGTCACTCTCATCGAGAGCATCAAGAACAATGTAGGTACGGCCAAGCTCTCGGAGCAGCTGTTGCAGGATAATGAAGAGGTCCCGGTAACTCGGCAGCTTCTGTCCAGTTGAAGCACTGTAGTGACTGTGGAGTGTCCTGTGATAATGTGGGGATTGGGCGGAGAGCTGTAGAATAATGCGTCGGAGCGCCATTTCCACACTCTGGGTCTCTTTACTCCTGAAATCGAAATAAAAGAATGCAACAGCAGGAGGGCATTTCCCCAATTCTGTGAACAGTTTTTTATCCTCAAAGAGTTTTCTGATCACCATCGCACTATGGCCTTTTCAGACGCTGACTGTGAAGAGAAGATGGACTTCACCTGAGTACACTCTTGCCCACACCCGCTATTGTTAAATTAGACCAGAAAGCGAAAATCATGTTGATGACTTACAGGGACCCTCAATCCATAAAGCTCCCGCATAATCTTGCCATTCCATGAACCTTTCACCCTTCAGGAACCAAGACCCAGTCCCATCCTTATGAACCTTCTCTGTGTCATGCTGTCGTCTTTTCATATCCGGAGGGGATTCCAGCCAGTTTTCGAGCTTCTTCGCTACACTGTGTAACTTGAGATATGGAGGAATCGAAACCGAAGGTGTGACTGACACTATATCACGAACCTCATCCAGCTTTAGTTCATTTACGTCCTGATTTATGGTAAGGTCAAGAAAGCGCTGGGTCTGAAACTGTTATGAGCGGCAAAAAAAAAGATGATGTGGCTTATATGCACCCTGAATCTGACTAGCTCGTGATTGACTTTGTCCACCTCATTATCCAACTGGTTGCGGCGAACAATCGAAGCAATTTTCCACTGGGTATCATATGCCAGGGAAGCAAGTTTGGAAATTAAGCTACAAAACTATTAAATGGGCTGATAAAAGTGAAAAACTGAACAGTCAACGCAGTATAATCATGTTTATGGAAGTGAAGTTTGAGACGTTGGATGAGATGCGAGTGGTTGGCTTCCTTCATCCGCAACAGTGTTGCACAGACATCGCCGGCAAGATTACTCATGTTTTCGACAAGTTTATTCCACATATCTTCTGTTCTCGTTACTTCCTGATAGAAGACACAAAATTAGAAAGATGAATTTCCTTTAGGGTTATAAATGTACTTGGCATTGTGCCAGGATCCTTGACAGGATACGAGCAGTAGGTAGAATAAAACGGGCTGTTTCAGTGATTTCCAAAGTTTGCTGCGCGAGATGATGGACAAGTGTGAGGTTGTTAATCAGGTATTCGGATCTACTTGCAGACGTTGTGCCAACGACTGCATTCCCGTTGGACGAAGTGGCAGAATTGAATGGAATCGACGCTAAATCCGCTGGGGCAGATCTGCGATGAGTCCATTCATCGAGAGGCCGACGGGGACCATAAAAAACAGGTGGCCCTAGCGGAATCGTGGCAGGATCGGAGGCAAAATGCTGACAGTTTGGAGCTTGGACGAAATTAGCAAGTCTACATTTCGAGTTACAAAGTTTACCCTCACGTTGAACATAGTTGATATTGCCTCCAATGAATGTACCGCCGTGAATGTTTACTCGCCGCTGCTCTGGAGGATGGTCCCAGGCCTGCTGGGTTAACGCGAAATTGTGTCCAGACTGCATCGGAGCACTAGAGAACACTTCAACAGGTTCAGCGGGAGCGCGCGGCTCAAAGTTGTATGGGATGAGGCTGTTCGTTGAGCCGACGTAAGATCGGACACGAGTTGGCGGTGTAAATGCAGAAGCGTTCGGCGGTGGCGAATGCTATTGTCATGCTCGTCGGGGGAGGATATAAGATTTGGAACTCCAGTATTCCGGTATAAATTTGCTGGCATATGGGGGGAATCCCATGCTTTGACAACAGAATGGAAGCTCTCCGATGCGCTTTCCAGCGGTGAGAATCCGCCGACCGGGCTTGGCGACCATTGAAGCAGATCGGTGGAAGCCAATACGGGAAAAGATTCAGAATAGCGGTTAGTCTGCGGGGCTGACAAGCTGGGCGGGTTACTCAAAATCTGGGGCCGGCTCGAAATATCTGAGAGTGCGTCAGAGCCGGCGCCATGGTCAAGTTGAACGAACTGTAACACACTGTAGGGTAGCGTCCTCGCGGACCTGGCATTGCGGTCGTGCCTCTCCAACCCAGAAGCTGGCGCTGGGTCTCCTGGATCCCACCGAATTCGAGCGCCGGGAGCCGGTCCTGTCCCATCGATATTGTAGATTGGGTGCCATGAACGCTCATGCTACCCCCGACGTCGATGAACGTGCCACCATTGATTGTGAAACCAGAACTAGATTCGAAGAGTGGCATGGATGGTGTAGAAGGTGAGGTGCGAGAATGGAAAGCTGTGCCTGAGCTGTGCACACTGCAATGGCCATATACCGCGTGGTTCGGAAGAGCACGAAGTGACACTGGCAACCTCAGGCTGAAGGTTTTGACATAAAAAATATTTAGGCAACAAGGGTGGTAGATTTCCCGACTGGTGGTAGGTAGGTAGGTAGAATTACACGGCACGGTCAGGAACGCCGGTTCCAGGAATTATCCCGATGTACATCAGCCTTTCGGCATTTTACTTGTCACTTAGTAATTGATCTTGAATGCACTTTTCCTCTTGAACCCAAAACTGAAAAACTTTAGCTTGTCAAAATGGATAAAAATGAGCCTGCACCCCGTAGGAAAAAGTTTTTTTTTCACTTGGGAAAATGGGACCTGGCTTGATCACTCACTTGCGGCCTTTTTAGGCCGAAACAACCCAGATCAAGTGAAATCAAATGCGATCAAGTTTTTTGGCACAAAGTCTGATGTACACGCACTAAGTAGCATCATCATCTTCCCTGGGCCTCTCTGTATCCCGTTAGCCGAGCTCCGGTCGCAGCTGTCAGTCGTGACGTTCAAACTCGCCGGCGTAGAGCTAAAAGAACACAAAGAAACGAAAAAGTAAATTAGCACATTGATACGGTTAGCCTCTGAATCAAGCATCCAAACGATACAAGGGCTCGTGTAGAACACCTCTAGGACATCAAACGCAAATTTTGCAACCAGTGGAATCGCCGTCGATCTCGGATAAATAATGGCCTTCAGGAATTCAGTATTCGAGAGTGCCATCATCTGGATGCGGAGGTTTGGAAGATCGGAGAAGAGTTTCGCCAGGAAGGTATCCCTTAGTTTAACAAGTGTGTCCGAGGACCCACAAGTAATTAGGGCATGTTCCGGTGTTTCTACTTCCCGGCTGCGCACCCTTTCCGAACGTGGGACTGGTTTATGCGCATGATCGACGTACCGCAAGACTTCCACGGCCAACAAGTGTGTAGAAAGTAATACGGAGGTAATTGCCTACCGATGTTTCTGAGTCTTCACCATTGTTAGGTAATGCCGCATGCAGGAAGTGACTTGGGCTGGTCCTTTGTCCTTTTGAGGTTCACGACGTCCATGTAACAAATAGAGCTTGTCAGACGAGTCAATTTCGCCTTGCAGCCATTCCAACATGAGTTTCTGCACCAGTTTTGAGTAATCTTCGACGTCTTTATCAGAAGTTTGACGTGTCAGGATCAAATCTGGGCAGTGGAATGGTAGCCTCGATGCAGCCTTGGTCAAGTCGCTGGCCCATGATTTTTTCCCCATGCCGGACAGTTCAATTGAACTATTAAGAGCGGCGCGGGCGTAATGATCATTTTGAAGGCCAAGGAAATACCGTAAGTGGCTAAGACCGAGGAGGCGACGGACTCGAATAGGCATGATACCGGTCTCTGTGAATAGCGGAGCAATCATGGACCAACGATGGAGATTGAGCATTTGACGTATGAAATTAACTTGAACTTTACATAATTGCTTGACGTGTGTCGTGCACGTCCTCACTGTCCGGCGAGATTTCGCATCCATGGATCAAGTGACAATCAACGCGAGCCATATATAGCTGTTTGAGTTCTTTGGGTGTTAATCTTCCAGTCATATCTTCAATCGCCATAATTCGGTGACCACAGTAACGGGCAGTGCGTGCTTTGGCTTTGTAATGATCTTGAAACATATTTCTAGTGTCGGTCCTCAGATTGACGCCAACATATTTCTCTTCAGACTTAACGGCCAGGTTATTTGCACCCAAGTGGAATGTTGGGAGTGGAGAAATCATTGCCCCGTAGATCAAAACAATTGTTTTGACCAAGTTCACGAGGATGAAATTTCTCGCGCACCAAGCTTCCAGTGTAGAGAGTTTTACGCTGAGGCCACGGCAGTCTGGGACACTATGAGAAGGTCGTCGCTTGTGCGAGGAGCGAGATTCTGACGCCGGCAAGGATACGTCGTCGAAGTCAGGCATCATTGACAGATCGGCAAGGAATAAATTCCACAGAATCGGTGAAGCGGGGTCACCCGTTAGCAGGCCAATAAATGCTTTAAATGTGGCAGAATGCTTGTCTCCGTGCTTCACGTAGTATACCATGCGAGCGTATAACATACGGAGCCAATCGAAGATTGCACCGCCCATTCCCATACGGAATAGTTTCAACCACAGCGTTGGTTGATCCGTCGAGGGGAAAGCATTGGTAAAATCGACGCATGCAATGTAGAGGGTGCGGCCATGCGCTCTTGCCCATTCTTTAAGCAGCGGAGAATGAATGGGTTATTGTTCGTTCGATAACATGGTCTAAACCCGTTTTGCCATGGTGGAATTAAGCTCTTGCTTCTGCCAGTCAAAGATGCGCCAATGGATCAAGATGGTTACCCCATTCAGGAAGCAACTTTCGAGCGCAACCAGCCGATAGCTGTCCGGGTTGTCATGCGGTTTCAAGCGCTTCAGGATCCCAACGATTGCTGACGTGAACCAGATCGAAGGGCCTCCTCGGCGGTCAACACACTCGTTGCAAAGATATGCCAAATCTTCGTTCGGAATTTCCAGTAGTTCTGCATACGATGTCTGATCTTCACCCACAGAGCCATCTAGTGAATGTTTGCGTAGGTGGCCCTTCAATCGGCCCATGTCGTCTTCATTCCACTTTTCCGTGAAGAAGTTCTCTGGGGTACTATCTTCCGTTGTGTCCGGCAGTAGTCCCGCAAGAATCTTGTTGATGCTGTGTTGAGTTGCGTCGAATTGGGACGGCAAAACCTCAGGTGGGTTCAATCGTTTCTCAAATACCTCCTTAAGGCTTTCCGCAGTTACGGAAACTGGGGTGGGCTTTGGATCCGCCAGCTTTTTAATCTCTTTCCAGAAGATGTGGCTTGACGGAGCGTCCACCACCCGTTTTCGATTCGTGTCCTTTAACGCCGTCAATTTATCACAGCCTCGGTGGCCCTCAGGACAGATAGGACGGGTTGGGCGAGTTTCTGGTTCTGGTTGATCACTATCGTTAGGTATATCTGCGCTGACTTTTGCAACATCAGGAATACTTGGATCCGAGCCAGCTGCAAGAACAGGAGCGGGAAGGGTACTAGACCTTGGAAGGGAACAAGGGCGAATTGCAGCTGCCTTCGCCTTTAACAGATGGCCGTGCTTATATAATTAGCTGCGATATCTTCCTGTATGTAGGAAAATTCAACTGGTGCTTACTGCTGAGCGAGCTTTGATGGAAGCGACGAGCTTTTTTAGATCACCATTTAAGCAGCGCCATCCGCAAGCTTCATTTTTAGCTGCATGGCATACCGCGGCCTGGATAGCGTAATGGTGGAGCCCCCGGCATCGAGGGCCATCAGCCGTCATTGATGAACGAGCGGACTTTGAACACGACAACTTACTTAAGTCGTTCCCCCAACTTTCCAGCCTTTCTCGTTCTAATAAGCACATCATTTGGCTGCTGGCAGTCAAACAAGGTGGAAAGGGCTATCTGTGACCTCTCTCGGCGGCGACGGACGCGATCCTCAGCCCCGCAAGACTGTCTCCGAGGATCTTGGTTTTTAGGGTTCCTCTACAGCTATACAGCCATACACGATGGAGTTTGTTCACCAGCGATATTCCGACTGAACCACGCGATGGGAGTTGAGAGTCCCTCCATCGCATATTTCCTGACAAAGTAATACTTATGGATGGTAGGTAGGTAGGTACACGGTCCGAATCACAAACGCCGGTCCCAGGGATTATCCCGGCATACAAGCAAGCTACATATTGTAGACTAAGACTACACCTTCGGCCCTGGACCTCCATACACCAGACGCGGCAAGCGCCCAGACCCTACAGGTTTTACCCCATGTCCAGTTATATAACCGCGGATGCGTTCACGTCTACCTCAACCTCCCTCCTCTACATCTCCCCTCCACCTCCACCTCCGTCCCCGCCCCCGCCCGCGCACCCGCACCAGTCCTCGCACCCGCACCCACCTCCGGCCCCGCCCTAGCACCGACACCCACAAGCCCCACGCACTCCGCCTCCTCCTCGCTCTCGTCGCTCTCCTGCCTCGACTCTGCGTCTAATTCCAATTCCGGGTCTCGCCGCCGCGCGGACAAGGACAGGGAGGTGGAGGTGATTGACGTCGATGCGCATGCGGACGGGCGGGGGGAGGGGCAGGCACAGGAGGAGGGAGAGAGGCAGGAGGAGAGGACGAAATACGTTGCGTGAGTATTTGGTTTTTGGTTGTTTTTTTTAGTGGGGAGGGGGAGGTGCTTTCTTTCTGTGACGAGTTTTTCGGACGAGCTGCGGATCGCGCCTGTGCGGCGCCGACGCGACTGATGTAACCGTGTCGAAATGCACGCGCTGTCAGGACTCGGGAGGTCGATGTGTCTTGAGATTATTTGCTTGCTCTTCCTCCCTCCCTTCCTTGCTTTACCGATACATCCACCTCCACCTCCGTGTACTACATACCACACACTCTCCGATGCCCATTTCCCTCCTCTCGCACTCGTCACCCTCCCTTCATCGCGTCTCCTCTTCCCACATACATCTTTACTTTCTTGTACCCGTCGACTCTTTTCCTCACCCCCCGCTTTCATTCATCCTACCGCGTCCTCTCTCTCGCACAACCTCCATACGTCCTCCCTCTTCCATTCCCTTCACACTTACGATCCTCGCACATCCATCCCTGCACCTCAATTGCTGCACGTCCATCCTTCCCCTTTACTCCTCGATTCCTGTCGTGCCCCGCGCATCCATCCATCACCCAACTTCCTTCCGCGCTTTATCCTTCGCACTCGTCCTTCCCTCCACGCGCATTCATCCTTCCCTCTACGCGCATTCTTCGCCGCATCCAGCCCTCCTCCACCTCCACCGCATCGTCTCTTCCTTCTACCTTCTTTCTCGACAATTGTCTCGCCCTCCCCGCCATATCATCGCCGTCTCTCGCCGCCACGTCCACGTCCATTCACATTCATCTACCCCACATTCTTACCCAGCGCCCATACATCCCACTCCCTCTGTCCCCCCGCTCTCTCACTCGTCCTTCTTCCTTCCGCCTCCCGCGCGCATGCATCCACTCATTATCCTTCCGTCTCTTTGTGTCTACCTTTCTTCTCTCCCTTCGCCGTCGTTTGTGCTTCTCTCCTTCCCTTCCCGCTGTTCTTCCCTGTTGTCTCCCCCTCGTGATCTTCATCTCCTTCATTTCCCCTTCCATGTCGCCCGTTGCTTGCCTTCACCCCCACTTCGGCCGTCTTTCTTTCATCTTTCCATATCTTTGTCTTGCTGTTTTTGGCTGGAGTGGATGTCTAGTCGTTTGCACATTCCCCCTCGCTCTCGCTCTCCTTGCTACTTCGCTCTCTCGCACCAGCCGCTAACCTTCCTTTCCCTTCTTAGATACCACGACTGGAAGCACTTCTCCTCCATCCGCAACCTCAAAGGCCCCCACACAGGCCTCCCCGCCGTGCGCGAGACGCCGCCGTACCCCTACCCCGCCTCCCCCACCGCCGACTACAGCGCCCCTCCGAACCCAAAGCAGAGCAAGGCGGACGCGAAGGAGTGCAAGCGCATGGAGAAGGAGGCGAAGCAGCGCGCGCGCGAGCGGAAGAACGAGATGCGGGGGAACGACGAGAATAGTGCCAGCCCGCATCCGCATCCGCGTGCGCAGGATGAGAACGAGGACAAGGAGGGTGGTGGGGGTGAGGAGGGTGGAGAAGGGGAGAAGAAACGCACCGCCCTCCCGAAGGTGCGGCTGAAGCTGTCGGGCGCGTCGCCCACGAAGCCCGTGTCGTCGTCCCTCCCGCCGTCGGCGTCGAAGCTCCGGTCGGACTCGACGGTGGGCGCGCGCCGCTCGGGACGGCGGGCGGAGACGACGGGTGCGAGCGGAAGTGGGAATGGGTCGGGCCCGGCGCGGGTGCAGCGCAGCCCGAAACGGAGCTTCGACGAGAGCAGCGGGAGCGCGGGGAGCGAGAGCGAGAGCGTCGCGGAGCGCGTATGCGTATTCCGGGCGGGCGGGCTCGCGGTCGAGGGAGGACGGCGACGCCAGAGAAGACGAGGATGCGGTGGTGGATGTAGACGGGGACGGGGACGGGGACGTCGAGATGGAGTCGGGGGAAGAGGACAATGACAATGATCATCTTGATCTCGACAACGCGGACCCGGAGGAGGCTGCGGTGGAGGAGCACACAGGTAGGAGCAGCGGGAGCAGCGGGACGTCGCTCTCGCTCTCCCTCTCGCCACCTGCGCTCTCGTCCTCGTCGAGCCTCTCGAGCCTGTCGAGCGTGAGCCCCAGCCCGCCGCCCGAGCCCGTACCGGTGCCGGCGACGAAGCCGATGACACGAAGGCAGCGCAAGGCGCTTGGGCTGCCGAAGGTGCGTGCGACGGCTGCGGCGGCGACGGCGGGTACTGGGGCGAAGGGCGGCGCGGGCAAGATCGTCATTCCTGGTGGGCGCTTTGAGGGGACGGGCGAGTGGCGGCGGAATGGGACCGGCCGTCTGGACGTGCGTGGGTTCCGGGAGCTGAAGATATAGCTGTGGCCTCCGTGGGGGTGCAGCTGGGTGCGCGCGGGGGTGGACGAAGGCGGGGGAGGACAAGCGAGGGAGGGCGAAGGGGCCCTACGATTTTTTTGATGAATTATTTCTTTCTCCATTTCCGTCTCTCTGCATCGCACGTACACACACTTTACTTAAAGCATTGGCATCCATCTCTAGTTTACTTATGCAATACGACACGAATACGAATACGAATACATCGACGCCGATATCGACATAGTACATAGTCTACCTACATTAGCGCATACAAACAAGACTTGCAAGCGACATTCTTGGAGCTATACAGTGTGGCTATTGTAAAAAATAAAATAAAAAGCAACGAGTTCAGACTTTGTTTAAAAATCCCATCTGTGCCTTTGGCTATTTTTCTGTGCTTCAACTTTTTCATGCAGGACGAGCGTGGCCATGGAACTACGGTACCGGCTAAACGAGCAAGAAAAATCCATCTGCCATTTGTAGGATGGCCTAAAAATTGGTATTTGAGAGAAACAGAGAGAGGTTAGGAGGACGGTCGATTGCGTTCTTGGAACCCACGCTTTACAGCGTGCCAGATAGAGGTTCTCGTCTTCGGGTGGAGATGGGCTTCGGTAGGGAACAAACCGGGTTCGATTGGAGATTGTCGGCCGCCAAACTCAACCACCTACTAAACTTTCCAGATGGGCCACCACGCTTACTGAAGATCTCGGAGCTTACATTCCACTCAAAGAAATAACGCAAATTATATCTACAGTCTAGCCTCCGATGGAGTCAGTCGACAAAATTCGAACCCAGTTCTCTAGGACGTTCAACTTTCAGTAAGCTCCAACTACTTCGAGTATTCCTCATATAACACTAAAGACTCAAGAGACTAAGAGCTGCCATTGCAATCATCGGGCCAGATTTTGACTTACACATGTACACCCCGGTAAGTAACACTTGGCGTTCGCGAAGAAGAGACGTCCTCTCTCTCCCTTATTTTAATATTCTTAGGTACAGTCAAGCGGTGCTATAGGTTAGAAAAACGGCTAAACGGTTGGATTGTTTCGTATTTCAATGACCAACAAGACAATGAGGCTCCAGAAATTTTCTAACGGTGTTTTGAGGATATAAATGCCCAGTTATACCAGTCCGAATGCCGGTGCGAAGTGAGAGACCTTTGGAAAAATGTCGCAAGGTTTCCCCGATGTCTGTGGCCACTGACTTCTCTGTGGATGTCAGGCTCTCGAACCTCTAGGTGCCAGCCAGCCAGATGCAGAGATGTTGTGAAATTAGCTACCCTCTGCGAGGGTGAATAGAATGGGGATGGTAAGCACTTGGGCGGAGGCTACTGGCATAACGCACCTGTAGAACGACTGAGCTTGAGAGTAGTCTGGTCGTGTGAACATCGGTGCCGATGTCGTTTGCTCCTCATCTTGAACGGGCTTTCGTCTTTCACGCGAGTTGAGCCTAGGAAGAGCACAAGATCAGTTACGGTGTGACCCAATCATAATATGGCCAATGCTGAACATACATCGCAAGGAGCGAAACCGTATACAGACTCGCGAGCGGGAAATCAACAATAAAGTTCAGTGCTGTCCCCTGCGAAGGAGTCTAGTATTAATTTTCATCACGCGGAAGAAGTAGGAGTCGCGCACAGGGAACACGAGGAAAAGCCAGACATCCGCCAAGGCCGTTATAGCTGTTAAGGAGCCTGTTTCTAACGTCACTGGTGCCGCGTTATTTGAGCACAATGTGGGCGGCAGATCTTTCGCGCTTACATCGTATAATTCGATTAATCTGGCCGTCGACATGAGTGAAACCCGTCTTGCGCGTGTACTATTCATGTCTGTATTCAGAGCATGTACATTAACCCACGGCAGAGAAAAACAAACCAGAGCATGGGACAACCCAGCAGCAATGACAATATCGCATACCGCACTTAAGGCCAGCCAGACGATAGCGCTCGTTTCGAACCTGTCGAATTCGCGGTTCATGACCACCTTGATGGACATGTTGATTCCACTACCTGGACATTGCATTGAAGGAAGCGTCAATTGGTTGCCCCGCGCAAAACGCACCGAAAGAGCCGAGTGAAAGCGAAGCTATAAGTCCCGGGACGATGAACGACTCAGTAATGACTACGGGGTTCGTCGAGTTGAGACCGGCAACCCGAAATCGCAGAAACACGAGCGTACCACTGATCCGCCATGCAGCGAATAGTTGGATCGGTGCGGATACAGTAGACTGTTGGGAGAAGTCAAGTCCTCGGTGATGTAAGAAAGTTAACAACAGACGATAAGGATCGCATCTGGTCACGGTAAATATATTGTGGGTGGTGAAACTGAAAGACGCTTACCTCCGGGCAGCACTGGGGTTACATTTTACAATCAAATCGTGAAATCAAAATTGAACAAACTGACGCTTTGGAATTCTGGTGACCGGGGTGACCGCAGTTCCTAGAATTCGTTGGAATATTAGCAAGGTTTGTGTGGTGCATAACTCCGTCCCACCGACCGTACTGAATAATCAGAGGCTCGTAGATGATGCCACACTCGATGACGACGTTGGCGGTTCCGACGATGAATAAATACAGCATCTGGATGCAATCGAATCATGCTCATGCTGAGGCGAAGGAAAGTAGACGAACCAGGTATCGAATCCAAGCAGGATCGCTTCAAAACGTATCACTATAAATGACGTGACCGATTAATAAGACGCACTTCGTATAGAGTCCATAATATCTGAACATCTACCGACGAAGTTAATATCGAAACGATTCTGCAAAAATTTCGAAATCACCTGTGTAACCATAGCCTGGAGTCTCGTTAGATCGGTAGCAAGGAGTCCAGTATAACGAAGAATGGCGCACCCCATACAACACCATGTTCAGTAGGACACCTATCTGCCCGATAAGACGCATACAGCCTAGGTATTAAAAACGCACCGATCAGCATCGGACCGAAACTAAGAAGCATCAGTGAGGAGATAAAAAAATCGAAGAGAGCGCACAAGAGGTCAACTCCAGCCATAATTCAAACGGCAAGAAGTGAAGTGGAAGGAATGGAGAGGGAATCGACAAGGGGAGGATATGAAACGCCAAGAGAGAAGGTCCGAGTCTGCGACTGTGCCTGATATAGGACAAGGTTCGCCCAATAATAACCACTATTGAAAGGACATCATACATGCGTGTTCAAATTGTTCCCAAGGCTCTGGTGTTTCCATCGCAATGGGGACAGCTTCGCTAGGCGCGGGAAGGCTTCTTTGAGGAAAGCTTGGGATCGACTGTTGTGCCAGGCCACACAATTTTTTAGCCATCGCCCGCAAAATATCAGCTTCAACCCGAGTTCAATTCAAGCTGCAAAAGTTCATTTTAAGGATATTTTCCAAACCAACCTTTACAGGGACCGAAGTGATTTCTCGTGGTGCGGGATGCAAATGTACCGAATTAGAAATTTTTCTCGCCCGGCACCTCGGCGGGTCGCCAGGGATCAATTAGAGTCAAGGTGGCGCGGAGATGGTAGACGGACTTGATTTTTGTAAAATGATAAAGATTCTTGCATCTGCCCATCAATCTCGAAGATGATCAATAAACCTTTGACTATTCCTTCCATATCTCAGCTGTCTCGCGTTGTTGAACACTGAAGACTTATCTTAAACGAACTCCTTCACAGGCGGCAGCGTACACAAGAAAATCAGCAAGCGGACTGGCTGTCAATGCATGCTCTGCCGCAAATCAGCAGGTAGATCAAAGTCCTCGAAATAGTGTATCACTGTGCGCCATGAACAATGCTTCCTGTGGAAGAAGATCGGTGATAAGTTGGAGGTCGAATTACACGGGGTTCCACTAATGGAGGAAGTTTCCACGCACTATATATATTTGTCCCTGGCCTTTTGAGTCTCCATAGCCGAACCCACGGTCACACTCCATTCTCGCAGTCATACTCGTCGCGCGAGAATAAAAAACAGAGAAGTAAAAGAAGAAGAAGAAGAAGAAGAAGTCAAATCGGTGGTTGGCATGGTATAAATTGAGATGGTAAGCCGGACAACCACAGAAAGAACCGGCTCCAAGGCAACATCGAAGACAAAAGCGATATGGACAGACTCACGTAATTGACGATCCTGAGTTGTTTTTTGGATGCTGGGCCTTTTTTCCAATCGATTGCTCAGCGGTAGTCCCTCCTCTGACCTTAACGGCAGGAGGAACCCAAGTTTGGTTAAACTTTTGGTGGCAGTGCCTTGCGATTTCAACTTGCACAAATGAAACGATATGGTTCTTACTAGCGTTGCCTCGACGTCCAGGTTATAGTACGTATGCACTCCTGAAGCTGAGAACGCGCATTTCCCCGATATCGCTCGAACCGGAATCAAATCTGGCCTCTCGCCTAAAAAAGTAATCTTTCAGGTAAAGCAGGTGCGGCTATCTCGCCACGAGTCGTGTTTGGTTGGGTTGTAACTTGGACTCAATCTGTCTCAAGCCTTTACAGATAAATGCCAAGAAAATAAACATAAGAAACAGAGACCCGCCCCATGAATTTCCTCCATTGAACCACCCCGCCAGTCCGTGATTCACTTTCTCTTGCGAATCCAAATCTTTCCCCGAGGATTCGGCGTCCTAATCAGCTCGATGCAAATGTCCGGCGGCCTGACGTCCGTCTCAGCCTTGATCTCATAGTTGATCAGGATATGGGCCAGCATCGCCTTGAGCTGTGCAGCGGCGAAGAACCTATTGTCCGCAGTTTTCATTCAGGGCGACATGAAATGGCTGGAATACATGCATACCGTCCAGGACACGCATGCCGCCCATAGCCGAAGACGATGTGGTCGGGGGCCGTGGAGACCATGTGGCGGTTAAACACGCCAGGATTTTCGCCAGCTCCATCATTGGCGATGAGGCCTCCGCGCTCCTGTCGCAGGCGCGAAAATCGAAAACCATCAAACATATCGGCGTTGTCGTAGTTCACTCGGAGGATGTTAGCAGCGAAGTGACGTAAAACGAGGGAGTTGGTTGAACACATACCGACGTCGTGGTGTACGGCAGTACTCACCGTGACGAATGAGCCGTATGGGACCGTCTTCCCGTCAGAGAATGTGAAACCGTCCTTGGAGAGGACCTTACGCGCCATAGAAACTAAAGCTCAGGCAATAACATTAATACGTATCGGAAATTGGGTGGTTTACGCACCGGGCCCGGGGGCTCTGAGACGCATCGATTCGCGGAGGAAGCTGTCGATCTTGTGCATTTTGCCGAGCGCGGCCTTCGTCCAGCCTTCTGCGGCGATCACGCGTTCCGCCTCCTCGCGCATGGGCATGATATGATCGGGATAAGCGGTGAGATCGTAGAGTGCATCAGTCAGAGTCTGAACAACTTATAACTGCTTTGCTCGAAAGTAAAATGGAGGGAGATGCTACCGTAGCAGTGGTGTGAGTTGCAGACACGTTGGTAACGAGGATGCGCAAAGCCAAGGCCGAGGTTGTGCGTTCGTCACCTTCCGCGAGGTCAAGGAGCCGAGAGATGAAATCATTCTGGTCACTGGTCAATGTCGATGGCCAACTGGGAGCCAACCACCTACCGGCCTGCCTGGCCAATCCCTTCCATACTGGTTCTCCTTCTCCAGTCGCTCATCGATGAGGGGTCCGAGAAACTTTAGGGCTTGCTGCAGAGAGCGCTTGCGCGTTGAAAAGAGGGGAGCGAAAATACTGGAGAATACAGTAACAGTCACTTGAATTTAAGGGAGTGAGCATGGCCACTGCGGACTCACGGCTTGAGGAAGTTGGGAATGAGGCCGATTATTTGGCCGCGCGTAAATACCAAAATCGAATAATCGATGTTTAGCTGAAGGTATTCCGGCTCTCTGCCTGACGACAGGTCAGAAAACAGGCGCTCACTGGGACTGAGTTTGGCTCACAGACAGGGAGGCCGACGAATATACGATTGCTAGTACGGGTGACGACTTGCAGGGCCGTCGGCAGGACCTCGACAAGTTTCCATTCTGATATAAAATGAACAACACGAATGGATGTGGTGCAGCACACACCGTTATCGTGCAACCCCAGAATATGATCGAACGCATTAACAATCTCGTCTCTTAACTGCGGGAAGAAGTGGCCAATGTTCCGTGTCAGCCATCCCCGTAGCGCCAACACATGGTACTCGTTTCTGGTTATCTCGGGGCCCATAGTATAATGAGTTTGGAAAGTCTAAAAAAATGGTTCCCAGCGTCGAATTGCACAGAAAAAGTCACCTTACGTCTGCGGTGGCCGCCAGAAAGGAGAGGATATGGTCTGGCGCGGAACCCACCTCCATGGCGCGGCTTCGGCCGTTGGCAACATAGACCCAGCGGAAGAGCATTGGTACGCGGAAGACGCCATTAGGGTCCTGACAGTACCCCTGGCTGATAATCTCCGGTGCACGGCGGAGAAAACGCAACGCTGCCAGATACGACGAGATGAGACCCTTGGACCCCACGAGGGTCGGGATGTGGCTCTACATGTCCGTCAGCATCCTGAACGCCATGTAGGCCACAGCGGCACACCTTTTGCCCATATCGGAGCCAGAGGATCAATAGGGCTGCAGCGAGTGCGTAGAGCAGAAGCATCTTACTATCGTGTTAATCAGGCGATGGAATCAAAGCCATTGAACCCATGTATAACCCCTTGACAAGACGTGGATACGGCATTTCGTGGAAGGCATTAATACCAAAGGGCCAAGAGAAGGAGCTCCAGGCGCAGTAACGACGCAGTGACGCACGGAATAGTTGTTCGACGCACGCTGGATATAATGGCTAGTCGAAATCCCTCTGACGATGGTCGGGGAGAGGAAAGACTAAGCGGCGAAAACTAATCAACTGATCTTGTAACTCCGCCAATAACGGCATTGGCCGGCATCCTTCGGCATGAGGTCAATGCTCATTGCACCCGTTAGGTTTGTGCATTGCACTGCGTCGGCTCATAGCACCACTGCAATGCTCAGAATTCAGGCCAAAATCCCCAGACGTGCCTAAAAAAGTCAAATAGCGCCAGACATCAAGAACCTACTCATGCACAAACCCTTTCTCTCGAGCTCTAGTGCCTCGATCATATGAGAACGCCAATATTTCGCGAAAGGTGCAGAAGTCCGCTCAAACCGGGATCATTTGTCAATGAGTGAGCCTATACGGCTGCCATGAATATGAGAAACTATCAAGGCTCGGATCGCATTCCTCCACTCTATGCTTGAGTTACTGGTAAGCCACACAGATCACTTACACCAGAGAGATGATCGTTCAACCTGATTTACCTTGTAGCAGCGCCGCAGGGATTCGAGTCACTCATTGGCAGTCAACCAACTCTTTCCGACAAACACAGCCCACCTTCAAGTCGCACCGATGATTCAACACTATGCACGTGCATTTGTCTGTGAGGAATGGTTGATGAGGAGCGATTTCTATCACGGACGAAGACGGTCGCTTGGAGCCGAACTTGAATAAGAGTTGTCATCGGAGACGTATTCATCTGATCATCAATGCTGATTCGGGGAGAGAACGTGAGTAAGAATACAGGAAACAGATGCATTCGTTCCCCGTTTTATCGCCTTGATTCACTGTGAACGAATCCGGCTTGGTGAACTTCAGAAATTCAAGTATAATGGTCCATTGGTTCGAGCCGAATATTGAATGAAAGTGAACTTGAAGAGGCGATCATGGCAAAAGGTTCGCACCTCATCGTCGGTGGGATCTGGTTACCCGATCGCAGCTCCTCGTAACTCAATTAAGCCACGAAGAGCAGGGACGTTACGACTAAAAAATAAGAATAAATTAAGGATTTGTTGTGGTTGTCCAGCTATATAGTAATTCCCATTTGGCCACAACTTTCCAGCATTGGGGATAGTTGAGATTCTGTTTTACGGATCAGACGACGGAAAGAAAGGAAGGGTATCTCCACATACGCAACAGCGGACAATTTGTTTTGAAGGCGGAGATCGCAACCCCCGCCCTCGAAAGGAACGCCCGAAGATGAGTCTCCTCTTCTCGAGGCGGTCCGGTGTGCAGCGCCTTCAACGTACGGATCTCCTCCAGAAAGACACCACATGCGGCAACCCACACGGTCTGGAATAGGAAATTGTGAGCCGTGATCAGCCAGCTAGCGCAACGGACGTACCCCCATGATCGGGTTGATGTATCTGAAATGTCGCAGGGGAACGGCCGCAATTATCCCGAGGACTATGATCCACACTCAGTAGCTGCATGGAACCATGCCAACGCAAAACTTTACCTGACCGCGCTGCGGCAAGGCGCTTACGCTTCGCTGATACATCGGTGTGTGCAAAGAGACTCTGCAACCGCACCGTTGCTGAATGTGCTATGCTGTGGGCGACGACCAAAGTTCGCGTCATGGAGGGTGTTGGGTTCGGTATTTGGTTTGGGGGTACTAGCGCTTCCCGGAAACCGTCGATTAGGGCGTCCAAACGTTTGAATTCGTTGCCAAATGTGACGGCGCGTTCGGCCGACATGCCTGAGAGGGACCTCTGAGGCGGTGTTCAATAAATAATTTAGAAATTTCTTTACCTGGCTTCCACGTCCGCGCAAGTTCGTCGGCGCGCAGCCACAGAATCGAGGCCTTCGCAAGCATAGAGACAGTAGACAATCCTGTGTCCGAAGTCCGCACGCCGTCTGCAAAGTTCTGAATCGTGTGGCGGTAGCGGGCGTTGGCGGCAAGATGTCCCTAAAATCTAATATTAATACAAAAAATGCCAGGAATAGAAGGGCTTCACCTTCGCGTAGTCATCGCTTTCGAGCGGCCAAGGGGTATCTACCATGGCTAAGCTATCCTGGTACGCGAGTCCAGGGGTCTCACAAAGCCCCACCGCCCAACACCTGTCCATAATCATGACCGTCCACCATGCGTGTATGCGCTCTCCTTCTTCGACAACGTCCGCAGCGGGTGGGAGTATCCCCGGAGGAGAATGAGTCTCTGAGCGAACCAGGTGCAGAGATGAGCTCAGACTAAGCGAGATGGCGCCGGCAGTGTGGTATTTCCCTTCCAAGGCACGACCAGATGCGAAAAAAAAATACGACAACAATACTTCGGCTTGAAGGGTGTGCATAACACGTTGTGGATGGGCGTCTGACAACCCATTGCTGGTGAGATTTAACGCACGAGCGAGGAATACCGGTTCTTGTGCCATCAAGTTCGGCTGACCCGACAGACGCAGACCCCACAGATATACTGTAGAAAGAAGCGCGGGTGATGGGCGGGAATGGTGCCCGATTTGAAAAGGCAACAGCGCAGATTGACGAAAACGAGAAATGTTGAGGAAAAAACCGAATTCCGACGAGTACGCGAGGAAGTTTTCAATTCTGATAAATATCAGAACGGCCAGAATACTGGGCTTCTGTTGAAAACATACAGCTGCTCGATCATCTCTTTCGGAGGCTCGCTAAAATTTATCGATGTGACTACCGGAATTTCAGGTTTTCGTATGCTCAAAGAGAGAAAACGCACGCGGAGGCCGAGGTGTGCCGGATCGGCTTGTGGAAGTGGAAGCGTAATCTAGGTGGTTTCTATATTTTTGTTAGAGTTGAGGAGAAGAAAGTGCGTACGCATAGGCCGAGGTGTGGTCGAGCTAGATCGGCTGGTGGAAGCGTGATATGGTAGATGAAGTGGAACGGCATGCTCGACCCTGGGTCTGTGAGGATGTTCAAGGTGGTGAATTCGATTCTCTAGGCGATCGATGTCCTCTTGTAAAATGTGAGCAATGCTACGCTTTGCCCCATCCGTGTATTCGCAGTCGTCTTCAATGTTAAGGTGGCTGCATTGTCCGCATGGGAGATTTCCGTCGCATTTCTACTCGAGATGAGGGACCACACATGGATTAAAATCGGGATGACCGTACCCTTTTGCGCCTTCTGCAATTGAAACATGCTCGTCCGCGCGGAAGTTTGCCGCGGTCGGGAGACCCTCGTGACGTCGACGCCATGAATAAAAGATGAAGAGCAGGCATGTGTCTAGACGACGTTGGTCCATAATAAGGACTTCTCCTACCTACCAGACGAACAACTTGCTTGTTGGGTCCTCGGTGAATTCGGGGCTCTCGGTTATACCGTTCGGCGTAATGAACAGACCCATCATTGGGCCATCAATGAAGTTTCGCCCGTTCAGGATAGACGTGGTAGGTACGGAAATCTCCTGAAACGCCGCATCAATTGACGAAATCCGAGAAAGTCTGCTAACTTAAAAATTCGGGTGCGAAAACCTCTGGGATATTTTCGTCATCAATAAATGACAAAAGCAACTGAGCCCAGATGAATGCATAGGATGCAAGCGAACTGCCCAGCGAAGCCACTGCTGCCTGGGTCCACAAACGGAGCGGGTTACCTCTGCGACTCGTTGCTGTTCATTCATATGCTTGTTGCTAAAGGTCAGGCCGGGCCAGGACTCGTCATCGTCAGCGAAAGCGCGGCTTCAAGCTCCAGGAGGTCTGGTGCACGGTGATGCGGTTACAAAGAGCGTGGACGTAGCGGCAGTGCTCACAACGGTTGTTGAGGGTTGTTGACGGTTGTATTGCGACGTTCCCGCATGGCTCGGATCAATCGCATTCCCAATGTCGCCAATATTCTCGCGGTATTCTTGAAGGCCATGTCGGTGGGAGGATTAATGTATAAAATAAAATAAAAACGCGGTCTATTAATACCTAGCGAGTAGAGGGTATGATGTGAGAGAAAAAAAACTACGTCTCGATACCTGCTTGTTTCAACTGGCTCGGGCTGTGTATCGGCACCGCCGTTGTTATCAGGTTACGCCGTTCGTAAGATCTTCGCGTGGATCATCGCGTATGACATCGAGAAAAAAAATCGGAGCCAGCTGCCCCGACGCCCGTTGCTTTATCCAGAGGCACACTAGGATTTTGGTTGGTTTCTGGTAGAATCAGACGCAGAGATATATTTTGGGTCTATTTGTTTCTGGCAAAATCTGATGCGAGTTTCTAGGGGCTCAACAACAAAATGGAACCGCGTCAAGCTAATATGATTCTGAGTCTTATCCTCTACATAGTTTATTTTTCGTTTTTGTTTCTAGTAGATTCCGGAGAAATTAATTTCGGAAGGGGGACCTAGCTAATATAAGTTAGTAAAGCAAGGACTAGCAAGGAACTGCCAGTGCCGTTGATCAACGCCAAAATCCACCCAACCAGTAAACCATCAGGCGGACATCCATAACAACGACTTCAAACGACTGCCTCGGGGAAAGACCCACTAATAAATGCCTAACGGATATAAATTCTATTTCCGAACTCCCAGGCTCAACCGAGCTGGACTGTATCACAACAGTCAGGTTTTACGCAGCTCAGAAGTTTCCATCTCATCAGAGCTTCCTGTAATCAAAGAGAAAACCTGCCTCTCAATAAAATTTGACGGTAGAGATTTGAAAGCATGATTTGAAGCAACAGCATTGGTACCGAAGATCCGCGAAAATTGACAAACTGTCAATGACGCGTCCAAATTGTTGTGTGCGTGCGTGGTCATCCCTCCCTTCTACGGTCATGTATTCCGTTGACGGGGTTGTATTGTTACCTGACTGGCAACATTCCTCAGCGAGAGTTTCCTGTTGTTTACTTCAAGACTGGGTCCGAACATCTACGAAACCATCAATGCAGGGCCCACCTGGCCCAAGGACCGAGTCTGTAGACCCTAGCAGGTCGCCTAGCTTTCGTGTCACTCTGTCAGATGTCCCATACAAAGCTGACAGCAGGGGCTGTCAACTGATTGGCATCGGCTCCTATCGCGAAAACGCGGTACTGTATCTCCTCAACTCTCGAGGTCGTGAGTCACACTCAGAACCACTATTCACTATTCATTGCCATCCTGACGAAGGCTTCTGCTTCCGAATTTGAATTATCTAGCTCACCTGCTGGCTTTGGGCGGCCAGGAGTCCCCTTGATGGGTATCAACTTACGTTGGATCATGCCAGGTTTTTCGGACCATGACCGTGGCTTAAACGTATAAAAGGTGGTGCCCACTTGCATTCTGTCATCCTGCCCAGCATGCTCAAGTCCGCCTCGATTTCTGCGCTCGCAATCCTTGTTCTCGCTGCGACCCTTCTTACGGTCCAAGCTACCCCATGGCAGCCTACAATCCGTGGTTGCGCGGAACAGATAACATCGAATGGCGACGTGTTCAAACTCGTTGGCACCGATACATTCAGCCAGTTCATTCAATGCGAGTGCGTACACTTGAATTCTCTGAGGTTTCATTTCGAGCTCAGTTCCGTTCAACCAACTAAAGCTATCTGCATGATAACGGCGATGGTAGCTCATCCGGGGCATACTGTTTTTATGTGCGCTTCCCATGCCGTGTTTCTCTTGTTATTTTTTCTTGAACTCGTATCTCTCACAGGACTTTCACAACTACACACTGTATCACTATCCGAACACCCCGATCCCAGTAGATAGCAACCCAAGCTGCCCAACAACTTGCCCACTGGCGGGTACCTACCTGATCAAGACATCGACGGAGCTTCCTGGTCAGTGTGTTACAATGACATCCAACGCTGACGGTGCCCCCGTCCAAATCCGGGTCGGTTCTCCTTATTGCAAGTTTTCTTCCACTCCGGCTGTCCTAAGTTTGCCCTCCTCAGGACTGTGATTACCGCCACGGCAACCCCGGTCAGAAATGGGCCTTCAACGGCTCCATCATGCTTCAGGGCGACAAATGCATCGACGTCAAAGACGGCGTTAACACCAACGGTGTGCGGCTACAGACCTGGACATGTGTTGACGGTGCCGCGAACCAGCAGTTTTTGCACCGGGGCGGAAGCGTCGTCACGTTGCCTACCGAGTTCATCGGCTGGGACGCGCATCCAGGTCTGTGCATGGACCTCACGGACGGAATTAACGTTAGTGGGAATCCGGTATGTCGTTGAATTTGGTTTCGATCGACTCGTACGCGATTGTATTTTAATTTGTGATAATTATAGGTTCAAATGTGGGCGTGCGATTTCCAGAACCCGAATCAGGTTCGTACACTCATGGTCCAATAATTCAGAGTTCACCGACGCTCAACCAACGCCGTAGATCTGGCAGCTGGAGCCGGTTATTTGAGCTTCGGCCGCTCCTTGGGTGACACGGATCAACTACATAGGTGCTACTGTGCTGAAAGGACATTTCGATGAAATAAGTTTATGCATTATGAGAAATGGAAGGGAGGAAGTCAAATCGTTCCAAAGTGTACCTAGATGTTGTCGTTCTAAGCACCGATTCCTCCCTCCTTCCACGTGTATTGAAATTTCCAGACACGAGTCACGATCGCTTTCGTCGAATACAAATGTCACAAATGTGAGGAATACTTTCCTCATATTGGTTTTCGGCCGGAATGGAACATCCTAAAATAGAGACACCTTAATTGGTGAGCCGGATTCTCCGGCAGGGGGATAAAAATAACTTTGTAATCCGTGAAATGCTCTAGAAACAAATGAGGGGATAAGAAAAGTTTGTTGTCTTGCTAATTATAAGCTTACGAGAATATGATAAAACAAAAATTGAGATATTTACTTCCAGAGCAGCCGGCAGAGCACGGGAGACGTCCTCGTTCCCTTTACTCAAGTTTATGGCAACACCGACTGGACAGCTTCGGTTCAGCGTGCCGCTGTTCGGCAGTTGTGATTGGCGGTAGGGCTTTGACCCTTTCGGTGCTGGGACCCCAGAGACAAGTCAGTGAGACCGTTCTCTACCACCAAGAGGCGGGAAGCCCGGGCCGCGATGTCAGGCTTGCCTTCCGACCGTCATCCTGTCGTTTTTGGTTAATGAGGCAGCGACAACTCCCACCACCCACAACTGTTCAAGTCCATTGGTATTAAGCCCCCCCGCGGTATCCTGATGATGTTCGCCCCCCCCGGCACTGGTAAAACGCTCATGGCCAGAGCCGTGGCCAACGAGACCGGCACATTCTTCTTCCTCATTAACGGCCCCGAAATCATTAACGGCTCCGAAATCATGAGCAAGATGGCTGGTGAGAGTGAGAGCAATCTCCGGAAGGCGTTCGAGGAGGCGGAGAAGAACTCTGTTCGACAAAGCACGGGCAGCGGCGCCGTGTGTCATCTTCTTTGACGAGTTGGACTAGATCGACTCGGCGCTGCTGCGTCCCAGACGTCTTGACCAGCTCATCTACATCCCCCTGCCCGACGAGCCATCGCGGTTGTCGATCCTGAAGGCTTGCCTGAAGAAGTCGCCTGTCTCAGCCGGCGTCGACCTCAACTTCTTAGCGAAGAGCACACATGGCTTCTCTGGTGCCGATCTTACCGAGATCTGCCAGCGCGCGGCCAAGCTGGCGATCCGCGAGAGCATCGACACGGATATCCATCGGACTCGGGAGAAGAGGGAGAAGGATGAGGTTGTGGGCGACGACGCCATGAAGGTTGAGGACAACGCAGTGGAGGACAAAGAGACCCCGTCCCCGAAATCACAAGGTTTGTATTCGTGTTCCTTCTTTTCTGGAGTGCTGCTAATCATTCGTTGTGCTTGCAGAGATCACTTCGAGGAGGCGATGAAGTTTGCGTGTCGTTCGGTGTCGGACCAGGATATCTGGCGTTACGAGATGTTCTCGCAGAACCTGCAACAATCGCGTGGATTCGGAAACAACTTCAAGTTCCCCGAAGGCGAGGGTGGGTCGTCGTCTGCGCCTGCAGCGAGCACGGGTAATGCTGGGTTCACGGAGGACACTTCTGACGACGATTTTGCGCACTTGAAAATGTTTCTTGTCTTTAGTATAATGTACACACATTGTATGAAATGTTAGAATTCTATTGACAGTCTACAAAGTAATGTGATTGAGCCACAGGATCCATCCGGAGCAGGGCTCAATGCCGAGATGAAGCCAACGCCCAAATCGTTTCCATTTATCGGGCTGGTCAAAACAAAGTATGTCCATAATACCGGCTGAATAGAATCGCTTGCGTTTGAATTTAAATGCAAGCCGCTGTATGACAGCATTAGGTTCGACAGCCTTTAAAAATTTATTAAGAAACTTTCTAAAATAGAATTGGTCAGTTGGAGACAACTCGACGAGAACTTGAAAGAAATAATACTCCGAGACTTTTATTGAGTAATCCTGGCGTAGAGTGGCGACCATCGCGCGTGCACCCATATTCGGGAAACGTTCACGTATCTCAACGTAGAAGAGAGTAATGCTCTCGGATGTGGCAGCTTGTTGCCGGGCCCCTTTCAAATTCAACTTGTTACGAAGCCGTTGAACTGATTTCGCACTAAGATTTTCAGATTTAATAGGACTATCAACAAAGTGAAATGGCGAGCTACGACCTTAAACCAAACTGGCCGCGATTGAAGTGATCAAGCGAATGGGTAGCTATGTCGGGGTCGTTGAAGCCTAGTTTCCAATAATATTCAACCAGAGGTATCAGGTCTTCCTCGTCAGCTGTGGGATATAAATTATTCAGCGAAATGCGCTCAGGAGTGTTGAATGTAACCAACGACAAGGGAGGTACTGATTTGACCTCTTCGCAGGCTGTTTCTCCGAGTTTGAAGTGGCTGAATTCGTCGTGCCTGAATCCTCGGTCGAAGAAGTCCCAAGAGTAGGCTCTGGAGCTTTACGCTTGCGCTTGTTAGACATGAAAAATAGACTGGCAGTGGCGAATGAGAGACTCTCTGTTTGGATTTGTTGTATGTTGTGTCTTTGCCTTTCAAATTAGTTCAAGTTCTGGCCGAGAACTGAGGTGCGCTATGATATTCTCTCAGAAGCCTATACCTTCAACTTATCCCCACAGGCTTTCGCATCAATGCAAGGATTTCCACAGGAATTAATCCACAAAACAATTGATCACTTGGCAGAGGCCCTTATCCGTGACGACTTGCGGACTTGCTCATTAGTTGCGAAGCACTGGACCTCTGAAGCGCAGAAGAAACAGTTTGAATCAGTTTATTCACTGAGTCTGGACACTTCCAAAAAACTCTTGGCCTTGATCACCGAGAGTCCACACATCGGAACATACATCAAATCTCTGGAATTTCGCGTCGATTTCTTTGATGTTGGTACCGGAGATGCTGCCCTTGCTGTCTTACCCGAGATTATAAAGAGCCTTCCCCACCTCGAAGCGCTGGATCTGTCTGTTGTTGCACGCTGTGGCTCACCACGCGACTCGGAGTCGTTACACACATATGTTTTGTCCCAGCGGGCCAGCGTTCAATGGGTTCATATTTGTTCCCACCAGTTTTGATGTCCTGCCTGCAGAGGGATATTCGTGAGTACACACAGTATCTATATCTTACCACTCACGCAGATTAGGCCCGAATCAAATAACGAAGCTCGTCCTCCGGAACTGGCAATTTACGGATATTAGCTCAATCACAAATATTTTTGCAACAACAACCCATCTCAGGGATTTGACCATGATCTGTTATTATATAAACTTGAAGCCGTCAGGCTCGTCGGCCTCAACACCCCTACCCCTTGCACAGCCCGCCCTCGCGTCGGTTGATACCCTCGAGATCTGTCGGTGTCGCCTGATGCTTGATGTACTTCAATGGGTTGCAACATGTCTGATTGACATAGGCACCCTCAAAATCGAGTCTGACGACGACGGGTACCTAGCATACATCCTGGATAATAAGCTAGGTCTATCCGTTGCGAATATTTGCCTTGCCTTGGAACCTTGTGAGTTTCCGTATTCTGCTGTTTGCTCTTGGTATTCCGGTCAGTTCACCTTGAAATTAGTATTTGGGTGGATAGCAGGGACGAACTTAAAGCGACAATGCAAGAGCTCGGTCTCTCTTTATCGTCTATTTTCCAGCCTTTGGAATCTAAATCACGCTTGCATTTGGATATGCAGTTGCAATCTATTTTATCGGAAATCGATGAATCTGTATGGGAAACAATAGACCGGGTCATCGAAGCAGGGAGTGTTGCTAGTGCTATGAAGATTCGAAGCCGCTACCTTGGTGCGGAGAAGAAAAGGTTGGAGTATATCTTGTCCTGATAGCGGTATGTCATTTGTTCTCTCTTGCGGGCCGTACTCATTCTCCGAGGGGTGCACAGTGTGGTGAAGCAACCCGAGTGGACGGCGCCAATTATATTTCGAATATGCACATGTAGTAGTTGCCATAGAGAAGAAGCGAGGAAGGAATCTTTTTCTTCAATTAAAAATGCAGGCTAACGTTGAACGGAATGGTGCGCACCACGCGAACGTTGCGAAACGACGATGAGATGAATGTTTTCGGCGAAAAGGCCAGGCATAGCCACCTGTCACCTCAGTCGCCTCCATCACGTAGCTTAAAGGAAGCTCTATCACGCACCGAGGTGCTCACAGCCTTACACGCAAAACAGGTAGAACTAACAGGCAGAACTCGCGCTGAAGCTGGTGGCGGCGCGTGCGACGAAGAGAGGAGCCGATGCGGGGGTTTCCGATGTACCAATCTCCGAGTCTAACAGCTCGTTATTTTACTCTCAAAACCCTGGGTAGGGACTCCGAATTTAAATGCATTGTTTAATCTCTGCTGGACGCCGTCGAGAACTTCGAGAGCGCGTCCCTCGAGGTATAATTGGCCTTGCATAATGTGTCTCTGGGGTCCTAGCGCCCTAAAGGGTCAAGTCATACCGCCAATCACACTTGCCGAACGGCGACGCGCGGAACCGAAGCTGTCCAGTCGGTGTTGCCATACAAGTTAGATCTTGAACTAAAGCGCAATGACACACGCTTGGGCCAGAGGAACTGTCGAAAGGCGCCAATCCGGCTCTCGCTGGTCATGATCTTCATCGGATTGTCTCATATCAATTCCTTGGACCGCTGAAATAGAATAGGGAGGACTTGACGAGAAGATCCCCGAGTTGGCAGAGAGTCAGTTTTTCGACACAGACTAAACGGGACTTGCCGTCCCACGTACTAACTTGTCAGCGTCATATGCATAAATTCAGGAGATTCGTCCAGGCTCCCTTTGATCTCTCTTATTGGAGGAAGCAATTTTAACCGTAAGTTACCTCTTTATACTCAGTCACAAATTAAAGGCTCCGTGGAAGTAAGTGACCATTTGATGGCCGATCTGATGGCTGAGTTTAAATTCAAGCTCCGTCAACGTTTTAACTTTATTTAACCTTTCATCTCAACCAAACTATTTGCGACCGAGATTCAATTCATGGGCAAGCGCGATGTCTAGAGCGCTGTCAGTACGAAGAAATCAATCGCAGAGCCGCATCAAAAATGATCACCGGTTAGGCGGGAGCTGTGTGATGCGCATCATTTCTCCCTCTCTCCAAGTCACCACACTTGTTCGTCCGCTCTGGTCTCGACCCCGTGAAATGCAGGGAGAAATGGGGCCATCCCACACCCACCGTTACCCCTCACCTGATCGCTACCGCCTCTGCCCCCCAAGTTCGAGTCAGAGCCCACCGTCGGACCCTCCCTACATGCACACCCCGACGCGCAGAAAGCTCACCGGGCCATATTACCTGCAGAACATTCTAAATTCAGTGCGTAGAACCAAATTCTACTCGCCTACTGACTTACTTCTTGGCCCGTAGGACAGCGACCCCGAGGTTGAACCTCCGCCGCAGCACAATCCAGTGCAGCCACACGGTGCAGACACAAGCTGCGACCCAGGGCAGCCACATGTACAACATAGCCCACAAGACTCCGACACCGCGGCCTATTTGCGCAGGCAGCTCTGTCTACCCCCAGGCGTTCCCATCGACCTCTGGGCCATCGCGGACCCACCAGAGGGGCAAAAGCCGTTTGCGTCGCTGCCCACCCTCGTCAAGCTCGCGATCCACGGCAGCCCAAACCGGCGGCTCACGCTGCAAGGCATCTGCGATGCGCTTGTCGCGCGCTTCGCGTGGTTCCGCGAGCACAGCCAGGACGACGCGTGGAAGGTCAGGCTCCCCTTTTTGTGCTCTCTCCACCCGAAACACGCTTGCTCACTTTTGCGCATGCGCCACGAAGAACTCAGTGCGGCACAACCTGTCTTTAAACAAGGTGTTCCGCAAGATACCGCGCGACGTGACGCAGATGGGCAAGGGCTGCTACTGGGAGCTCGACCTGTCCCGCGGGGAGGGGCACAAGCGGCCCCGGAAGCGGCGTCGGTTCAAGAAATGCGTTGGGTTCGAGAATGATGAGTTGGAGAGTATCGAGTCTGCGGAGAACCTCCCACAGACGTTCGATTCGTCACCGGCAGAACCCTTCGGCGAGGAAGGCAGGTGGGGTTCTGACTCGTTAATTTTGCTGCAGCCGTATTCGCCTCCGCCTGAGGAGCGTGGTCCGCAGAGTCGGGGGTGGAGAGAATAGGATTTGCATGGGCTGAAATATACATTTCCCGGATACATAAGTATGGAACGCTGCCGTCTATTCGTGTGCATCGGAATACGCCCCGCTGTGCGTGAGCGGTACAGACGCCGAGTCCTTGTCTGCGCCGTCACTGTAGTACTGCGGTGAGTGTAAACTACAGAAGAGATAATGATGAGCCTTTGTTCAATAAATACTCATGACGACACAAACCTGGGTCCATCGAGTCCGGTGTAGAGGACCTTGGGGCGCGAAGATGGGCCGGCAGCGCGGCGGGCACGAACTAGCATTGCACCGAGGACGAAAATAATGACCAACATCACGGCGTTTAGGACGAGGAGTGCGATAAGCTCGGGCCTGACGGAGCTTCCTGCGCCCGAGTCGCCCGAGACGGACGCCGCAAGGACGGCGTCTCCCTGTGGACCTACGACGGCGCTGCTTGTCCCAGGAGCGGAGCTTGTGCAGACACAAGAGCCCGGGATGATGGTGTCGGGGCAAATACTTCCGCCCGACGAAAACAATCCGTCCTGCATCAGCATGAATTGATATGGACTTTGATGGGACGCGATTCAGGCGTACCGGAAAATAAATACAGACGCCTGCATCGGCGTAGGTGCAGGTTTTGTACTTGCCACTACCACCTGAACCGAGCAGTTTGCTGCCCCCGTCGTCCGTCTTTGGGCATATAATGCTGGAAGCAGCGCTACTCAATCGGCATCATTCAGAATTTACGGTCTGATGACGATCGTAAAAGAAAAACAAACTGTATATTGCTCTGATTTGAGGCCAGAGATAGAGTGTCGGGACAAGTGCTGTCTCCGGAGGAAAAGTACCCATCCTGTATACAGAGGTAAACGGGGAATCCAATTACGAAGAAAGGACCTACTGTGGAGTACGCACATTGTCCAGCCTGAGAGTAGGTGCAAGTGAGGAATGCCCCGCTTTCCCCGGCAGTAATCAAAGAACTATGGCCGTAGTCCTCAGCCGGACATTGAAAGTCGTTGTGCTTGGCATGCCCCTGCAGCACGAGCGCAAAAACGGCGAGAACGACCAGTGAATGGTGCATAGCGAGTGGTGGCCCAATATGCAGAAGAGATTTCCATCGCAGATAGCTTCTACAGATGCTTTATACACAGCTCAGCCGACCTCAGCCGACTTACCCACAAACACCCAATAATAGTGCGGGCACCACGGCGGGCTGCCGCGGACGCCGGGCACTGCATTTCAAAGCCACGGAATTGCAGGTCCAAAGGCGATGGCTGTCAGCGTGAAACCCACTGATAGTGGCGCCGAAGCATTGGCATTGGATGCGGTCGTGTCCTATGGAGAGTATGAGCAGCAGAGGAGATTTATGTAAGCGGTCGCGCTCGCATCACTCCAGAATTCTCGGCATGTCGGAGCTGATTCTGAGTGTCCTTATTCTTTATTCTCGGGCATTTGGGAGCGTGTTTCGACTAGCTGGGGGGACAGTGTTCCCCTCCTTTTGCCTGACTGCCGCAAAAATAAATATCCCCGGCTTTCCGAGTTTCTGTATTTTTCAGCTTAATCTCAGTCTCAATAACTTTCTGGCTCCCGCGGACCCCCATGGACGCCCGCCGCTCGGTCCCACTTTGTTTCTCTCCTGGTCGTCTTCGTGGAGCTCTTATTTAAGAAGTTATGCTTATTTTGAGCTTTTAAAGCACAGATCACAGGCTGGAGTGTTGGTTTGACGCAAACAAAGGTTTAACGAATCTAGTTGTTCTCTCTATCCAAATGGATGATGGGCAGGATGACTATGTCAATGGGAAGGACGAAATCTTTGAGATCCTCTGTGCAAGATGGGAATACAGTACATCAAATTGGCAAATAATATCGTACTACTAGTACTCCCCCCTTACAAGAAGTACCTCAGCTTCGCGTAGCCACCTTCTGGGATTTGGACTATTCCGCCAACTTTTTGCCTGAGTCCCAACTGACATCGCACATCGCCCCGCGAATGTACTTGTCCCGTCGGCTCTCCGCCGCATGAGCACCAAAATTGTTGTCTATGAGAGACTACTTAGAGACTTGCATTATTAGAGAATATTCCCAGCATTGATTTCCAAATCACAGTGTGAACTTCAGGACGTCTGCAGCACCGACGAGACAATCCGACATAGCAACGCACGAGGGTTGAAATCTCCTCCATCAGTGACTGGTACCGTGGAGAATATCTTCAATACTTGGACTGAAGTTCATGGTGTATGTTCTCGGCTTAGATCTTGTCGCTGATAAGTTCTGTGTTTATTTTCCAGTTAATTCTACTAGTTCCTTGCATATATTACTGATTATTATCTTGAAACTGGGTTTCCATAAATTACCAGATATCCGTGGTTCTGCAGGTAATTTTACCCCCGCGCTCCTGTAGCGGTGAATGGAATCTCAAGCGCCGATTTATGTTCTAGAATTAATTCTATGCTGTCGTCAAGTTGTTGTCCGCGGAAACCTCACGATACTCCATCGTACTCAATCAAAGCAATTTTTATCTTCCGTATTTGTCGCCAAGTGCGACTTTCTTGGCGACTCGGAGGCTATACGTTTGCCAGCTACCTGAAGTCAGGCAAAGTCTGGGTATGTAGTTGCCGTACGACTTTCGAGCCGAATTAAACCAGATCCAGTATGAATTCTTACACCTCTACGCCGCGGCGGTTTCTTAACGGACTCATCTCACAATGACATGGGAAACCATCTGTCGTCTTATTGCTCTATATATGCAGCTTGAGCGAATTTGCACCGCAACCCAGACGCTTCTTTCGCCACGGTTCTCGCCATCATACCTACCGTCGTCAGGTCCACTACATATTGACGGCGCCGCGAGTAGTTCAACAACATACATATAACTAGCTGGAAGCCGTGTGCGTTTCCCGCAACCCAATAGTTCCTCTAGTCCCTCTAGTCACTCAGCCAGGATGCGCTGCACATCCTTCATCATCTGGTTCCCATTCATCCTCTCAACCATTGCATTCCGAGTCGATCAGCCTGATTCAGACTTCGGCAGTACAGTCCTAGTCAAAGCTCACATCTCGGTAATTACATGTTTGCAAATGAGACTCTCATATTGACGGAAGCGTGCACCAGAGTCATCCCTGCTTTTCATATAGCGAGCGGACTTTCTGCGTGAGAGGGAGATGCGCCGAAAAACGCACCTGCGGGCCTGGGTTCAAGCTCGAACCAGTTAGGCGGGACTGTTGCGTACCCGGGTTTTCAGGGAGGGATGTAAACCGACGCAAAATCATCGCACTTGAGGCGAATATTTGAATTGGCGTGGGGGGTCAAAAGGGATACGACCTTGTACTGTACACTGATTCAATTGTCATAATCTTGATCGTTTAGAATCTGCCGCGTCTCAAGTCACGCCGATGCTGAATCGCTACAGAACAATTCCAAAGAGGGGGGTGCTCTACTAGAAACAATATGATGCAAAATAATCAATTCTGGTATGCCGGAGGCGGGCCCGTTGAGGATCTCAGAGACTCCCAAGCCGAGCCATAAGTTGGCGCAGTAGATATCCTGGCCGATGTTGGGTATGAAGTCGGCCTGGAAAAGTCTGCGTCGGCCATTGTAGTCGTATCCTCGTCGGTGGAATCTGCGGTAAGTGCCGTAGACTCCGCGGCGATCGGCGCTTTGACATCGGTGGCGAAGGATTGCGGAGGAGTGACTTCAGTTGAAGTTGGGATACGGCCCTCCGTAAAGGCCACCCTTCCCTCGGCATCCGTAAAGGGCACAACTCCCTCGGGTGACCCTAAAATATTGTGTCAGCGGCGAATCCATGCTTGAACTGTTCACGTACCTGTTGTGCGACCGCGACGCCGCCGCATGCACAAGAAAATGACGAGCAGAACTAGCAGCACGATCAGGACTCCTAGAACACCGCCTACGATGGCGGCGATAGGTGGGCTGCTATGGGTTGCGGCCGCACTCGGCTTAAGACAGGTTTCAGCTCGAGATTCAAAACCAGTATGGACTACTGACTTGATTGGGATTGGGATTGTTAACACCCGATGAGGGCGAGGTAAGCGAGGACTGGACGGAAGTAGTTGCGAGATTCTGGAAACAAAACAATCAATACGCGAAAAAGGAAGTAGTCTTTGTAATTACGTACGCCTTTCACCGTGGATTGTGAGGGGGACTTTGATAGAGAAGAGGACGGGGATTTAGATGAGGCGGGGGCAGAAACCTGGTACTAAATTTTAGAAAAGGTTCGAGCTTAGCGAGACAGACTAACAGTGTTGGACGAGCCGGAGGAGACAGAAGAGTTGGGATTTGAAGGGTCAGAAGGATTCGAAGCGGTAGACCCAGAGGATCCATTTCCTGAGGAGACGGTTCCACCAGAAGATGGGTCAGAGGGATTTGAAGGGGCAGATCCAGAGGACGTTCCACCAGAAGACGACGTCGACGTCTACTCAAGTTAATAAGATTGATTTCGGATCCAGAAAAACCACGCACCCCTCCGACGCTCGCGACTTCACTAGCGAACTCCGAAAGCTGATTGGGGAGGTCCGAGCTGCTGTCCGGTACGTTTGTGATGTACACTGCGGCCACTCCCTTGCTCTCAAGCTGCGAGATGACCGTGCTGTACGACCCAGTCGAAGGCGCGTTTACCAGTGTCACGGATTGCTTGGATATAGTCCCAGTCAATGAATCAGCATTGAAGGACGAAAATGAGTCTTCGTAGGTATTGATGAGGTCGGCCATAGAGAAATACGACGAGTCTGATACAGTCTGGCCGGGGTCCAAACCAATCTATTAAGTCGGATCAGTTGAAACTCCCAAAAGAACTTTCTGACCGGGGGATTCAACAGTGGACTCACAAAGCTAAAGCCCTTGGACTTTGCGTGCGATACGTAGCTCTGATATGTGCTTAGCTGGTCGGCCGTGGGCGAGATGTTGTCGAAATAAATCCCGGCAGGACGGGAGGCGCTATCCCACCCGGCGTAGGTGTCTACATCCGCCAGGACATTTCCGGCTTTCGTATCCACAAATCCCATAGTGATCCTGTTTGTAGAGGTTGGCAGTTGTGAAACGCATGTTTGATAATTTTGGTCAAAGGATCCTGGCCCACTGTCCGGGTTGATGATGATGTACCATTGCGTGTTCGAATGCGCAGAAATACTGGCGAAGGGGAAAGGTTAGTATGGGCGGTGAAAGGGTAAAGATACTCACGCGTCAGACACGGGCGACCATGCAGCACAGTTTGTACCGGGATAGACATACAAGGGTAACAGAATCTGTTTGCGACACCGATGTCAGTCGGGTGAGAAAAATAGTGACTGAGACGTACTCCAAGCGCTTGGATACATGGTGCGACAAAAAGTTGGATTAAAAGAGTGGCAATGGCAGAGCAGCGCATTGAGGCTGGTGCATGAGGGGGGCAAAAGACGTCCTGAGTCCTGACAGCAAGTGACAGAGGGTGGGACAAGGGTACGGGGTGGATTGGGATACTATTGGGATTACATTGATGGAAAGAAGCAACGAAGATGGCATCTGATGGTCGTCTGATTCTCACACGCTCCGGAGTGTTCCCGAGCTCGCACTAATATTGTCTCTCATTTTTAGGTACTGCAACGAAATATCAAATCGAGGATCACGGCTTTTCGAGAACTGCAAATACGCTATTGTCGACACTGTCGAGGCCAAGGTCCTTCTTCGGCGCCGGGCGCAATTGAAGACTGAAGCTCCCGCGAAAAGTTGGACAAATTGCCGGGTGTGCCGCCTCTGAATTATGTTAGATGATGTCACTCGAATCTATCGAACGCAAAGCAATCATCAAGCGGAAAGATATTATCACCGATTGCGAGTGGCGGAAAAATATGCTGATGCCGAATACTCTTGGGTCGTTAGCATGAATAGAGAGTTCTGCGTATCGCTGCCTGAATAGAGATTTTGAATAGTCCGACTTCCGGTCAGTCATTACCTGGTTTACAGAAATCACAGGATCGATTTATCAAAAGCGCGAATGAAAAAAAAAATTGTCCGTGAGATCTCATACTTATTATCACTGGGAACGAGGATCGGAGTAGTGATTTGGAGTCACGGCGTGTCTCTCCGAGATTTCCAGTCCTCAGCCTGAGTGCTGCCAGATCCGATGTTGTTATCGTCGGGAATGTATATGAACCAGAAGGGGTCGGGGAATGAGATCCAACAAAAGGTGAAGCTTGGAGATACACGCTGACTATCCGCGTACATCTGGAAAGGAACCATCTCAAGAGCGTCAACATTTGAATGAATGGGCTCGATAAAATAGAAAACTTACCCATATTTATCTTCAACTCGTCGTTGTATGCATAGTGAGCACTGCCCATAGAATCGCAACGACTCCCCCCAGGTCCGTGGTTGCAATACCGATGAGCTCAGGCCTGGGCCCTAGGCTAAATAGATCAACGCGCCATAAACTTGCCATATAGCGCAATCATCGAAATCGCGATCCTTCTCTGAGTGCCCAGTGAGTTTCAAAAATGCTGGATCCAAGTTGGTTGAAACACGCCCGACTGCGGTTAGCCAGAGTTAGGTGCGTTGATTCAACTCTGCCTCAGTTACATCTTGGGTGAAACCCAAGGTAGAACGAAAAGAAATGACGTAGAAAATGCGCGAGTTACCCTCACGAGGCGGTGGAACCAACGTCCGAATACGACAGTGGGGGGGACGCGGGAATTGCAAGAGACTCCCGCTCGGTCATCGCCGACGGTCCACGAGGCTCCGATTGTGACCTAGGCGCGGATGTAGGTGCTAACACCCGCCGCCCCTTCCCGCTGGGGTTTCCCATGTAATCGCTTGGGCCTTGTTTCGCAAATGGCGTTGCAACGACCAATCTTGGGTCTAATTCCACCGCCAATGCTGGATCTGTAGAGGGCGTACTTGGATATTTTGTTTCGTGAAACATGATCGACTAACCTGGCGAATCGGCATGATTTTCTTGTGTCGGCGTATGCGCGCAAAAAATCAGCACGGCACCGGCGAGAATTAGCACCCCTCCTAGAACACCGCCGACAATTGCACCTATGGGGGGTGTTTTGCGATGGGAATTCGAGTCTGAAGACTGAAGGATGTACATGCTTGAATTGTGGTTCGAAGCAACAGACCGGGAATACGTAAATACCGGCTCAGCGAAGGAGATGTCGATGACTCCTGGTGCAAATAACAAATTAACCAGAATAGTAGATGTTCACTGACTAGACAAAGAGAAGATGTGGCTGTGTTGATCGGTCAGATCAAAAGCGTCTTCCCTCCTGCGCCCAGCGTCTCTTCAGTCCCGCTCCTCCGCCTAGCCTTCGCGTTTCTGGTAATTTTAACCTAATTTTTCTCCTGGTAGTTAATCCGCCGGATCCTATCGACGATGACTCACCGCTGACGCCGGTTCCGTCCGACGATGACAACTTGAAGGTTGAGGCACAACGGCGCTGCGTCGGCATGCGTGTCGTGCCGGGCTCGACTACGTGTACTCGGGCCAGTACTACGTCTATCCATCGTACGAGGAAAGGCTTGACTCTGCGAGGGGGCAGGGGAACCGTTGGGCTCCTCACCATCTATTCTGGTGCGTGCTTGCGTGGATTTGCTTGTTGGCTGTATCCCCAGTTCTTTGTTTTCAGCACGTTTCATCCTGCCCCTTTGATTTCGCACGTTCAATATTCTACCGATCCTGGAGGTATTACCTCGTGGTACCAGTGAAATCATCGCATGTACGACGGGTTTGACCTTGGGTGCATTCTGGACTCAACAAGATATCGTCGCTTCCGTGTTCTGGAATCCCCTTCCACGCTCTACTGTCGCTCTTCGCACTACACCTGTGTACGCTCCGGATTCAAAATATAACTTGAAATGCGTGCCATTATGTTCTTACAAAGGACGTATTTCTCTCCGGAGCTTGATATTGGCCTCATGCGGCTCGATCTGGGGCCGAGTCTCATACTTGTTCTCTAGCCCTTTCTTCCCCCAAGCGTCTCTGCTACGCACTCGTATTGCGTAAATTAAGTGAGGATGTCACTCAGCCGTCATCGCGCGCCATGCGCACTAGCACTCTTTGCTCTACATTGGCATCGCATCTCGGAACTGGTGGGCAATCTGGATACATAACACCACGCGCTTCTATCTATGAGCTGGCTCCTGTTCTTCGTTTCTCGGTCCACCGATCGTGCTGGATCTGAATCCTTGGATGCAACGAGGTGGGTTCATCTCGGGTCACACCGGTGTTTGGCTCAATGTTTTCTGTTTTGGCCCATAATTAATCCGTTTTTAGATCTCATATTTTGGAACTGAATGCGCGAGACATTTATTTAAAACAGATTCGAATGCCTACACAACCGCTCTACTGTTTCTTGGCATCCACTGTGGGAGGCAACTCTCGACACAATTTTACAGCCACATTGAAGGTATCCCACTTCGGCACATAAACGCGCGACTCAATCACGAAATACCTGGGTTCCCGCCCGAGCTCGAAGGCAGATATCTGGTTGATCCACTCGATCTCGAGGGGCTCCGTCGCCACAAATAGCTTGAGGAACCACGATTCCGACTCCTGACCGGGTTCCAGCCCGAATCTCCATGCCGGATCGCCGCCCATCCCGATCCTCACTGTTCCGCCATTCTTCAGCGGCGCATGCACACGATCGCCCGAGGGGCTGTGCCAGAGCTAAGATCCAGGAAAGCGGTCAGTCAGCTTCCATAATCCGCTCAGCGCAAATACGAGGAACTCACAGCGATCGTGTAGGTCACGGGGTCAAAGTAGAAGAGATACGGGAAGAGATCATAAGGAGAGTTGTTGCGGATGGTGAACCCGTATACGTTCTCGGGCTCTGGGACGAACGTGGCCTCATATTTCGAACCCACTTTCGCGATGAAGTTTCCGTTGCGCGCGCTCATATCGGGCTCGCGTCCGGGAATGTCGCCAACCAGGCGGTGCATCTCGAGGGTGACACCTGGAATTAACCCATTCGCATCCGAATTCTTGTGCTGAAGGAAATAGTTAAAGTGGGCGATGCCGTCGATGACGCGGGGTAGGTGCAGCCCCTGCGGGGAAAATTTCTTCAGGGGTTGGGACGCGAGGATCTTGCCCGTTGACCACTCAAGGATGATGTCTGTACTGGGCATGGTGTCATCCGATGCGACGTGCAAGGTGAGATCAGCGCTCTCCGCCGATGCCGCCTGCACATACTTGGACGCTTTGTACTGACTGGTGACGAATGTGGGGAAGATATCGGTGGTATAAGGGAAGTCGGCCGCGGGCGGGGTGTAGACGCGAAGGATCATGGCGTCATTGTTCCACTTCAAAACTTCGACGCAAGACCCGGCCGGAAGTTCGAGCGGCTTTTTGTCCTGTGTCTCTAGGAGCGTCCGACCAATCTTGACGGAAAAGGCCACGAGGATGCGGGGGCTCGTCTCATTTGGTGTGCACAGGCGGAACTCTGTTCCATTCACAACCCCGTCTACCGTTCCTATGTCGATTTCGAATGATTGTACGATGTCCGCACCGGACAGGTTTTGTGTGGCATCGGGCGATGCTAGCAGCTTCACCGGAAAGGTCTGCGGACCCCTCGCAACGTAGTTCTTCTGGAAGAGAAGTTGGCCCCTCAAGCTCAAGCTCCCGCCACAGTGCGGGGTCTGCCCGGTCCATTCGGCGGATAGCTTGAGAATGTGCTCGAAGAGTTGGATGTACGTAGTCTCCTCGAGGGCGACACGTCGCAGACAAGTTATGAGGCTCTGCGTGAAGCGGCCGTGAGCCGGCTCACTGTGAGTCTCCGTGATATCGGAGGCCGCCTCTTTCTCCCGGCAGGCAGCAAGCAGAACATAAGTGTTCGCCGGCGGGGACCACAGGCGGAAGGACTGAGCTGTTTGGTTTTCGCCCTCCCACAAGTCTTTGTCGAGGGAGAGAGGGACAAAGAGAGACGGACTATCGCGGCTACGGGCTTGGCCCACATTGCGCGCCATGCCACCCGAATGGCAGGAATCGAGCACTACGGTCTGCGAGGCCCAAAATATTAGGGAAGAGGAACTAACGGATAGGTGCACGCACGATATTTTTGCCCTTCTTCTCCGAAAGCTTGAAAAGGAGGCGTCCCAGGACATAGTCCGGGATCATGTGCACATAGTTTTCCCCGTCAGCATCTGTGGTTCCCTCGTCTGCAGGACAGAGACCCTCGATCTGACCGTCGAAGGGCATGAGGTTCCCTGGAGCCAGCATACGACCTCCGTGACCGGCGAAGAAGAAAATCATCGTCGTATTTCCGTGGTCTGGGATACTGGGATTGTTGAGGAAGTGTGATTGGAACGTCTCCAGAATAGCTGAGCGAGTAGCCTGCTCATTCTCGAGGCAGATAATGTTCGAGTCGGGCACCTGGAGGCCGCCGCCGACGCCCCGGGAATCCGATAGGAACTTCTTGAAGTTCCTCGCATCATTCACAGCTCCGTTGAGAGTTCGGAAGTCTCCTGACCTGTACTGGTGCGAGCATGTAAGTTGCCAGCCAGAGTTACAAAGTAATCGCGTACTTGATTGATACCGATGATCAGTGCAAAGCCTTCAGTCGGTGAAGATGTAGAGTTTTCTGGCATGGTTTATGAGCTGTTAGTAGCCACGATTAAGTACTGGCTGGCTTGGGATGAATTCTAGGGTACCGGTTGGAAGAGAGGATGCAGAAATGACGGTGTCCCTTTGAGAATTGCCAAGTTGAATAGCCCAGTTTAAATGTCGATGCTCTGAGCGTCAGATTTGGCGCGCATTTTACTGTTGGTGCCCGGGCCGTGGGTAACCTCTAGCTATGTGGGGTTACAGACATACCGTGGACATCGGCAGTCGACGGGGATTTTTGTGTCCGCGACAGACTACATGGTACTCACACTTTGAAAATTGCCAGTTAAATGCTATTGCCGTGAGCGGGCGTCAAAATTTGCCGCGCACCGTTACTGTCGCGAGTATAATATGTAGCCAGGTGGAGTTACAGACATAGTAAAACTTTGGATGGCCGCAGTTGACGGAGATTTTTCATATGGCTGCAACTTTGCAATTGACGCGGTCGAGGTTCTTTTCGAGAATATGGCACGGGGTCCTGAGCTGAGTTATTCTTCAGTATTAGGTATGTGATACTACATACGGGTCCTGTTTATGTTTATGATCTCAGGAACATGAACTAAGGATTTTAAATATTTTTGGAGGCCTTCAACAAACATGAGATTAACTTCAGGTTGAAGTTAATATATTCCGTTTTACACCATGCAGAACGACGCGGCTGTTCGATTGGCCACCCATTTACCGGCAATCGAGACAGACTCAAATGCGCGACTAGCGGCGAAAAAATGGTATAGTGATATCTATGTTTGACGGAAATTCATAATCGTTCTCGCTGGAAGGCTGAACTTGAAGCGCCCAAGATAAGCGCGGCACAGGTTTAGTTTTTTTTGTTGAAATCAAGCCGATTCAATCGCTTCAACCAATTCTACAGGTGCCCGGCGTGCATCTATATGGAAATTCATAGTTCTTGCTGTCAAGAAAGAGACAGCTGTCAAATTTGTGCGGTTCGCCAGGGTTCGCCATACCGCACTGTACAGATAAGACTCAGGATAAAATTTAAGCCCAGCGTGGTCCCATTTCGGAACGTGCCAGGTACGGATAAGCAGCCGTGCAATGACAACGGCTGCCAAATCGACTCAACTTGAAGCGCCCAAGATAACCGGGGATTCGTTCACCACCCACAGCACGCAGCACGGAGAAACAGGGCCGATGATAGTCATCAAGGCTCTCCGAATGCTTTGAACTTCATCGTTGGAAACAAGATGCCGGACCCCGCGAGTCGAGCGCCTTCATTAACAGCAACTGTGCCTGTGGACATAAACTGTGTCTCCTGGCTGTCAGACGTTGATGAAAGCTGCCAAAGTCTATATATACTGGGCGGTCGGGACAGATTTATAAGGGATGTTGTGAGATCCACGACTCTTTCCTTCTCCATCAACTGCCCCGCACACCCTGTATGGAAACTTGTTGTATTTGAAGATGGAACTGATCAAAGTGGTACAGGATTCTGATTTGGATTCTGGTATTCCGGACTCCGTGAGTCTATATTCATCTTCTTGTGTTTTAATATGGGGCTGACGGGGCGCAGGATACAATGCCCGACGATTCGGACAAGAAAACAGCTAGTTCTGACACGGTTGGCTCATCTATTTACTTCCTTGCATTGAACTCACTTTTTTAAACAGGATTCGATGCCCAATCATTCTGATAAGGGAGAGGCTGCCGAGCATGGTACTGATGCTATGGGTCGAGTCAGTATACTCTTTCCCTCCGGAACATTAGTGACCTCATAATCAATGCTATTCCCACAGATCGTCGATTCAGAGCATATGGCTAGATTGCAGCAATTCATCAAGGAGGCAGATGCAGGGGACCCAAAATTGCTAGAATGGCATCTGGAACTAGGAAAGGGTCTTCTGACTAGATACAAGGATACAAGGATACAACGAAAATCGAAGATCTTCAGGGAGCCCTGCTCAATTTCCAACGTGCAGTTGACCTCACTGCGAAGACTGACACTGCGCGAGTAGATCTGTTGGCCCATCTTGCAATGGCGCTCGCAGAGCAGTACAAGAGGTCGGGAGCCCTGAGGGACCTAGAGGCAGCCTTGCGCAGGGAACAGGAAATTGTTCATCTCACTCGGCCAAAAGCTCATCGTGAGTGTAAGGAAAATCCTACAGTTTCTTTCAGTATGCACTCCGAGAAGTGCAGATATCTCCGGAACTTGGACACGGCATTGCAGATTCAACAGGAACTCCTGGATCTAGCTCCAAAGGTCCACTCCCGGGCACATCGATTGACAAATCTGGCGGCATCTTTTAAGGGGCGACATGCAATATCGGGAGATCTGCAGGACCTGGATGCAGCAGTGCAATATTATCAGGAAGCTCTCGACATCGGTCATCCTGACCGTGCAGCGCTTCTGGGCACTTATGCAGCATCTTTGACTGTTCGGTATCGACTTGTCGGAGACCTGAAGGATTGGACACAGCATTGCAGAGTAATCAGGACGCAGTTCATCTTACACCAACAGGTGATACAGCCCGGCTGGCACGTCGATTGAAAAATCTTGCCATATCTTTGCTAGAAAGATACGAAAAAAACGGAGATCCAAAAGACCTGGATGCAGCAGTGCAGAAGGACCAGAAAGCCTTTGACCTCACGCCAAGAGTTCCTGGCTGTGCAGACCGTCTGCAAGATCTCACAGTGTCTCTGGAAAGGCGCTATGACAAGTTTAAAAAACAAAAGGACTTGGATTCAGCATTGAAGAAGCAGCAGGAAATTGTTGATTTCACCGACGATCATATCTCCCGGGCAGATCGATTGAAGACCCTTGCCAGATCTTTCAGCAGTCGCTATCAAATTATGGGAGCCCTGGGGATCTGGGGGACCTGGATGCAGCAGTGAAAAATGCCCAGGAAGCTGTAGTCCTTACCTCCAATGATGATTCTGACCGCCGAGCTGTTTTTCTACAAGCTCTTGCAATGTATTTTACCTATCATCATAAGGCAGCCAACAATCTAAAGGACTTGGATGCAGCACTAGAAACTGACCAGAAAGTTGTTGACCTCACTCCTGAGAATCATGCCTCCCGGCAGATCGATTGAGGACCCTTGCCAGATCTTTCAGCAGTCGCTATCAATTTATGGGAGCCCTAGGGACCTGGGGACCTGGATGCAGCAGTGAAAAATGCCCAGGAAGCTGTGGCCCTTACCTCCAACGATGATTCTGACCGCCGAGCTGTTTTTCTACAAGCTCTTGCAATGTATTTTACCTATCGTCATAAGGCAGCCAACAATCTAAAGGACTTGGATGCAGCACTAGAAACTGACCAGAAAGTTGTTGACCTCACTCCCAAGGATCATGCCTCCCGGGCAGGTCGATTGAGGAACCTTGCTACGTCTTTTATGTGCCGCTATCGAATCAAGCGCGACCTGAAGGACCTGGATGATGCAGTCAAACATGGTCAGGAGGCAGTAAAAATCGTTCTACCCAATGATCCTGCTCGCGCAGACTGTCTGGAAGATCTTGCAGTGTTTTTACAGGATCGATTTGAGAGGCTGGGGACTGTGACAGACTTGGAGGCGGCACTGCGGTATTCTGACAAAGCACAAGCTCTTAGGCCATCAGTACACCGGAAACCCCTTGCATTATTAAAACGATATCGGAGGTTTGAGGACATCAAGGATCTTGATAGAGCATTGGATATTGCGCGAGAAGCTCTTGATAATACAGATGAAACCATCCTGACCGAAGCAGTGTGCCTCACATTCTTGCAACAATACTTGCAGAGAAATACCAGAGGTTGAAGAAGCAGAAGTGGAGACCCCAGAGAAAGCATTGCGTACCCTAGATGAAGCATTGGCTTACGGAAAAAGGCCCTGGATCTCACGCCGCCAAGTCATCGACCAACTCGCCTGCGAAATCTTGCATTATCTTTTCCCGTCGATTTGAAAGTTTGGAGAATCAAACAGATATAGACAAAGCGTTAGAGTATAACCAGGAAGCTGTTGATCTCACGCGACTAGAAAAAAGCATCCTGAGCTACCGGGTCGATTACAAAATCTTGCAGCGACTTTCATGACTCGATACTCGAAGTCTAAATCACCAAAGGACCTGGAGGAAGCAGTAAAACTGAATGAAGAAGCCGTGAAATTGTCCCAAGGGGCATCCTGCCCGGCAGGCTATCTGGCGAGCCTTGCGGAGGCTTACAGAGAACGCTATTACCGGTCCCCCAACAAAAGCACCTGGATGAGATGCACATCACCTACAAGAGTTGTGTCAATGCTCCAACTCGACTCCAATCTTATCTTGGGAGGCAGCTTGCAAGTGGGCTTCTGTATCTAAGAACTTACAACATCCCTGTATAGTCTGGATGCTTATAAAGCTGCTTTCCGCATGTTACCTGAAATTTGTGGATGGGCCATACCATAATCTGCGGCATGAAACCATCCGAGACTTCGCATTGATGAAGTCATGTCAGCTGCTACACAAACTTGTATTGAGTTAGATAAGATGACTGTTGCTGTGGAGATTATAGAACAGGCATTGCCACAATCTTCCAGCAGCTCCGGCAGCTGCAAACTGATGTTGGTGGATTGGATACAGATGAAGAATGAACAGGTTTCAAAAATTTCTTCAGATCTTTACAGAGCAGAAAAATCGGTGAATTTGATGCAAATTGCAGCAGAAAGAAATGAATTGCTATCCAAAATCCGCAGAAAGCCAAGCTGGCACATTTCCTACGTCCCAAACTATATGATTCCTTAAAAGGCAGCCCAAGGTGGTCCCATCATAATACTCAATAGTCACAGAATGGTTGTGATGGGATCATAATCCTGAAGCACCAGGCCAAGCCAGTCCGTGTTGCTTCCCCAAGGTGAACTGGATAAACTCAACTCGCATCACTCGGACCTCAAAAAAAGCTCGAATATATAATGCAGAATGAGGGGAGACTCCAGATTTGGGAACGGGAGAGAAAGTTCACAACCAATCAATGAGTTTTTGGAACAACTTTTGACTGGCTTTGGACATGTATTGTTTCCCCAGTGTACAAGGCACTTAAATCTGTGAGTGCAGGTTTGATATTATGCAAATTGCGCTGACCTCACTGAGCTAGCATAATATTTCTGATGGCAGACTATGGTGGCTGCCAACTGGTTCTTTCACAGGACTTCCTTTGCATGCATGTTATCACAAGGATCCTAAGGATTCCAAGGGTCCGAGGATGATCCATTCATTCATTCATATACAGCGACATTGGGATCACTCCTCAAAGCTATACCAAAAGTCTCCTGACCCCACCAACCTTTGTGATTGTCGGAGTCCCATTCACCGATGATAAGGGAAGCCATCCTCTACCTTCAGTAATGACAGAAGTCAACAGCATCAATCTATCAGGGAACCATTCAAGTGCCTCACAGGTGTAAACTCAACAGTTGATGCGGTGGAAAAACAGTTACTGAATGCTGCATGGGTTCATCTGGCCTGTCATGGGGAGCAGGACCTGAAAGACCCAACCAAAAGCAAACTTCGGCTGTATAAAGATGACCTAGAACTCAACACCATCCTGCAAGTACTCTCCCTCATGCACAATTCGCTTTTCTAGCTGCGTGCCAGACTGCAACGGGAGATAGGAAACTAGTGAATGAATCATTCCACTGGGTGGTGGATTCATCCTGCAGGTTTTCGAGGAGTGGTGGGGACTCTATGGTCAATGCATGATCCAGATGGTCCCATAGTTGCAGAGGCATTCTACACCCATTGTTTAGGGATGATCGGCAGCCAGTAGCCAGTGATGCGCCAAGGCCTGCAGTTGGCGGTGAAAAGTTGAATCTAAATGCCTCATATCACGCTGGGTTCCATTCATTCATATGGGAATTTAAGGCAATAATTTACCTTGTATGTATGTATGTAGCTACTTACCCAATCCCAACTGTTATAGGACTTTGGTACTGGTAATGGTGTTCACGATAATAACTGATGTTGCTGAAATTTGTTCAACAATATGTTTGATGGAGGATCACCAGTAGTATCGAGCTCCTGTCAAAACCTGAGTACACAGGCCCGGGAAAACAGGCAGGCTTCTCACGATTCAACTTCCATGTGCTCTCTAATCTTGTGAATGTGAGTTGGAAACAGACACGAGCATTTGGCACATGTCACATTCTTACTGTTTCTCATGAAGTAAAATTTGAAACCAAGGTACAAGACAAATTGCCAATGATATATCCACTCGCATGGGCCCAGGACCATTGCATAAAATGATATGCATCACTCTTTCTTAGGTGTCCGAGATCTAGGGGAGGATAGTACATGGTGGGTTAACTCAGACTACTGCTGTGCTCGGGCTTGACAGACAACATTTTCAACGAGACTCTCATTTACTTACCCATGTGCACATATGTATGCCTTTCTCTGTGCACCGAGTTTTTTTAGTGCATCTGGCAAGGGGGAATCGGGATTCGAATTTCCGACAGAGGGTGGTCCCCGGAGGGCTGGAAAAAAAAAATCTACCTATATGTTAACAGGGAAGGAAAAGAGGCTCCAGAACACCTTTGAGCCTTTAGGAGGTTCTAAAGGCATAATTTCACTGCTGGGAGCTCAAAGAGAGGCTGTGGGTGACCCACGGAGTGCTCAGCTTAATTTTTCTAGACCTAAAGTGGACCATATGAGACTGAAATCGAGTCAAATTTAATGCAGTGCAATAGATGAACGAGGGTCGATTTTTTTTTTCGAATCCTGATTCCCCTTGGCATCTGCTATTCACTTCCTTCCGAGTCTTCGTGAGCCCTCCTCGTTGTCACAGTTTTCCCCGGCATACATTTTACCTTTCACTGTAATCAAGCATGACAGGGATGGCAAGTCTTCTTTTCATAAACATCTCTCAACCAGCTGCCGCCGGGCCAGAGCATGTTAAATAGCTATATAATATCATGCAAGAAGTCGCTCGTTTCCGGCCCACCTTCAAGTCCAATCCAATCCCGACCCTAGACAGACGCTACAACAGACATGAACAGAATGGTCGAATTCCACTAGCTAGGTGATAGATCTCCCAAATACATGCAGTAAGTCGGGGAGATGGATATTATATCATTTACACCAAGTTCCTCGTTTCAAACAAGGCCTTCACTTGCCTTGCCTGAGAACATTAGCCTGTTTGCAATGCAGCCATCAGATGGCTGAATGGCTAACAAAAATGAAAATTGCAATGAACCCACCACATATTATCCCTGGCATTGGGATTCACCCAGTCCCGTTCGCGTCTTGTACGTTGACATGCATCGCTGTACCTGTTTATCCATTCACGACAAGTGCTGTGTGACTCAATCGCGAAGAGATGACGTAGCCAATTCAGAGTGTGCTCCGTGTTGCAGTAGTGTTGCAGCACTGCTGATTCCACTCTGCACCAATGAAGGCGAGGAAACCTTCACACATGGTGAGGATGCCGCCGAGCGTCGCTCGCTCATCCATGGCCTTGAAGACTGCGCAAAGGATCACGTTTGAATATAACAGCCGTTCGATAGGCTGCACTGGCACCACGTTGAGTGTTGGAATGAAACGACTCGAACGCAACTAACCGAAGGAGGCCAAGCAGAGGATCAGGGCTCGGCTGCATAAATTTATTTTTTCAAACTGACCACCACTCACTCTACGTACCAGCACTTGTCTAATTCATTGTACTTACCTTTACTTCTCTTTAATCGTAATATATGATGCGAGCTTGTGAAACTGCATTAGGAAAGTATGACTCTGTATGAGTCAGGAGGTTGAGATGCTATATAAACCCGTAGCTACTTTGTACAGCCTTCATGCGTTTGTAGTAGATCCTAACAAACTCAATACTATTGCACTTATAACGCGCTCGAGACGACCCATTATTCTAACAAGTTAGTAACACGCTCGATGTCAGCGCAAGTGTCAGCGCGCATCAGCTGTCAAGTCGCCCTTGATTTAAAAAAGGCAGTTTGTGGCTGTGAAATCCTCCTGTTGTCCAGCCATGACCATCCAGTCGACATTCCCCCGGGAACTCGTGGACGAGATCCTGGAGTATGTCGGAGATTTTCGCTCTCTCAAGGCCTCTTCTCTTGTATGCAGGGACTGGGTCTCCCGCAGCAGATCCCACCTGTTTAAAGTATGCTCCCTCTGGCCATCCAAAATCCCCAGCTTCTGCGACCTCCTGCGCTCTCCAGAATGCACCATTGTCCCGCATGTTCGCAGCATACGCGACCTCAAACATTACGGCCCCCAAGATTACGACTCCTTTAGAAATATTGCGGCGGATCTCGGCCGCCTCACGAACGTCCGTGAGCTCGAGATGACATTCTCGACAAGCTACCGTCCCGAGAAGATCAATCCATTTCTCAGCACGGCCTTCCCCAGCATTGCGCTCCTCGTGCTCACCTTTGACCAGACGCCCCTACCGCTTGTCGATATGATCTCTGTCTTCCCGGCATTACAAGAGCTGGACATAGAGGTGTCCGGCGCCGTAATGGATATCCCTTCCGATACGGTACCGCCGCGAGAGTTATGCCGCCTGGCCCTTTCTCGAAACTCGGTAGGCCCGATCCTGACATGGTTGGATGCGGTGGACCATCTTCCCAACATCCACTCGCTCAAGCTGCCTTCTTTGAGGCTTTCAGACGTGCCCACCGTTCGCGCGGCGCTTCAGCGGCTCGGGGGTGCACTCCATCACCTTGGCATCGACTTGCGTGGCGTGGACGACGGCGGTGCGTGCAAAACGACGTTCTTCTTCCTCCACTCATCTCTTCCCGTGTAGTCAACACCTTCGATGTCTTCAACTTGTCGCTACACCGTAACCTTATAACATTGGACATGGATTTTTCGTGGGCCTACTCCGAGGCTCATGTGAACGCGATGATTCCGTGGATAACAAAGCTCATGGCGCCAACCATAGAGTGCCTTTCGCTGGAACTTGATCTAAGTCGCTCTGTGTACCAGAGCTTCGATTGGGCGGCGCTAGATGCTTTTTTGTCCTCGGCACGATTTCCGCGCCTGCGGAGCGTCACGTTCAAGTGCCCCGAACATGGAAATCACGAATACTACGATTATGCTCATGAAAATGACGACGATGAAGAGCCCGACATTGATACTGAACACAAGTTTTTGCGCGGGGCATTGCCATTGCTCGAGGCTTCCGGGGTACTGCAGGAAGAGTGGTAAGCCTTGGTCGAAAATCCGCCGGGCGACGGTTTGTGGATGTTGGAGAGGAGTGCAAGATGAAGGAGAAGCGTTGTGGCAACAAAAATAGTGTTGTTACGCAGCTTTGTCCAGGCTGAACCGGACGTTCCACCAATCGTTGCAGTTAGTTGAGGCCTTGAAAGCGCACGCGTTTTGACGTCCAATTGATCTATTTTGTTAATCATCTCGATTCTCCGTGTCTTTCTATAGCGCTCAATGTCAGTTGTCGTCAAGCATGTCAAGAGGGACTGTGTGTTTGAACTTAAAAGGCAATTTGTGGCTGTGAGCTCTTCATTCTTTCAACCATGACCATCCAGTCTAACGTTCCCCGCGAACTGGTACATAGGATCCTCGACTCTCATGCAGCCGATTCTCGCTCTCTCAAGGCCTGTTCTCTCGTGTGCAGGGAATGGGTCTTCCACAGTAGATCTCACTTGTTTGAAACATGTTCTCTCTGGCCATCCAAAATCCTCGGCTTCTGCGACCTTCTGCAGTCGCCCAACTGCACCCTCATTCCTCACGTCCGCAGCATACGCGACCTCAAGCATTACGGCCCCCAAGATTACGATTCCTTTAACAAAATTGCGGTAGATCTTGGCCGCCTCCCCAACGTCCGTGAGCTGGAGATGACACTCACGACGATCTATCGTCCCGAGGAGATAGATCCATTTCTCCGCACCGCCTTCCCCACAGTTACACGCATTGCTTTCACCTTTACTTATCAGCGTCTACCGCTCGTCAGCATCTTATGTCTCTTCCCCGCCTTGCAAGAGGCCCACATCCGAAACGCTGGAACGCCCCAGGATGACCCTGCCGACGCGGTGCCGCCGCAAAATCTGTGCAGTCTGTCCCTTTCCGACCAATCGGTGGGGCCGATTCTTGCATGGTTGAATGTGGTGGACCATCTCCCCAAGGTTCACTCGCTGAAGCTACCTCATCTGCATCGTTCAGGCATGCCTATCATACACGCGGCGTTGCAGCGGCTCGCAGGCTCACTTCACCACCTAGAGTTTGCCGGTACGTCTCTCTAATTGCGCTTTTTTATTTTTTTCGTCCACTCATTTTGCGTAACGCAGTCGACACCTTGACTGTGCTGGACTTGTCGCTGCACCCCAATCTTAGGACCCTACACGTCAGCGACGCCCCGTGGAACGACTGCGATGCGAACCAGATGATTCCGTTGATAACGAAGATCGTCGCCCCGGCACTCGAGCACCTGACGCTGGAACTCGATCTGGCTTCATCAGTGTACCAGAACGTCGACTGGGGAGTGCTCGACGCTTTTTTGTCCTCAGCAGGATTCCCTTGCCTGCGGAGGGTCACTTTAAAATGCAGGACACATGAGGATCACAGTTTCGACGGTACTGCCGACGATGATGAAGAGAAATCCGGCAGCAGCGATGACCACGAGTTCTTGCGCGGGGCATTACCCTTGCTCGAGGCTTCGGGGATGCTGCAGACGGAGTGGTAAGCCTAGGTTGTTGCTCGCCGTTGGGCGGCGCGCCTGTTCGTCCACGAGAGCCCGGCGGGTAGTGTCACCTGTTGTTCTTGCATTCAACCCTTTATATATTTCCGATTCCGACAAACGATTTAAGTGGTGGCCGCGGCCAAGAAAATAACAGGGGAGTAGACATCAACATACTCGTTACGAAATGGCGGACGTCGTCGTCGTTCGCATTTCAAGGCGGACGCGGCGGAGATGGTGAAGGCACCACATCTCCGACCCTCAACATAAGTACGCTCATCCACTTCTGCTCATGAGGGGCTTTCATGCTCCTCGAGCCAGCTTTCCCTGTCGATCCAGCGTCAGCGCACACAGACAGCAGGCCTGAAGTTTGCCTGAAATCAGGTTCTCGGAATGAAAAGACAAGGCAATGGTGGGAGAAGGCGAGTCGGGGCCGTAGTGCACAGCCATCAGATCTTGGGATTCAACCACGGCTGCAGTGGGCAGTATTGTTTGGAAGTAATGCTCGACCCAAACAAGTGGCGGTGCACAGCCTCTTGAACCTTCCTTGCACTTCGCGTCAATAATATCGGATCTTTGCCCTTTAAGCCAATTTCTTGGATAGCCTGGGTCCCCGTGGGATTAGCGCCTTGATTAGCGCTACCCTAGCATTTAGCTGGTCGGACGTACATCAGACATCTGCCATCCATACGCACTATTTCTGAGCTCTGCTCCTCTGGAGTTCGCCATCTTGAATCGTTCATGCTGAATAGCTGGACATTCAATGAATCGCTTAGATGCGCTGCAAGGTCTTTTGGGACCTAGGTTGACCTCATTCGGTTCGGACCGTATGCAGAGGTTCCTGTCTCAAGCGCTGCTCAAGCGCTCAAATTTCTTGGGCATCCTCCTTCGGGCTCCGCCTTGATCGTTTCCTCTTGACGCGCACACGTGCTGTTGCTTTCCTTCGTTGACTGCGATGAGCAGCACATATGCGATTGGCACAGCAACTTTTGCAGGCAAGTACGCGTCTATCTCCAACTAAAATACAAGCTAAATGTGGCACAGAAGACTCGCACACCGACAGAAACTCTTTGGACACGTCTTTGAACGACCCCGAGGACGAAATCGAGTCCTCATCCTTATCCTACAGAGGCTCGCCCTCCTTTGCGCTCCGCTCGCGCACGCCCAGTCTGCGGCGCGCGGTATCGGGGAACAGGGCGAGTGGGAATGGGAGCAGTTTGAGGAGGAGTGGAGGAAGTGGGGCCGACGCGTCGCCCCCTGGACTGAATGTGGCGGAGATGAGCGCGTATGCGCAGAGTAATGAGGCGGTGAGTGCGCGTTTTTTGGAAAAAAAAATAGTCTTATTACTGACTTGTCTTATCTCTCTCTTCCCAGCCCCTGCACATCGGCCTCCTGTGGTTCCTTAACGTGCACGCCCCGCCGCCGTACAGGTGGCAGCGCTGTCAGGTGTGTCTCGCCCTCATACGACAATGACCGGATATTAACTCGCCCCACAGGCCCTCCTCTACCCGCACCTCCTGCTCCTCTCCTGGCTCGCGCCGGGCGGGGGGCGCGGCATCGCAGGCCTCGACCTCATTAACTGCCAATCCGTGCAGAGTACCCCCGGCTTGGAAGATCCGGCGGCGAGGGAGGATGCGGGGAGTGTCGCTGCGATGGAGCAGAGTGGTGCGTTCTTCTCCGCTTAAACCTCCCAATTTTTTTGTGTTTTTGTTTTATTTGATGAACGGAAGACTGACGGATTTTTTACGCAGAAGAAGCACAAGCTGCACACACGCTCGTGGACCTGCTCGTCCCATTCCAGATAGTGTATGAGGACGGGGTTGAGAGGCTCGCGGCGGAGAGTTTGTTGGAGAGGCAGAATTGGGTTACTAGGATTCGGTATGTCTTCCTTCCTCTTCCTCCTCGCTTTCTTATTCCCATCCTTTTCTTATTTATATTTACTAACGTGAATGTCCGGCGCGCAGGGAAGCAGCACACCGTCCGCTCGCCCTCGCCGAGTCCTTCGCGGGCTTGTCTGCTGGGCACGCAAACGAAAGCGCCAATGAGAGCACGAACGCGTCTGCCCATCGCGAAACCATGCCCGCACGCACCGCGAGCATCTGTACCATACTCTCCGTCGACTGCGCGTCCTCCATCCGGAGGAATGGGAGTAGAGGAAGTCGGAACACGGTATTCATGTCGCCGACGGGGGAGTCGAAGGATATTGGGAGTGAGAGTGGGAGCGAGACGGAGACGGGGGGGAGGAGTGGGCGGGGGGGACCGTTCACGCCTACTACAGCGACAGGGAGGACGGGGACGGTGCGCTACACCCCCAGCGGCACGGGCGGCACGGGCACGGGCACTGGGACGACGCGCGCAGGCCCGTCGCGGCTCACGCGCTCAAGAGAAATACGCAGGAGGCCGGGTTTAGGGTTGCGCAGGCGCGCGCTGACCTCACCGATAGGCCCAGGGCCGCCATCGACGACGTGGGAGGCTCCGTCCGAGCTGAGCAGCATGCCTGAGACCTTGCTCACGTCGACGTCCTCGTACCTCACGCCGCCCTCTCGCGCGCAGTCGAGTCTGCACAGCTGGGGGCGTGGGTCCAGCGGGACGTACGAGTCGTCCATCCTCGCGCCTTCGCCATCCGTCGGCTCCATACCACTACACGACGCGTCGGGCGAGACGTCCTTCCTGCGCCCGACCGAGTCGTTCTCCTCGGGGAATCGCATGAGCACCATCCCGCGCTCGACGCCCTTGGAGCTCACGCCGCCGCCGCCGTCGTCCAGCCTCTCGGACTTGTCGAACTTCCCGAGCGAGTCGTCGTTGTCGATTGGAAGCACTCTGCTGGTGCTTACGCAGTCGTCGGAGGAGTTGGCGGCAGGATTGCTGCCTGAGACGACCTCGCCCGAGGAAGAACCAGAGACAATGAGTTTGTTGAGCACGCCTCGGCCCAGTCGACCACCGGTACGTGCTGGCTCACCAAGTGATAATACCTTTCCTTATTTATTTCTCGTAGTCATCAGCAGCGGCATCTAATCGCGGCCTCCGGACGCCCGAAGCCTCCGGCAGTATGTCGGTCTCGACGCCGCGTGGAGACCAGCCCTCGGAGCACTCAATGCTCGATACCTTTCCCTCGTACCGCACGCCGAGCACGCACGGCGTCACTCTAGAGCACCTGGTGAACGAGTTGCGCCGCCTGGCCGATATCAGAGGCGAGGAAAACCAGGATATCGCGGGCAACGTGCGCGCACTGAGGAATGAGCTACGCGACTTTGCCGACTTTTTGCATCGTCCGGCGTCTCGTGCGCCATCTCCCATGCCCCGTGGTCCCTCGCCCGCGCGCGCTGCGTCAACTCCAGGCCCTGCGCAGCCCAGGATCCAGTATCTTGAGCCATCGATAACGTACACGGGCAGCCTTTCGCGCTCAGCCAGCAACGCGAGCATCGTTTTGTCAACCCCTCATTTGCACGACGTTTTGTGGTCGGCGGACCCCGAGTCGCCCCTCCCCGATTCGCTGTATCCAGGTCTGCCGCGGCAGCTGAGTGACGATGGGTCAACACCAGATTATTCCCCGCCAACGACTGATCGCTATTCGACGTCGACGCTGCTCACAGGTAGCCCGGAGACTGCTGGGCTTCCTTTCCTCCCATCTTCGCCTTCTCTGTCGACCTCTTCATCGTCTTCATCCTCTACATCCTCGTCCTCGACCGATACAGTCACACCCAACAACGTTCCGGAGGACATCAGAAGAACAGTCGATGGGTTGGCGGACTCAGCTGCGAATTATGGTCCTCTCCTTGACAGCACCAGAGAAATGGTGGTCGGATTGTGGCAAGGCCAGCTCTCGATCAATCATTCTCTCGACTGGTTCCGTGAACATCATGTTCCTCGCAACACAGAGTTGAACGAGAGAATGGCCCGCATCGAGGATATACTGCATTCTATCATTGATCGGCCCGGCGAAGCACCACAACTTTCCGTCCGTGGGCCTGGCCCTGTGCCTATCAACTTCTGGCGCAGCATCCTCCGTAGACCAGCGCCCGACGTTCCCGAGGTGCGGATGCCGGTACCCCCCGCACCAGCGGGTCGTACGTTTGCACAGCAGCTCGATGATATACTTTTGAGCGCGGGGTCCGGTGTTCCACTGGAGCCCGCTGAACGCCCGCGACCAGTCGTCCCTTTTCAATATGATGTCCAGGGTCGAGGTCTTCGTCCCCGAAGCGGTGTTGGTGTTACCGTTCCTCCTGGACCGGCTCGTCCATACACTATACCTCTGAGAACGACCCGCATTCTGTGGGACCCCAGAATTCCGCGTCAAAATTTCCGCGACGGTCCTGGATTGGCAGGTCCTTCGGGACCATCTGAGCAAGATACGCAGCCAGGACTTCCATCAGGGCCACTATCAGGGCCAGCCCCACCTCCTCAGCAAAGTAAGTACTATTTCGCCAGTGGAAAACATTTTGCTGATTATCTTTCGGCGTAGGACCTTTTGATCCTGGTCCGCCTCCTCGACCAGTATGTTCCCTAATAAATATGTTTATTCTAGCGCTGATTGAAATGTATCATAGCCGGTCGATAATGGAGTGGGTACACGGCCGCAGACTGCTCTAGATCAGTTAGGTGGACGTGATCTAGGGCTGGGACCAAGTTCGTATCGTCAGGCTCCGTCACCGGAACGAGTACGTGGATGTTCTGTTTATTCCGTCCAACTCGTTCAATTTATTCGCCCTTAGCGTCAACCTACTCCAGGAATGGGTGTTCTGCCTCAATCCCTTATGCTGTTCCCTCCTGTGCGTGTCCCAGTTCAATTTTGTTAAAGATCCACTGACCCCTTTATCAGATAACTGTGAACTTGTTTGACTCGTTGACGGACATTCTCAGGGTGCGCAGGTTCCTGATTATTTGTTCAGGACAGCTGATCGATTCCACAATAGGAAAATCGACTGGCTCAGCTTGCCACAGTCGATCAACAACGAGAACTCATGAGATATATGAGAGGACTAAACGAATGGCTGCCGCGCGATGTACACGACCGCCAAGCTGCACTTCAAGGAGTTATCGCTCGAGTCGAGCGACTAAGCGCAGATATACAAACTATGGCAGCTCGAGGTACGTTTTCCGTTGGGTAGTTTTTTCAGATGACTCTAAATCGATTGTAGGTGCGCCAGGATCTCCGGGTGATAGTGATTCAAGCTCCTCCTCGTCGGAGGGGGAGGGTGGCGATGGTCCCCCGGCCTTTATACCCACGGAGCGACCAAGCCCTGTGATTCCACCAGAACCATGGCGACCACCTCCTGGATTCCGACCCCATCCTTTCGCTTCCGCCATTCCGCTGATTTTTCCGAACGAAGATCGGCGACTTGTCATTCCTCAAAACAATATTACAATGCCTCTTTTCATACCACAATTTCCACGACATTTTCCACAGCAAGAGTGGCCTATTCTTCCTTTCCGACCCCCGAATCGCTCTGACATTGATCCGATCGTATTCCACGTCGCAACTAACGGGCGGAGCAGCAGTAGCGGGGGCCAGGAGCGCCTCCCCCGCCGCCGTATACGTAGGCGCGGTGGCAGGAGCAGTCAGCGCACAATTTTAGTGCAAACACAACAACCGACTGGAATTATTCCCCAGCCGGTGGTCATGGCGCCTACTGCCACTGAGTTCCCCCAGCAGCAGCAGCCTCCCCCGCCGCAAACGATTGTCATCCAGCAGCCAGCCCCACCCCAGCAGCAGCCATATATGCCTCAAGGATCGATGGCGCCGCCGTCAATCATGGTCCGTACCGGCGGTCGCTTTCGTTCCCGTTCTCGCTCTTCCAGTTCCAGCAGCTCGCGCAGGCGCAGTCGTCCGCGTAGTTTTCATGACCGCCCTCCGGTGGTTATCCAAGAAAGTAGTCATAGTCGTCGGTCGCGGTCTCGTTCCCATTCACGTTGGTCTACACCACGAGGTGTCACCGTGGTCCAGCCCGTGATCCTTGGACATTCACGCTCGCACTCTCCCCGATACTACGAACGGCATCCATCTTATCGACGCCGCTCCCGCTCTCATTCTCGACATACTCCTCCTCCGGCCGTAGTTATCCCACCGACTCAGGGTGTGCACGGTCCACACGTCATCCATGGGACGAGATCGCGTTCGCATTCACCCATAATTTTTGGTGACGGTAGCCGACGTCATCGCTCCCGTTCGCCCAGACGACGCAGAACAAGATATACCCACAGATCTCGTAGTCGTTCACGGTCACGCTCTCCGTCAAGGCGTTGGACGCGTGTATCTCGTAGTCGTTCGCGCTCACGCTCTCCATCAAGACGTTGGACACGTGTATCCCGTAGTCTTCCACAATCACGCTCTCTGTCCCGTTCACGCTCCCCACGTCGTTCACGCTCTCCGCGCCGTTCACGCTCTTTACGCTCTCGCTCTCCAGGTCTTTCTCGCTCTCCACATCGTCCACGTCATTCACGCTCTCCGAGTCGTTCGCGCTCTCCACGCTCTCGCTCTCCGCGTCATTCACGCTCTCCACGCTCTCGCTCTCGTTCTCCGAGTCGTTCACGCTCTCCACGCTCTCGCTCTCCGAGTCGTTCACGCTCTCCACGCTCTCGCTCTCCACATCGTTCACGCTCTCCACGCTCTCCACGTCGTTCGCGCTCCCGTTTTCCACCCCGTAGTCGATCGCGTTCTCGTTCCCGTTCACGTCGGTCTCGCACACCCCCTGCTGGCACCGTGGTTCAGCCTGGACAACCGTTTCGACCAACCGGACCTCCCAGATTTGTTGAACGTTCACCCAGCTCCTCAATGGGCATTTGCATGGTACCAGAATGCTTGAGGTGTCTTTTTAGTTGGAGTCTACTACATAGGCCTTTCACTATGCCGCAACCAACTCATGCACGATCCCCGTGGAGGCCTAAGCGCGATCCAGACGACGAGTCGTCTCTTGAGCCGCCGAACCCTGGCAATAGAGCATTCGGAAGGGGCACTCACGAAGACGATCTAGGACCGCTGAGTGGCCGCAAAGACGATAATTTGCGTTTGGATGACAACGAATACCGGCGCGCATCCGTTTCGACTTGGAAAGACGAGAACCAAAACCACCCTAGGCGCGATCCAGACGACGAGTCGTCTCTTAAGCCGCCGAACCCCGGCAATAACTCATTCGGGAAAGGCACTCACGAAGACGATCCAGGATCGTTGGGTGGCAGTAAAGACGATAATTCGGACAACGACTCCCGACGCTCATCCGATTCGAATCGGAAAGACGAGAACCAAAGCCATCCTAAGCGCGATCCAGACAACGAGTCGTCTCCTAAGCCGCCGAACCCCAGCAATAACTCATTCGGGAATGGCCCCCACGAAGACGATCCAGGACCGTTGGATGGTAGCAAAGACGATAATTTGGAAAACGACTCCCGACGCTCACCCGATTTGAATTGGAACGACAAGAACTGGGATTTCGATCTAGACGACGAGTCGTCTCTTAAGCCACTGAACCCTGACGACAAAGCATTCGGGAAAGGCACTCACGAAAACGATCCAGGACCGTCGGGTGGCCGCAAAGACGATCATTCGCGTTTGGGTGACAACGACTCCCGGCGCGCATCCGACTCGAATCGGAAAGACAAGAACCCTAAGCGCGATCCAGACGACGAGTCGTCTCTTGAGCAGGCCGACCCTCCAGCATCTGGGGGGAAAGATGCACCCGTCCCCCCATTCCATTTCGATTCGGATCGGGCCACGTTCCTTTTCGATTGGGATCAGGCGAACAAGGAGCTGGAACGGCATAAACGCCTTGCGGAAATAGAGGATTATTACCAGTACTTTGCTCTTGATGGGGAAGACGCTGAAGATCGACGGGAGTGGTATTTCCGGAGAAGTCAAGAAGAGAGGCAGCGCATATTCATGGAGGGCCAGAAAAGACGTGAACAGGAAGCCATACGGAGGGATGAAGAAGGTGCTCCGCCGCATCCCAGCGCGCGCGTTTCAGAACAAAGTGTGTCCCTTCCTGCCTCGTCTATCCCAGACGCCATTCAGGCTGAACGGGACAGATTCGCCCGTGCTGCTCCGTCTGAAGCAAGCCACGCACCTCCGAGTTCTGCTCCGTCGAAGCCAACCTACGCACCTCCGAGTGCTGCTCCGCCTGAGCCAAGCCACGCACCTCCCAATGCACCTCCGCCCGACCCGGGAAATCAGTCCAACTCGACCCTTTCATCCGGAGGACGCTCTCACGAAGACGATCCACGGCGGCACAGTACCCGCGTACTAGATCCTTTGACGCGTCTGACTGACCACGTCTCCCGGCCTCCACCCGATTCGCGTCGGAGAAACGAGACCCAAGAATACCCTAGTCGCGTTGGAGAATACGACTCGTCGCGAGTCCGAGTGATGACGTCCCCGGGCCTCCACCCGATTCGAATCGGACCAACAAGAACCAAAAAGACGGTAATCGCGATGGAGAAAACGAGTCCGACCGGGACAAGTTCGTCCGGGAACGAGACGGCCCGCGAGCGTGCTCGACTGGAAGCTGAACGTGACGCAGCTCGCGATGCGCTAATGACGGAAAAGCAGGCGCGTGTCCGAGCCTTGGAAGAGAAATTGGCGAGACTTCGAGGCGAGCTCGAGAATGAGAAGGTTTTGCGAACCACCAACGACGCTGAAGCTCGGGAACGCGCGCGCCTGACGATGGCGGAGAGTACTGAGGCAAGGGCGCAACTCGCGGAGGAACGCTGGAAGGAGAAGCAGGAGCGACGGCACAACACGGAGTTGAAGTGGATTGAGCTTTGGGACATGGTGCGAAAGATCGACGACGGTATGGAAGCGGATCGCAATAGAGTGGAGGAGGCACGACTCGCTGACGAGTCGAAGCTGGGTAAGTCGTTCCTTTTTGGCGTTCCTCTCCTCTCGATACTTATTCGTCAGGCGAAAAAATCATTGAAAAACTCCGGGAAAGAAATAATGAACTACGAGACCTTGTCAACTCTGTATCCGGAAGTACGATTCCTACCTTCTCGCTTGCGATATTTCTAATCACGCGGGCTTCAGGTTGGCGTGCTGATTTCATCAAGCAGCATCCCGAGACTATTGAAGCCGTTCGACTGACTGCCCATGAACAAGTCGACTTCAATGTACAAGGGGTGCGCTGTATTTATTCACTTGTGAAACCCCACCAACCGTTCGCAGTACCTCGATGGGTTCAGCCAAGCACTCGCGTCGGAAGTACGGATGTTGCTTGATGAAGTTGGCAAACTCCGGGAAGGGAGACGTGCTCTTCAGCAGTACGTGCCCCCACATTTTCTATCGCATGGACCGCTGACGAAGTTCCTTCCAGCGAACTCGGCGCCTTGCTCTCTATGAAGGCTGCATATGGGACTGGTGGAGAGTTTGAGCCTGACTGGTGCGTCGTTTCTGTCTACATTTTCAATGCCTAATGGGTTCCGATGAAGGACACCTCCCCCGATGCCCCTGCCACGGTCTGATCTTCCCCAAGCGACGCCGGGATGGCGAACACAGATGATGACGCCGCGCCTGGGGGGGAGAAAGGGCTTCCCAGCCGCCTCCCGCTCCTCGCTCTGAAGTACAATCGTTGCAATTCAATATTGTTTTACAGCAATGTAAGATCGCTTTACAGCACTTTTGTAACTGGCCATAGCTAAAATGGCTTGTAGCTGATTCCACCACATTTGCGCCATCGCCAATGCCAACGCCTTCGTCGCACGACGAGCCCACGCACACGCTGCTGGTGCCGGACAGCACGGATAACAGCCGTGGACTGTTCGGTCCCCAGGCGCCTCGAAACTACCAAGGAAGAATTACTCTACACATGTCCAGTCCATGAATTTTATTTCACTTGCTTGCATGCTTTGCTTCATCCACTTGTACCACTATCTATATCTATCTATCTGAATCTGTATCATATAGTATTGTAACACTTTCTTGTTTCTCGTTCAAGTCACACAGACGTGGTAAGAAAGAGTCCGGGAGATAAAATAGAAACGCAAGCAAGCAACACCGACTCGTCTGGCGATGTCGGACACGCAGAGCCCTCACGCCCGACAGAGCCCTCACACCTGGAAAAGACACCCACATCTCGTTGGGCCATTTCCGCTCCGACGGCGTTCGTCTACCCCTTGTGTCGAGAACAATCACTCGCAGCCAGTGGCCACCACGCCTCCCACCTCCGGGTCCGCCAAAGACCCAGCCCCCGCCGCCTTTGATCGTCCCGCCCCGCTTGCATCACCTCGCCTTCCACCGAACGCCCCCGCTCGCGCTTGTGTACCCTCGCCCCCACCCCCGCCCCTGCCGTGCACAGATTCCTCGGGCACTATATGCATGGCTACGCACTAGCATCCTGTATCTGTATCTGTATCTGCGTATCTGCACGTACCCGCCCCCGAGCCGTCGCAGGTCCTGCGGCAGCGGCAGACGAAGCTAGGCAGCTACATCTATGTGGGAGAGAGAGGGCCGAGATACATATACGAAGTCGCCCCCTGGCATGCGCATGCGATTGGCATGGGTACTCCAACGTGCGCGCGTATGCACTGCCCGCTGTGATACCGGCTGCCGCGAGCCCACGAGCTAGTGGTGCGGTGCGGTGCGGTGCACGTAAGTAAGAGCAAAAAAGAAAGAAGCGTTAGACCAGGCAAGCGAGCGTAGAGGCAGAGGCATCGTAGAGGCAGAGAGAACGCGATCGTAGAGGCAGAGGTACCACGAACGCAACGCACGCACCCACGCAAGACTCACGCCCGCCCGACAAAGGGCGTGTGCGCCCCCGCTCCTCCTCGAGCACACGGACTCGCGTTGCTGCCGAGCGACCACGCTTCATCCCGTCTAACTCTAACTCGCATATGCACCGGTGCCCCACCCCCTCAGATTCGCCGCCGAGTGCAGGGCAGCTTCCACCGCCGCCGTCCCCGCGTGGGCCCTCGAAACGATTCCGAGTCTGGGACGACACGACAGGACACCTCCGCTGATACCCCGCGCCCCACGCCCGCGGCTACGCGTAGCGGTGCGCGGGCTCTGTGCGTCCCGTCCTGGCTCGAGCCATCGAAAGCCCCGCGGTAGCGGCGCAGTACGCGGCTGCACGCGAGGGGATGCGCAATAGCGCAATCGCGTGTTACGACGACCTGTGCCGCGCGCGCAGAAGACGGCGGCGGCGTGCCCGACGTCCGAACCACAGGCAAGTGCCCGTACGCCCACGGCAGTGAAGGGCTGCGCGCAGATGTACCCGCATATCGCATATGTATGTGTATATGTGGTGGCGAATAGCACCAGCCAGCCCACGGACGAGGGGGACGCGCGCACGCATGGCATGCCGCAAGCCCGGATATGAGAACAAGATCGAAGAACGAACGACAGAACAAGAAGAGAAAGAAAGAAAGGCGCAAGGAGAACGCACGGTGCACCATTAGACTAGTACTGTCATTCAGCACCCTGCAGGCCGTCGCGGGCTCGTATCCCGCTAAGGCGCTGTATTCGCGGCCCCTTGCGCTGAGGGCTTTGGTACATGTACCCCAGCGTCACGGTGCACGGGACAGCAACCAACGCCGACGGCGATGGTGATACCCGCGAGCGCGACACGGACGGCGCTGGTCGCGGTGGTGATGGAGGACGCTGATGAGGTGGGTTGGACGTGGGTGAGGCAGTCAGAGGAGAGCGGGCGCATGAGGGAAGGCAGGGAGAAGCGGTAGATAGTGTAGGGCAGAGGGCAGATCACGATACTCACGAAGGAAGCTCATGATTGCAGTGAATGCCAGAATGGGTGGAGGCGGGCCTCGAGTCTATTCGACATCGCAAAATTGTTGTCAATCTGAGGGAGCGGAAGACTGTAACGAAAGGCGCTAGTTTACGACTCGAGGAACGGGAGGACGCCGTGTAAAACGGGTCCCGCTTCATGCACGTTCCCTATACGCCGCTGAAGCGTTCCGTCTCGCACGGCTTGCCACCGTCACGCAAGATCCTTGAAATTGCGAGGTGGATCGCAACGCCTCTGCGAAGTCGCACGTCCACCATCCCACATCGTGGATATCGTCCGGAGGGAATCGGGAGATTGGACCGGGGAGGGGGAAGAGAGAGCATCTTGAAAACGTTTGAAAAAAGCGGAGAGCTCATAGCGATGGCGGCTCTTGGCCGTGCGGATCGAGCCCATATGCATGTTCATCCAGAGGGCCCAGGAGATTTTGTGACCTCATAAAACATTTCTGGGCGGTATGGTACTGGTATGGTGTTCTGAATCAATGCGGCGGCATTCGAGGTCAGGCTACTCTTTGATGTCCGCCGTGATGTCCGCCTTCGATCACGCCGTGACCTAACTGCTTACGATTCAATACTACTTAGGCCCTGCTCGGGTGGACGGGACCCAGGCATTCCAATCGGTTCGGCTGTCGGCAGGACAAGCGAGCACTGATGCGGTGTCGGCTAGCACGCTCCGTCACTCTCCAGTCACACATGCTTTGTAACAAAAATAGATATGGCAAAATCTCTCCACATGTTTATATCTTCGATTTCGCGTCTTTGGTCGGGAAAAATCAAATCGACGTGTATTCTCAGGTTAAAGCCATAATGTGCCCTTGAAATCAGTCAGAAGATGAAGACTAGGCCTCAGTACAGCAGGTCTGGCTAACCAGCAAGGTCAATTACGTATATCTTGTCAAGACGCCGTGACAAGCCGGTTACCACACCTTTTGACAGAATCCCACGTCAATTGGGTTGGGATCTTTTTGGCAGAGAATTGGGAGCGATCCGGCCCACCCAAGCAGGGCCTTATGTTACAGCACTGCTTACTTCCTGGCCGTAGTATGTACATCTGTGGCCATTTGGGATACCCGGCCCGTCCCAGACAGTGAATAAACCTTCAATAAATTTTTATAGAGAGACATCAGCTTCCTGAGATATCAAAGGCCGAGAACTCTAGTATCGATTTAATGCAATTTATTTACTCCTACTCGCCTTTGTCAGAAGCAAAGGAAAATCGACTCTGGCAATGATTAAATCTTTTGGATGCACTTGAAATAAGTAGATACAGGACCAGCTTAGATGAGCTGCAGCTTAAGTAGCATGCAGATGGAGGAATAAAAAAGAGGGATTATGTATTTCAAACTCCGCCGAGAGATTAGTCACCCTCTTTATAAAATTACAATACGGGTGTCTGTCCGTCCGAAGCCTTTTTAAATTCCGCTTTTAATCTATCAGTCCGGCAGCTCGGATCAGCGTTCTTATTTTATTTACATCCAGCAAGTGGGAGCCGGCGCAAAGCGCCGGCGACCACTTGTCTCTTATAAACAGACGCTACAACAATAAAGTGCTTGTACCTGGCATGTTGTACCAAGAGATGCCGAACTGCGGCCGGACTTGATCCCGGACTTTCACGACTCCCAAATGTCCTGACGATTCCCTAAATTTATTTTAGGAATCGTTCTTTAGGATCCTCTTGCCATAAAACCATCCCCAGGCACCGTCAAGTGATACCTAACCCTTCATCATTGATGTGAACTACTGGTTTAGGTTTTGTTCGCCATATTTATGCGTGTAGTTTTACATGCTCTGAGCGTCAGATTTGGCGCGCATTTGAGGGTTACCGTCGGTGCCACGGGTAACCTTTACTAGTAGCTATGCGGATAGCAGCGGTCGACGGGGATTTTTGTGTCCGCGACAGGCTACATGGTATTCACACTTTCCAGTAGGCTGAGTTGAATGCTATTGCCGTGAGCGGGCGTCAAAATTGCCGCGCATTTGATGATGGCCGTTGTCGCCGTGGGTAACATTTAACCAGGTGGAGTTAGGAATACTTGCGGATAGCAGCGGTCGACGGGGATTTTTGTGTCCGCGACGGGCTACATAGTACTCACACTCTCCAGTAGGCTGAGTTAAATGCTATTGCCGCGAGCGGGCGTCAAAATTGCCGCGCATTTGATGATGGCCGTTGTCGCCGTGGGTAACATTTAACCAGGTGGAGTTAGGAATACTATGGACAGCCGAAGTTGACGGAGATTTTCATGTGGCTGCAACTGTGCAATGGACGCGGTCAAGGTTCTTTTCGAGAATATGGCACGGGACAATGAATATTCCGTGAAACCGTTTTTTCTGGGTCCTGAGTCATTCTTGAGTATTGGATATATAATACATACAGGTCCTGTTTATGTTTATGATGTCAGGAACATAAACTAAGCATTTAAAAGATTTTTGGAGGCCTTCAAACATGAGATTAACTTCAGGTTGAATATTCCGTTTTTATACCATACAGAACGACGCGGCTGTTCGGACACCATCCTCGGTTGGCCGCACAGGCCCAATCGCGCGACTAGCGACGAAAAAATGGTATAGGCACATCCATATATGACGGAAATTCATAATCGTTCTCGCTGGAAGGCTGAACTTGAAGCGCCCAAGATAGGCGCGGCATAGGTTTAGTTTTTTTTTCGTTGAAATCAGGCCGATTCAATCGCCTCAACCAATTCTATAGTGCATCTATATGGAAATAGTTCTAGCAATCAAGAAAGAGACAACTGTCAAATTTAGTGCGGTTCGCCATGCCGCATACGGTACGGTATGCGGCCATGCAATTGCAATGACGACGGATGCCATATGGGTTGAAAATCGACTGAAGCGCCCAAGATAACCGGGATTTTTTCACTACCCACAGCACGCAGTATGGAGAAATAGGGCCGCCGATACCCCGGGCCATCAAGGCTCGCCGAATGCTTTGAACTTCATCGTCGGAAACAAGATAACGGATCCCGCGAATTAAGCGCCTTCATCAACAACTGTGCCCCCTGGACATAAACTGCGTTTCCTGCCTGTCAGACGCTGATGAACCTGCCAAAAGGCTATGTATACTGGGCGGTCGGGACAGATTTATAAGGGATGTTGTGAGATCCACGACTCTTTCCTTCTCCATCAACTGCCCCGCACACCCTGTATGGAAACTTGTTCTTGCATTCGAATATGGAACTGATCAATGTAGCGCAGGATTTAATGTCTGATCATTCTGCTAAGAAATTGGATTCTGGTATTCCGGATTCCGTGAGTCTATATTCAGCTCCTTACGAATAATTCCACTCAATTGGGGATGCAGAGTCTAAATGCTCAAGCTGTATTGATATTCATTTTCTTGTGTTTTATGGGGCTGACGGAGCGCAGGATCCAATGTCCGATGATTCGGACAAGAAAACAGCTATCAATTCCGGCTCTGACACGGTTCGCTTATCTATTTACTTCCTTGCATCGAACTCAACTCCTTTAACACAGAAACTATATGCACAAGCTGTAAGAAGAGTCATGCTTTGGGATTTGAATATGGAGCTAATGGTGAACAGGATTCGATGCCCAGTCATTCTGATAAGGAAGGCGCTGCTATGGATCGAGTCAGTATACTCTTTCCCTCGGGAATATTCATGAGCTCAATTCTCTCTTATTTAGAGCCCACAGATCGTCGATTCAGAGCATATGGCTAGATTGCAGCAATTCGTCAAGGAGGCAGACGTAGGGGATCCAAAATTACCAGAATGGCATCTAGACCTGGGAAAGGCTCTTTGGACCAGATACAGGGGTGCAAAGAAAAGAGAAGATCTCCAGCAAGCACTGCTCAATTTCCAACGTGCAGTTGACCTCACTGCGGAGGCTGACACTAAGCGAGTAGATCGGCTGGGCCATCTTGCAATGGCTTTGACAGAGCAGTACCAGTTGTCAGCAGCCCCGGAGGACCTGGATGCAGCAGTGCGAAATTACAAGGAAGCTCTAGACATCAGCAAAGCAGATCATCCTGACCGCGCAGTGCTTCTGGGTACTTATGCAGCATCTTTGACTGTTCGATATCGATTCGGCAGACATCCGAAGGATTTTGACACAATATTGGCGAGTAATCAGGAAGCAGTTGATCTTACACCAAAGGGTGATACACTCCGGGCACGTCGATTAAGAAACCTTGCCATATCTTTGGTGCAAAGATACAAACAAAAGCGAAATCCGAAAGACCTGGATGCAGCAGTGCAAAACGACCAGGAAGCCTTTGATCTCACCCCAAGAGATCCCGGCTGCGCAGACCGTCTGCAAGATCTCACTATGTCCCTAAATATGCGCTATAAAGAATTTCGAGATCAAAACGACTTGGATGCAGTGTTGAAGAAGAAGCAAGAAATTGTTGACCTCACTCCTGAGGATCACGCCTCCCGGGCAGATCGACTGAGAACCCTTGCCACATCTTTGCGGCGTCGATATCAACTCACGAGAGTCCGGGAGGACCTCGATGAAGGAGTGAAAAATGCCCAGGAAGCTGTTGCCCTCGCCTCCAAAGATCAGCCTGACCGCCGAACTGGTTTTCTACAAGCTCTTGCAGAGTTGTTGACTGATCGTTATAAGATTGCCAAAGATTCGCAGGACTTGAAGGCAGCATTAAAAAATGATCAGGAAGTTGTTGACCTCACTCCTGAGGATCATGCCTCCCGGACAGATCGATTGAGGACCCTTGCCACATCTTTGGAGCGTTGCTATCAAATCACGGGAGGCTTGAGAGACCTGGATGAAGCAGTGAGAATTAGTCAGGAGGCAGTGGACATCATTCCGAATGACCGTTCTGTGCGCGCAGCCTGTCTGGAAGATCTTGCGGTGTATTTGCGGGCTCGATATAAGAGGCTGGCAACTTTGAAAGACTTAGAGGCGGCAGTGCAGCATTCTCGGGAAGCGCGAGCTCTTTGGCCAACAGATGCCCGCCAACAAGCAGCCCATCACCGAAATGAGGCCCTTTCATTGATACAACAATTTCGGAGGTTTGAGGACATGGAGTATCTCAATGCAGCATTGGAGAGTGCGGGAAAAGCTCTTAAGCTTACACCTGAACGTCATTATGACCGAAGTGGTGTGCTCCAAATTCTTGCAACAATATATGCAGAGAAATACAAGATGCTGAAAGACCTAAAGACCCTGGAAGAAGCCTTGCGCTACGGAAAAGATGCACCCCAAAAAACCATACCGATCGACCAGTTCGCCTGCGAAATCTTGCAGTATCATTGGCCAGTCGATATGTTCTTTTGGGGGATCCAAAGGACATGGAGACAGCATTTCAGTGTGACCAGGAAGCTGTTGATCTCACGCCAAAAGATCATCTTGAGCGACCCGGTCGATTACGAAATCTTGCAGCAAGTTTCAAAGCTCGATATTCGAGGTTCAAAGTGTTGCAGGACCTGGAGATGGCAGTTCAACTAAATCAAGAAGCTGTGTCTTCGACCCCAGTGGGGCATCCTGCCCGTGCACACTATCTAGTGAGCCTGGCAGAAGTGCACAAAGATCAATATCACATATCCAAGAATTCAGAAGACCTCCAGGCCATGCATGACAACTACAGAGATTCTCTTGAATCTCCAAGCTCAACTCCACACTTATCTTGGAAGGCAGCTTGCAAGTGGGCTGACCTATCCAAGCGCCTATCACAGCCATTGTATGGTCCAACTGCTTATAGAGCTGCTTTCCGCAAGTTACCTGAAATTCTGTGGATGGGTCAGTCCATACCAAAGCGGCATAAAACCATCGAGAGACTTCACATTGATCAAGTCACTTCAACCGCTATGCAAACTTGTATTGGGTTGTCTGATCTGACCGCTGCTGTGGAAATTGTGGAACAGGGGATTGCTACAATATTCCAGCAGATGCTGCAGCTGAGAACTGATGTTGGTGGATTGGATCCAGATGAAGCAGACAGGTTTCGAAAACTTTCTTCAGAACTTTACAGCGGAAAATCAGTGAATCCGATGCAAATTGCAACGGAATTAAATGATTTGCTACTCAATATCCGCAATAAACCGGACCTGAAATATTTCCTACTTCCCAAACCATGTGACTTGCTCAGCCATGCAGCCCAAGGTGGTCCCATCATAATACTCAATAGTCACAAAGAGGGTTGTGATGGGATCATAATCCTGAAGACCCTGAAGACACAGGTGGGACACGAAACATCAAAGCCAGTCCATGTTGCATTTCCCAATGTCACACTGGTTGAACTGCAGTCACAGCAATTAAATCTCAAAAAAATGATCAGAATGTGTAATGCCAGAATGAGGGGATCCAGATTTGTAGAACGTGAGGGAGAAAGTTCAAAATCAATCGACAAGTGTTTCAAAGACCTTTTAGACTGGCTTTGGACATTCATTGTTTTCCCGGTGTACGAGGCACTTAAATCTGTGAGTGCAGGTCTAATACTACACAAATTGCCGCTGACTTCATCGAACCAGCATCATATTCCTGGTGGCAGACTATGGTGGCTGCCAACTGGCTCATTCACAGGACTTCCTTTGCATGCATGTTATTCCAAGGATCCCAAGGATCCCACGGATCCCGAGGATGATCCATTTATTCATTCATATACTGCGACATTGGGATCACTCCTCGAAGCCTATGCCAAGAAGTCTCCTGACCCCACCCAAACCTTTGTGATTGTCGGAGTCCCATTCACCGATGATAAAAAAAGCCATCCTCTACCTTCAGTAATGACAGAGGTCAACAGCATCACGTCTATCAGGAAACCATTCAAGTGCCTCACAGGTGACGAATCAACAGTTGATGCGGTGGAAAAACAGTTACTGAATGCTGCATGGGTTCATCTGGCCTGTCACGGGGAGCAGGACCTGAAAGACCCAACCAAAAGCAAACTTCGGCTGTATAAAGGTGACCTAGAACTCAACACCATCCTGCAAAGTACTCTCCCTCATGCACAATTTGCTTTTCTGGCTGCATGCCAGACTGCGATGGGAGATGAGAAACTAGTGAATGAATCATTCCACCTGGGTGGTGGATTCATCGCTGCAGGGTTTCGCGGAGTGGTGGGGACTCTATGGTCAATGGATGATCCAGATGGTCCCACAGTTGCAAAGGCATTCTACACCCATCTGTTTAGGGATGATACGAGTTGGCAGCCAGTAGCCAGTGATGCAGCCAAGGCTCTGCAGTTGGCGGTGAAAGAGTTGAAGTCTGGAGGTGCCTCATATCAACGCTGGGTTCCATTCATTCATATGGGAATTTAAGGCGATAATTTATTTTGTAACTTACCCAATCCCAACTGTAATACAGGGACTTTTGGTACTGTTCACCAATAATAGCTGATGTTGCTGAAAATGTGTTTAACAATGTGTTTGATGGAGGATCGGCCGGTAGTATCAAGCTCCTGTCAAAAACTGAGCTTGTGCAGACACGGGAAAACAGGCAGGCCCAATGACGAAAGGCTACAGTGCATGGGGCAGAGCCACGGCCCCACTGGCGACCGCAGCTCATGAGGTCATCTGGTGAGGGCGGGCTTTAAGTATTCGGCAGAAGACACGAGCCAAAGTTATGAATATCTGAGGGCGACTCGAGGAACGCCGCTCGCCACCGTCCGCGCAGCAAGGTCCTTGAAATTGCTAGGTGGGTCATGGATATCATCCCGAGGCATTGGACCAGGGTAGAGAGAGCATCAACAAAGCGTTCGACGAATCGAGCAGAAAAAATAAAGTATTTGTGATGGGTGGCTATGCTCCGAGTCTCAGCACTAACTCATGATCATTGATCAGCACTACGTCCAGTTCTCCTGGCTGGCTGGTCCCCTCGCAAGCGAAGGCGTCTGGGGAACGTAGGACCAGGACAGTCATTCAACGGCCGAAATTATGGGCGACGTTCAAAGGTAACATATGGCTTTTGTATTCGTCGCCGAGCTCCTCCCAGCTCTCACCGGCTCCAAATTCCTCCGACTCACGTCCTCATGAAAAACGAGCCTAACAGCGTTTCTCGCTTCACCTTGACCGCAGCACACTCAGCATTCGAGCCGCACGCTCACGCTCCACGCAGTGACATGCCTTGCGCACCAACCTCCGAGTCTCCTGTCCTGCTTTGGTTCATACCTTGGGTCTGGCACATTTATATCGATGTTTGGCGCTACATGTACTCCATTTACCGCACCAGTGCACACCTACCTTTCCCGCCTTTTCTTCAACTTTTCGCGACGCCTTGCACCGAAACTTCTCTCGTCCTGCTTTGATCCAGCGCTGAGTTGGGCCGGACGCATCATAAACTTCGTGCTTAAACTTACAGCTGCCTCACTGCGCTTACCTTTACCGCATCTGCATTTCTCTTTGCAGTCCTCGCTGCTTATTCTACTGGGTATTCGCATTGATATGTCGTGCAGGCTCTGCCCTTGAAATGTTCACACATTCATCCCTCTGAATCCCTCCTGGTGCTGGACACGACATTCATTCTTGCGGCGTTTTGTAAGTACACTAACAGGCATTAAACATTATTAGGTTCAGCATCGGTCCCGGATTCTGATTATTCCTCGCTAGTCCTTACATGTATCTCACAACTCGTCTGAACTAATACCCACCAGGTCGGACATAATGTGCCTGCAAACAGACAACGCGGGGGGGGAATTTGGCCAGCGCCACAATTTCTCCAGGAGCCAACGGTACTATGACGTGCATTTATGACAACTACAACAAGTGCGGATATTCCGTTGCTGTATGTGGTTCCTCATCTCCTTCTGTTTATCTCCCACTGATTCTTGGCTCTGATCAGGACGATGCAAAAAATTGGGGAGCAAGCCCGTGTCCGCCGTCGATTGCACCGAGAAGCGGCCCAGTTGGCTCAGTCCCGATGGCCGCAGACCGACACCCCGTCGAGCGGTCAAGACAAATCCTTCGCGGCTGCTGGCGCCATCGCCGGTTCCCCTTCGACCGGCACACAAAACAGCATTCCAAAACCTACAATCATTGCGCTGCTCGCTATGAATGGCTTGCTCGTCATCGGCGTCCTCCTCCTTGGCGGGCTTTGGATTTCCGATCGTCGCTCAACGCCTAGCAGGTCTCGCGAATATAAGAAAGTCGATGCGACTCGTGGGTTGGATCATGACTCGTACTACGACGCGCCAGATCTACCCCCGAAACGGATGTAAATTGTCGGTATACACTCATTTATCTCTGGACATTATACTTGTGGACCCTGGTTGCTGTGATACACACACTTACTTCCTCTCGCTAGCACTGTCCCGTATTTAAAACCATCACCGCCGCGCATGATTGGTTGACGGCTTGGAATTAATATTCCTCTACGACTCCGAGTACATCAGCCTTCCTAATTAGGCCGCAAACGTGTTACCCGGAACGAATTCAAAGACTCTGATTTCCAATGTGGCAGGAACAATCCACGTTTTTCATGAGCTGCAATTAATGTATGTATAGGCTGTACGGAATACAAATACAAAAAATCTTGGGGATGTGGGGATACAAATGTGCGTCGTAACATATCGGGAAATGTGTTGATATTATGGAAGCCGTTGTCCTGTTCTGCGAAGGTTATTCCTATAATATGGGTGATGGTAGCGCTGTGAGCCATTTCGGATATGTTGAAAGCCACCAGGAGGTCGGTCGACTGGTGGAGCCTTCGACAACAGCCGAACAGGGCGACGTTCCGAGGCCGGTTGCTTTTAGAGTCGGGATCTGCGGGACGTGCGTTGCTGCTTGAGATGAAGCCGGCAGAGGATTCAACAAGTTGAACAGATTATCGGGCCGAGAAGGTAGGATGGCAGTCACTCGGAAAGATAAATCAGACTATTCTGCTGAGTGCGAAGCTCCGAGTTGGGCCGAGTCTACTTTCTGTGTGGTATTCAACAACGTCTGGAAGGATTCTTGGGGGTATACCGTCGTTGGCAGGGCTTTCCACTTCCTAAACAGATCATCGCTCGAGAAAGGGACCGCCGAGGTTGGTCCGGAGAGTGAACCAGGACGTTCTGATGAGGGTGAAGGTGAAGGTCCAGGCCCGAGTTCGAGAGAGTCTGCTTTCTCGACTGTGGTCGGAGGCGCCTGTGATAACTCTGGGAGGTGAGCTACTTGAGGTACCGCTGGCATTAAATCCCAAAGGTTGAAGGGATTCTCGGCACGAGAAAGCAATAAAGCACGGTGGGCAAGTCGCGTTTCAGCTGGGATATCGGTACCGACACCTGGAATGACCGTGATGTCATTTGGGACGCATCTATCGAGGTCGGCGGGCAAGTGTCGAAAGGAAAGTGTCTGTGGAATATTGGAGTTGCGCTTTCATTTCGTCTTCTGGCCAGATGACCTAGACGATTTATTGACGGCGGAGTACGCTCGATTCTTCCCAGCAAATTCAGCGACGGATGTGCGAGGGTGATGGGAGAGTGATACCTCTTTCCCACCGTGGCGTCGAGAACGCCCTCCGTGGTTCATAAGGCGACAGAGTGGCCTAGCGATCATGAGAAAAGAGGCGGTGTGGGGCGGAATGAAGCATAGACCATGATCCTTAGTGCGAGCTGCTAAATCCAACGATGGATAATCAGCATCTCGCCAGTAGGTTCAAATCTCAGCTTACCTCGCGGGCGATCGTGTAGGGGCTTCATGGGCTCGATAACGGAGAATTTGGAGTTATAGATCGAAACCAGCGTCTCCTGGACGGCATCTGCCAATGGCTCAAAATTGCGTCTCACCCGTGATTCCAACTTGGCGGGCCCCATCTCCGTGCGGTATGATTCAACATATGCCTCAAAGGCATCCGCGACCATCTTCAGCTCGGAGAGGCTGCTGATTTGAGCCTTGTACGCTCCGGTCCGCACCATTATCGCTGCAAAGAAAGAGTTGGCGACAAACGCCTTGGCCACGGTCTGTAACAGAGTGGTGAGGAAATAAACCCGCCATGTGAAACGTTAGAGTACACACATCGATGAACGAGTCGGAGGTGCGCTGTTGCAAGCGATCCGTGACCAGACGAAGAACGGTGTGCCAAATTTGCAAATTTGCGAATGGCCGAAGAATTCCGGTCTGTTTAATTCGCTGGCGTATTGAGGCGAAGGAGTAAGACTAGCTGGATGGAGTGGGAGGTCGTCAAACGTGAACTCGACACGGAGATGGTCCAGAGCCACGATTCGACGAAGAGAGCCTTGCGAGCGAGTGCGATGGAAAATAGACAAAATGAATCCATGGAAATGGGAGGGTAAGGTGGCGTTCTTGGCGAGAAATCGCTCGTAAGGAGTCCCAGTCGACCGAGTTCGGAGTTCGTGGCTGTCGTGAAGAATTGATTGTACCAACAACCAAACAAACAAAATTTGAAGTTCAAACGCCTATCGGTTTAAAATATCTACAGGGCGAAGCCCTTCAAATTCTAAAAGTAGGTTTCCGTTCATGGTGTGAAATATATATATATATATTTTCAAAGGAAGGAAAACAACAAGACAAGTACACAGGGAGCCTGAATCATCATTCAACGTTCTTCCAAGATATCAGAATCGCGCACACGAGGGCTATTCCTCCCGCGACTCAAGAATGGCACCCTGCGCCTCTGGGTAGTTTGCAGTCCAGTCTCGTACCATGGGCTGCTGTCCCTCCTCACGTTGACGCCTTAGAAAATCTGTCATATAGACGTAACCCCAGTGGGAAATAAGTACGTCGTCAGATGGCGAGCCAAAATAACCAAGTTGTTTTGCCCACTCTCCGGAAGGGCCAGCAGAGACTGAGACGCAACCGCAGGCACTTGGTATCTCCCATCCCGGCTAAGGGACGTTAGCGATATCACCGATAATCGGGAAAGACGGACTCCGGAAACAGAATCTTCTGACTATTTTTGCGAGAGGACTGAAAGGCGCGTTTGCCCAAACATCGATGGCATCAGGTCCGCTGGAGCCGTATGTATAATTGAGAGCATAGATCATATAATAGACGAGATCGCCGCTCTCGAAATCGTCGTTGTTCCAGTTCAACCTCGAGCTGATAGCCTCGCGCACGTCCTGAGATTAGGATTTCGCGGACAGACTGGTTGCAGATCAGTTGCGTCGTTCCAGTCAGGCCCGGTAAATCTCTTACCGGTACTACGTGCGGGCTCGTGTCGGGGAAAACGATGTTCAAGCACGCTGAGGAAACACATTGCCACAAGAGACTTTCGCCCTCTCTAGTGGATTCGGCGGTATATCGTTGGCATTCGGTGTTTGCATGGAGGATATTATCTCCTGCATCGAGGCGGGAAAGGATGGGATACTGTTCTTGCCATCACGTAGGTATCGGACTACTGTTTTCGTGGCCTCCAGATTCGCTGAGGGTGGGACGAGAGGAGACATGATGGGGACGCAAGAACCGCAGGCTTTGGTCAGCTATTGAATAATTGGGCCATCAAGGTACAGCGAGTCATCGTGTCGACACGCTGCACAGGCCGGGCTTCTTTCTTACAAAATTTGACCAAGAAAGTAATCGGACTTCCAGTTAGATAATTTCAGACGATCCAGATAAGCAGAGGCAGCCCGCCCTCAGAAGATCATTATTGAATAGAAACCCTAATTTTTGGACCTCTCGCAAGGCAAATCCTGTCGTTTGCTGCTGAGATGGGAAGAATCGAGCAAGAATCAAGGGGGCCGGCTGAGATTGAGTCATAGAACTCTGGCCCAAGAGCCGTGGGGATCCGGACTCCTCGCCCAAAGTCAGGGTTCGTTAATTGGTTTGTGAAACAGAACTTGAGACAATTTCGGCGAGTTTCTTTGAGAAGAGTTTGATCCCGATTAAAAGCGGATACGCGTCTTGTCACTAGCACCTGACTCCGTAACGCGTGACAACTTGTCTTCGATCTCATTTCAAGGCGTGTTTCGCCAAGTTTCGCTCCTTACTGCCAGCCGTTGACGCGTCAAATGATTTAAAATATAGGTACAACAACAAATACAGCGGGGAAGGTACCGATTAATACAAGATAATGGTCCAGGAAGAGAGTGGAACTTTGAACAACCAGCGCAAAGCGAGCTGCCAGTTTCGGGAACCATTTACCAGCCATATCCGCCGTTTCCGCCGTCGTGACCGTGCTTCCCTTTGCCATCTCCTTTTCCATTATGGTCGCCACCTTTGTTGTGGTCTCCATGGTCTCCTGATGATTTAAAGTAAGATTCTTTATCCATCCACGTCTGTCGAAAAAGTAACCTTTGTGATCGTCCTTGCCGTTTCCCTTTCCATCGTGATCACCCTTGTTATGATCGCCTGAGAAATAAAATGGAGGAGTTGGATCTGCTCGATGTATAGTGTCTGAAAACCAACCCTTGTCGCCCTTCCCCTTCCCATGATCGCCCCCGCGCGGATAACTCCCGTCGTCGTGCCCCTTGCCACCTTTGCCGTGGTCCCCCTTGCCCTCGTGGTCGTGATCCCCCTTGCCCTCATGGCCGTGGTCTCCCTTGCCCTCATGGTCGTGGTCCTTCCCGCCTTTGTTGTGGTCCCCTGAAGGAAAAATACAAGAGTCAGGTCCGTTATTCTGTGTTGCGGAAAGAAGGAAAACCAACCGTGATCCTTCCCATCATGACCGCCCTTATTATGGTCGCCTGAGAAAGAAAGATGAGTAGTTATATCCGCTCCACAGTCTGTCGGAAGTAAAACCAGCCTTTATCGTTATCCTTCCCCTTCCCATACTCTCCCCCGCGCGGATAATTCCCGTGCCCCTTCTCGCCTCCCTTTCCGTGATCACCCTTGCCGTCATGGTCATTGTGGTTTCCTTTCCCGTGGTCACCCTTGCCATCATGGTCATTGTGGTTTCCCTTCCCGTGGTCCCCCTTGCCATCATGATCATTGTGGTTTCCCTTCCCGTGGTCCCCCTTGCCATTGTGGCCATTGTCCTTTCCGTGGTCCCCCTTTCCCTCATGATCGTGGTCCTTCCCACCATTGTTGTGATCCCCTGAGAACGAAGAATTAAAGATTAGATCCGGTACTCTGTATCTCAAAAAAGAAAAGGAAAACGAACCGTGATCCTTCCCCTTATCACCGCCTTTTTTATGGTCGCCTGAGAAAGGAAGATGAGGAGTTGAATCAGCTATAGTTTCTCAGTAAACCAACCTTTATTGCCCTTGTCATGGTCTCCTCCGCGCGGATATTTCCCGTGGTCTCCCTTTCCGTCGTGGTCATGGTCCTTCCCCTTGTCCCCGCCTTTGTTGTGATCTCCTAGATTAAGAAAAACAGTTCACAGCATCTAGAGGTATCTGAGAGACACTAACCTTTATCATGACCGTCATCCTTGCCGCCTTTGTTGTGCTCTCCTAAATAAGAAAAGGTTAGATCGTTTATGGCTCGCTCTGTCCGAGAGAGACAGCCTTTACCATGGCCGTCCTCTTTCCCGCCCTTGTCGCCGCCTTTGTTATGATCACCTATAGACGAACAAGTTAAATCTATTGATCTGTTTGGGGGAAACCAGTCTTACCATGGCCGTCGTCTTTTCCGCCCTTGTTGCCGCCTTTGTTATGATCACCTATAGACGAACAGGTTAAATCTATTGATCTGTTTGTGGAAAACCAGTCTTACCGCGGCCGTCGTCTTTTCCGCCCTTGTTTCCGCCTTTGTTATGATCACCTGTAGACGAACAAGTTATATCCATTGATCTGTCTGGGGAAACCCAGTCTTACCATGGCCGTCGTCTTTTCCGCCCTTGTTGCCGCCTTTGCTATGATCACCTTTAGACGAATAAGTTATATCCATTGATCTGTCTGGGGAAACCCAGTCTTACCATTGCCGTCGTCTTTCCCGCCCTTGTTCCCGCCTTTGTTATGATCACCTATAGACGAACGAGTTAAATCCCTCGATTTGTCTGCGGAGAACCAGTCGTTACCATTGCCGTCGTCTTTTCCTCCCTTATTATGATCACCTAGGAAAAACCAAGAAATCCGAGTCAGATCCGTTATGGCATCTTGGTCCGGAAGAAACTTTACCATAGCCGTCATCCTTTCCTCCTTTCCCCTTGCCTCCATCATACCCATAGCCATCGCCGCCGCGGGCATTGTACCTGATGGGAAAGCAGCAAAGCTCGCCCTTGAGCTCGTGGCCGACAGGGCAAAACCTGTGCTCGGTGCAGCGGCCCTTGATGCATGCATTTTCTCTGCGGCAGGGGTTGCACTTCTATTGAATAATCGCGTCAGCGCATCACGCGAATTCCCCATGGAACACCTACCCTATAGATCTGGGCCTCCCCGGCAAGGGCTACAGAGGAGGCAGCGAAGACGGCGACGAGTGCCGCAACTGTAGCTGCGTTGAAACGCATTGGAGAGTAAGTGGTTGAGAAGGTCTGTTTGGTTGGTAGGTGGGGAGGAAGAGCTGGATTGCTGGAGAGTGGAGCAGAAAATGCAGCGCTTTTATATTACCTTTGTATGCTCATTCGAGGCTAATTAAAACCTTACTGCGCTTGGACCGCGACTCTGGTGGCCCGTGCCAAGACCGCGAAACTGTTAACAGCTGCCATTTGAACGGGAAATATTGGAATTAGGCGCGTAATCGTGTTGAAACGCGGTTGAAGTGCGGTGTTGGGAACTCCGCGCAGCATGTTGAAAAGCCACCGGTAGCCGTACACCAGGGTCTGCAAGTTCGCCTTCACGTTTCGAAAGGGAGATATTCGACCTTGGTAAATACATTTAAACTACAGAGGCCAGTTTCCGAGTCAAAGAGGCCGCTCGTCTGGATGAGTGTTTTTGGGTTCGAATAGTTCATCAGCTGGGATGGTAATTATTGTCTGGACATTTGCAGCGTGCAGAGCTATGGACAAAGGCTGGTTAATTGTTGTGGCCATCTGCAGGACTTTTCCTTGGCTTTAATTTACATACCTCCATCTCAGCAGCATGAATGGACATGTCAAGCAGATCCTCTTGGCTAGCTGACGTACGCTGGAAGAAGCCGGAGAATAATGCCAGAAATTAAATCCTCGGAGGATCTGCCAGGACAGGGGCCAGAGCGAATTATTGTACATGCACGAGTTATGACCTTCACTGGTGTGGACCGCATTCGACTTTGTAGTTCGACTTGAACCCCGAACGTTTTACAGGACTGTTGGTGGTTGAATCTGAACGCGCCAAGTGTTCCGCTGAACCAATTGGCGTTGGAAAGGTTGCATGCCAGCATATTACTTCAGGGAAACAAAGTCAACAACAGGCCAACGTCGGTTAATTATTCTGGTCATCTGCAGGACAGTTCCTTGGTTTTAATTTACACACCTTCCTCTGCAGCAAGTACGGGCATGTCAAGGTCCTCTTGGCCGACGTATCGACTCCGGGGAAAGATTGGCCGTTAAACGTTGCGCTACCAGCAGTTATTTCTCTGTCATGGGTGTCAGAGAGATTTAGTAGAAGAGGGGAGTTACTGAATGAAAGACGATCTTCACTTGTTTGAACCGCGTTGTACTCGATACTCGGAGTCTTGGGCCTGAAGGTTTCCGGTAGATCGAAACGCATGAACGTTCTATTGAACCAAATGGCGTTGGAAGGGCCACATTCCAGCATATTACTTCAGGGATTTGTATCATCTTAAGCCTGAATGTGCTTGCAATTTCTGGAGCGGTCATGGGTCTGCTGTAAGTTGTCCTAGACGTCAGACGCACAGTCGTCCATCGTCGTGAAGGGAGGTGCAATAACCTGAACATATATTAATGGATGTGCATCCCCGAGTTCTAGTTCCTAATAAGGAAGGGATCCAAGTATAGACTCACTATACGGGAGTGGTATACCGCGCTTTGATTAATTTGTTTTCTTTGTGGGTCTGGACTCTAAATCAGGTCGTCTTGGTGGCAGGTGTAGAGGCTGGGTCGCCGCGGCCAGGAGATGGCAACGGCGTAGACATCTGGTGTAATGCGGCGTAGAATATTTCTAGGCCATCGGAATGAAGAGCATTTGTCTGCGCTTGTTTGGCTTGGAAATGGATCAATGCATCAATGCGGAGTTCGAAAATGGATTTGTTGGGATCAATTCTATCAAAAAACTAACGAGCAAACTGGCAAGCAACTGGATCGTAGCAGAGTTGGAAGTTAGCATTTAAAAAACAACCAATGGGTAACGGAGAAACAACTCGGAGGCGGGTCCAAGCGACGTTTCGTGACTGAATTTATTCATGCGGCTACTTATGTCCTACTTACTGTAAGCTTTCATTGTACAGTGTTTCGACTTTGAAAAATGGCAACCTAAAACGAACAAGCTTGAGTAGGGATCATTGCGTTAATGACAATGACAGCGAGTGGCGCATATTGAGTCTTCGTCACCAACCTTCGGTCAAGTTCCCTAGCCTAGCCGTGTCTACACCTCCATACCTTGGCTACTCCCGTCGGCCCACTCGCCCAGTGTTGGTCTTCCCACGAGTCACTGGCACAGCGCCGTACTTTTGGTTCAACCCATTAAAATGACTCCCTAAGCTTGAAGTGGCAAGTTGAAGTTAAACATTCGGTAGTGTTGCCGCGGCTTGGCTACGGCTGGCTTGGCTCGAAGCCGTCCTAAGCCGGCTTTATTGGCTCGGAAGCCATCAACCTCGGCTGACTCGGCTGGCGTTGTCTTGAGCTAGCTTGAGCCACCCAAATAAGCATAGCCTCGTTTGTGGGCGACAAGATGGTCAAAATGACATTGTACGAGTACCTTTAACTTCCTCGCTATACTTATACCTGAGTCACCTTCAAAGCTAAATCATACGGGAGATGAACAGTGTTTGCGTGAATGATCTGGCCCAATTGTTGAAACCATTATATGTTGTTGAAACACTTTACCCTACGTGTTCGGCTGGGCTCTCTGGCCGAATCCAAGCCGAGCCGCGGCAACTCGCTTCAACGCCAAACGACATCGATAATTGGCGTAGTACGTCGTCTGGGATGTTTCTATCAAGCCTCTATCATAATCCGTTAACCTGGGTAGGCCAACTGAGACAGTACATAGTGTCCGAGCCGCTGAAGGTAGTAGCCGTGGGTCCTTGTCTACTCTGTAGCCGGACCCCCGGGCCTTCTGTATATCATGGATCTGCTAGTACTTAGGCCTTGAAGTTGAATGACATTTGTCATTGCTCGATCTCGGAATTTTGATGCGCTGATAAACATCACTTCAGAGGCTGTGCGGAGGCAGTGCGCTGCCTCCTTCCACCGCCGCTGCACCATGAGCCCGACCGGAATCCTGGATCTTCCGACCGAGATACTCGTAGATATCCTTGAGCGTCTTAATATTCCACCCACGACATTCTTCAACCTCGCTCTTCTTTGCCGAAAACTGCACTTCATCGCACTCCCTATCTTCTTAGCTCGATGCGGCTTCAATTCCTCCACGAACTCCATCGTCATGGGTGTGATGGATGACCGCCCAGATGCGATTTCCGGGCTGAAACCGCCCTGTTCAAGCCACAGCCGGAATCTATCTGCGCAATCTTTGCTCATCCAAGCTGCATATCCATCTTCCCAATCGTCGCCCTTCTCCAGCGGCTGGAGAATTACATTTCTCGCCTCCCTTCACTGAAGCATGTCACTCTACAGCTGGACATCAGAGGAAGTGCATGTCTCTCGGTGGGGAGCGAAGAGGGATTACGCGCTTGGACTACTGGGATGGAGAGTCTCTTGAACTGCATTGTTCGTACACAGTGCACCTCTCTCACCATGTTGTATGGATCCCAGTTCACGCGCGGCACCAAGTTCGTCCTGCCTTCGACCCCAAATCAGGGCACACCCACGCGTTTGCTCTCCTCCATCTCGAGTCTCCTGTGCCTGCGCGGGAGCGACAATATTGACAACTCGAATCGGAGAGCCCCGAAAATGGCTCTACCTTTGTCCTTGCATGCTTCCACCAAACTCACCGCCCTCGAAATCCACTCTGCCATTCTTCTCCGAGGCCCAGGCCTGAATTGGACGCTCACCGCACTCCGCAACTGTCCTGTGACATCTCTCACATTGGGCCGCCTCCTAGAAGAATCGATCGCGTGGGACTCCGTACTACCCCTCATTGCATCAGCCGCTACTAGTTTAACCTCCTTCAAGTTTTTGGAGGCTGATCCATTTAGTGCGGGTTATACCGATGTCCTCCTCGAGGGTCATATTCTTGAATTCATCTCCCGACTCCCCCTCCTTCACCGCCTCGACATATCGTATATCGAAATATCGGAGAGCAGGGAGACTGACGCTCCTCCAACCATCCAGCTGCCGCGGCTCGAAACTCTCCGTGCACCAGCAAGGCTCATCCACCATCTGCTGCGCAATCTCAACCCAATACCCAAGATCCGGACGATATACGTCGTGTGGCCCAACAGCTACATGGCGGTCATGTGGCCCAACAGGTACCCAGCGGTCGCAATCAACGTCCTCGCACCAGTTCTGTCCGCCATATTGCAGATGGAAGAGGTCCCACAGATCGTTCTCTCGGTCAACACGCGATGGGATCGCCACACTGCAATCCTCACGCAGCCCGCAGCTGACGTCCGCAAGCTGCTTGACCGTATCGATGGGCTTGAGATTCTTTCGCGCTGGGTGGATGTTGACGTGACGGCGGCATGGGTTCAGATGTTACCCCGGGTGCGGCAGGTGGAGCTCTCGCAATCGGACCCACGGGACCTGGGATCTAGGACCCAATTTTGCACAGATTTGCCACTTCTTCTGCAAGCGGTCAAGCCGACAGCGTGTCTGCGTGAGATCAAGGTCGATGGTGAGGTACACAGTTTGGTGGGTACGTGAATAGACTCAATATTCTTGGGCACAATCTACCTGACAAAGTCGAAACTGTACCATGTTGTATCTCTTACCAAGTATTCGATGTCTGCAACTTCGAAAACGAGAACGCGTGGCTGGGAGGCTACTGGAACCAAACATAAGTGAAATTCGAACGGTGGATAATAGTGCTGTGCTTCATCCACTTGTGCTACGGTTAATATCTGTATCGATATCCAATCTATATCTGTATTTCTATTTGAATCTGTATCACATAGTATTGTAATAGTAATACGTTCTTGTTTCTCGTCCAAGTCACAGACGTGGTAAGGATTCTCCCATCTCCGGGTCTGCCATCCGCCTTGTACCTAGCCCCCGCCGCGTTTGCATCACGTCCCACCAGCCGCACCCGCTTGGGCTTGGGCTGGTGTATTATCCTTATTTCCCGCTCGTCTCCGCCCCGCTGAGCACAAATCCCACGGCCCCGGGGCACCGCATGCACCAGTATCCTGTACCTGCGTACCTGCGTATCTGCGTACCCGCCCCGCCATCGCAGGTCCTGCGGTGTGCGCAACTCTCTGCGCCTCAGGATAACATTCACAGTCTGGCATGCGATTGGGTACATGTATTCCGACGCGTACGCCAGCGTAGTGGTGCGGTGCAGGTAAGTACAAGTAAGACCAAGCCTTAAAGCGCGTGAGGGCTCGTAAAGGCAGAAGTAACGCGAGGCGATCGTAAAGGCAGAGACACTGCACGCAAGCATTGACAAGACTCACGTGCGCACCCGCTCGACAAGAAGGAAAGGCTGCTCCGACTCGAGTACCAGTCCCGAGTCTCGCGCCTCGTCGAGCACACACACTGCGTCGTCCCGTCTGGATGTGCACCCGCACCACCACACTCGCCGCCGAGTGCACCCGCTGTCACAGTCGCGCGGGCTGATGTAGATTCTACGCAGTGCGGCTGCTGGTATGTACCCCGCGGCTACGTGGTGCGGTGCGGTGCGCGCGCTCTGTGTGTCCCGTCCCGTGGGCCTCCCGAGCCAGCGAAAGTGGAGCTACGCTACACCATGGAGGGCGAACATCTCCAGCCAGCCGACGAACGGGGCGCACCCGTGCCGTGCGCATGTGCTCCTCTATTTTCGGGCGCAGACGAGGGCGTGTGCACGCATGAAGCCAAAGCCGAAGCCCAGATGCGAGAACAAAAGGAAGGAAAGGCGCAAGAACAACGCACGGTACTGGACATGGGCGAGTGAATGAGTGGGTGTATGAAGGTCCAGGGAAGGCAGGGAGAAGCGGCAGAGCACAGAGCACGATACTCACGACTGCAGCTCATGAGGTTATCTGGTGAGCGGGCTTGAAGTATTTGGCAGAAGACACTATCCAAAGTTGTCAATCTAAGGGCGACTCCAGCGGTTCCCGCTTCATGTACGCCGCTGGTACACCACTGGCCACCCTCCGCGCAGCAAGATCCTTGAAATTTCGAGGTGGGTCGTGGATATCGTCCCGAGGCACTGGACCGGGGTAGAGAGAGCATGAACAAAACGGACGAATCGAGCACATCAGCAAAAGCACATTTCACGCGCCATCTTTTGATCTTGTGATGTCGCGTAGATCTTGTGGACGCGACTACGCGAGCCACGAGACCGCGAAACCTAAATAAATCGAAGATTTTGAGAATGGAATACATCTCAAAGTACCTGCACGCAATGTTACATGGTGAAGAAGCTATGCAAGAATTCATGGGTGCGTATTTATCCACAAAGAAGGCACGAAATACCTCGAGGGAACAAGTGTCAATCACCTTTAGACAGCTCTCGTGAGAATTCGGACATAGCTCGTGATTCGCGTGCGCGCGAACTTTTGGCTCGCGTACGAGCGCGTACGAGCGCGTACGCGAGGTCACGAGTAGATTGTTTAAATCCCGATGCAGAAAAATAAATGATGGGTGGCTATGCTCCGAGTCTCACATCTCGGCAACTTGATCAAACTGCGGCAAATTCGGTCTCAGGGGTCGTCTATACATCCATTCCAATATCCAAATAAGACTATAACTAGTATGACCCACTAAGGGGTCGCAGATAATATGTGCAGCGTTTCGGACCGAGTCCGAAGTCGATCGGACTCAACTTGAACGTGGTCTCAACATAATGGATTCAACAGCACTAGATGCAAACCCAGATCTCGAGGAACTGGGCACTTCAGTGCCTCGCTGCGGCCACGATGCAACTAAAGTTATTCCGAACTGAGCCGGAAAAATACATCTCAGCGCACCTCCAGACTCGGAGCCGTGAAGGTCAGATTCGTCAGAAGGGGCAAGGTCTGAGATACACCTGGAAGGAGGGGAGGCCGTGAAATTCAGCAGATATAGCAGTGAAAATTCCCAGGAACCCAGTGGAAAGAATGCTGACTTGAAACCTACATTAATTTTGGAGCGGAGAAATCGTCGCAACTACCAAAAGAAATTAGGACCGAAGCGGACTCGGAGAATGGTACGGCTCCCAAGCCCGGGGAGAAGCCACAACGCCGTTGGGACCTGGTTTGATCTCAACTCTTTCCCAAGTCACAGATCAATATTCTAAGGTCTGGTTTACATCTGACGTTCAATAATGACACGCCCAAAGTCGCTATTTTGGCCTATTTCTTTTTTACCCATCAGAATGGGGCCCGTTCATTTTCGTCTCTTGATAGCTTCACACTCCGGTTCAGATTTTTGTGGTACCCTATGTAAATAAATTTAAAATGATTGTTATCGGGGATTGTGTTATGGTGACAAATGTATATGATTAAGGCCCTCCGGGCATCCCGAGTACCTTGAAGTCCTGACTGTTCCAAACCCCAAGCCAGCATACATGAAGCTTTCCATACCTAAAGCATTGGCTCACATTGAATAGCATCCACAAGTACATGGCCTGATGGCCACTCCACGCCTCCAGCTGGCTGAGGAAAGGCCAAGAAATTCTCATTTGAGCGGAAATTACGCTGGGTGAGAGCATTCAGAGTTGCCGAGGCAGAAATGCATGGCTACATTTATTACTCTGTCTTTCAGAGTCATTCACTACCTGGGATTCAAATTTTACCAAGGCACCAGCCACCGTTTATGTCCACAGAATTAGCCATCAGCTGGCTCTGTGGCTGCTGCGGCGTGCGCAACTTATCTAATATATGGGGCGATTGATGCAATGCCAGACTTAATTCTGAATCGATTAATTTTGGCCTCGCTTCTTCCGAAACGAGCTCACACCGCAGAAAAATCCACTGGCACGTATGTATATATTATGGCCTCGTTTTCCATCGAATACTCAAGTTGCCGTTCAGAAGGTTCGGTCCAAAGTTCAATGGTAGACTGACAGTTGATGCAAACTATGGCGGCGAATGACGGCTTGTAGCCAACAATTTATATGAAGTTTTCAGTCAGCCTTTTATTATTGGCTCGCTTGCGGTACCCAGCGGTGTTCTACCACCATTCGAGCCCTCCCTTATTTCCCATAGACTACCGCTTTTCTTCGCCCAGGCCAGCAACTGGATTCAAGAGTGGTATTCTTGGATTGGACTTGTGTTACAAATATATATCTCTCTTTCACAAATCAACTCGATCATACAGCTTTCCCGCCTTGTACCGAGCAATATTGTTGAGGAGTTTGGGTAGGTCAGAGTCTGAGTCATCATAGTACCGCATGTGCTCAGGCTGAAGCTTAGATACATCCACGTCTGCGAGAGCTGCAACACCATCTGGCCATTGACTAATTGTGTGAAGCGCTTTGATTGCGCCCAAGTGGAACCAGCTGGAACACGGGTTTCAACATCAAGTTTCCTGCATCCAAGTGTCTGATGTAATGACTCACCTGGCAAGTACCACGAGCTGCTTCAAAAGATTCAAGTCCAAAATGGCGGACACAGTGGGCTCATGGCCAGCTAGCTCTTCCACGAGCAGGCAGGCGGTGATCCATGAGCTCTGTGATTCAAGTAATTTCAAAATGTGGTCCTGCACCTTTGCCTCGACCATAGCCTGTGCTCCCTCCACCCAGTGTGCAATCCCAACTAACATGCTAGTGGCCCAGTGAACATCATTATCATCACGGCCACTGATTCATATTAAATGAAAATCTGTTTAAAAAATAGATATGTATCACACTCACTCCAGGAGAGTCACAAATCGTTCGCAGCCTCCCTTTTCCACGATGGGTGGTGTGGTGCACTTATAACTCACCAATTTTCCCAATAGCGTGCGCGAAGAGAACTTTGCCACAAGGTCTGGTGACTCAACCATTTCCCAGATGTAATGGAAAACAGATGAATCTACCAGCGTTTGACGCAGCTTTCGGAATAAGTTTTCGAGGACAACTCCTCCATAATGAGAACCTTCGTTTTCCACGGGACATAATCCCACCTAGAGCAACACATTGCATAGGGCACAAGCTTGCACCAGAAAATGTCAACACTTACGGAAAGTATGATGAGTATATCTCCACCATCGCCGTCGAAAGCGGGCTGCCTCTATTGTTTCTGATGAATTCCTTTGCCTGGCGGTGATACATCCGCTTCATCAGCGGCTTTGCCACTGCATGAAGGTTGACCGTTGGACCGTCCCGGAGCAACGAGTTACTCTCCGACCACCAACTGAATATACTCGAGCGGGTGTCCTGTCGAGTCAAGGGCGGCATGGAAGGAAGGTGAAAGAGGGAGGAGGGCTGTGCGCTGTGTGACCGCGAAGCGATGTTTCGGCACTCATGATCATTTGTTAATTTTGAACTGACACCTGTGGGTGGGGACCGATAGAATGGCTTCTGAGTCGGCGTCCGACGAGGGACTTTCAACTGTGTCATTTAAATCCTTTGAACACATCGCGTACTCTATCAACGCTACTAAGGGATGCAATGCTGAGGCTCTGGTTGACTGCTAAGCAGGTCACTCAACACCAGAATAAGTAGGTCCCATCCTCGGGCCATCTTTCTCAGTCTCTTGGCAGCGTCCCATTCTCGACATTGTTTCCCTTCGGTGTCACTGATTTCCACCTGAACATGTGCCACATGTGCAGGCTAAGATTCCGGTCGAATACTAAATGGATCATTTCAGAGGAATAGTTGAAAATTTACAGTAACAAGCACCATCTACTTACGATACACCAGGCCATACTTGAATACAGCCCATCTATTTTGTTAATCTCTTGACAGAAGGCTTCCCATTCTTGACATCGTTCTGTACCATTTTACGGTCTACACTGGCAATCAACGATCTCAACCTAAACATGTGATCGGGAGCTCATGCCTGGGCCCTAGGCTAAGTAGATGGACGCGCCATAGAAATAGAAGTGGCCATATGTATATACGCAACCAGGCGCGTGTTGTAACAACTGCACCTGACTCCGTAACGCGTGACAACGCGTCCTCGATCCCATTCCAAGATTTCCTTCCCTCATGGTTTAGACGCGTCAAATGATTTTCGATACAAGAACAAGTACAAATACAACCAAAATACAGCTATGAACGTACAGATTAATACAGGCTACTGTTCTGGGAAGAAAGGGGACTTTGAGCAACCAGCGCAAAGCAGGCTGCCAGTTTCGAGAGCCATTTACCACCCATATCCGCCGTTTCCGCCGCCGTGACCGTGTTTTCCGTTGCCATCTCCTTTTCCATTATGGTCGCCACCCTTGTTGTGGTCTCCTGATGACTTAAAAGTAAGATTACTTATCCATCCACGGATGTCGAACAACTAACCTTTGTGGTCGCCCTTGCCGTTTCCCTTTCCATCGTGACCTTTCCCCTTGCCATTGTCTCCGCCGCGCGGATAGCTTCCGTGCTCATGTCCCTTGTCGCCGCCCTTTCCCTTGCCTCCTTTGCCGTGGTCCCCCTTGCCATCATGATCGTGGTCCTTCCCACCCTTCCCTGAGAACAAAATAAAATAAGTTAGTTTGGTATCTTGTCTCAGAAAAAAAAACTAACCGTGATCATTCCCATCATGACCGCCTTTGTTGTGGTCGCCTTAGAAAGAAACACGAAGAGTTAGATCCGCTTCACAGTTTCTCAGAAAGAAACTAACCTTTGTCGCCCTTTCCATTCCCGTACTCTCCCCCGCGAGGATAATGTCCGTGCCCCTTATCGCCTCCTTTTCCGTGGTCGCCCTTGCCGTGGTCACCCTTGCCATCGTGGTCGTGGTCGTTCCACCCTTGTGATTCCCTGAGAACAAAATAAAATAAGTTAGTTCGGTATCTTGTCTCAGAAAAAACACTAACCGTGATCATTCCCATCATGACCGCCTTTGTTGTGGTCGCCTGGGAAAGAAAGTTAGACAGGCTTCACAGTTTCTCAGAAAAACCAACCTTTGTCGCCCTTTCCATTTCCCTTCCCATCATCGCCGCCGCGCGGATAACTCCCGTGCTCATGTCCTTTGTCGCCGCCCTTTCCCTTGCCTCCCTTGCCGTGGTCCCCCTTGCCATCATGGTCGTGGTCGTTCCCACCCTTGTTGTGATCCCCTGAGAACAAAATAAAATAAGTTAGTTCGGTATCTTGTCTCAGAAAAAAAAACTAACCATCACCATTCCCATCATGTCCGCCTTTGTTGTGGTCACCTTAGAAAGAAACATGAAGAGTTAGATCCACTCCACATCTTCTCAGATACAAACCAACCTTTATTGTCGCCCTTCCCCTTCCCATCCTCTCCTCCGCGAGGATAGTTTCCGTGGCCCTTGTCGCCTTTCCCGTGGTCGCCTTTGCCTTCATGGTCATGGTCATGGTCCTTCCCCTTATCGCCTTTGCCGTGGTCGCCCTTTCCGTTATTGTCGTTGTCTTTCCCCTTTCCACCTTTATTGTGGTGTCCATAGCCATCGTCGCCGCGGGGATAGCGAATAATAGGGCAGCAGAGCTCGCCCTTGAGCTCGTGGTCGAGAGGGCAGATCCTGTGCTCGGTGCAGCGGCCCTTGATGCACGCATTTTCTTTGCGGCAGGGGCTGCAGTTCTATCAAACAATCGTGTTAGCACGTCGCGTTGGTCTCCGGCGAAACCAGGCCCACCTTGTTGTGGTCGACCTCCCCGGCTAGAGCCGCAGAGGAGACCGCGAAGATCGCGACGAGTGCCGCAACCGTGGCAGGTGTGAAACGCATTGGAGAGTAGGCTGAAGAGGTTTGGCTGGTAGGAGGCGAGGAAGAGCTGGATTGCTGGAGATTTGAGCAGAGAACGCAGCACCTTTATACCATTTGGGTGCTCATTCCAGGCTAAATGAAGGTGCGAAGGTGGAACACGACTTGAGCGCGTACGGTGCCAGATTCAAAATTATTCAGGACAGCTGTCGGATGTCTGCTATTGTAAAGGGAAATATTCAACGCGTGATGGTGCTGAAACTGTGCGACGGCACATTGGAGTGCGACTTGGTGGGTGGAGTGTACTATTTTGGAAGGTGAAATGTAACCGTAACCTCATGCCAGTACGTTCACTTACAAAATTCTGCCGCTCAAGATTTGAAAGAGGGAATATTCAGCCGTGAACGTTCGTGCCTGTGGCCTTGGGATGTTGCAGAGGAAACTGGCCCGGATGTTTATTTCTAGGTTTTACATTTTGGAAGGTAAATTAAACAGAACCCCTTGGGCGTCAATTAATTTGGGGAATGAACATCGCAGGAAGGATGACGCCAGGGCTTATGGGATGAATATAACTTCTAGACTTGCGCATCCGCAACGCAGCGGCAAGACATAGACACTGTCCAGTCGAGAAATAGTGACACTGTCCAATCGAGAAATAGAAGTAAATTTTTTCTCCAAGCTGAATATCCATACTTTCTCCATCTCAGCTGCCAAAGTGCGTAACTACCTGACGTACGAACTGCCGATTGGTGTTCGACAAAGCAAAATAAAAATCTGCGTAATTAATTAGTCCGGCTATTTGTATCAGAGTTATTGGGAACGCACTCTCGAAATGGGATCGAAATACGCTTGGACTGCTGCCGTTAATTAAATTCCATCGAGATCTTTGTGCGCTTTGACCACGATCAATAGAAGTCAGTGAGACTTTCAAGTCGCCCGATGTTGGATATGGTTGCACGTTCGTCGGTGTTGCGTGCATTGGATACATTACTTCCAAGGAACCCCGCTGTTTCGCAACTTGGTTCCTCTGGCCCCTGAAATTCCCGCTAGTCATCGGTCCGCACGCGTAAAATAACACTGACCGTTAAGTCGTTGCAGACCGGTGTAACCAGCGCATTTTGTGTCCAAGGATTTCTGTCAACTTAAGCCTGCACTGTTCAAGTCTTTCTCCTATACTGATTCTTTATCCAAATATAACTCACTTTGATTCATTCGTTTCGTGCTTGGTCATACTCCAAACTTAGGCCGGCGCTATGGTTTCTGGACATAAGTAATTCCAGGCTTTGCAAATGCGGGTGGTCCTCAATACTGACAGCTAGATGCGGACCTCCGCTCTCTCCGCCGCGGAAGGAGCTGTAATGACTTTGAACGATTATAATCTCGCAAATTGAAGTAAGTGTGGTATTCTTAAACGGGAGTTCCAAGTATAACTCACTACAGAACGCTTTGATTTATTTGCTTGGTCAGCCTCGTTAATTAGGTGGGCCGCCCACCGAATTAACGTGGGCGACAGAATGTCATTATTGGCAGACGAAGTTAGTGCTGTGTCGGCCGGCAAGGAGGGATGTCGGCATCCCGGACAGCAGGTATGAGGCGGTAAACAACGCTGGCAGGTCGAGGCATTTGTCCCAAGAAAGACAGAGAGAGATCCGATTTTACGAGTTCTCGGTTGAAGATTAAGCCGAAAGGTGTTCTTAGTAGCCAGCTGCTGCACTGGCAGTGACTCTGGAAAGGCTGAGCTTGGGGTCCTCAAGTTTGAGACCAGTTCTCCGCTGAATGTAAGAGCTCCGGGATTCCGCCACTTTTTGGCGAGAAAGCACTGAAGCTTGGAGGCATCCCTAGCGTGATCGAGTCGAGTCGGAGCCCATGCCGGAACGTTCCGCGCTTTGTTTGTCGCTCGTGTTCCAGCCAGATATGGTGCAGAAGGCTATTGCAGCTAGAGCGATGAAGCAAGATACATAATAATCCATGAATCAGCAGGAACTTATTTATTTAGTGTTGATTTTCGGTCGAAATGTGTATCGGGCTGCAGACTCGATTGGATAGATGTGGGTACAATACAAATACGCGAACGAAGAAGTCGAAGTTGATAAAATAATTGTACGCTGCTGAAGGCGTAAAATACCGCCACTGGCCGGCTACCCCTCCTCACCGACCACTGAACAAAACCCCGAGACGAATGATGTTTATGCCAGTTAAATCTGAAAGCCGCGTCAGAAAAGAATAAGAGAGCCACGCAGAAAAAAGAGAGAACGTGAAGGCGATGGACTCACTGTGATGATGCCGTTGTGGGTTGACCGAGGAAAGCTTAGCATTTAAGCAATGACGCAGCTGCCACTGGAGCCGGTGCCGCCGTCCTCGTTGACGGGGGGAGGGAGGTGTCCTCCTTGCAGACGACGCAGCTGCCACTAGAGCCGGTGCCGCCGTCCTCGTTAACGGGGGGGAGGACGACGTCTTCGATCTTCTTGGAAGTGGTGGTGGTGAAAGAGTCCATTCTTTGGAGGATGAGTGTGATTGAGAAGAGGTGGGCGAGTAGATAGGCTAGTCTGGGGAGGATATGAAAATTCGCTGGCCTTTTATATCTGTAAACGGTGGCATTGCATGCGTTGTAAGTGAGACCAACAAAGCAAAACGATCGTTCTGATTAACAATAAAAGAGGGAAGAGGGACCCAGCGAACAAAAGACGAGGATCGACGTCCAAATCGGGAGGACAATACTGTACATGCAAGACTCGGCGATCGGGTCGGGTACTATGCTTGAAGACTTGCACTGGTAGGTTACCTTTGGATGTTGAACGGATTGGTATTGCCAGAAAAAAAAGTATCGAGAGAGCCGATGGCAGTAAGCTAGCTTAAGCGCAGGGAGACCGTTTTTTTCTCCGTCGAGAGGCAGTATTCCGAGAGATTCCGAGTCGTAAGGGAAGACAATAGGTTCCAATCAATCAAACGATCGAAAGGACAAGATGGTTTTCGAAACATGGAATGAAAGGTCGACTTGTGAACGAGATGAGTCACATACAACATCGCCATGGAGCTTGAGGTCCAAGAGGGGTTGCGCTGCGGCTGAGTCGATTGGAGTTGTGAAGCCCAAGCTACCCAAGTTGAAATCATAACAGTTAAACAATGAGGGACGGGCCAATCAACATTTGTGGTAGTTCTGTGGGGCCTGAATCTTAGCTTGAGCGGTAACATGAACATGACGGCTGGCTCAGAGTTCAAGCGGCTTTGTTTATTGTACGAACTTCGCGTCCCAGCCACACATCGCCTCTTTTCTTCAAGTCGAGCTGAGCTTCCTTGTCAATTGATCTTGATTTGAGGGTGCTTTAGAAAATCGGAGGCGCCTGGATATCAATAATTTGGCGGAGTACAAGGATCGCCAAAGATATAATTGCGGGGTTACCACAAAGTTACCATCTTTGTCGACATGGCGGAAATTCTGCCCGGAGAATCGCAACGAATCCCCCAAGGTCCGCGGTTGCAATAATGATGAGCTCTGGCCTCAGTGGCCTGGTCCCAAGGCTAAGTAGATCGGCGCGCCATAGAACTGACCATATGTATATGCGCAATCATCGAAGTGGCGATCCTTCTCGGAGTACCCAGCGAATCTCAAAAATGCTGGGTCCGAGTCCGAGTTGGTCTGACTACGTCAGACTGCGGTTGGCCAGGGTTAATTTTAACTCTGCCTCGGTCACATCTTGGGTAAAAACCGGTAAAAAAAAAAAAAAAAAAAAATTATGTAGAAAATGCACGAGTTGTCTTCACGAGGCGGTGGAACCAACGTCCGAATACGACGGTGGGGGGAACGCGGGAATTGCAAGGGACTCCCGCTCGGTCATCGCCGACGGTACATGATGAGGCTCCGATGGTGAGCTAGGTGCGGATATCCTTGAAGAAGGTGGTGCTAACACCCGCCGCCCCTTCTCGCTGGAGCTTCCCGTGTAATCGGTTGGGTTTTGTTCCTCAAACGGCGTTGCGACCAATCCTGAATCTAACTCCTCCGCCAATGCTGGATCTGTCGGGGCCGGGGGTTACTTTATATATTTTGTTTCGTGAAAGATGATCGCCTAACCTGACGAATCGGCATGATTCCTGCGCCGGCGTATGCGCGCAAAAATCAGCACGGCACCGAGAAGTAGCACCCCTCCCAGAACGCCACCGACAATTGCACCTACGGGTGCTTTGCGATGGGGATTCGAGTCTGAAGACTGAGGGATGTACATGCTTGAATTGTGCTTTGAAACAACAGATCGGAAATATGTACATACCGGCTCAGTGGAAGGAGATGTCGATGACTCCTGGTGCAAATAATAAATCAGCAGCAGTCATCGATAGTGGATGTTCACTGACCGTTTTCGAAGCGCTATGCGACCTAGTTGCCGTTGAAGAACCTGTGGGTGACCCAGAAGGCGCCAATTTCTACCCCGCCAAAAAAAAAAAAGAAAAAAAGAAAAAAAAGAATCAGCCACGTCAGAAGCAGAAGTTGGACAAGGAGAAAGAAATAGCACGCACCGCTACCTCCTCGACGAACGCCGACCACTGAGTCGGGAGCGCCGTATCGGTGTTGCCCTTGTCCGTAATATACACCGCGCCCACTCCCAAGTTTGCTAGCTGCCCGACGACGCTAGTAAAGTTCGCCGGCGCATTGGTCAGGACCACCGATTGCTTGGACAGCGGGGTGGAGGCGCTGTCCAACAGCGACGCGGTGTCAAACGCAGAGTAGAGGTATTCGTACGTGTTGATCAGGTCGACGAGCGGAAAATAAGCTGCGTCAGCTGCGGTTGCGGGATCCAAAGTAATCTGTAATGAATCGTCTCAAGATTTGACGACAGAAGGGACAATAATGAATGACGGACGAATGTGAAGCCCACAGACTTGGCGTGCGAGATGTAGTTTTTGTACGTGTCAACCAGACCGCTTGTTGCAGAGACATGATCCAGGATAATTCCATCCGGCCGGTAAGAGCTATCAAACGCGGCGTACGCGTCGATGTATGGAATGACGGTCGAGGACGTCGCGGTGTCAACGTATCCCATGACAATCGTGCTGGGGTTGGTGGCGGGGCGAAGTGTTGGGATACAAGCGCGGTAGTTTGCGTTTGGCAGAGCGTTGCTAGAGTTCGGAGTGATGTCTGGGTTGATGATGATGTAGAAGTTTGTGTTTGTGTGAGCTGTTATACTGCCGAAAAGTCGAGGTTGAAACAAAACAAAACAAAAAAGCGGGGCACTAACGCAGTTGAAACAGACGACCACGCAGTGCAGTTGGTACCGGGGTCCAGTCGCAGGGGGAGGATCACCTGGATATTTTAGTCGACGAAGATTCAACCATGGCCGAAAGCTCATCACGCACCCCGAGACCTTGAACGAGCCTGGCGTTGAAGAAAAAAATCCCTAGAAAATGCCATGGATGCATGGATTGAAGTGGGGGAAAAAGAAAGTGATTCCGGCATGCACTTGTTATCTCTTGATTAATTAAACACTCGAGATCCTTACCATCTTGTTCTCACACCCCTTTTATTTTATTTGATGAATCAAATCCACCATCATTTGGTGTTTGCCTGAGAAGCTTGTGAGAAGCTGAGTGAGATCGATCATCGCTTGGCCATGCAGTCGGGAGAAAAAAAAGTCTAATATGAGCGCTTCTGGACAAATTTGGTCTCGAAATCTTTGATAAACTTGAAAAAAAAAGAATGGTCGCAAGTACATGGCGATGGCAATAAACAAAGCGTGAAGAGATCACTCTTTCTGCCAGTCATCTGGTTACCTGCCGCCAGTAGGCTTGGTTGCAGGTTCAGTTACTCGCAGCGGGCCCCAGCGGCTACATCATCTCTTGCATCAGGAGAGCGAGACACCGAGGCCGGATTTGTGATTTGTGCATCACATGGGTCATCGATTGACGGCGGAGAAAGACAAGACACGCCTGTGCCAGACTGAGGTAGGGGTTGAAAGAAAGGTTGACGGAGAGTTGACGGAGAGCAATGACCTCCGTCTCTAACAGGACCAAGCACTGTACACAGCCACCTATCATCTCTCCGTCTGACGACCTCCGCCAACCATTTTGTCCTCTCATGAGTCTCCCCAGCCATGTAGAACAGTCTACACCCAAACTAACGCGCTATGTGGTCCAAAGGTTTGGCCTTTTACTCTGATTCGATGTACTTACCTTGTCTATTCAGTTCCGATGTTCTCGAAGAATTGAAAATAAATGTTAAAGAAGAGAACTCGGATAAGGTCATTTGGTTCAAAGTAGGAGCCCTTTCATGTGTACTTCTTTCTGTGTTTCATTGGAATGAAGGAGCGCTTCCTTGACGAAGAAGAAATTGTCGAGCATGTCGTTGTAAGTATGCATTGGTCTTTGGCTCTATGACATAGGCATTGACGACGGTAAAGCACAATGAATCGCGGAAGGTATGCTGGACAATGCACCGCCCTCGAAATGGGTGGTACATCCGCATACGCTCCCCATCCTTTCCGCCTGGTGAGCCCATTGAATTAATCGACGATTATTATTTTATTAATTGGAGGCAAGGCGCGTTTATCCCACTGATCCCACCATTGCCGAACACGCCCCACCCGTCTGGCGCGCTCTTATTTTCTTCGCGCACAAATATACCCACCGTCTCGGACGCGCCCTCCCGAGCGAGCACGTCCACGGTCCACTCATACCCACCCACACCCCCGCCGGCGGTGGTCGTGCATCCCCCACCCCCGCGTCCGTGCAGGCGAAGCTCGAACAAGCGCAGGGCAAGCAGCGGGGCCAGCCGCCCCCGACGCAGGTCACCGAGTTCGTCCTGGCGCCGTACACGGGAGAGGTGATCAAGCCGGAGCAGATGACGTTCTTCCAGCGTGCGTTCTCCGTGATCAAGAGCCAAACCGCGGGTCCCTCGTACTCGTTCACCCTTGCGCGCGTGCGCCCCCCGTCTGCTCCCTCGCCGCCGTCCTATGTCTCGCCCACAAACACCACCCCTATGCCTTCACCGGTAGAGTCCACAGTGCCGCTGGCGGCACCAGTGGCGCAGCCACCTCTCCTGACGTTCCACGACCGCACACCAACAATGACAGTCAATACCATCACTGGTCTTATCGAAGTTGACCAGGCTGAAGAGGCGGCGCTCGGCGTGGACTCGAGCTTCTGGATAGCAGTCGCACTGACATATCTAGAATTCCTGCAGGAGAAGGAGGTGCGATAACCACCCGCTTGCCCGATCATCCCTCTCTGAACTTATTCTTTTTTTCACAGAGCTATCTGGCAGCTCTGAGTGAGTACTGATGTATCTGGGAGAAGAATGTATTGCGCGCGCTTCGATATGTACGATTTAGCAGCCATCGAATATATTTATTGAAGGTACTCTCCTAGCGCCACCGATTGCGATGATTGAGCTCCTAGATGTCGTTCATATTCCAGCTGGCCCCTATACGATGCCCTTGGCGTAACTTGTCTTCAGCCCCCACCATCTATGTTCGCTGAGGCAGACGACCAAGAGGTGAATGTGCTGCATCCGCTCGAACTGGAGGGCTCGCCCTCGGAGAGCATGGCGAATTCGCGCATGCCCAGCATCGATCTGGAGCCATCCGCGTCCCCCTCGCTCCCCGCGTCCACAGGTACTACCCACTTTGAGCCCCTCGGCGACGACGATGTGTACGATGTATTTGACCTCGAACTCACTCTGGGGGCTGGCGGCAAGGTGCGCTAAGATTTGACCTCCTCTTGCGTGATGCTCATAAACACCGCTGCAAAACAGGAAACTGGGATCGACGCTCGGTATCGGAGTAGCGACTCGTCCAGCGGGCGACCGACATACAAAATCCAAAAGAAGACCAAGGCGCACTTCCTGGGCAAGAAACACATGACGGTCGACGTAACGCGCAGCCTCGCCTGGGATTCCATAGCCGGCACCGCGATGCACAACGGCTCCAAAGGATACGGTGCGTGCTTTCTTCTCTTTACCACCATTTTATTTGTTTAGAATCCCTAACAGTGAACGCCTTCTCTGCGCGGGACCAGCCCTCGCGCAGTGTCGCGCTGAGCGCGACCAACTCCGTGCTCTCCAGGACTTCGTTTGGGGGTGTCATCGACGTCTCCAGCGTGTGCGGCTCCTACGACCCGAGCCACAGCCCGCACCGCGAGACGTCCGCGCACCACTTCTTCACGGTCAAGCTCAACGATGCTTGTGTGCCGGACAACCCCAAATACAAAACCAAACTCAAGCCCGCCGCCGTTGCAGGCACGCGGAGCAGGCGCGGCGCGCGCCAGAAAACACCACTACCAGTAGCCGCACACGCGCCGGCGACTCACAAAGAGTACACGGGCGGAGGTCACTTTCTCCTCGACGGAGCGCCGCGCGGGCGCAGCGACCTCGTCTCGACGCTCTACTGCACGGGATACGAACAGCGCCCGTACGCGCGCGGGGGGGACATCATCGTCGCCGAACTCCGCGTCCGCCCCGTCCCTTCCACACCCAGTGCCGCGCCCCCGCCAAACGGGTGGGGGCGCTTCTTCAAAGAAAGGCATGCGAGCGTGCACGTCGCGCGCCGCGGGCTTGACGCGTGCATGACGGGCCCACACGTGCAGATGCTCGTCCCCGAGGCTGAGGCGGGGAAGCGCGCGGTGCTTGCGCACGGCCAGGCGCTCGAGATCGTGCTCGCGGCTATTAGCACAGCTTTACTTGCGCTCGAGCACGATGGCCTGGAGAGCAAGCGCTGGGCATGGCTTTTGCGCGGCCCACCGCGCCCTATGCCGATGCTGGCGCTGGGGCCCGGGCCCGGGCCCGCGTCACCTGGATCGGAATCGGACAATCCTGGGCTGGCGTCGCCCGACGGCGACGGCGAGGGTGATAGTGCGCTCTGTGACTCAGACGACGACTCACAGGGCCCACCGACCGCGGCGTTCGTGCGACCCTCGGTAGGGGGGCTGTTCGTGCTGCCCAGTCGGAGCATCGATGAGCGGCGCAGCTACGCTGTGCATGACGGGGGCTCGCGGTCGGGGGAAGGCCCGATCGGGAATGAGAGCGAGCAGGACGAGTGGGTTCCCGTGGACAACGCCGCGCCCGGGCCGCCTCCGCCCGCACACTTGAGGTCGGAGTCCCCCTTTCGTGCGGCGGCCGCGGCGTGGGCGCGCGTCGTGCCGGAGCGCAAAGGCAGCGGAAGTAGCGGTGTCGTGCTGGCGCCGGAGTTCAACGGCAGTGTGGGCGTCAGACCAACAACATCCCCAGGACGCAAGGGTAGCGTCGTCGGCTCGGTGCGCACGGTCGGGAGTGGCCCTACGGGGACGCTGCGCATCGAGGCGGAGCGCAAGGGTAGCGTCGCGTCGGAGCGCTCTATACATGTATCTGGTGCCCCAACACTGCGCGGACTCGCCCCTGGATTGCAGCAGCATCTGAAAGCGGGAAGCTGGCCGGAGAAGCATCGGCGGAGCGTGGTGGTGCTGGAGCGCAAGGAGTCTTCGCTGTTGGGGCATGGGGCGGAGCGCAAAGAGGCACTTCCACTTGGGCCGCCGTCAACATTCCCGCGCGTGTGGGTGGACGCGCATGGGCAGAATGGCGTGCAGGAGCGGGATGAGTATTATTCGTGATTGCTCATTTGATACCTTTTGATACCCTACTTTGCCTTACACGGCTAGTCTCTCTTTCAAACCCTCTCCTCATTCCTTACTCACGGGCTTTCTGTAAACATGTTCCGCGGTGCGGTAAAATAAATTATATCATTCGTTGGGCAAAACTAGTGAATGTGCACTCTCTGCGCTGTCGTTTTCGGATTCTGTGGAGTAAAGACTCGGAGGCAGAGCGCTTCAAGTTGTTGTCCTCCGTTTTGCTTAAGATGGGTTTGTGAACAAAAAGCACAAGAGACACTGCGTGACGGGATAATATCCACGAGTGGATGTACCAGGCCACTACGCACAGGCTTTGCACCGCCGATTTTAAGCTTAGGTTTCCGCGCCAACGAGGCTTTCGCCGCGAGCCGTTTCTGTAAACAAATATTGGTTCATGATGGGTTTCAAAGTATTTGGAACAAACCATCAACAAAAATAATCTGCTCGAGTTCGGGAACTGAGGGTAGCGTTGGTTGTCCCAGAAAAGAGCGATGAAACCTGGAGGTGAATGTATCGTCCCAGTCTGCGCTGGACTGGACTGTCTTTGCTTGAATAACGGGTCCCATGAGTCGGTCAACAGTTTGGACAGCCGTGGGGCGTTTTTCCGGCAATTCTTCCCAGCAGTCTTGGAGAAGGATCCAAAGACCATCCAATCGTGGAGTCCCGGAACAAGACGAGGGTCGCGAAGGTCGAAGGCCGTCAAGCACCGCCTTAATTACCGCACCGTCAGTGCGCAATTCCGGAAACGGATGTTTTCCCGCCAGCAACTGTCGCCAAAATGACATTAGCGATCACAAGGACGGAGGTGAAAAACACAAGTGCACCTGATGCGCGACGCAGGCGAATGCATAAATATCCGAGCGTATATCATTATGTTCTCCTCGGTGCAGTTCGGGTGCTTGATAGCGTATTGTACCCCCTTGTGCACGCTGAGAAGAACTGATAAATTTTCGTGAAGATATTGTAGTAATAATAGAGGAGAGGCCGAAATCTGCTATACACGCCCTGAACGAGGGAGTTACGAAGATGTTCTCCTATGCAAATGTTTGAGGGAAGGGAAAAACGACCATAGAGAAAAATCAACCACACACTGCCTTCAAATCGCCGTGCACAACATCCTTGTCATGTAGATATCGAAGTCCGAGCCCTACATCCAAAATCTGATGTGAAAGATCATTCTCAGCACGATTCAGTCACTGCAGAAAGAGGCACTTGCCCAAGAAATCAGACGATCGGTGTTATACGATACTTTGGATTCCGCTAATAATGCCTGGAGGTTCCCATTTTCCATCCATGGAGAGACTAGGCAGAGCCTGTTCTGGAGATGGTACAAACCAACAAATGGAAGGAGGTTGGGGTGAGAGAGTTGGCGCCAAATGAGCGCTTCTCGGCCAAACTCCTATGCAAATGTCAGTGCAAGATTACTCCGTGAAAAAAAAAAAAAAGGTTTTGTTTGTTACCTTCAGCACCTGGTCGGTGTTTCGTTTTCCGAACACCCTCATCATTTTAATGGCGACGTCTTGACCGCCATGCAATCCCTTATAAACATCACTGAATGACCCGCCTGCCAAGTGTTCCCCAAGTTCAAGCCCCGTAAGCATACAGCATCGAGGATGGAGCCCCGAGTCGCCCGAGAGCTTTATTAGAGCCTTGAAGAGCCTGCGCCTATTCGTTGTCGCGAAATTTGAGTCATAATCTAATAACTGACAATTTTAGGTTAACAAGTCATCTGTACAACAAAGTCCACCAGAAATTTTAATTACATCTTGCAAGAGATCCAGAAGCTGTTGAGCAGAGGCACCACGGCGGGCCAGAAACTTGATGTACGATCCTTTTTTGTCCTGAAAGAGCTTGTCCAGCCAATGAATAATGGCGTACATGTTGCAGTCATTTACACGTTGAGGGATTGACCTGAAAAAACTGTGCGCAGAGACGTGCTGGGAGCCGGAGCCGTAGCCGCTGGGTGACAAGAGCATTTCAGTAGACCCTGCGGGGGAAACGTGCCCTGTCGACGAAATATGCTGCCCATGGGGGTATCCAGGGTAAGGGCCGAAAGCAAAAGGTCCATGGTCAGGCGTCGCGTACTCGGGCAACATGTAAGATGAGTCGATGGAACTGGCGACAGAACCCTCGGAGGAGCGCCGAGGTACCTGGGCCCATTGTTGGAGGGAAGGAGTGCCCTCAGAGGTTCGTCGAGGCAGCGCAGGGGACCACTGCTGGTGAGAAGTAGTGGGATACGAGGCTTGCACGGGGGTATAGTTGGCGATGTTAGGGTCTTGTTCTTGGCCAAGAACGGCAGATGTGTCGATTCTAATATTGTAGTCGCCCGCGGGCACCGGGTCCTCCCAAAGTTGTTCGGGATACGCAAAATGCGAGGGAAAATGGTGGGCCGGACCCTGAAATAACTCCTCCGCTGACGCGTCGTGTTCGTCCGAACTGTACCCACGAGGCTGGATTCATCGCGAGATTAAGAAAGTATAATTTTCAGAGGTAGAAGATCGGCGCACGTAGTGGTGGTACCCCGACATGAAGCGAGGCAGCGATGCTGAAGTGTGGATATGCAGCTTGGCGGAATTGCCTATAATGGACGATGAGGTGTTGAACGCCAGGATAGAGCTCTGAGGAAGTGGTGGTGGGAGGCTTTGCTACGATGCTGAACACTGGCAATGAGTAGGGCGCATATAAGTACTCTGAATACTCACTGCTTTGCCGACATCTTTTGACAAGAAAAATCTTAAGACGAAGGGCGGCGGTACCCCCGGGCTGTGCATACTTGGGTTCCCGACGCGACATGATTGTTTAATTTGTTTCCACGCGATCAAATCAGTGAGATCAAGCTGGAATCCGATAAGGTGGGTACACCGGCATTCAAACCGGCGACTAAGGGCCGGTTAGTTAGTCCGGCCGTCAGGCCGGAAAAAAAAATTTGACCACCCAAACTATGAGGGGAAATGGGCTCCTGAAGTACCAAAAACATGTTTTAATGTGCTTTCAGGCAGTCAAAAATCGTAATCTTGGTGTTCATTCGTTTTGCCATTACACATTCGTATATGGTACAAGGGGGTACGGAAAAAAAAAAAAAATACCTTGGGCCGTATTTTTTCAAACCGACCCTTTCCTCTGACCCTCCCTACCACGTGACGTCCAAATAAGGCAATTTGACACGTGGAGCCTTACGGAAAATGCCGCCAGCGGTTGAAAAAAAGCAGGAAATAAGGTTGAACGACCACAGATAATGCCAAATAACTTAAATCCCTCACTCCGATTAATAGCCACATCAGAATAACTTTTGTTACCTATCCCCAACTTCAAGTTCGCAACATCGAATATCAACCAGACGACATCTGGGAAATCTACTCTGCTACACCGTGCAATATAGAGTTTTGTAGAGTGATAGAGCCATATACATGTCCCCTAAATGTAGTGGCCGCGCTTAGAATATAGAGCTGTATAGAGCCGGGTAGAGCATTAGAGCGTTCACGCGATAGAGCTGTAGAGCAGCGTAGAGCCACATAGAGCGATGTAGAGCATGCATTTCTACCAATGACGACAACCCGCTTGCGTTGTTACTCAGGCTTGCCCTTGATGTCAGGCATGGAAAAAGGAAAGCTCGATAAATTGCACAATATGTAACATATAGTTTCTATGTACCATTACAGGACACTGCAGAAAATCTGGCAAAGTTGAAAGGCGTCGACGATGCGGCTTGAAGCTTGGCAGCTTGACGGCTTGATGAAAGACTTGAACGGAATGTGGAGAGCGAACATGACTTGTCGCGATCAATTGAAGCCTGTGTTAAGTTGATAGCCTTGGAATTTGAAGGAAGAGCCAGCTTGCGAGGCAAAATCGGAACTTGAAGGGCAAACTGGCTTGCGGCAAAAGCCAGAGGTCAACTTGAAGAGACTCGGACACTACTAGTAGTTGAGGTCAGCTAGGGAAGTAGTATCTTGAGGGCGGGCCGGCGGCTCAGAACAACTTGAAGGAAAAAAGTCCGTATGTGAGGGGGGAAAGTAAGCAGTCGTAAGACAGTTTGAGACCGGGTCGTCGTTTTATGGCTCAGGCGTTGTTCGGTTGCGCCGTCGACGGGTCTGGATCAGAAGTCCGCACGGCACCTAGAACTGTAGTAGAGACCGTAAATATATAGAGAGCCACATAGAGACCGTGGATGTACTGTAGAGCACTGTCTCCAAGGCAGATGATGGGTCTCTACAGAGCTCTAAAGAGAGTCTTCGGCTCTATCGGGCTCTACGTAGACACCGCCACCTCTACCGCGTGGACCTACCTCTATCCGCCAAAAACAGATTTGCAGATGGAGTTCTGTTTTGCTGATGTAGTTGGGAAGCTCAGAGCCGATATCTGTGGCATGGTACCTCAGTAGATGCATATCTGCTTAATCCCACTGATTCTAAAGCCCATATAATATTTTCGCCTCATGTATACCAAACCTGGGTCAATAAGTATAGCTGTTATCAACTGAATGGACTGCTTCCCAAGGGGAACAGTGGAATTGGGGACCAGTAGTAAACCCACCTTGACTTCAGGCATCTCAAACATGGTCATATTTCAACACCTGGAGACCCTGGGACCTCGTCCGAGCATATTTATAAAAATCCATTATTTTTTTTTCCCGGCCTGACGGCCGACCCACCCTCCCTGCCTTAGGTCTCGGCTTGTCCGGCCCGCACCCCCTTGATATGGTATATGTTGTAGTCTTGTTTGATACAAGCTTCCGCATATTCTTGAGCATCTTCGTCAGTCAAATATGACCTCTAGTGATGAATAGCACACTCCAGGTGGCCATACGGCCCATTTTCCTTGCATCCAGGAGGTTTCTAGTAGGGTGCAGAAGTCCGGCAACTTAAACACGTGAGAAATTGCCATATACGGAGCGTGGGAACCGTTACGTTAGTTGGTTAGTCTTGGTTAGTCGGCCCTATATCTTTTTTTTTGAATGCCGGTGTACCCTTGGATTAATGTCCAAAATATCCAGGAAACCCAACTCTTTGACAGATTCAGGCTAATTGAGCAAGTTGGCACCAGAGCCACACGACAATCATTGAATCAAAAGTATGAGGGCAACAGAGCACACCCGTGAACGAAGACCCTGAGAGACGGCTTGGAGACCGCCGGCGGGAGGCACAGAGAGAACATTTGAAACGCCAGGATCCAAGGGCGCAGCTGGGCGCAGAATACAAGTCAAATGCAAATATTGAGGAAAGTCCGATGGAAGGAATGGGGCGACAGCCTAAGGTCGGGGCGTCGGGGCTTTTAAGTTTTAGCGCTCGTCGGGCAGCGCGCAACATATAGAGGCGGAGCTGTATTTGTTTGAGTGACCTGTGACCCAAAAACAGTCCCAACATGGAAGGTCGCGTGGCCAAAGCGGTCACGGTGCACCTGCATTCGACTCCGCCAGTACTCCGCCTCCATCATGTCTGTTCAACTGCCTTTCCGATTTCTTTTTGCTGATCTGCGTGTAGTCTTCGACTCTGGGGAGCAGAACGCTGAGCACCTCCTCCCGTACTACCTGCAAGTAAGCCGGGCCAAATCTGCCCTGTCCTGAGTCTGAGCATTACTCGAGGAATACCACGGCCTTCCAGCGGTGATGCAGCTCGCAAAACGATACCGCGGTGTTGCATTTTTGTGGGAGCACCGGTTCTACGGCAACTCCCTCCCCTTCCCCGTCAATGTGACTCGACACTGTCAGCCCATACGGCCATCACGACGCTAATTCTTTAATGCAGGACAATACCACTGCGGCTCAATGGAAATTCTTGAACACAGAACAGGCTCTTCAGGACGTGGTATTCTTTGCCGACTCGTTTCCTAAGACTGCGGAGCATGCAGCGAACGCATCCTCGAGCCATCCAAGCAACCTTCCGATTCATCCATCCGTCGTGCCTTGGATATGGCTTGGAGGCTCTTATCCTGGGATCAGAGGTGCTTTGCTTCGCCAGCGCAATCCCGAGACTATTTTCGCTACTTGGACGTCTTCGGCGCCTGTAAAGGTGATCATGACGAGCCGCTCTATCCTGTTGGCGTTTTCTAAACCCCGGTAGGCACAAGTGGACATGTCGAGCTATTACAAAGCTGCGGAACGAAGCCTCACCAGAAACTGTTCTGCCGACTGGGTCGCTGTTACAAAGTAAGGATTGAGATCGTCTCGATCTATTGAAAATGTATCCACTCCCTGTAGATTCGTCGACGATACCCTCAATGGCTCGGATGAGACGCTCAAGATCGATGTCAAGTTTGACTTGCTCAAGGCACGGCTGAGCGGCCCTGGCCGAAACACGAGGGGTGCAAATGGCCTGACGAGACAACGGGCAAATGCGACTAGCAACGTCAATGCTGCAACCATTCTGATGGATCCCCTGAATTTCTATCAGGTATACTTGACCCACTATGTATTGCACGGGGAACTAATGTTCACGGCATTCGTCGGATAGTACCACGGCATCCAAGACTCCCTTCTCCCTTTCTGCAACCTTCTGGAAACTCAGAACTTGACCGCAGAGCCCTTCGAAGGCGGTATCGTTTCTGCACATGACGTCAATGCTGCGTTGGACGCTTTCATGGTGGCCCTCGGGGAACTCGACTACGATTCCATCACCGGTAACGCCGACGATCCTGTGTAGGATCGCTCCTGGATGAGGCAGTACTGCTCTGAATATGGTGCTCTACCCTTCTTCCTCCGCGCTTTTAACCAATGATATCATCAGCGCGGAGATCCAGCAACTCCGCTGCCGATCGAGACTTCCTTCCTTTCGCTCGAGCTATTCCAGCGGCAATGTAGCGAGACCTTCCCCGACCTGCCGTCTTCTCCGCAGGTTCAGTTGGTTAACAAATATGGCGGCTGGAACATGAAGCCCTCAAATATTTTGTGGACTAACGGAGAATGCAAGCGATCCAATTCATTTATTTTCTAAGGTTAGGCACCGACCTGGTCACAGTTGATCCTTGGCGCACCATGGGTCTCGCCTCCATCGAGTCAAATTCTCCGGAGCGCAAACCCACAGTATCTGTCCCACCGTGAGAAAGAATCAACCGGATTTCAGACAAGGGCACTGATCTGTTTTCCTCGAGATGCAACTCGGCCGCTCCGGGAGACTCGTTTTTCGGTCTGACGCACTCGCAAATGGTACATGTGTCCGACATGCGGGTTCTCCTTGTCCCAGGCTCGAACCATTCCGACTTTAAGACCGTGGGATTCTACAGCACTGTGGCTCAGGCGCCGTTTTATACAGGACTGGGTCTGTTCCAGCTGGCGCTGGGACGAGTGGTTACCTTGTTTCCACAGTAGCAGCGTTGATATGTAATTTTCATGTCTCGAGCGAAGACAAAAGGGTTCTGGTTTGGTGCTATATGAGGCTAGTAGGTGTGCGGAGATGACACAAAGGCAAAAACCCTGCAGTGATTTTTATTTGTGCCAAAATTGTACTGCCACATCCGTGCGAAACTTAGAGTCCAACGTCAGCCTGTTCAGCCTCATTCGAACCATGAACGATACTTTTGAATTTTGTGTGGGGCTTTTGAGCCAAAAAATCACAGATAGATGAACCTCAGACGACTACTAAAGAAATTTAAATTTGCGAACGTAGTCTCTCGTAGACAGACGCTACAACAATATTAGTGCTCGTGCCTCGCATATTTGCGAACGTGCCTGGAGAGAAAAGAAAAAAGATTAATTATAAGCAGCTCGGTTCAATAACTGAAACTTCGATCGGTGGTGGTTTGGTCCGAATAAAATCAAGTGCCGTTCCAAATTACCGTCATGAGGCCGACGGCGAGGGGGTTCAGCTGGTGAAAATTCTTTGCGACAGTGTTCGGTAGATGTTCAGCGAAGGAAGAAATTGACATGTCATCTTGATACGTATAATAGCTACTCTTGGAAATCTCCTTCCATCGCATCTTGAGCAATTTTCACGGTTTTCTTTCTTGAATTGTGCTGTTTTGTTGCCTGGAATCGGTACTAGGAATATATTTTCAGACAACCTTTGATCAACTCGGTGATTGCCGACTCGGGCCGTTGTTTTCAACCACATTCATGTTCAACGTCAATGTGAAGGCAAGCCTGGCCATTCCAGCGCTGAAGGCATCTGTCACGCTTATAGCTCCGATTTCTAAAGGACCGGACGTTTATAGACTCTCGAGGCCCTATTTGTATTTTTCAGCTATTTTCACTCTCGCCGTGCGCCGAAGATCCTTGGATCTTGGCACCTTCGAAGGCAGGTTCTTCTCATCGAGATAATCAGTATGTTCCATGGTGAGGAAATGGATATAAACACGCGTTGTAATTAGACACTCCGACGACCCGATAACCAAACCCAAAAGCGACTGAAATTGGTCGTTGCCTAATGCGCCTCACAGGTGAAAGAGTTGGCAACGTCGTTGAAGCCGACAACGGTCAGCGCATTTATCGTTCCGTTGATGAATTGGGATTTCCCGGTGCATGTCTTGGAACTAAAGAATGGGCGGGGGAAAGCATAAAATTAATATTGCCACTGCAGCACGCCAGAAGAACAGGCTTACGCGAAAATAGTGCAATCTACACCAGCGACGCTAGAGACGCTGCTGACATCTTTGGCCTGGCCGTTTGCAGACAGGTCCGTGCAGCCGACAGGCAAGGTCGTGGCCGACCAGATCAAGCAGTTGCCCAAGTTGTTGTTAATGCATGTTGTAAAGACCTGGGACGGATTCAGATACGGAGTGTCTGTGAATAAAGACTAGTAAAGACCTTGACAGCATCCGGGACGGGGCCGACAATGTTGGCAGAAGGCCCATCACTGGCAGTCGCAATGGCCGGTGCGGCAGGGGCGCGGATAAGGGAGGAGGAGGCGAAGACCGCGTTAAGGAGAACAAAGAGAGCGAGGGCTTTGGACATGGTGAAGGATGAGAAAGAAGAAGATTCAAGAATGAAATGATGATATGCTCAGAGTACCATGCGCGCCTTTATACGAGAAAGTTGAGTCAGATGTTTGACGTTGGGCTTGCTTCGACCCCGAGTATCGAACGATCTCTGAAACCGTAAACGTGTGATCGGCGAATGCTCATGCGTGAGAGACGCGGCGGTTGTACAAAGTTCAAAGTTGTCTCGATGTGCCAGTGGGACGAAGAGCATGCATTCCACGAGCGCGGCGAGATACGCAAAAATTCTCGCATCTAAAAAAAGCAGGGTTGCTCATGGCGGCTTTTAATTGAGCACTCCGGGAATGCTTGGTCTGGTGCCCAGGTGCTGGTCCAGAAGTGACCGCAGAATGATGGGCGATCAAAGCATGAACAAACAGACCCGTTCTTTGCGCACTGCTTTGCGCATGTCTGCGTTTTACATCGAGCGTATCATTCCGTGCTTGCTACAAGTTAGGTATCATGTTCATTGTTCAAACCGCCGTCCCCTCGAACAGCATACGCGAACATGTCACATTTGCAGACCAGCGCGGTAGTTGCACGCCACATGTCGACATCGCGATAGCCGTCGGTCTCTTGGGGGCGACTCATCATGATCTACTCTGATTGACCCCGTTCAACTCCCGTCGAAACGACGGCCGTGCCGGTGTGCCATCAGCTCGGGATTCTCAACCGAGCCAGTATGCTTCCGAATTTACTCCATTTTCTGTTTCTCCAAATGTCCTCCCATATATCTCCTCATTTGTCTCTCGTTCCTTTTGCATTTATTCCTCCGTATCTCTATCCTTATAACTGTTTTTTATTTTATTTTACTTTTAGGAGGAATAGATTGCTTGCTGATTCGAGCCCCTGTCCCGTCTCCTTCTCCCAGCTCAAGCTCTCCGTCGAAAACCATCATGGTAACACCTGAAAAGTAACACTGAACATTGGTTTGCGCATAGGAAGCCATTCATCTGGAAAACCCTACATGCCTACAAGTTACTTTGAGCTATTGAATTCTTGCTAGCGCAGACTCGCCCTTGGGTGGCCCTTGGTAACGTTCTGGGAGGTATTTCCCCCCCAATCGCGGATAATGAAGATACCGAGGTACGATTCATAGCCCATCTACATATAACTACGGTCCGGGCTTTTTGCGTTTAGAAAGTATGTCCAGGGTTGACTCATGTCGCTGCCTCATCCTCCAGGCAATTTCGTTCCTGCTGTTCACTGTGGGGTTACTCCTCTTTGGGGCACGTGTGAGTCCAAATAAATAGTATCTCTCTGTTATACCTGGAAATTTCCCCCGAAGTTTCACGCGATTCTCAGAAGTTTAGAGCTCACAAGATCCCCGCCCGTTGAAGGTTTCGTCAAGGCAGCCCATCGGCGACTGGCGAATTATATACTGCATGATGTCGTTGGGATCCTCATCCGATCTATTTTCCGTAACACGGAGTTTGGGGGAGGGTATGTGGCGTTTTCCATGACGTACATGGAGAGCGTCCTGATTCATTATCTTCTTTTGAAAGGCACTCCGGCACCATCGGCTTGCACGAAGTGTATTTTTACGTCCTCGATGTCCCTGTGACTCTCTAAGTTGCTTCGTATGGCCCGTTCGCGCTGGCGCCCCGGGATCACGAATTCGAATAATACCTAAGGATTCCAACCAATTCCAACCCAAATGCACTTTTACGGCTAGTCTCGAAAAAATGACCTCCATTCAGGTGACGGTCTCCATACTTCACAGCATTATTTGTCCTTTAAAGCCTAGGGAACACCTATGAAGTTCTGAAGGTGATATATCGCTGCGGGTGCCATCGCCTAAAATGCTTCGAAGAGTCGTCATTGCTCAATATTCTTATGCTCATTTTGAAAATCATGTTCGAGAGTTGACCCTGAAACGGACGCCAAATGGTGTCCAACTAGTCGTTTCTATCGGGCTGCTTTCGGGTTCATGTTTACTTTCGGTTATGCATTCGCTCCATCTTGAGCGATCACGCAGTTGGTGGTCTAAAAATGTCTTTTGGGTGAGTCACCTCCACGTGTCGCCTCATAGCTCCAATCCCCATGCTGTATTCTTTCGACCAATCCACAGGTGCCATAGTAGTTAAGGAACTCGCCTCAGAATCTGCAATAGAGGAGCCGAGAGCTCCAGTTGCGGAACTTCCACTGGAGCCGAGAACTCACCTCGACGGACTCCAGATCCCAGCGAATTTTGTTTTACCGTCTCTTGTTTCTGTTCGAGTCGATGCTGTCCGTTGTAAGTTCCAATGCATCTTCACAGGTCCTCTAACGGATAGACTCTATGCCAGCCAGAGAAATGAGGAAACGGCCGGAACACTATGAGAATATGAATGTGCGTTTCCCCCCCGGCAGTCCCGCAAATCACGAGGCGCTCCCGGCGCACCTCAAGCTGGCTCTCATCTTTAACCAATGGTTGCCGAACCTATTCTTGTTCAGTTACTTTGTCCAGGAAGAAGACGGTGAACTCCCGAAATTTGTGTTTATGTCTTCTCTCCTCATCTCATCCAGTACCAGCTCCAGAAGACATCGTGGATGATTGCATCTGGGCACTTTCACTGTTTATTCGTCTGATGGAGGAATGCTCTGAACCAGTCCTCCGGGCTGCAGGACATGTCATACAAAACAGCCATCACAGATATGCAACAGTGCGCCCATAACAACCATGACTATTTACTTTCGGTTTGACATGGTCGCCTTTATTCAGCTTGTAAATGCTCGGTCGAAGATAGCGCTGCATCTTCTGTACGTTTCCCAACTTTTTCTGGTCCCCTATCATCTACGAGAAACAAAAATTTGCAGTTCTGTCAATCGGGCACATGAAGCTATTCCGTATACCAAAGCTTTGGTCGATGAGGATTGTTCGCGTGGGGATGAAGTTTGGTTGAACCATCCGTGCGTTTTATCCCCATTCGATGTCTCCAATTGCTTAGGTTGACTAGGACGCATTTCGCACTCCATGGGGAGACGTTGGTCCTCAGTGGAACTGACGACAACGAGGCAGCAAAAATGCTACGTCGAGCGATGCTTGGCCTGGAGTCTGTCAACCCGGGCCTAGATGGTTTGTCCCTGCTGATCAGAACCCGGGATTTTCTGGCTCGAGCTCTTCGGAAGATCGGCGCGGATGACGAAGCCAAACCTCAGTGGGTCAAACAAATCGTATATTCTCTTTCTTTGATTCCTTATGCTATCAGTGAAACTTGGCTGATCCACTGGTTCCGCAAGAACCCTCACTTTATCCCCGACAACAAGATAAGACATCTTCTCCCTCCTGGTCCAATCCTCGAGGGACTGGGTGGGGAGACATGGTTAGAAAACCGCAAGCAGACCTTCAAAGCCGACCAACGTCTCGCTAAAGCATGTCGAACCTGTGGCGCCAGAGAGCCTCTCGTAACGCTTTTCCGGTGCAACAATTGCAAGTACATTTATTATTGGTAAATATTCTCTCAAGTCTCAATTCCACTTCAAGTTGAACTTTTTTGTCGCTCAGCTCTAAGGAATGCCAGAAAAACAACTGGAAACACCACAAGTATGTCCTATTGTCCACTGGGACAGCTGATTTCGCTGAACTCTTCATTCAGAGTCCCATGCCGGTATGTCACATCATGAAGACTGAATAGCCCGCTATTCACTTTCGCCGTCAGTGAAATGACTGAGACACAAGAGAATATAGAACGGATGAGCCTGATCGATTCTGCCGGCGCAAAACGCAACGCAGATTGGAAACTATGGTGCAATTCGAACCATGACGCAACCGACTTCGGGTTAATTCACGCTCTTGGCCTCCACCGCAACCCAGAACGTGGACAACCCACATTGTGTTCAAGCATGTCGTGTATGTACCAACAGCAACCAATCCCAGACACAAGTTCCGTGTCCTCTCGTGTGGGGTTTTTCGCATCAAGGATGTCCTCCGTGATGTGGAAGCGATTATGGGATTGGATCTCGGTGAAGGCCAAGAATACCTGGATAGTCTGGTCCATGAATTTGAAGATGGGCGTTTAAATATCCCCGTTATGGACCTCTCTTTTAGCGAAGGTTTACCGGTGTGGCTTGGCAGCTGTGAGTGTTCAGTCCCTGAAGCTCTAAAAAGTTATTAATTTTTTTTTTCAGCTGGCACAAGCATTGATAGTATTCGGGCAACACCTTACGACCCCGACTGGCGAAAACGGTTCAATGTCGGTCCCCCGCCTAAACCAATGCAGCTAGCAAGCGGTGCGCAAGATGTTGAACATGTTTTCTGAGTTTTTTGTTCTCGATGCATACACTTATTTATGTGGAAGTTGAAATAAAAGAGGTCAAATTGAGAATTTATCAGATTCGTGCAGCAACACCGTTGAGTCAACTGCGAGCCTTTGATTTCCGGACCGCTGGTGCAGTTATTGAAGTTAGTCGGCTCTACCTCACCTGCCTATCGCGTCGCAGCTGTTGTGACTCTCTCGGAGTTCAAGAACGCAGCTCGTGCCCATCAATCAACTCTTGGTGCAGTTATCAGATTCTTCGAGTCTCCCAGTAGGGTCCGTCATATGCTCATACATAATTGCCATGGGCTGAGATTAGACAGACTAACCTACGGCCTGTGAATTGTGGCAACCTGAATTCAGGTGTTACAGGCCATCTAGTCTCTCGTAGAAATACGCTCCAAAAGAAACTCGTACCTCGCTTGTTGGACAGTGTAAGACATCGGCGAGCATAAAGAGAAATGAAAGAAAAAAATTCATGCTCAACGGGAATCGAACCGAGAGCCCCGCTGAGAAACACTTCTGATCCATGGAAAGCCAGTGCAGACCATCCGCTACAAGTTCTTCGCATGCTACACTTGGCAGCTAAATATTGTGGCTTAAAAACCGTTCTGAGTGTAAAGAATAATACCGTATGTGGTGTCATCGTTTGAGATCCTCGGAATTAATGCGGAAGTTAGATTGCTTTGTGGTTTCAGGAAAGTTGTACGGTCAATTTCAGTTTTCATTTAATGACATCGTTCGCTTCAAGTTATATCGAACCATGCACCAATATTTAAACCTGGCTAGACTGTCGACACTATAACGGGCTCCACCGTTCCGTTGGATATTATCTCCCTAGGCGCTTTGCACTCGTAACCTCCTCGGTGTACTCAATCACCGCCTTTACTGTAACATCTGACCCGCTGTATCCTTTCATCGGGATACCATGCAATATACCCTGTAAAATTATTAATATTGGTATCAGCATGAATGCGAATGCATCACTTACTGCCTGATGTGCCACGGGCGAGTTGGCATCAAGGTCCACGGGCGCCTCGAATACATGTGAGCTGAAGACTTTGGCCGTGGGGCTTCGCAGGAACACCCCCCGATCGGCGTCCAAGAGCGCGTATAGCATGTATGCCGCGGACGTTTCCTGCGCCGAATAATATGAGTATCGGCAGTTAGCGGGCCCAAGAAACGTACCGGCTGCACAGCGAAGAATATCATCACAAGCTCGTACAGCCAGGAAATTGGCGCCAGAAGCCACCCGGTGTCGGTGTGGAGGCCGGATGATTTAACAAATCCGGGGTGGATGTGCGTGAATGCGACGCCCGGATTGCGCGACGCAAAATACTATGTGTGTGTTATTTTGGTTGAAGTTTTAGACGTTGCATGAACTCACCGCCACCAAGGCGTCGTTGTATCCTGGGCTGTAAGCCATACCTTTCACGGCCGCGAATGACTGTCGAAATAAGATTGTTCAGCGCCATGAATGCTTTAGAAGATGTTTCGCTAACCAGCATGACACCCTTAAGTGACTTGATTGTCTGGGCGCGAGCCTTGTCGAGTCCAATGTCGTCTGTTGAAATAGGTGCGCCGAGGCCCGCACCAAGCATGGTCATCGCATGCGCCTGTTGACCGTTCTCGTGTGCCTTGGTGAGCAGTGGGAGAAGCTCCTTGAAGTACATATAACGGGAATAGTATCTTGTGGTGATTAAATTAATACAACTGCAAAGATTCAACCAGACAATAAATCGCACCTCAGCGCCAAATGATAATCCAGCCCCTCACTTGTCTCTTTCGAGGTCGCCATCGAGTTGTATCCCGCACTAACGACCAAGAAGTTGACGTGCGACAGCCGGCCGCGCAGCGCGGTACAGGTGGCGCGGATCTCCCCCATACTCGTTGCGTCGCAGGCAATAAACTCGTGCCTCCAACCGACTTCAGACTCTGAAGGCTTTGGGAACCCATCTATGACACGAGCCGCGGCGTCTGCGTTGCGGCCAATGAGTATTATGTGTGCCTTGCCTTCCGTCGACCGCGCAAAAGCCTCCGCCATTGCCTGCCCAATGCCAGACGTTCCACCGGCAAAGACAGCAACGGGGACATAGCCCGGAGAGTAGGATGCGTTGGATGATTGGACTGCGGACAGGGTGGGCATTGGATTTGGGATGAGTGGGTGTCGCAGGAAAGCGAGGGTTATATATCGAAAATATATCCGCTTTTGGTTTCGCAATCGAGATTGGTGCCGACTCGGAATGCCTTGTTAACATCTCGACCAGTCGGACCAACGTTGAAGGTTCTTCGATGCTCTAACTCCTTGCTGTGATTGGCCAGGTCCATGACAGTCTGACTAACCGGTTCCTAAAATGGGTTCCCGCATTCAATTGGTGGGTACCCTCGCAGTCACCTACTACTCACCTCCTACACCGCCATTTGATGGGAGATCAGTTCGAGACAATTTCCCGCCTTGGGATGTCATGGGGTCACACTACGAAATAGAAAATGAGTATCGCTTGTAAAATCCTCTCCCGGAGAGGTCGTGTGCTTTAGATCTCAGATACCTTCGGCAGCCTTCTCAAGGACATTTTTATGCAGCAGCCCCAGGCCCGACGGCGGAGCTTTTATTATCTACACGACTCCCTCGTTTATTAGACAAAATCCATTTTATTTATTCATTGCGACTACCTACATGCTCCTGAGCTACTTTTAGTTTCAGTAGCAATTTCAGGCTACATAAATGGTTGCAAAATGGTAACTTAAACTGAAGCGGAAAGTGTCCGATCGCCGGCGCAACATCCGAATCGAGATGTGTTCCAGTGTGCCTTCTACATAGCTTTCGCCGCCACAAGAAAGGCCAATATACTGGAAACTGGGTTTCTTGTGCATCCAGGTTCGATATTTCGCTTGGACCGGTGGCGGTGCTCGGTCCGCAGATCCGAGCGAGAGAAAATCGGACTGCCGGCAACTAGAAAGTGATTCCCGACCTTCGTCAGCCTTCGGCTCTGTCTCAGCTCCTTCGACCATGCCAGCCAACACAGCTCTGTCCTCCCTGTTCTCGCTCGAACGACGAAGGCCGTACAATGCTCGTCTTGTTTAAACCAGAATGTTGGTTGATTCGCGGCGCGCGCAGAAGGCACTTGCACTGGCCAAGGCGGGCGGTCCGACTCATCCTGATCCAAGATCATTCTAATACGAGCCCTGTAATGTCATTTTCGGCAACGCAACTCTAGACATCCAGGACACTGCGAACCGAGTGTGGCAGCTTGGGGCGCCCGGCGCAGTCACCAGTGCAACTTGACCGACAAGGTGCAGGTTGGAATCGTGTTGAAGACGATCCACTCTGGACGAGATGCCACAGGATCCCTCGAGGAATCCTACCGGCGCGCTGGTCATACTCGCGTCTCTTGCTGTCCTCTGCCTCAATAAGCTCTCGTAAAGATCGACCGCAAGCAAAGTGGCGCCGAAGATCGAGGTTGATTATGCCTATCACGTACATCCTCAACTACCCAAGTACGGCGGAATATAGCGACGGCATATCCCCGTCTAATCACCTCCGTCCTCCCCAACTCGGAGTCGGCATTAACTTTCGACAAGCCCTGAATTATCGTTCATGTGCCTCGATTCATTCATTACGGATCTTGATGGATACAGCCACGTCGTCAATATTTCTCACCACAGATATTCTCCATCCTTGTGAATGAACACAGAACTTTTCCCTTCCTTCGCCAGCGCCTCGTTGACAATAACCTTGCACCCGTCCGCGGGGTTTCCGCCCACTGAGATGTAGTTGTTCAAATTCGTCGCGTTGAGGCCTTGAATGTGGGTAAGCAAAAGTGGGCACCAACGAACTAGCGCACATACCAGGGCATATGGACACGACACGGATCCCCGATTTCTTCTCCTCTTCGGCAACGGCCCATTGTACCGTAAGGGAGTTCAGAGCAGCTTTGCTCGAGCTGTAGAACAAATAAGCTGTCGGAAAAGTTGCCGGTCGCCGTGACCAAAGTGACATGGATCCAAGACCAGACGAGATGTTGAGGATCGCGCCGCCGTTCTTGAGGAGAGGCCGGATTGCGTCCGTTATCTTGGCGGTGCCGAAAACATTCACTGCATAGGTTTCCTCCCAGGTGGGGGCGCCGAGCGCTGCGCTGAATGGATGTCAGAAGAAAGCGACGGTGCATGTTAGGAAAGTGGACTGACTTGTTGACCAGGACGTCGAGACCTGGGATGTTCTTCTCCTGTAAGTACTTGGCGATAAATGCGTGTGCGTTCTTAACGGACGTGTCGTCGCTGATATCGAGTTGGACGGGAACAATTGTCGACGACGGGTGGATGTCCGACGCGAATTTAGCCCGTGCCTCTTCGGCGGCTGGCAACTTGCGGGAGCCTGACCGAAGATTCGTCAATTGGCATGCACCCTATGCAAAATATGGTTTGCTCACCCATGAATACAAGCACATTCGGTGTCATCCCCAGTTGGTGTACGGTGTGCATTCCCAAGCCTGGTGAACTCGAGTGTTAGTTACCATTTCTTCCTTACCAGAAAAATAACGTGGTACTGGCCTTGGTTCGCCCCGGTAACAAAGATGCTTCGTATGCTGGACATGGTGAAAAGAATTGAAGGTGAAAAGGATTGAAGGTGATTTCCGAGGAGGCTACATAATTCTGGCGTAGGATTTATACTCACAGAATAAGATCAACACTCATGAGTAAGTTACCTTGAATTACCGACTTACCGACTTTGAACCGACTTACCGACTTCGGCTTGGTGACGACGCGAAGGACGCGCGGCGTCGGTTGTTTTACAGTAAAAGCCGATGAGTATCGCCAAGTTCTGAGTCGGGATACTTTCCGAAAGTTCGTCATGCAGTGCCGATTAAGTTGCCGAGGTATGTAATCCTGCTGACATCACACTTTCAGCCAACTGAAAGAAAATCTTATTCTGTCCAACTTATGATGGTTGTCTCCGCATGGACGGATGGATGTCAGGTATCTAGTCGTACTGCAATAGGTATATATTTTAAAACTTAAAATTTATCGCAAACCTCCTCTCTCAGGTGCAGGATCCAAGCTCTACTGTTGTCCCGGATCACTCACTCAAGTCCAAGCCCAACCCAAAGCCTGGCTGCTGATCCCGACCCAGCTAACCGGTTGGGCTCGGCAGGGCTCAGGGTCGGCCTGAATTTTGAAAGAACCGTGACCTTGCGACCGGCGGGCCGGTATACATTTCCCGTCCAGCGAAATTTGGGTGAGGATACTGTTTCGACATCCCTGTGGTGGATGTGTGAGGTGGGCTTTCCACTTATGACATTCTTGTGAATATTTCTGCTCACTCATGCGAGGTTGAACACTGGGACGGGACATGCCGGGGCATTGATGGAATGTTAAATTCCATCAAACACCTAGGCATCGTTTCTGAGTATGAGAAAATGGTCTCAGATAACATTGTCCAACCGAAGAAAAACTCACGGTTGAAAAAAATTACTCTTAAGCCCGACCCGATGCGAACAAGACTAGATCCAACCAGAACCAAAACCTGGCAACTTTAAAACAGCTTGGCTTCCTGCATATGGTCGGAGAATAGCCCCAGAAGCGCAAATTTATTGCCAAATGGTCCATGGTTTGCAGGCGCTATGCGGTTCCCAGTTCCTTGATTCACAAAATTCTCCGAACTTGAGCCCATCATCGACATTCAGTCGGTACTATACTATCCTCGCAGTTTAACCCCCGTAACCATCATGACAGTGAGCAGTTGCGAATCATTCACCCAGAAGTTTTATTATTTATTTATTTGCTGCCTCCAGAGCTTCCAAGCAATGTTGAAGTAGTCTCTTATAAACAGACGCTACAACAATTTTTGAGCTCGTACCTCGCTTTGTTGTAATGTTGAAGCCTTCGTAAGACTACATATCATACTCAGCTGTAGAGTGGAGAGAGAAAGAAATAGACTCGTAGCGGATGGTCTGCACCTGCTTTGTATTATGAATCCTGGAACCCCTCCAAGTATGCAAGAACCCGGTTCAATTCCGGGTCGAGTCACTCATCCTGTGAGTCGCTTTTTCGTTTTATTCTTTAATCAGAGAGCTTATTCAAGCCACGGTCTTTAGATTGAGAGTTATAGGAAGAGGTCTATTACACCTACCTTTTGTGGGAGACGAAAATGAGAAATCTGCAGGCAGGAAGGGACCAGCTTGATTCTGGATTGGGACTTGATGCCTCCCAGAATATCATTTTGTTCATTTGTGTCCGGGGATCGCGAGAAAAGCATCGAGAGATGGGGTAGGATGAAAAAGATTCGTGGTGGTAGTCGACCCTGCCTTTGGAAGCCTTCAAGCAGGAAACCGGTTCGACTCCGGCTCGAGTCATCCGGCTGGATAGCTTCATCTCTTTTTTTGGCGCTTGTCTCCATGCCGGTGGGTTGTAGCTGAGATATTCAGCCGCAGACCAGAGAAATAGATAGACTCATGGCGGTGGTCCGTACCTGCTTTCTGTGATCGTTCAATTCGCTGATGAGCAGGAACTTGGTTCGAATCCAGGTCGAGTCATTGTCCAAGGGAGTGTCAACCTTTTTCTTTCAACCTGCAGACTCGAATAGTGTTTAGATGCAAAGTGTACCAACAAACGAGTCCTTTTTTTTCTTTTTGATTTTTAGCCTGAAAATGTTCACTTTCCAGCTACAGGAACATATGAGAGTCAGTGACGACTCAGAGGAGGAACAGACTCGTAGTGATGATGCGCACCTGCTCCCGGTATAAAGAAACCGAACACACGGTAAGCTCCTGGTTCGATTCCGGATCGAGTCATAGAAATGTTCTATCGAACTTTTTTCCCCCTCCCGCTGGTGGATTTTAAGCCGGGATAGGAAGCAGAGTGAAAGCAAAGATTCAAGGAAGATCCGCTGCAAGTGGTCTGAGAGAGACAGAATATGGTTTCAAGCTGGAAGCCATGTCCACTCACCGTCATTTGTTTCCCCTTTTGCCATAGAGATACATATTTTTCCAGCATGATAGTCAGTGACAACTCAAAGTCAGATGTAGCGATGGTACGCACCTGCTCTCTGTGACTGAACACAAAGGAAATACACAGCAGACCCCGGTTCCACTTTTTTTCACCTGCAGGCCGGCCGAGAGCTGAGATATTCAGCTGTGACGTTTGAGAGGCAAAATCGTCGTGGCGGATGGTCTGTACCAGGGCCTGCTCCCTGCAAAATAAGAATGAAGCACACCGGTTGATTCACGTCCGAGTTGTGCTGAAATCATATCGGGTGGTTTAAGGTTGACAATTTCATCGCGCCCAAAGGGTGTTTCAACCCGAGATATTCAGCTGCAGAGTGAGAAAGAAAAGACTCGTGGATGGTCAGCACCTGCTTTCCATGGATTGTCTATGAGTACGTTCAAGGAGGAAGCCGGTTCGATTCCGGGACGAGTCGTACGTCCGGAATGAGTTCTTTTTGCCTTCTGTTAACGGGAATTAATAATATCAGTTGTTATTAGCTGGAAAACAGGTTGAACAGGGAAAGACTTGTGGCAGATGGTCTGCACCTACTTTCCATAGATTGGTTATGAATGTTCAAGTAGGAAGCCGGTTCGATTCCGGATCGAGTCGTACGGCGGGAACTGAACTGTCTTTTTTTTTCTTTGCATCCTATTGGCTGCAAATAATACTATAGCTTTGAATAAAATTTCTGAGGGAAAGACTCGTGGCAGATGGTCTGCATCTGCTTTCCATGGGTTGGCTATGAGTAAGTTCAAGCAGGAAGCCGTTTCGAATCCGGCTCGAGTCATGACTCGAGTTACGGCCGGGATAGTTTTTTTTTACACCCGCCGAGCATCGAGTCTTATGTGAGTGTGTAACGTAGCTTTTTACGCTGCATATTTTATTGCGGTCGGATGGCCCGTGCCACAAGTTGCAATTTCAAGTAAGGTGTTGAGATGTGTGAATTGGTGCGTCCAAGAAGCGGAGCACAGTGCATTTTTCACAAGGATGTCCAAAGGGGGGGATTGGATCGAGAGATTTAATGCTGCGACAGCGGTTGTTCATGGAGTTTGCTCGAGATGGACAGAACCGGAGCACACGGGTCACTCGGAAGATTTCGGCAAGACGGGACCGCACCCGAAAACCCCGAGGTCAAACACTCGCAAAGCCGAAACTTTCCTCAAACATGCACTCTGTCACGACCTCGGTGTTACCGGCCCACATCGCAACCCATATCACCTTGCTGGCACTGTCAATGACTATGGATAACATCGCTCTTGGCCAAAGTCCACATCCGCAACGGCAATCGCGCCATTCGGCGGGACGGAGCCGCTCTTTCCCCTCCCATTTGAATTCCTAATCCCATCCTTGTAATCCTAGCACTCCGACATTGCCCTCACCCTGCCCTTATGCACAGTCCTCAACCTCTCGTATGATTTTGGGTACATGACCCCACACTACGCAAGAGGGCGCTGATCATTGTCTTGAAAGTGGCATCCAGCTCGCCGGCCGCCCCGCGTGCGTGAACCGTGGGCGACTCTTCGTGCGCAGCTTGCCGTCGGCACGGCAGAGCCCGACCCTCGGCCCTTCACGTCTGTCTCCATCGCCCCTCCATCAAGCTCGGCGCTGCATGCGATATCTGATAGCCCCACGCCGACGTATCAGCCTCGAATACGTGATGCTGAAGACACAGGCGGCTGCGCTCGCGAGTAAATACGCACCTACGCATTCTTCTCTCGATTTCCCTCTGAGCCTCGCCGCGAGTGGTGCGCTGTTTCCTCTTCACATTCTCTTTTTTTCTTTGGTGTGGTATGAGCGCCTAGGCCGGTGCGGGTTTGCCATTGGGGACCTTGCGACGCCAATTGGTGCCAGTGTACTAGTCTGGTTTTTATACCTCGGTGGGAGTAATGCGAGCACATTTTATGCATACGGTGGCGCGAGCGCTCTCTCTTCCCTATATTCAAGAAGTTCTGACTCTGCCCTCGTTTCATAGGAGGCTGGCTCCGGTCGTGAGTAATGAGATGGGTACGCGAGCGACGGCAGACAGCGGGGTGTACGGGCTGGATGGAGGATATGGGGGAAGATAGGGAGGGTATGGTGAAAGACTGGACGGGTACGACGGCTGGTGTTACTAAACCCGTATGTCTTCTGGGCCGCCTTCTCATCCCACACCCTCCTTCCTTCCTCCCTCCCCCCTCTCGTTCCATCTTCCGTGTTCTTCTTCCTGAAACCAACTACACCTCCCGTAGATCCTACCATTGCTTGCACAACGCGACCTTGAATACGAACTGAAAGAATACTCTTTGCCTTTGACGTCTCAGTATCCACGCATTCAACCGTGTGGTGGGTGGAACGACTCGTTGAGTATCAAAAATCATATTCGTGAGCTCATCATGAATTCAAATCCCCGACTCAGTTCAAGATGGGCTGCTTCAAACATCCACCCGTCATTTTTTAGTATGTATACAAGGAGCAGCGGTAAATCTCCACTTTCGAAACAGTACTTACCAATGTGCCAGTAATCACGCCTGTGCCTGTGTCAATGCCGCGCGATATCGATAGAGCGTAAATATGACACGACACCACATGCTTACATTGGCGAGCATAAAGAGAGTATGAGAGAGAGAGAAAATGACTACATGACTTTGTCGCCATGACTCGAGCCGGCAACCTGCCTACAATATCATTGTATTCCACCATTGACTGCAAATGCGGACCACCGCCACGAGTCTGGTTCAAGCTACTCTTGCAAGTGGATATGCGTGGTCGGTTTCCTTCTGGAGCTCACAGCCACGTATGTTGACTTGAATCTACGCGTACAAAAAAAGAATTGGAACCACCATACGACTCGACCCGGAATTGAACCGGCAGCCTGCTTGCAATATACTGGATTATTCTCACAAAGAGCAGGTGCGGACCATCCGCCACAAGTCAATTTGCTACTACCCTTTCAGCTGAATATGCTCACTACTCGAAAGGGTCTGCATCTAAATGTTATAGTCTGAAATCTACAGGTGCAAAAAATGAAATAAAATAATGAGCGTGACGCACATGCATGACTCAACCCGGAATCGAACCGGGTTCCTACTTTCGCAATCATCTGACTTCAGACGGCAGGTGCGGACCATCGCTATGAGTCTGGTTCCTACTATCCGTGCAGCTGGATATCCTCACTACTTGAAAGAGCTTAGAGTCTGCATCTCAATATAAATGCTGTAGCTTGAATTCTACGGATGCAACAAAAAAAAGCAATTGGCAAAGCTTATGGCTTGAACCGGGATCGAACCGGTAGCCTGCCTACAATTTCACCATTTTTCGCCACTGACAGCAGGTGCAGACCACTGCCACGAGTTTCATTCCTGTTACCCTTACAACCGACTATGTTCACCTTTAACACTGAGTGAACGCAATAAAGCAAAAAAGACGGCCGATGACTCGACCTGGAATCGACCCGGATTTACACCTATCAATTCATATTACAGAGGGCGGGTGTGGACCACCACCACGAGTCAGTTTCCTGTTGGACCTCACAGCCAGGTATGTGGGTTTGAAGTCTACGGGTCCAAATAATGATAAAATGAATGACCACCAGTTCCAAGACTCGTTCCGGATTTGAACTGGGTTCCTGCTTGTGGTGGATCTTCATGTTACAGACAGCAGGTGCAGACCACTGCCAGGAGTCTTCTCCATGCTGAACTCAACAGCTGAATATTTCACCTGGTGGCATTCTGAAGTAAACACAAATCTAGCACAGAAATGTCTCAATTCAGCTGAACTGTTACTCCTACTTGTAGCAACCCCTTCGCGATCTGCGATTCAAAGGTCCAATAACGCCTTCCCTTCCAAATAGCAACATTATTATGCCTGGCGGGCACCTCAGGCCCCTCTTGTAGCTTTATGCTCAACTCTCCCGTCTGGCGTCAACTTTGGGTTCATACATCGGACTAAACCAACATTGCAGGAGATATTTACATGCACGGAAAGCACTCTACAATGAAGCATTGAACTGTAGCGAACAAAACGAGCAGCATCGCTAACGAAAAGGCAACGACAACTCTTCGGGACTGATAGTAAATGAGAGGCTTAGACACAGCGCAGCTAGGTCAGCCCACTCCTGTTGTGTTGATTTGGATCACGTACGTGTAGGACTCTAGGAGGTAGGAGTCGGACTCGGAGCGATAGTAGGTGCTATCTAGAAATTGATTCCTTCAGAAATGCCCACAATAACTCACACAGGGGGCATGCCCCACCGCTTAAAAGCTATAAGCCGCAGCCGCTTATAAGCGGCGGGTAACTCGCAGGTTGCTCGCTTATTGATGGCTCGGAGAATTGGCCTCATGTTTCCCTCGTGCATATGCGTAATAGATATTGATGTGTAGTTGGTTCGAACCTGGGTAATGGTGTTCCTTTTAAAACATCGCATTTTGTTTAGTAACAGACTAAAAATACACAGGAATGTTGCCTACACACCCAAAAAATTACTGAACTCTGTAGGCATTTTTCTGTCTGCATCATTGAGATTTTTTCAGGTGTGTTGTTAGGTGCACCAGAATTTTGCTCCAAAAAACATTGACAGAATAGCACAAGTGTGACCCACCCTGATGGCAGATGCTTTCCCCACTTTTTCTCTGGGGAAAGGAGTGAGTACCCTGCTCAACGAGTTGCCCTGGGCATCACTAGTCTCTCCTAGACAGATGCTTCAACAATATTCAACATCGTATCTCCGTTTGTTGAAGTCTGTTAGTAAGTGCGGGGGTCCGATCAGAGTAAAATCTTGTTCCATAATCATCGGAGTTTGAATTTACCTTGTATTCTCGTCGTTTTGACAGCGCAAGGCATTTTTCTCATTTTATTTCGGTGCAGACCCACCATTAGGGCATCTTGAATTGATCTTGTAGCACATGGTTAAAGACGACGTGACAAGGATGTGACATTTAATTTACCCTTCAACTTGACTCTTTTACAGCAGCGTCAAATGGTACTCAAAAAATCCAAATAAATTTTGAAACATGCAAAGGACCGCCATATTTCTGACTGTGCTGTTTCCAGGTCGCGCAACATGGAGCAATGGGCTCATTTCGTGATTATGTAATAAGCTTTTTACTCTGATCGGACACCTGAGCTTAAAACAGGACTAGGGCATCACTACGATGAGTTGCTAGCAAAGCACACAAGGTTGTGAAGATTGCAAAGATAAAAAGCCAATGTAGAGAATATGTCTACAGAGATATTAGCAATTTTTTGGATGTGTAGCCAACATTCATTTTATATTTTTAGGCCGCCACTAAATAAAATGCAATGTTTCAAAAGGAACACCACTACCCAGGTTCGAACCAACTACACATCAATATTTATTACACATATGCACGAGGGAAACATGAGGCCAATTCTCCGAGCCATCAATAAGCGAGCAAACTGCGAGTTACCCGCCGCTTATAAGTGGCTGCGGCTTATAGCTTTTAAGCGGTGGGGCATGCCCCCTGTGTCAGGTGACATACAGATTGGCGAACAAATAACCGCGCCAAGAACCTCTTGCAACTCTTTGATTCCTTCAGCCAGCTTACGTTGACGTTCCTTCTCGATGATGAGCTGAGAGATCTTTGTTATCATTGCCCATGGAACGTTGAAAGTGAACACACTAACCAGCAGCGCCGTTCGAATTTCCTTGATCTCCTTCGCACACTGGTCAACGCTGCGCAAGATTGCTCTAATGTTCTTGAAGTACATCTTCCAAGTCCCGCTGTCCATCGCCAACAAGTTGGACTGGATCTTGGACGCGGACAATTTAATCTTGAAAGGCATCGTCAGATTTGCGGCCACGACATCAAGGTTTAGTTCAGCTCACTGGAGCAACCGATACCCGACGTGGACCACCATATGGTTCCGCGCATAGTTCGACGCCACCTTCGTGCATTCCAGAATTTCTTCAAAGGCCGTGATGGCATCTTCGAGCCTGCTGAACTTCTGCGCTGGGCTCCCCCGGCGAGAGGCATACAATATTATAAAGGAGGTAGCGCGCAGTGATGCTAGGGACGAGGGCCAGTGTATGGTGTCGCACATGATATACAATAGGGCAGGTGAGGAAGGGAAAGAGGTTAGGCTTTCGTGGGGGTCTCAGGCTAGAGTCTGATATCCTTCGGCTTTTAAAGCTAAAATTGCTGTGTTCACTGATATTTCGATGTAAGATTGGAATTGGTTCAGGATTGGCGGCCTCCGTTGCGTTCATTGCACTTCCAAAATATTTCAACATCATAGGCTTGGCCGCGTTGTGGTCTGGACTCTTACATAGGTGGTTTTGGCGGTACGTTGTCGCGATGTACAATGCGTGACAGCACGATAATCAAAATGTCAAAATTCTGAGCCTTCTGCTCCCGAATAATAACGTAAACCACGCCTATCTGTTCTTCGCTCTCCACTTGTTGCCTGTGTCTTGTACCCACCTTTTAGCCCGACCCGGACGTGCCATGCTTTTCATTCTTTTTCTTATACACTTGCTCTCCAGGAGGGCCGGAGAGGAACAAGGTTATGTCCTCGGCTCTCGAGCCCCAACCGACTCCTGCGACGACATCAACAACTGCAGGAGACTTTTCGATATCGTCTGGGGCTGCCTCACCACTATTTTCGCTGCGACTTGGGTCTCGGTGCATCCGAATGTACCACCGCCGGATCAGAGCTGGCTGGCGCTGCTCTGGCGAAGGCTAAAGATGATGCTTATTGCAGTTATCGCACCAGAGGTGATGGTAGGGTTTGCCGCTAGGCAGTTTATTATGGCTCGTCTGTGGTCCAATGGTCAGTGAGGTTCCCCTAATTTCCAGCTTTGTGTTGAATGTCAATGTCCGATCGACTCGTACAGAATTCGGGATCTCGAAAACACACGGCTTCTTTATTTGCATGGGTGGCTTCGTCACTCATGGCAACCATCCTATTGTAGAAAAACACCACGTTCGCAGATATGCTTCTGCCATAAAGGAGATCCGGGTGGAAGCGGCCATCAAGGACAAGAGCAAAGGCGACGCTCTCTCCAAAGGCGTGGCTCTGTTCCAAGGGCTGTGGTTCATCACCCAGTGTATAGCCCGCACAACGCAACACCTTCCTGTAACGGAACTAGAAGTTGCGACACTTGCGTTTGCAGTAGTCAACATCTTCATTTGGTTGCTCTGGTGGGGGAAACCCCTTGATGTCCAGGACCCGATCATGCTTGGTACACCTGAGGATGACTTGGCCGTTCGCCAATACTTCATCGCGGATGCGTTTGATCCAATGGGGCATGCAAAATTCTCAATTAGGTTCCGGAGCATGTTGGGTGACCCTTCTAGCAAGTACCAACCCCTTTTATCCAACTCAGTACCTTCATTTTTTTCCGTATCCTACCGGGACAACAATTACAGGGAACATGTCAGGATCCCTTCTGTCGTGGCGTCCTTTGTCGGTGCCATCTTCGGTGCCATCCACTGTGCCGCCTGGAACTCACACTTCCCGTCCACTGATGAAAAGTGGATGTGGCGGTCAGGTGCTCTACTTGTTACTGCCGTTCCTCTGATGGCGGTACTAGAAATCCTCGTGTTGTCCGTCCTTTACGAGGGATGCGGCCTCAACGAAACAAAATTCTTCAAAATCGCATTCTTCGCCTTCATCCCACTTTACATCATTGCCCGCCTATTCCTCCTTATCCTTCCTTTCACTGGCCTGCGCACCTTGCCCCCGGACACATTTGTCGAGGTAAACTGGAGTGTTTACATTCCGCACCTCTAGCCACGGACAATTCTTTCTTGAGGTATATTTTTTCATCATACTGCTTGTATATCGTCGTTGACCTTTCGTAGTTTTTCTCCGACCGGAATAACCCGCTGATGATGCCAGAGTTTAGGATCAACATTGGATGGAAGGCTTCCATCCTTCCCGATCACTTTCGCTGGTCAAATCGTGGGAAGAATTTCAACAATTGAATCATAATACAGCAACCGGAAAATTCGATGATCTCGAATTAGCCTCTTTTGGTTTTAGATTTACTTTCTTATAGCTGTGTATTTCAATGGATCACCTATGACCTAGTGTGCACATTCTCTTGTCCGTTTGAATCTGAACTCACTCCTGAAAAATCTCACCTCCACCCTCAGCCGTTTCAACGGCACAATACCTTCCAAAATGGGCAGGTTTGCGTAGGTTACCTTTCAAAAACATCTTCCTGCAAAAACAAGCTCGGAAATCGCCTCTTGCCATCCACAACCTAGCCAATCAGGTAGTATAGGGTGACTGGGTCATTTTTGGTACCCATAACCTATCGTTTCTCTCAGTGGTGACCATGTTTTTGAATATTTTGCTCTCCAAAACTGGCAACCTAAGAATCTTAGAGGCCGCACCTTGGCCGCATCCATGCGAATCCTAGTCTCTCCTAGACAGACACTTCAACAATGTCTGACCTCTGAGGACGTACATGGCCGGAAAGAACGGACCGCCGCCAGGGGTGGGAAACTCTTTCCCTTTATGGAAGGAGGGAGGGGGAGGGGGGGTCCAAGGAAGGTCGAAAAAAACTTTTTAATATCAACTCCAGGAGAATAAAATTAGGAAGTCTGTCCTCACAGATCCTCTGAAATTGTCTCAGCAGTACTAAACTTCCAATTGATACCAATATTAATGTCCTGTCCGATTTTTATACCTCGGTGGGAGTAATGCGAACACGTTTCATGCGTGTGCTTGCAGCGTAAGGTGATGCGAGCGCGGCTCTCTCTCTTATACTCAAGAAGTTCTGACTCGCACCCTGCCAGCAGATTTAATATGGGCGCAGTGAGTATGGAACTTGGTGTCCCACTCACCCTCATCTGTTTTTTCCCCCTAGAAATGTTTGCTTCTCAGCTATGAGTCAGTGACAACGCAGAGCAAGAACAGACTCATAGCGATGGTGTGCGCCTGCTCTCTGTATAAAGGAAGGAAACATACAGCAGGATCCCAGTTCGAATCCGGGTTGAGTCGTAAAGCACTTCTGTTGTCCTTTTTTGTCCCTTCTGCCGGTAGATTTTAAAGTGAGCGAGGATAGGATGCAGAGTGCCAGCAAGAAAGACCGGTGGCGGGTGGTCTGTACCTGTTTATCACCTGCTCTCTGCGGCGGAAGATTATGTGTCAAGTCTTGTCTACACCCTCATTTATCCCCCTGGAAATGTTCATTTTTTTAGCCCCAATGAGGGTCAGATGAAAGGAGTCAGCGATGCCTCAGAGGAAGAACAGACTCGTAGTGATGGTGTCCACCTGCTCTCCGTAATGTATTAGGCGAAAGGAAATACACAGCAGGTTCCCGGTTCGATTCTGGGTTGAGTCATGGGAACTGTGTCTCGTGTTTTTTTTTTTCTTTTCTTTTGGCACCACAGGCTACAGAGTTCAGGTCCACATGGATGCAGAGCTGTAGCAAAAAATACCCGCGGCGGGTGGTGGGGGTGCAACTGCACTTTCCAGACTGGCACCGGTGCGAGGCGTCCCTTGAGCTACCCACACACGGGCCACGAGCTGAGATATTAGCTACGATGTTTGGGAGACAAAAGCCGTGCGGGGACACACCTGCTATCTATCCACGAACCAAAAAGTCCCAACCAGAAGCCTGGTTTAATTAACGTCCGAGTAGTGCTCGAGTCATATTGGCCAGGGTTGATAATCTTTATTGCCTCCAAACGGTGATTCAACCCGAGATCTTCAGCACGGAACGAAGACGAAAAAAGATTCGTGGCGATAGGCCATGGCTGGTCTCTGTACTTCGAAGACTAAAAGAATTGCAAGCAGGCTACTGGTTCGATTCTGGGTTGAGTCGTGCATAGTGCGAGATGATTTTTTTCCCCTCGTGGTGCCTGTAAATAATATTATTAGTTGAGATATCAGCTGTGATGTATATTCAGCAGGGAAAGACTTGTGACAGATGGTCTGCACCTGCTCCCTGTAACGTGAAGGCGAAATTTGCAAGCAGGCTGCCGGTTCAAATCCTGGTCGAGTCATGACATGACAAGAGATAAGTTTTTTTCCGCTCGCCCAGCACTGGAAGGTCGCATATTCTGCAAATTTACCGCCAGCGGCCGACCGCAGAATTCATATGCGCGCAGAGAATGTGGGAGGCCGGGTCAAGTCTTGTCTACACCCTCATTTATTTATTTCCACCTACAAATGTTCAGTTTTCAATCATCATAGGAGAGTCACACTGGGGGCAAAGAGTAGTCTCTTATAAACAGACATTACAACAATATTTGAGCTCATACTTCGCTTTGTTGTAGGCAAAGAGCCAGGCATGCGGACACCAAGTGCGTAACCCGCATGTAGTTCGCACTAGGTTGACCATGGGAACAAAGCCAACAAAGCCGCCATTGACAGACAAAGGTTGGCTTTGTTGCATGCTTTGTTCCTTGGTGGGGGGGAAACAAAGCATGCGACAAAGCCCCCGTTTGTATGTGAATGGGAGCTTTGTGAGCTTTGTGATGAACCTGTTCGAATGTGCCACCACATACGGGTTATGCACTTGTCATCCACATGCCTCGCTGGTTGCCCCCAGTGTCAGTGACTCCGAGAAACAACAGACGTAGCGGCGGTAAGCGCAAATCGAGCATCATTGTTTCGTTAAACCCGTGGGTTTAGACGCATGTCCAATGTTCTCCACCATTCTGAGATGGCTTTATCCTCAGAATTTCTTACACATTAAACAGAACCCGAACCAGACAAATGCACCAATCGACATTCTCATTGCAGCTCGGGCCGATACATAATTTGGATATTGTTGTCCCTATAATCCTATAATGGGTGCTCTAGACCCAATTAATCAGATGCTGGCTGTCGACAAGAAATCTCCCGTAGGCTCATCTCAAGGCCTTCACCCGGTTTAGAATCGGTACTCGGCTCTGGTTCCATTTTACACACCGTGACATAGCTAGCTAACTTTGAAAATAACACAACATCTCGTATTCAGATCCGCACGACCATCAGTGAAGCCCTTCCCGCTGGCACCCTCTGACAACCTCAGGGAAGCGATGCCAGCTGCCATCTCCCCGCAGTATAATCGGCCTCAGTCAGCGTCCCAGGCTGTCCGGCGCTCACGAAGCCCACCCGCAGAGGAGTGCCTGGCGTTGAATCCGCCAGCGTATACAGCACCGTGCTCCCAGGCTCGACGGCGAACTGATTCGCAGTGATGCACCCGCTGCACTTCGGCCAACCTTCCCAAGCCGTTCCTGTCCATGCATACTCGCTCAAGATGTAGCTGGGCGATATGAAAAAGACGCGGATCGGGAACCCAGTTCCGCTAATCGTCGTGGCGACGATAGGGGTTCCACAAAGAACTTCGTCGGCTGGCACAAGGAGGGTGCTTGCGTCGAAGGTGCCGACTACGAACGGGCCGCTGATGATGCTCTCCTGGATGCTGTTGTCCGGGTTTTGGTAGTAAATACGAGTGCTTCCGGCGGTATTGGTGGCTACGGCAGCAACGTTTCCGACGAAGGTCAGAGGGCGGAACTCTGGGGAAAGACTCGCGTTTGCGGAGCGAGGGAGAGCTGTGTTGCCCACAACACTACTGAGCACAGAGCCACACAGGAAAGTGAGCGCCTGTGAGTAATCAGTTATATAACATCCGTAGAGTTGGAAAGGATGTGAAACTCGCGAGTATGAGCTGAAAGTTGAACATCGGAGGGGAGACACTGAAGGGTTGGCTTTTATGCGCCGAATAACATTCCGATGCTCAATACAATCGAGTGTGACTCGGGGCGTCAAAGGCAGGGGCCCCGATGACTTCGCAGAAGCTGCAGGAATGAACAGCAACAAGCGCGCAACGTGCACGAAAATTACGGCTATAGTAATGACAGGAACCACTTGGGTCTGTCGAGTTTCTCTCGCCATTTGGAAAGCTTTACCTCAGTGCAGGAGAGCTTCTGTTAAGTTGCGCGTTCCAAGAAAGAATATTCACGTACTTTACTTATTCGCCGGCACGGTTTCTCCTGGCTATGAAATTCAACCTGAGAAGCGGATTTATTTGGATTGGCGTTGGCCCCGAATATCCGTTCAGCTTGGCGCTAAACAGCTTCGGTACGTCAAGGGCCAATTGAAACGGCGACAGCGACGATGTTCAGGAGTGGATACTCTGATGGTCCATCCTCGTCTATCGGATCTCAGCTGCACTGACAGATTGATGGTTATACGGTGACCGAAACAGGAGCACTGAACAGTTTCCATACGCAGTGGGGACAGCGAGGATGTTCAGAATGTATACGTTGACAGTTCATCCTTGTCTATCAGCACCATTGAGTTCCAGCAGAGAGGGTGATGGCGGCGGAGAAGGGAGCAGAGGCGCGAGATTTTGAACGAGAAAGAAAGGAAGATGTGGACTCGAACATATTATTTTCACTATGCAGGGGTGATCCAAATGCCCTCTACTGTGAGAATGGTCGGCAGTGCCGAGAATACAGATTAATCTCAATCTTTCTCTACTGACCCTGTAACTGGGACACCGTCCATGAGCCGACCATTTGGCACCCGCTGGTCGTTCTTCCAACTTTCCAACTTCAAAGTTCCGGGTCTCAAGGGCTGAGATTGGATATAGATCCGTCGGAAAGAGCGCGGTGAGGGTCACCACGCCACAGCAGCTCGGATAAGGAAGTCTGAAAGATGTTTGAAAGAAAAGTCCTTCGTTACTTTGACGGGCGCTTGCAAATTTCAGGGTGGGTTTAAAGAGGTCACCTTGTGCTGGAAGCACGAACAATTCCGAGCAACCCGGAGAATGTGAATGTCGGGTCCCGAACTAACGCGCATTCATGTCTCTATTTGACAGGGAATCCTAGGGGAAGTTGATATCCTCCATGGGATCTCCGATCTGAGGTCGGATGTTCTATATTCAATGCGTCCACGGAACCTTCTGATAATTGAACTTGCAGAGATGCGTGGTTGGCATCGGGAATTCACCTTCGCGTTGGATAATATCCGTCGGCAGATTGGAAGGGACACATCTCCATGACCGTCGGCCGTGCAGTCTGTCAATACTCATTGCGTAGCTTCGAAGGAACCAACTTATCACCACTCAAAAGACAACTGAAGTAGACCCAGCACAAGATGTGAGACGTCCGAGATGATGAGTATTGCTGTTTAATCGCAATTCACCAGCGAGAGTGATGTTTTCGGCTTGCAAAACGGGCTTACGCCAGCGCAAACGGGCTTTTTCAGGCTTGGGCTTGGATTTTAGTGTAGTGCCAATCCCAAGCCCGTAACGGCTTGCAAGCCCGTTTGCTCGCTTAGTCGAGAAACGGGCTTGCGCATATTTCTCGTCCCCACGGCCTGTGTGCTCAATCTGAGGTTATACACTGTTTGCAGTAAGTACATACTTCCAGGGCTTGCGATTTTTTCCCGATGTTTCCCTCACGGATGTGATGATATGCCGTCGCCGCTGGAGACAACATAGGGCAACATAGCCAATTCACCCAAAGTTACGGGCTTGTCAGGCCCATTATATTATATTGAATGTCTGGCACTTGAAATTCAGCATCTTCTGTCTCCCGGCCACATTTTTTCTCAGGTATCAGGTTCATTAGGTAAGGACAGTTGAACCGTGTAAATCACCCAGCTTTGCTACTAACGAGTGCTACATAATGAAATAGACTCGTTACCAGTCTGCCATGGACGGCAGATCTTCGTGCAAGCACGTTGCCGTAGGCAGACTGGTAGTTCTCGGATGCTGTGCAAGGGCTGCGCGCGGAGTTTGAAAATTTTCCTTCTCTGCTGTTCTGAGCGCAATTGTCGTTAGTTTTAAAAATTTCAAAGGAACAGGTTACATTTATTCATCATATCTTGAAACCTGCCTCCTCCGAATATGTAGAAAGTGTGCCAGAGTGCTCTGGGAAACAGACGAATTTTAGCAGCAGCTGCACAGCCCCCGTGATGCCGACGATCGGCACCACTCAAAATTTCAAACTCCACGCGCACAGCATTGACAACTCCCGAGAACTACCAGTCTGCCTACGGCAACGTGCTTGCACGAAGATCTGCCGTCCATGGCAGACTGGTGACGAGTCTAATAATGAAATTCAATGCACTTCTACGAGTCGAATGAGAGCATTGAAGCCTTCCCCGATAGTTCTTCGACAGTTTTAAGATCATTCGGTACCGGGAGTTGAACACGCATAACGCATCGCGAGCTATTTGTGGTTCAAACGAAATATTTCATCATTCGACACTATCTGAGAACAACTGCCAGTGTAAATCCATAGTCGGCCGTCCTGGCACTCGGACCTTGACACGGGCATCAAAATACAAGAAAAATATGGTGCATGCATCGTACGCAGGGGGTTCCTAAGTATATTTTTACCTGCTGCAGTCATATAATGCAATATTCATGGATTGGATGTCGTTTGGATGCGGGCGTAGGTCGGCCTTGGGCCTGGGCCGAACGGCTGCTCACGCTCACGCGGCTAGCCAACATAGATTGAACTTGGCCCGCTGGACGATGAAGAATAACACAGGTTTATATTCCTACCTACCTACCTACCCATTGACAAAAATACACATGTTAAATGCATGAAATAACCGGGCACATTGCAGCATAACACCAGTCCAGGGACAGACTCCAAAATTGATGCAGAGGCGTGATTAGTTTACATGTTTACATTTCTATCTACCGCCTGCATCTAATATCACAAGACTGAGGTCGACCAAAAGCCGACCACGGCGAAGCGCGATTGCTACGGCAGTGCATGTTACTAGCCTAACTTACTTTAAACGCCGAAGGAATTCACTTGCCACCGGCACGGTAGCACCGTACACGCTTGCTTGACCTCTAACCATGCTCCGATCCTGCCCGAAGCTCCATCTGTTTGTGACATCTACGTCCCTTCCGCCCATTGCGCCTCCCAGATCCCTCCCGTCCAGCTTAGCTTCACTTAAGCGGCGTTCCGACTCTCCGGCATGAGTACTCGACTCGCACATCCCCGTAATCCGCGTCAAATCCGCCGCACACGTCGCTTTACTTCATTCTTTCTCTTCGCTCCCGTTCACTCCCTCGCACCTAACCTCACGCGCCGCGTTTGTCTGTGCGCATGTGGTCTGCCGGAGGCTCGGCCCGGAACATGCCGCGACCGCTACCCGTGCCTCGCCCTTCAACCCATTGACGGCAAGTTGACCACAACGCCAATACTGCGCGGCTGCGACAGAGACGCAGAATCTTCGCTTTTTTTTGGTTGAGGTGAGTTTTTCTTTTTCTTCATTGTCCCAGTGTTGGTGATGCGGCGCATACAATTGGAAGGGAGCAAGGAGGAGGATGGGTGAGAACATGATAGACTGATTGGGGGAATCTGTCGAGTCGACTTTTACAGGCGTAAACTACTGTAGTTATTGAAGTCAATTCGTCAGTCACGCGTCACGGGGGTGCTTGACGCGACGAATTTTGCAACCTTGTCACGCGGCACCAAGGGTCTTGACGAATATACTTTTTCATCACGGTAGGTTCGAAATTTTTGTTCAGGGGTGCTTGGAGCAATTTTCCTTAGCTGTGGGCACCTGCCACTCAATTCCTTGCTCACTTTCAAGGTTTTTGGTTTCAAATCGTTGTTCAGAGCAAAAGTTCAACCACAAAAATTGCATTTTTCTGTATCACTCAGATATGTTGAAATAAATTCCTCAGGTCATTCCTAAATTATCCCATTGAGTCAGTATGCACTCACCACAACTGCTGGAATATTTTCAGTGGTTGATGAAGTTTTGAGGGCTGTCACGCAACTTACAAATGCAACACGGAGAGAACTAAAAGAGTGAGTCCCGTGCCTGCATACTCAAACACCAAGAAAGTGTGTTGTCGATGTCGGTCTGGGTAAATTTAGAGGTGCTGACTGCGTCTTTCTCGATCATGTCGCGACTTGAAAGAAGGTGGAAGAAAAAACGAGATTCTCCCTGTCAAGAGGCATCCTATAGATATGACATACGTGCCCCAGATAACCGGGCTGGTCTTCAGTCGAATTCGAAATACAAGTACATTTTTTTCAGCTTTTCGCGGACTCTTTTCTCGTTTTACGCAACGACTCAATCCATGCATCGATTTGTTTCATTCAGCAGTCAGGCAGTCCAACTATCGGAATGAATCAGGGAATCATTGCCACTGGGAGATTGTTTATACTCACCAGGACATGGGGTCGCGACCAGCGAATCAGATACGAAGCAGTTCACCGTGCCGGACTTAAGGGTGATTGTGGTCCTGTCCCAGCTTCAAGGAGATATCAACGTAACGTGCCGCAACCGGAGACGAATACATACAAAAATCCGTCCGAACCTATGGTCGTGCAAGAAAAGCTGTGGGTCTGCAATTATTTGAGACCTCAGACTGTTTTTTATATATAAAAAACGAAGTCAGACATACCGTTCCGGCGGCGAATTCGCCAAAGATTGTAGCACTGGTGCTGGCACTGCGTCTGCAACGGGCGAGGTTTCCGGTAATTTTGCAGTTCTCAGCACGCTTCTCTAACACGTTAGCAGGACTTGTAGCTGGGACAGCGGAAGAGGACAGGGCGTAGAGCGCGAGAGTGATGAGGGTGTGCAGGATGAACTTCATTGCTGGGGATGAGACAGTCGAGCAGATAGCCTGGGTTTTTATACCATTTATCCTGAGTCTTAGCTACTATTTTCGTCCCACCAGGAATACTGAAATCCTACTAGAAGCTTGGATCGGAAGCAAATATGGTCAAACCTTTCTCCAGGACGGATCCAAGTCGGGGCTGGACAAGAATCGATTTTCCCTCAAATGCCAACTTGCAACTGCGATCAAAGCCTTGGAAGATGTCTATCGTTACGTGTTATTTCAGTATTTTCGGCATTTGCGGAGCTCTTCCGTGGACCCTGGAATTCTCTAGCAGTTTGTTGGGGAGGACGGGACTCCGTGAGCGCCGGGGGAGAAGGAATCAAAGTTCAAAGGTTCAGAATTTTTGTGGAAGCCCCACGTATTCCAATTTCCAAATTATTGAATCTGAAATGAGTCCAATCTGGCGCTGTCAGCGAAACGATATCTCTGTGCTTGGAAGGCCGCAAATGGGGTAGAAATATTTTTGGAGCGGAGCGTGGCGTTCCGCCCGTGATAGAGTAGGAAAAGAGACGCCCACAGAAGTGACTACGAATCCTTCATTCCAAGTGATTCAGATCAACGCATTGCATTATCGCTCTGCTCATGCAGAGACCTACAACCCCTTTTCTCGCCGACTACACGTAATAAATCCCAGGATCCCCGATTCCCAGCAATATGCATGTCAATAGCATGAATTTAATACTGTACTATTTCGACCAAACGTTCAGGCGACGGGTGACACCCGAATTTTCTGAGGTGTCTAAAAATCGCCTTATTGCAAAAGAAAATTGATCGGCCATCTCGACGAGCAAAATTTCCAAATCTGTGAACATTGTTGAAATAGTACAGTACAGTAGAGTGCGTGACGCAAGGATACTGTACTATTTCGCCCCAGTGTTCATAAGATGTCATGCGTCACCTTCAGTGTTCATTTTCTCAAGTGTTCATCGGCAATCGTTAGAAAACTGAAATGCCGGACCAGAAATTTTGGCATTTTGAGCAGATATAAGGTAATTCCAGCGGGTAGTCAGTGCGCATTTAGTCATACACGCCGATAGAAGTCGGCTGTCAAAGTCCACCAATTCAAGGCTACTCTAGCAGCTGGGTGTGCCTTACGCTTTTTGGAGGAAGGCAGGAACTAATTTATACTTATAAGTGACCCTGTTTAGCATTCTCCGTATAATATTAAGCAGTGTCCTCCGAAGACGTTTAACGCTCCCTAATCTCTGCCTCACCACTCGCCGAAACTTAGCTTAGACTCCGGGGTGACTTATTTACTTGAATTCCAATGTTTTTACACGCGGTATAAGTTCAGGTTTAACTTCATCTGGGGAAATGCCTGCAAAATGAGCGGCTCGGTATGTCTATTTCTGAACGACGAGTCCGTTCTGTAACTAATGTGCAATGTGCACTTTCAGGGGACGTGCAGACATGCCGCTTCCGCATGCCACGGAAGGTATGGTAAGCATTTCAAATGATCTTTTTTCTGACTTGTCGCTTTTGAATCGCTTGAAGCAGGGTAAAGATCATGGGATGCGCAGATCTCTTAGAGATTGGAACAGGTGTAGCGCACTATCTGCACCCGAATTTTCGTCCACAGGCCTGCATGCTGTTTCACGATCCTTATCATGCCAGCTCTACCGCACTGCTGACACCTCGGTTTAATTTATAACAAGGGTAAACTATTTTGGACGGCTAGGGCATGTTAGAGAATGCCCCACACCGGCATCAAGGACACAGATTGTCAGTGGAGTCAGCGAGTCAGCATCGATGCTCTGAGCAACGTTGCCTTTCACTGAATATTCCGCTCCACATTTCTGCTGCCTAGTTAACGATGAATGAATAAGCAGATATCGCACTCCTTCAGTGCACATCTGCCATGAACAGATCAGCACGCCTCGACGAAAGAGGTCGAATTAATGTTACTATGTAGCCGTTCTGCCGAGTTAACATTGAGTAAATGAGGAATGTCGCGCTCCTTTCAGAATGTCTACAATGGTCAGATTAAAAGACTTTGGCGAAAGAGACAGCCCATACAGGTAGTGTACTGTAGTATTTCGTTCAAATCGACACTGGGTGTGACGCGTGACCCAAAAAACCAATTCAACATTTCGACGATAGCCAAAATTTGGCGTGACACCAGCGAAATTTTCGACATCGAATCGAAAATTTTGGCTTTTTGGGGTCTTACAGGCAATTTTGAGCCCTGTGTGACGCCCGGGAGGTTCGACAAACGGCCGCGTGATGCGTGACCCTTGCCAAATTTCGATATCGACAGGGGGGTGCGTGACGCGTGACTGTCGATTTGAACGAAATACTACAGTAACGTGCCGGGTGGGTTCATTTGCTCACTGTTTCACTCCGATTCGATGCCGACTGTATATCTGTCCCTCAAAACGGTGGCTATGGCACTGGCGGCTAAGCTCCCGAAGCATCCACCGTTTTGTGGACCAGAACGGCCAGAAAAATACATAGTCGATGTTGCACCGGATTCCATCGTTGAAATCTCAATCATCCGGCTGCATCCTTTTCTTGTTCTGGTGCTCTCGACGCGAGCTGTGCGCTTGAAGCAGACAGGTTAAACATTACGTTTCTACGTGCAATCGCGTTTGACGCGTCGAGGCTCGGGCAACGCTCTTGGAAGTGGTTTCGAGTTCATACTCCGCACTGTCTGGACTTTACGTCGGTGCTATTACGTTGGAAATTCATCCAACTGCCTCCCATCAAAACTCATCTGGGCGCGCTATTTTGTCAATCCTCATCCGGAACCTGAACGCTTCAATCCTGAGCGCTACCTTCACGATGGCCTCACTTCTGCCGAGAGCGCAAACTTGGCAGATCCGTACCAACGCGACCACTGGATGTTCGGGGCTGGGTACGCGTGGTCCACTCTTTGAGTTTTATTTCTCGCTGGCAAATTGACTTGATTTAGGCGGCGGATATGCCCCGGCATGATTGTAGCGGAGCGCGAGATATGGCTTACTAGAGACTTTGCGGTAGCCACCAGATCGGACTGGTGGCTGATTTTCCTGGACAGTGGGCAGTTCTGTCGGACCAAGGCAGCCACTATTTGTAGCTCTGAGGGAGACCATAAAATAGTGGCTAGGTCAGAAGAAGCCGCCCCCGCATTTGTCCGTGGTGAAAGCCACCAGTTTCATCTGGTGGCTACCGCAAAGCCTCTACTATCTCTCGCATGCTGTGGGCTTTCACCATGGTATTTTTTGTCAGACTAACCCATTGACCTGAGGGAGTATAATGGGCTTTCCGGCCGCTCATCAGTTCCTTTCAGAATTAACGTCTTTCCTCGGCACCCCGAGGTCGCCGAAGTTCTGGGAATGGAGGAGGCACTTGCGTAGATCGTTCCAAGACGTATACAAATTACTTGAAGTTGGATATACTTTCTGCATTATATCGTGAAATTAACAGCGATCTTTAGTCTAGTTTGCACAAGGTGCCCACACCATATGTTCCTACTCACTGCGTTCCCACCCTATGCAGACGCACCTAGGTGTGCGTTGGCCTACGTGCGGCGACATGTGTTGATCTTCGGCTACGTCCAGCTACGTATGTGTACACCGTGATGTCGGTGTACGTGCGGCTATGCGGCGTAGACACGGTTCGTCTACCCGTCGGCTACGTATGTCTATGTGCGTCTGCACCTGCTTTCCATCGGTTGTGACGAATGCAAGGAAGCCGGTTCGAATCCGGCTCAAGTCATGAGTTACGGCGGTGATGGTTGTTTTTAATACTCGCTGAGCATTTTGAGTCTGAAGTGAGCGTGTAACATAGTGTCTTGCACCGCATATTTCATTGTGGTCAGACCCCGAGCCAGGAGTAGAACTGAACACGGATCACTCGGAGCCGACCAACCGCTTTCGGCAAGCACACAACCGAGACCCCGAAGTCAAACACTCGCAAATCCAAAACACTTTTCTTGCGCAAACATGTCTCGCCATCTACGAGCCCGGCCGCCGCCGCTGCCAGAGACCCGACCCCAGCGCTCCCAGACCGCGTCGCATCCCGCGCCTCCTTGCGGGATGACGCTGGTGCCCACCCTCTAGCCTCCTTGTCGCCTCCATCGCTCTCCACGTCGCCAAAACTGACATCCACGACGGCAAATCGCGCTATTCGGCGAACTCGAGTGGGTAAGTCTGTTTATTCACCCACTTGAACTCCTCATCCCAGCCTAATCCACGCCCTTCCCTTATGCGCAATCCTCAATCCAGACGGCCCCACGTATGTACAACTTCGGGTCCATGACCCACGCAGGAGGAAGCCGATCCCTGTCACTGTCTTGAAAGTGGCATTCCGCTCGCTGGCCGTCCCGCACACGTGAACCGCAAACGCCGCGGGTGACTCTTCGCGTTCAACTTGCCGTCTGCACAGCGAAGCCTGACCTCCGCGCCGTTTGGCCCCTCACTTCTGTCTGCATCTCCCCGCGCGGTTTGCCCATAACGAGTTCCTCCCCACAACCAACGCTCCCATTGCCACCAACCGGGCTCCCCCTCCGTTAAGTTCGCATCTGTCGAGCGGCACTGCATACTACACCAACACTGTATGGTATCATCGCCCTCGAATACGTGGTGGGAGGGTATGCGCGGTGGGTGGGGGTCCAGGGGATTGGTCGAGAGTGAGCAGTACAGGCACTACTAAACTAGGTGAGCATTCTGTCCCAACTTCCTCCTCCTTCCTCCTTCGACGCCTCTACTTCTTCTCCCACTCCATACCCCGAGGTCCCGAACCTCTCAATGTGTACGCTCACTATCCTTGCAAAATACTACATTGTTGGTCTGTGCACGCCGATCTGTGGATGATTAGCAATGCGGAGTCCTTAGCACTTCGCCTTCCGTGTATACTTGGATTGCCTCGACTCAACATCCTGAGCCCGGTCCGAGTCGAGATCTCAACTGTGCGGATTGAATCCCTCATCCCAATTCAAAGTCCCGTCTTAACCCACGATCCTTCAGACAAACGGGGTATTGCGTTTGACTCTGATGTTCAACTTCAACGGTGGATATCGTGCTTTGCGGTAAATCACTCGCTAAGGAAGAAGTAAGTATCCAGATGCGGAGCGCGTACTGTACCAGCTCCGTTCAGTTCAGTCCCCTCTCGAGTTGAGTCGGAATCCAAGGTCCATACTACAGTTTCATATTCTTTGAGCCTGCGCCTCTAGATTCTTTTCAATGTCTCCGGTCAAGAGTCTACACAGTTTATAGGTTATGTATTTGAAAGCGCAGATTTAGTGTACGGAGTGCGTCGCCTGCCGAGTCTACATACTGTTACTACAGACTTGCAGATCGGCGAGCGTATAACGAAGAAAAGAATGAAAAAAGAATAACGAATAACGAGAACAAAAAAGCCATGACCCGACCCGGTATACGCCTGCTTACAGTTAGGTCGACAAATATGATTGACAGCAGGTGCGGACCATCCGCCACGAGTCTCGTTCCTGTGATCCCTACAACTGACTATGCTCCCTTATACTGATTGAACGCAACCAAGAAAAAAAGACACTCAGGAGTAGAAGGATGATTCACCCCGGAATAGAACCAGATTCCTGTTGTAATTCATTTTGCAGAGAGCAGGTGCAGACCGTCCACCGCGAGTCAGTTTCCTTCTGGAGCTCACAGCCAGGTATGTTGGCTTAAAATCTCCCAGTGAAAACAATAACAAAAATCAACGACTGCCAATTTTTAAGACTCGATCCAGATTCGAACCAGGTTCCTGCTTTTAAGCGATTTTTTTGTTACAAACAGCGGGTGCGGACCATCCGCTACGAGTCTTGTTCCAGCCAATTCTGCAACTGGATATCTCACCTGCCAGCATTCTGAAGACACATGCCGCACAGAATATTCGTCGCGATCTGGATTGAACCAGTGTAGCGAATTTGCTTCTCTGCTAATACAAAGCGCAGGTGCTGACGATCTGCTCCGTGGTGCCGAATATTTCAGGTTAAATTTCTCTCGAAGCAACCCATGATGGTGATACCCGGCGACCGGGCATAACGTTTGACCAAAAATTTCCGGAAATTTCCATGCCGAATGTCGAGAATTTCAGGTGTGTCACGCAAAAATTTCGAGACGTATCAAATTGAATGCTACTTATGCCCGATGTCAATTTGATCAACGACCAGCTTCAGAAGAATATGTTTGTTTTCTTGATTATTATAGTTAATAGTGGGTGACTTCCCGTAAGCATTAAATATTCGTGAGGAATATTTTCGCAATTTCCGCCGCGATGCCGAGCAACCTGTCAGGACCCCATCAATTGCATCACCCAAAAGGGGCGGCGATTTATTCTCGCATCACTCGAAATATGTTGAATCTAGACGAGGGGTAGGGACCCCTCGTCTAGACTTTCTTTTCCTCGAATATCTCTTTTGGGGCAGAAATGATTGATCGTCACTCATCGTCACTCCGGTCACAAACTCTCTGCCCATACTTGCATATCACTGGGGTAAGTATCGCTGATTTCTCGAGGTCTTGGCTTTGCTCCGAGTACCCTACATTGGCTGCAGACAAGAAATCCGCTCTTTTAGACCCATTTTCCCACTGTAATTCATATCTCAGTGTATAAAGTGATTTTTTGAGAAGATCTGTTCTCACACCGTTGTTGCGCTTCCTCGATACGCCAACACAGTGCTGGGACATTCTGGGGTGGACTGGTTGGTTGTTTATGTACCATCAATATATATAAAAATATTATTTTTCTTGCGGGAAATACAGACAGCGTGAATATCCAGCCCCCTGATCGTAGATACCACTGGCACCCTCGGTTAAGCTCAAAAAATGTGCCGGAATTCACCCAGTATCATTAAACTGGACCCAAGCTCTCGCTCAACTCAAAATCACCACGTTCTCCGTGAATCGAAAGAAACAGAAAAAGGGTAGGCACCCGTGGGCATTAGTGTTCTTTACTCTCTTTATAAAATTACGCACGTCTGAAGCTTTTTAAACTCCGCAATCAAGCTGTCTGCTCATGGCCGAGACCTGCCCTAAATTACGGAATAACTTATTTATTCTTCACCGACTATTAATCGCCTTAGATTCGCTCTAAAAGAGTTCTGCAGATTAGGTGAAGCCAGGGCTTTCAAACATGCTTAATTTTATAAAAGACCATACCCCGGTGCCGGCGACCCGACGAGCCGCACTCGGCTTGGGTATTCGGATGCATGCCGCAATCTGCCACTCCCACGCAATCACTTCTCCTTCAGATAAACTCACAAATCTCCGGTATCCTGAGTCTTATCCGGTAGAGACCGCTCGACCAGGGCACATCTTAAAGCACACCCCGGAAGTTGATTTGATACCTGAAACCTTCGTGGAACGGCTTATTATTTCACTTCATCCAAACTTCATCCATGTTTAAAAAGTGGAGGGCGGGCCGCGAAGCGGCCCGTCAACCACTTGTAAGACTTAAAATAGAACACACATGGAAGCAATTGGATGCCGTCACCTCATTCGGCCCTTCGTCTTCTCCAGCGACATCATCCACACGATCTCGACAACCTCGCGAAGCAGGGATGACGACCGACGCCGACCCAACCACTGTCCCTGACGACAGGTGCGGATTAACTTAAAGTGAATGGATGAGGCTTCTAATCACGACGAGCCGCAGATTGATTGCTGCACTTGAGAGGTGCTTCAGCAAGCTCGTGAAGACGCAGGAGGAGCAAGGGGACAGGCACGTAACCTCTTCATTGCTTATATCGACGTGAGCGAAACAAATTCCAGGCTTTTCCACGCGGTGAACGCACTTAAGCCGCAAGCACCCGCCACTGACAAGAAAACAGCATTTTGGAACTCGTACATGAAGCTCGCCGACGATTACGACAAGGAGTTTCAACAGAAATACAGCACAGACCTTGACACGGCCCTTATCTTTGTGGGTGGTGCTGGATCTCATCATCGAACCTGCATTAAGATTTTCTCTTTCAGTCTGGTCTCTTCTCGGCCGTTAGTTCGGCATTCATTATCGAAATAGAGCCGCAACTCGCGTCGAATTACCGGTTGATCATAGTCGTCGTTCAAAGCATGCTGTACATCAGCCTCTTTACGACGCTCCTCGCCGCCCTGCTCGCGGTCCTCGGCAAGCAATGGATTATGTACTACCTGGCCTCTGGCAGCAGGGGTACCATCGAGGAGCGCGGCCTTGAGCGCCAACGCAAACTCGATGGCTTGGTCAAATGGAAATTCGATGCGGTCCTCCAGATGTTCCCTTTACTTTTACAGCTTTCGTTACTGCTGTTCGCTAGCTCCCTATCGGTTTATTTGTGGACCATCGACCATGTGATTGCCATCATCGTCATGGTGTTAACAGGATTCGGTCTCGGATCATATCTCTTCCTGCTCGTGTCTGCCATGAGGTTCCCGGACTGTCCTTTCCAATCACCACTTGCACCCTTCCTAATTCAAGTATTTTCACCGTGTTGGAAGGCACTGTACTCCCTTCAGTACAAATTGCCCTGGAAATACAGGCGCCGCCTCAGCGACTTCAAATTTCATCGTCCCCGTTTTGCGCCTCACAAGCCCGTGGATCCGTATGCCGACTATTTTTTTGACCCTCCATCTCCTGAGGTCCCCGCTGTTCTTTGGACTCTAGGAACCACGACAGACCCCCTCACGATTGCCGTTGCCGCCGAAATTGGTATCGACCTTCAATGGCCGGTTCAAGCATCCATTAAAACCGAAGTGGACCGCTTGAGTGCAACATTGCTGAATGCATGTTCCGATAGTTATCCACCCACAATCCGGAACGGAATGACAGCAGTTGCATTTGCCTGTGGGAAGCTTTTTGGCTCCCTCAGACTCGTCGAGTCTTCCAGCCTCCCCTTGGAAGACTTTAGTAGCAGCTCCACAGAGGATGACTTTGCCGATAGCCCTGCCGAACTTAAAAATATTCTCCACATTGTTGGTGGTGACCCTGATTTGATTCGAATGGGAGAAATGTCTCCATCCAATATCAGCTGGATTTTTCATGTCTTTCCATCCCTGAGGGAATATTTCGGTCTTTTCGGGTCCAACTCTCCCCTGGCTCAGGTGAAATATTTTCTTGATCAATTTCAGGCTGAGTCTGTGCCCAGCCTCGACCTGCCCGGCTTCACGAATTATCTATGTTGCCTTTGTTCATTTATTGGTCCAGTTGATGCTCGGATCATGGTGCAAATAGATAAGAGGTATGTTTAGAACCCTAAGGCTGTGGCTTTGTATTAAATGCATCTCATCAGCGGTTTTCGAGACATCTTGATGGCACACCTTTTCAATGGGCTTTCCAGTTCAACCATAGACAGCGCGGCCGTCACAAATATTATTTACATCACTGTCAAATTCGCCGAGAAATTGCTCGGAGAACCAAAAAAAGAGCCACTTTCATCGACAAAGCCATTTTCCATGAACAGGTGCGGCTAACACAAGAGATGTCGCTATTTTGCAGTACTATCGCGCGGGTGGACGGATGGCTCGACACGGTAGTGTTGGCGGCAAAACTCGTCAGAGTGCATGTCGACCACCTGGGGGAAATCCATTCTCTACTATTACTTCCACCTTCCCGCTCGAATAAACCTCTACGTCTTCCGGAATTCGACGCCCAGGCTATCCAATGGATTTATCTGGCCCTCGAACACGTTAAAAGGTCATGGCAAGAGAATGCTGCCGATGGGGAAAATTCCACAGAATGGGATAGCAACACTGCTCTTACTGTCGACGGACTATTGCAAGTATTGGGCTGTAATGACTCTCTGCCTGAAAGCCCACCAGTTGAATCCTTGCATATAATCCTCCGCGCATTGTCTGCGCCCACAGATGTCGCTTGCACCGCTTTCCTCGTGTTAACTCGGGCGAAAGCCTGGTTCGAGGATAACAATCTATTGCCCATACTGGATCGCTTTTCTGTGGTGCATCACCTTGGCCGAGTTGCACTCAAATACCCCATCCTTGCAGCCCCCTATGCACGGATGATACAGGATTTTACACCCCAACCCGAATGGAAGTCGGCACTTTTTCGAGAGCTTCCTACCTGGATTGCAGTGTGCTCTCAACCTCGCCTAGCGTGGCGCGGCCGGCCATGGCAGGGAGAGTTCTTCATTTCCGTTATGCAAGATGTCTGGGTTCCAAAGTTCGACGAGCACCATCTACTCTGGACTTTGGGGCTGAAACGGAAAGGTCTGACTTTCATGGCACTAACCAACGTTTGGGGGGTTTACGACTTCACGACCACGCCGTCTTGCACGCCATCGGAACGATTCTTGCAATTAGTCCGATGTACAGTGTCGACGGCTTTTCAGAGAGAAGATCCAGAGCCACCTTCCGATCGCAGATACCCGCCGTCTATCTTTTACTCGAGGCTCTGCAATGCCCTCATGCAGGCCGCGACGAATGCCAGAAACGCGGTTCACGATGCCTCTGGTAGCTTAGACTCGGGTGCATCTCATAATCCTTTACAACGCATGACCGATTTACTAGATTCACTCGTGCGGAAGTTGGAGAGCGGAACTGCAGCGGGCGACCAAGGTTGGGAGGAATTGAAGACCCAGCTCGAAGCTGAGATAAACGTGTTGGAGGAATCATTGGAGGCAGAACAATAGGAAGGGAGTGCTCAGACGCCGTCGGAGCACAACAAGACGCGGGAGAGGAGGGAGATGGAGGAAAACACGGTGCGCACGTGACTGCAAGCGTAGGCCAATTCCGTTTGTATGTCTCTTCTGTTGGACAAAAGAGTCCTTTTTTGCGTTATACAGAACATGCCGGAATTGGAGCTCCTAACCTTGGATCCAGATCGAGGACTTCCGTGTAATTTTCAAGGAGCCTTGAGTCGAGTTGGATCCTGGTTTATTAATTTCAACTTTGCCTTGATTTTCTTGGAGTTGAACTAGTACTACGATTTGGTGATCTCAGGCAAGCCCGTGTCGTCATAGTAGGTTCTAAATCAAAGTTTTTATTTCGACTCACCTCGGGTAAGTTCGAACATGAATACGAATATTGTACCTAGGGATGGGCACGGGTGGTATAAATCGGTCAACCCGGACCCGAACCCGAGAAACCCGAACCCGAACCCGCGGGTTCACGGGTCCATCACGGGTTGCTGGCAGGCCCGGGGCGGGCGTGATCCGAGCCTCGGCACCTTGCAGCATCAGGTTTGAACCCAAAATTCCGATGTTCCAGGTGTATTCTGGATCCCATACATTTTTTTTCTGCCGAAAAACCTCTTTAATTCGTGTTTTTACAGTCAATTTACACTGAGTCACAGCCATGTCACACGTACCCGTTGGGTATGGGTCTGGAAAATGGCCAACCCTCGACCCGTACCCGCCTGACCCGACCCGGAAACCCGCCGGGTTTACCCGAACCCGTGGCCATCCCTAATTGTACCCTCCGTTTTGGCTTTCGCCAATCTGCTGCCTGCGTAGGCGTTTCAAGGAGTCAAAGTCCTTCACTGTTATAAATGAGATGCATATACAGTACCACCTTCACCTTTATCCCGTGTTCATGGCACTGTGATGCACGCTGAAAATCCTGTATAAGCCTAAATCCTGTCAAAAATACCGTATATTCGAGCAATAACCCATTTATTCGCATGATTGCACCAAGTCTTGGGATGCGTCAGAATTAACTCAGTCAGGGCACTCCGTGCATATTTAAATCCAAATTTTCCCGCAAAAACTCAGAACGCGGGAAATTTCTTTATCGGGCGTGCGATGTTGCAAGAACTCGCTTTGACCGGTTCCCACGCTTTGCCAAGAGCATTTCGGCCATCAAACCACTTCTGTCTCTTTATTGAATAGCCTCCGGCCCAGCCAAGGCCCAACCCCCAGCGCATGTGATTGTGATCGCACCAGCACCCGATTTCTGAGAAGGACTTGGAAGTGCCTGGTTCAATTCTTGTGTTTTTTGTGTGCCATTGGTAGATTGTCAGTTGAAGAGGTAATACTCCGTTGCAGAGTGAAGGAGGAAGAAAAAGACTTGTAGTGGACGGTCCGCAGCTGCTTTGAATAATGACTCCTGGAACCCTCCTAAATATGCAGGAACCCGGTTCGATTCCGGGTCGAGTGATCCATCCTGTGAGTCGCTTTTTCGTTTTGTTCTTTGTTCTTTGATCAGAGAGTTTTTTTAAGCCACAACTTGAATGCTCAGATAGGAGGAATGGAGGATGGTCTACACCTACCTTCTGTGAGAGAGATGCAAGCAGGGTAACTGTTTGATTCTGGATTAGGACTTGATCCACAGGGAATGTATTGAGAGGTGAGGTAGGAACATAAAGACTCGTGGTGATGGTCCACGCCTGCACTCTGTAAGATGCTCTTTTGGAGTCTTCAAGAAGGAAACCGGTTCGATTCCGGGTCGAGTCATCATTCAGTATGAAGTATCTTTCTCCCTTTTTTGTGTTTGTCTGCATGCCACATGCCAGTGGGTTGTAGCTGAGATATTCAACTTTGAACCAGATAAATAAATAGACTAGTGGCAGATGGTCTGCACCTGCTTTCCGTGTTTCGGCCATGAAGGTGTTGAAGCAGTAAGCTGGGTCGATTCCGGGTCGAGTCATGTCAAAGAGGGTGTGGACCTTTCTTTCAACCTGCAGACTCAAGTAATAGTGTCGTTCAAAGTTGCTCCGACTTGAGCTCCTACTCATCTTCCTATTTCAGCTTGGCCTACTTGTTATTTCTCGGTCAAAAATGCACCTTTTTCTTTTGGGTAATATCTAGTCCATCTGAAATGTTATTCTGCACCCCCCAGTCAATTTTGAGCCATATATCTCAAGCCATTATTGGTGGTTTAAATGTGATGATTAGCAGGAGTTTAAAATGGGCAACTTTGAAACCCACCCCCTCCCTCCCAATTTGCAAGTAGGAGATTAATAAGAGAACAAAAACATTGCAAATTTTTTCCAAGGTTTAAAAGGTCAAGGAGTCGGTTCTATAGATCAGTGTATGTGGAGAAATGCTACAACTGTGAAAAAATATCGGGGTAAAGAGCAATAGTCATTGAGAAGGAAATTCAAGTTGAAGAAATTTTGGTGAAAATGACCTTTCAGGCTCATTTTGACAAAAATGCCCATTTTTGTGCTTCCTTCTTGTCTTGTCTTCCTCTTTGGAAAATAAAAATAAAAAGGAGACCGAAAATGAGACGAAAATGGGAACTTTGAACGACACTAATGTTTAGATGCAAAGTGTACCAACAAACGAGTCATGAGATGGCAAGCAATAAATTATTTTCGCTCGCCCAGCAGTTGTAGGTCTCATATCGACGGAATCAAGTCCAATAAAGGGATTGAGTCAGCAGATTTACTCCCAGACGATTTCATATACATGCAGTGTGCGGGATTCGGGGCGTGTATTGGCTGTACACACTGGTTGAACATTTCAAGTTTTTCAGTGAAAAAATTGGTGAAAAATGTCTATTATTTTTTACACTTTTTACACTGAAAACATAAGTGAAAAACTTATAATATTTTCACCACTTTTTCGTTTTTAAGGTGAAAATTTTGAAACAAGCCAAAAAGTGCTGCAAAACTTTTGAGTTTTCACTTGCTTTTTCAGTGAAAAGAAGTGTGAAAAATAATAGACATTTTTCACCAATTTTTTCACTGAAAAACTTGAAATGTTCAACCAGTGACAGTAGGAGCTGTAACAGGGTTTTTCTGCACTGAAGTAACAGGCATAGGAATTGTTTTCTGACTGGCTGGCAAGTTCGAAGTGCCCTGCGTAGTCTGACCCAGGTTTTCTTCTGGATTATTCAAAGATGGAGAACTGTGTCCACTCGAAAAAGGCAGACCGTTATCTTCTCTTTGGTCTAGGTTCTCCGAAAAAGTGGCAAAAAATGAGAAATGACATGCCAAAAAATACTCAGATGTGCCGTCAGGCGAAAGGAGGGGGGTCCGGGGGAACACTGTTCCCCCCAGCAATAGATATAGTCAAAGATGCATTAAAATATGCCTGTATACGCCGAAAACCGAGAATCGGCTGTGCGATGCCGAGAATGATGAATTGATGTGAGTGATCATATTGCCATCAAGAATGGGACTCACTTAAATTTGACCAGTCCCATTCCCATTCTTCTTGTATGGACTCTGTGTGGATGGTGGTTAAGGAAGAAGGAGATTCCCGCGCCTCCGATCTGGCGAACCCAGCGCATGATCAAACAATCCAAGTGACGAGCATTCGCTGGAATTCGGTGGAGGTGACGAGCTTTCTCAGAATTCTCTCTATCTGACAATCATTCACAGTTTCCGATCAAACTGATGGATTTTCGCATTCCTAAGCGAAGTAACAAAGTGACGAAGGCGGGTACGACTCAAGAATGTGGGCTCACGTGATCGTGCATTTATGGCTGTAATACCGAGGCAGGATTATTTGGTGCACATGTCCACGTTTTTTCGCACCGCCTCAGACATTTCGGCGGAAATATGCACTGCCCCCAAGCAGCCCAACTTCAAGGTGCACGTCCCGTGGCATACCCAGAAAAGGACAACTCTGCGATCGTTGGAAAAATGTCACTGCCTCCGAATGTAACAAATTATGCACCGCAATGACTTCCTTTTTGTTTCGTTTTTTTGGCACCACCTAAAGTTCATGCAAAAAAAGGCACAGGTTCACTGCCTTCTGCACAGAAAAGAACACCACCTTCCGATTTGTTCCAGAGGCATCCCAGACTTGCACTGCATTAGGGTTTTTCACAGTCGCCCTTTTTTACGCCCTTTTTGCTCTCCCGTTTTTGTGCCATTTTTCATGCCTGGCAGATGTGCTATGAAAATCCAGAAATTTTCACCCCAGTCCTTTTTGAACATTTGAGGTGGTATGTGACCTTTGGTGATATGAACACCCAGGCTGCATACAATGGAGAAAGGGAGCCGTAAAGGGCACGAAAAAGGGTGGAAAAAAGGGAGCTCCAGCCAGGGGTTTCACAGTAGCCCTTTTTAGCAGCCTTTTTCGTGCACTTTTTTTTCCGTTTCCCGCAGAATTGCAGGTAGGACCCCGTTTTTGTTGGTCTCCTACCCTTTTTGTACTTCTAATTGAAAAAGGGGGGGAAAAACCGGGCAAAAAACAAAGAGAATGGCAAAAAGGGCGAAAAAGGGTGAGAAAAAGGGAGGGGAAAGGGGCAACTGTCAACAACCCTATTGTTGGCAGGGTGCTGCCACCCTGCCAGGTTTTACTGAAGTGCTATATTCATTCCATTCCATGCACAGCCCGAAAGTCCGAAGTGTAACTGCGTTACAGGATTAACAATTATAGAGACTAATATTCTTCTCTATACTCAACATTTACCCCTGTACATGTGTAGAGAAAAGAAAGAAACCACGCAGTTATGCAAGGCAAATGTGAAACGGTCCGCAAACAATGACAACGAGAGCAAGTACAGTGCCCTAAAATCTCCTCGATCTACGCCGGTCGGTTGGAAGATAAGCTCCTACACACTTCTAGATAATCAGGGACGGAAATAAAGTACAGCCCGACGGAATATATCACCTGAAGACCGCGTCAGGGTGCTTGAAACCGGAATACCTGCCTTCTAATGGGGTGATCATCAATAACACATCCACTGGCTCAATAGGTCCTGGCTGACCTGGGGCGAACACAGCAGTGCCTGCGATTTCGCACCTGTCATTTATGCTCTGTTCCAGTTTACGCTGGCGTTCGGTCTCGATGGTGAGCTGCCGGGGGTTGAATGTGATGCGTCAGCGGTACACCAAAATTGAACAAAAAAAGGCAGATGTGGCACCCACCAATATCGCTGTCTCGGCTGCGCGCACCTCGCACTCGAGTTCGTTCAGGCTCTGCCAGATTTCGCGCATTGTCCGGAGGTATGTAATCCACGTCCTGGGTTCTTCCGAGTCTGATTCATGCACCTCCACCTGCAGCAGGCGGGTCTGCACTTGGGATGCGCTGAGCTCGGCCCTAAAATTTTTTTTTTAGTGGTTGGAAACAGGATGGACGCGGCATCGGCATACTGCAGCAGCCGTTTCTCGGCCTCAACGAGATCAAATTGGGCACGCACACAGGTGGATTTGGCGCGCGTCAAGATTTTGGTCACCCCCATGACCGCGGTGTTGAGTCGGTCGAGGCGGATCGATGGGCATTTGCAATGGGCAGCATAAATGATGGTTGGGGCAGCAGCGGCCCCAAGGCCGAGGTAGCGCAGGATGGGGTTCGGTATAAGCGCCGACAAAGCCCATAATAGAATCGACGATTGAAATGATTTGTCAAACTGCATTGGTCTTCGGGTAAATTCTCAAATGATGGGGAAAAGTGAAGGATGATGGACCCATCGAAACGTCCTGACCTTGAAGCGAGAGGAGGCTGTTTCAAGTTTACGAACGGACTTGCTGTCACGGCGGACATGTTGGAAGGACAACCGAAGCACTGTCGAACTGTCCCGTTCAGGACAGGCTGTTGAACTTGCAACTGCTGTGCATGCACTGTTCACTTCTACAGCTCAGTTCAACAGCAGCCTTTACAGCTCCCTGTTTTAGAATTCCTCCCACAGTCTCTTACAGTAGTTTTACAGCCTTTTTTTGTAAGGCTCCAACCGAATTTTCTCCCCCAAAAGTCGGTCCGCCATAGAGTAAAACAACCCTCGGAAGGCCAAATTTCATAGAGTAAATCAACCAAAATTTTCGACTTTTGGCGGACGGAGTTCATAGGTAGTGACCGGGGGCCTGTCAAGATATTTTGCTGTCACGGCGGACAATCATCTGTCCGCATGGATTTGAAGAACTTGATCAGTATCAAGTTTGATTTCTCCATGAGACGGTGCCGTTTTGTGCATTTTTCTCTTCAAAGTTCAAGGTCAGGACGTTTCGATGGGTCCATCATCCTTCACTTTTCCCCATCATTTGAGAATTTACCCGAAGACCAATGCAGTTTGACAAATCATTTCAATCGTCGATTCTATTATGGGCTTTGTCGGCGCTTATACCGAACCCCATCCTGCGCTACCTCGGCCTTGGGGCCGCTGCTGCCCCAACCATCATTTATGCTGCCCATTGCAAATGCCCATCGATCCGCCTCGACCGACTCAACACCGCGGTCATGGGGGTGACCAAAATCTTGACGCGCGCCAAATCCACCTGTGTGCGTGCCCAATTTGATCTCGTTGAGGCCGAGAAACGGCTGCTGCAGTATGCCGATGCCGCGTCCATCCTGTTTCCAACCACTAAAAAAAAAATTTTAGGGCCGAGCTCAGCGCATCCCAAGTGCAGACCCGCCTGCTGCAGGTGGAGGTGCATGAATCAGACTCGGAAGAACCCAGGACGTGGATTACATACCTCCGGACAATGCGCGAAATCTGGCAGAGCCTGAACGAACTCGAGTGCGAGGTGCGCGCAGCCGAGACAGCGATATTGGTGGGTGCCACATCTGCCTTTTTTTGTTCAATTTTGGTGTACCGCTGACGCATCACATTCAACCCCCGGCAGCTCACCATCGAGACCGAACGCCAGCGTAAACTGGAACAGAGCATAAATGACAGGTGCGAAATCGCAGGCACTGCTGTGTTCGCCCCAGGTCAGCCAGGACCTATTGAGCCAGTGGATGTGTTATTGATGATCACCCCATTAGAAGGCAGGTATTCCGGTTTCAAGCACCCTGACGCGGTCTTCAGGTGATATATTCCGTCGGGCTGTACTTTATTTCCGTCCCTGATTATCTAGAAGTGTGTAGGAGCTTATCTTCCAACCGACCGGCGTAGATCGAGGAGATTTTAGGGCACTGTACTTGCTCTCGTTGTCATTGTTTGCGGACCGTTTCACATTTGCCTTGCATAACTGCGTGGTTTCTTTCTTTTCTCTACACATGTACAGGGGTAAATGTTGAGTATAGAGAAGAATATTAGTCTCTATAATTGTTAATCCTGTAACGCAGTTACACTTCGGACTTTCGGGCTGTGCATGGAATGGAATGAATATAGCACTTCAGTAAAACCTGGCAGGGTGGCAGCACCCTGCCAACAATAGGGTTGTTGACAGTTGCCCCTTTCCCCTCCCTTTTTCTCACCCTTTTTCGCCCTTTTTGCCATTCTCTTTGTTTTTTGCCCGGTTTTTCCCCCCCTTTTTCAATTAGAAGTACAAAAAGGGTAGGAGACCAACAAAAACGGGGTCCTACCTGCAATTCTGCGGGAAACGGAAAAAAAAGTGCACGAAAAAGGCTGCTAAAAAGGGCTACTGTGAAACCCCTGGCTGGAGCTCCCTTTTTTCCACCCTTTTTCGTGCCCTTTACGGCTCCCTTTCTCCATTGTATGCAGCCTGGGTGTTCATATCACCAAAGGTCACATACCACCTCAAATGTTCAAAAAGGACTGGGGTGAAAATTTCTGGATTTTCATAGCACATCTGCCAGGCATGAAAAATGGCACAAAAACGGGAGAGCAAAAAGGGCGTAAAAAAGGGCGACTGTGAAAAACCCTAATGCAGTGCAAGTCTGGGATGCCTCTGGAACAAATCGGAAGGTGGTGTTCTTTTCTGTGCAGAAGGCAGTGAACCTGTGCCTTTTTTTGCATGAACTTTAGGTGGTGCCAAAAAAACGAAACAAAAAGGAAGTCATTGCGGTGCATAATTTGTTACATTCGGAGGCAGTGACATTTTTCCAACGATCGCAGAGTTGTCCTTTTCTGGGTATGCCACGGGACGTGCACCTTGAAGTTGGGCTGCTTGGGGGCAGTGCATATTTCCGCCGAAATGTCTGAGGCGGTGCGAAAAAACGTGGACATGTGCACCAAATAATCCTGCCTCGGTATTACAGCCATAAATGCACGATCACGTGAGCCCACATTCTAAAACGAAACAAAAAGGAAGTCATTGCGGTGCATAATTTGTTACATTCGGAGGCAGTGACATTTTTCCAGTGATTGCAGGGTTGTCCTTTTCTGGGTATGCCACGGGACGTGCACCTTGAAGTTGAGCTGCTTGGGGCAGTGCGTATTTCTGCCGAAATGTCTGAGGCAGTGCGAAAAAAATGGATGTGTGCACCAAATAATTATGCCTCAGTATTACAGCCATACACATTGACTGAAATAAGAAAACCATTCGCAGCGTTCAAATCGCGGTTCGACATATTATATCAAGTGTTTGGAGATCTTATACCAAGGCCCTCTGGGCACCCCTGCTACCTCGTGCTATACCGGGGGTTTGAATTCAGGCCACTCTTTTTGGTCTTTCAATTTACTCTAGATTCAGAAGGATCGACTCGACATGGGCAGATTCACAAAACAGACTGAGAGACTACGGCTCAGGTTCACTTGGCCGCCGTCGACGCGTTCGCATCAACCAAGTTCACGTTGAGCCATGGATGTCGGAGTTGATGGGCACAGAATTATCCCTTAATGTAAATATTATTTTAGAACCAGATTCACAAAGAATGAAGACTCCAGACTCAGTTTACTGGCATCAAATCAAGCTCACATTGAGTCATGGACATTGAACTCTGTTCTATGAGCAGTTATTCTGGATAAAAGCATGAACACAGTGCGATATAGGAGATTTATACACAAAGGGGTAGGCGATGACAACCTGTAATAAACGAGCTTGATGCCCGGGACGCAGCGGCAGTGCTAGAGAACTCCATTTACAGTGTTAGAAACTCCAGAAGCTGTGCTTCAAAATGAAAGTCGTAGAGGCTGTGTTCAAAAATTCAGATTTCGCCAGCACTGGTTGAGCATTTCAAGTTTTTCAGTGAAAAAATTGGTGAAAAATGTCCATTATTTTTTACACTTTGTTTCACTGAAAACGCAAGTGAAAAACTTAGAAAATTTCCAGCACTTTTTGGCTTGTTTCAAAATTTTCACCTTACAAACGAAAAAGTGGTGAAAACATTATAAGTTTTTCACTTACATTTTCAGTCAAAAAAGTGTGAAAAATAATGGACATTTTGCACCAATTTTTTCACTGAAAAACTTGAAATGTTCAATCAGCGCAGCGAGAAAACTTTACATAATTAGATATTTAAATATTTAATTTCGAATTTGATGGTACGATCATGATTGTTGATTTTTGATTTTTGGCATGAAAATGTTCACTTTCCAGCTACAGTACCATTCAGCGACGACTCAGAGAAGGAACAGACTCGTAGCGATGATGCGCACCTGCTCCCGGTATAAAGAAACCAAACACACAGCAGGCTCCCGGTTCAATTCCGAATCGAGTCATAGAAATGATCTGTCGAATTTTTTTTCCCCTCCCGCTGGTGGGTTTTAAGCCGGGATAGGAAGCAGACTGAAAGAAGGATTCAAGGAAGTCCCGCTGCAAGTGGTCTGTGAGAGAGACAGAATATGCTTGCAAGCATGAAGCCATGTCAAGTCTTGTCCACTCACCGTCATTTGTTTTCCTTTTGCCATAGAGATATATATTTTTTCAGCATGATAGTCAGTGACAACTCAAGGAAGATGTAGCGATGGTGCGCACCTGCTCTGTGTAACTGCAAAGAACGCAAAGGAAATACACAGCAGGCCCCGGTTCGATTCCGGGTTGAGTCATGGAGTTTTCGGGACGCGCTTTTTTTCACCTGCAGGCCGGCCGAGAGCTGAGATATTCAGCGGTGACGTTTGAGAGGCAAATCGTCGTGGTGAATGGTCCGTACCAGGGCCTACTCCCTGCAAAAATAAGAATGAAGCACACTGGTTGATTCACGTCCGAATAGTGCTGAAATCATATCGGGTTAAGGCTGACATTCATCGTGCCCAAAGGGTGATTCAACCCGAGATATTCAGCTGCAGAGTGAGAAAGGAAAAGACTCGTGGCAGATGGTCAGCACCTGCTGGCTATAGGGGCAGCAAAATTTGTAAGCAGGCTACTGGTTCGATTCCGGCACGAGTCGTATGACTCGTACGTCGCAGGAGTGGATTATTTTTGCCTTCAGGCTTCTGTTACCGGGAAATATATATCAGTCGATATTAGCTGGGAAACAGGTGAACAGGGAAAGACTCGTGGCAGATGGTCTGCACCTGCTTTCCATAGGTTGGCTATGAATATGTTCAAGTAGGAAGCCGGTTCGAATCCGGGTCGAGTCATACTGTATGGCGGAAATTTGTTTTTACACGCGCCGAGCATCGAGTCTTAACTGGGTGTAACATGGTGTCTCGAGCTCATTGTTGTTGCGGTCAGATGGCCCGCGGCATCAAGTCCAGTTGAGATCAATTTGAGATGTGCGGCATCGGCGTGGTGCATCCAAGAAGAAGCGCTTTCACATACAAAGGGTCGGCGCAGGCTCAACGGATTCAAAGCTGCTACGGTGGTTGTTCATTGAGCCATAGAGTTTGTTCGAAACGGACAGAACCGGAGCACGGGTCACTCGGAGCCGACTAGCCGCTTTCGGCCGCTTTCGACCGCAAAGCCGAAATCCCCGAAGTCAAACACTTGCAAAGAGAAACTCTTTCTTCCTCAAAGCCTCAAACATGCACTGTGACTCTGTCCACAAGCTCGGATTGCATTGCAGCCGCTGCCAACAGATTCCTGACCCCGACCTTGACCCCGACGCTCCCAGTCGCATCGCAACCCGTGTCACCCTACGGCCTCGGGCACCTGGTGCCCACCCTCGGTACATGACCGATTGCTGATACTGTCTTGAAAGTGGCATACAGCTTGCGGGCTGCCTGTGTGCGTGAACCGCAAACGCCGTGGATGACTCTTCGCGCGCAACCTGCCGTCGACACAGGTGACAGCGGAGCCCGACCTGCCCGCCCCCCTCACGTCTGTCTGCTTCGCCACGCGCCACGCAGTTCACGTATGTCTCCTACAATCAACACTCCCATGGACACCAATGGTAGCCGGGGCTCCCGCTCTGCCAAGCTCGCATTTGTCGAGCACGCGATGCAGGACACCGACGCCGTATGGCACCACCGCCCTCTAATACGTGGTGAGAGCATGTACAAGGGCAGTAGGCTGGGATACGGCGGAGAAGGATGCGCGGCGGGCTAGGAGTTTGGTCGATGGTGGGCGAGATGGAGAGTAATAAATGGTGGGTTACATTTCAGCGCATTGAACATCTCCCCCAACTTGCTTCTGCTTCCTCCTTTCTCCTTCGAGGCCTCTACCCCTTCTCCCACTTTGTACACCAAGTCCCGAACCCCTCAATGTGTACGCTCACTACTCACGCATAATATTATTTATCTTTGGATGACACAAGCGGAGTCTTGGGCCGTTGCATTACCTCGCGAGTTGCGATTCGACTCAATGGTCCGCATTACAAGCCGATGATCTCAACTGTGCGGATTGAATCTCTCTTCCAATCCAAGTTCCGTGTCAACTCCAAAATTCATCACACAACGGGGTATTCGTCGACTCCAACGCTCTACTTAAGCGGTGGATATCACGCATGGACCTAACTTAATCGATAAGTGCGGAGAGGCGCAGATCGCAGTCCCGGCTCAAGAGGTGAGCGATCATTCAGGATCAGACACAGAGCTCTTTGACAACCCCCCCAAATCAGGAAGTCCGAAATAGCCGACCGACTTTCATCGGTCTGATTCCTGGACTTTTTACTGTGATCCCAAACCTGACCCGATAGCTCTGAAATTTTGCGAGACTCCCCATTTTCGCATACTGTGCACACGCCTAGCTGCTCAGAATATTTTATTTGGCCCAGGAGCAAACATGATAGATTTTACAACATTTTTGATGGTGCTGTCGGCAGACTTCGGCCAAAAGCTGTAGATGACGTCGTGAGAACAAATCTTCTTAAAGATTGCGGGTGGCGGTCCGCTCTCCCTGCTTCCACTCAAATCGATGGCTCATAAATGACGTACACCCCCCCCCCCCCTCCCCTCTGCACGTGTCACCTAGGCTCGATACCAGCCTCTATAGTATAATCTACGTGGATTTCTGAAGACAGTCGTTCAGAATCACGTATACTAGAGAGGCTGGAAATTACGAATACAGGCTAGTAGGAACTGCCTCGGAGTTTGAATTGAGATGTCATGCGAACGCCGAGACATCAGCCACATGTCCACTCCCATCAATTATAGGCAGAAAACCACGAAAAAGAAATGCTCAAGGCTCCTTCATTACTGGAGGTAAATTGGACGAAAAATTGGGAGAGCCTCACAATGATCGTACCTTAAACGACTGCAAAGAAACAGGGTCGCCACACGCTTTGACGGACGCATGCGATCACCCATCATATCTTTCAAACTCCGAGGCAGTTCCTACTCGGCTGTGCTCGTAAGTTCAAGCCTACGTGTCACCGACTTTGCCAGGTCTGTGTCAGGAACTTTACTATCGCTCACCTCTTGTCCCGGCTACTGTTGAACCCTATTATGCTACACAGCCTGAGTTCAACCCTTCGCGAGTCGCGATCGGAATCCAATGGCAAGGTACTTACTGCAGCTTCTAATTCCTCGAGCCTGCGCCTTGCCTTCATTTCAATGTGTCCGCGCTCGAGAGTCTACACAATCTGAGTATATGTATTTTGAAAGTGTAGATTCAGTGTGCCCAACTTTGTCAGTGTACGGGCGTGACAGACGCGCAGCTTGAGTCTAAGTCTGCCGTAGGATAGAATGATACAGACCTGTAGATCGGCGAGCGTAAAACGAAGAAAGAAAAGAAAGAGAAAGAAAAAATGCGATTTCACCCTGCTTATGACTCGACCCGGAATCAAACCGGCGACTTGCTCACAGATATGAACTTTCTCACGGAGAGTAGGTGCGGGCCGCCACCACGAGTCTGATTCTCACCACCGTTGCAACTCATTGTGCTCACTACTTAAAGGAGCTTAGAGTCTGCATCCAAATATTATAGCCTGAAATCTGGGGTGCAAAAAAACAAACAAAGGAATCACCGAGTTCATGACATGGAACCGGCGACTTGCATCCAAATTTTGGACCCTTTTACAGCGAGCAGGTGCGAACCATCCGCCACAAGTCTGGTTCCTACCACCCTTGTAACTGAATATGCTCACTACTACTTGACATCTATGTGTTATAGCCTGAAATATACGGATGCAAAAAAAAAAAAAAAAAAAAGGAACAACCTGACAACTACTATAGCTAGTAGACCCGGAATTGAACCGGCAGCCTGCATCCAAATCGCCACAAGTCTTGTTCCTACTACCCTTGTACTACTGAATATACTCACTACTTGAAAGACCTTGGAATCTGCACCTCAGTTTTATGGCCTGAAATCTATGTACGGGTGCAAAAGAAAAAGGAAGCGACAAGAGCACATAACTCGAGCCAGAATCGAACCGGCAGCCTGCATCCGAGTTTGGACTCTTTCTTACAGCAAGCAGGTGCGGACCACCGCCAGGAGTCTGATTCCTACTACCCTTACAACTGACTATGCTCACTACTTGAAAGAGTCTGCATCTAAATGCCGGAAATCTACGGGTGCAAAAAAAGAATTGGAATAGCTTACGACTCGAGCCGGAATCGAAACGGCAGCGTGCTTACAATTTCCTGTATGCTGTCATTGATAGCAGGTGAGGACCACCGCCACAAGTCTTGTTCCTACTACCCTTGCAACCGAATATACTCACTGCTTGAGCTTAGAGCATCTAAATGTTATAGCCTCTAACTGCAACCAAGAAAAAAGATGGTGAGGAGCGAAAGGATGATTCGACTCGGAATCGAACCAGATTCTTGCTGTATCCATTTTTCATCTTGATATGCGTACTACTTGAAAGATCTGGATCTAAATGCTATGGCCTGGAGTCTACGGATGCGGAAGACAAAAAAGGACCTGACCACGCGGAATCGAACCGGCAGCCCAGTGCTTACAGTTATGCAGTATATACTGACTTCGGCATGGTGACGACTCAAAGGATGCGCGGCATCGGTTGTTTTACCGACAGTTGATAAAGTTCGATGAGTAATAATTGTATCGCCGAGTTCCGAGAGCTGTTCGGAGTCAAGGATACTTTCGTCGTACAGTGTATTAGCAAGGGGCCGAGTTGATCGTGTCTCATTTTGCTGACATCACACTTTCAGTCGACTGAGAGAAAATCTTGTTCTCTCTGAATTCTGAGCGCTGCCATCCCGCATGCGCATGTATGTATGTATCTATTCGTGCTGCAATTAGCTATGCATTTAAATTTCTGTCGCACCCTTCCCACCAGAATCTGCAAATTTATTGCCAATGAACCATGGTCTGGAGCCGCGATGCGGGCTCTCAGTTCCCTCATTCACGAAAAATGGGTTTCGAGCGAACGCCTCTGAACTCTAGACCGTCATCGACGTTCAGAGTATACTGGCATTTTACCCTCGTAACCATCCGATGACAGTGAAGTTGCGGCAAGTTGCGGATCATCCACCCAGAAGGTTTTATTTTATTATATTTGTTGCGTCTAAGCAATGTTGAAGACTACATATCATACTGCAGAGTGGAAAAAGAAATAGACTTGTAGTAGATGGTCTGCACCTGCTTTGCATAATGCGTCCTGAAACCCCTCTAACTATGCAAGCACCCGGTTCGATTCCGAGTCGAGTCATACATCCTGTGAGTCGCTTTCTTTTTATCTTGAATTGGGGAGCTCTTTTACGCCACGATAGTCTGATTCAGACTGATAGGAGGCGAACGAAGTGGACACCTGCCTTTTGTGGGGGAGAAAAATGACAAATCTGCAAGCAGGGAGGGTAGGGTTTGATTCTGGATTAGGACTTGATGCCTCCCAGAATATCTTTTCGTTTCTCTGCCCATAAGTAGAACACGGGGAAAGTATTCAGAGGCGCAGTAGGAACATAAAGACTTGTGGTGGTGGTCCATGCCTGCACTTTGTAAGATGCTCTTTTAGATTCTTCAAGCGGTTGTGGCTGCGATATTCAGCTGCGGACCCGAAAAAGAAATAGACTTGTGGCAGATGGTCTGCACCTGCTTTCCGTGTCTGGGTCATAAAATGTTCAAGCAGTAAGCCGGTTCGATTCCGGGTCGAGTCATGTCAAAGAGTTCGAGGTCTTTTTTCTTTCAACCTGCGGGCTCAAATAATGTTTAAATGCAAAGTGTACCAACAAAAACGAGTCATGACATGGCAAGCAATAAAAAATTTTACGCTCGCCCAGCACTTGAAGGTCGCATATTTACGGACACAAGTCCAATGAGAGTGGTGCGTACTTTGAGTTGCAGATTTACTGCCAGTCAATTCCATATAGGCGCAGGGACTGTGGGAGGCCGAGTCGAAACTTGGTCATTTATTTTTGCATGAGAATGTTTAATTAAAAAGATTCAGCTATGAGAGTCATTGGCAACTCAGCGGAGAACAGACTCATAGCGATGGTACGCACCTGCTCTCTGTGGTTGTAAAGAATACAAATGAAATACACAGCAGGTTCCCGGTTCGATTGGGTTGAGTCATGGAGTACCCGGGACGCGCTTTTTTTTTTCACCTGCTGGTCGCCCGAGAGCTGAGATATCCAGCTGCGAGAGTAGCAGGTAAAATTATCGCGAGGGTAGACCGGTGACCGTCTGTCTATGAATCCTGTCGATAGACAGACCAGTCGATCGGAGTTTAAAATGCCATAACGCGCGAGTTACTATAAAAGGCTATTTGGAAGCAGAATTTTGGTGGGGCGCCGCAGCCTAACAACAGCAAAGATCCATCAAAAGTTTAGAAATATTGTCCGTGAGATGAGCACTGCCTATTTTCTGCACCTTTATATATTGTCTAGACACTGCCTATGCCATAATTTAGAGGGTTCAATTGAAGCCGGGCATTGCTGACTAATTAGCCTTTTATAGTAACCCGCGCGTATCGGCAATTCAAACTCCGATCGACCAGCCTGTCTACCGACACAAACTCTTTCGGTACGACAGGCTGGACTCGAGCCTATCGCGAGGGACGCACCTGCTCCTTGCAAAGATAACAATGAGGTATACCTGTTTATTGGTGTCCGAGCAGTGGTCAAGTCATAAGCATTGTGTGAAGGTTAACCATTTTTATCGCCTCCGAGTGGTAATTAAACCCGACATCTTCAGCTGCGGAATGACGAAAGTAAAGAACTCGTGGCGGTGGTCCGTGCCCGCGCTCTGTGTGAGGAAAGCGAAAATTGTAAGCAGGCTACCGGTTCGATTCCAGGTCGAGTCGTCGATGGCGAGAAATTCTTTTCTGTCATGCTGTCTGCAAATAACACTATTAGTTGAGATATCAGCTGTGACGCAAATTCAGCATGTGAAAAGACTCGTGGCGGATGGTCTGCACCTGCTTTCCTTGGCTGGTGAATTTAATTTAAGCGGACTACTGGTTCGAATTCGGGTCGAGTCATGACATGACAAGAGATGAGTATAAATCCTGCTTAGCTTGGCTTAAACCAAGGGTGTTTTGGCGGGAAGTTTCTTAAACTGTTTAACCAGTTTAAACCGGTTTAACCATACTACTGCTATAAATTCCTGCTACCTAAAATAATTAATCAACCCCTTCAACTTGGTTCAGCCGATTAATCTGTTTGACCCATGTTTAAACCAGTTGCACGGATTTAGCTGTTTAAGACGTTCAAGCCAAAAAAGCCAATTAGTGGCCCATAGTCGCGCTGGTTGAAAGTGGGTGAAAGTTGTAGAGACATCGTACTTGCGAGAGCTGTAGGTGGATGCCAGGTCAACATTGACACCTGTGAATCGGGATTACACTGGGCTCATGGGGACTCACAAAAAGATGTGAATTATTCACTGAATTTGTGTGCTGAGGTCGGCTCGGGAGCAGCTGCTGCAGTGTGCCAAAGGTCAGTGCCACTGGCAGAGAGGCAAGTGAGATGATAATCGGTGGCACCAACTTGAAGGACATGGTGGTTTTGGACAGACTCAAAGGCCGTGTTGCGTTGTATTTGGTTGGCTTCTTTGTTCAGTGGCTGCGTTGGTTCGTTATTGTTTCGATGCCACCGTGACATCGTGACTTCACATCTTTCCTTTCTCCCCCATCTTCTCGCTCTCCACACTCACATAATCATATCACTGCCGCCCTCTCGTTCTCGAGTCTCGCAGCCTCCGGTACAGAGTGTAATCTCCCCAATTAGGAGAGCACTTCAGATTCTGTCCAGGCCGTCCTCACTCCTTGTTATGCCACCGGGAATGCCCTATCTCCCGTCTCAAACACCAGTGAAAAGAATCTGAATAGGGATGATCAGCACGATCACTCGCTTTCTGTTCTTTTGACTCAAATAAAATCTGGGATTGCTTGGTTTCAGTGGCGTTATAACATGGTATATTCACGACTCTTATTATTAATTTTAATCCGCCTGTTTCGACCGCAGGTCAACACCATCATTCATAATCCTTGCATCCCATTTCCTCGTCTCCGGCACACCCCGTACCGCGTCCCCGCGGTCAATATGAACTGTTTTGCGCCAACACATAAATTCGATCGGTTTGATGGGCTGAATCGGTTTATTGGCTCAACGCGGCGGCTGAAACAGCTGAATCGGTTGAATAGGCTTGATTGGTTTAGCTAGGCTAACTGGCACAATCGGCTTAATAGGCTGGTGGTAGGAATAGTGCATAGTCTGTAGTACTAGCCCAGTTAAATTGGTGTAAACGGCTGAAATGGCTTAAGAAAAGTTCCCGCGAAAACACATTCGGTTTAAACCAAGTTGAGCAGGTGACAGAATATTCTGCAGATTTACCGACCACAAAATCCATATACGCGCTGGGAGTGTGGGATTCGGTGTCTTGTCTACACCCTCATGTGTTTCTTTGGCATAGAAATGTTTACTTCTCAGCTATGAGAGTCAGTGACGACTCAGAGAAAGAACAGACTCGTAACGATGGTGTGGACCTGCTCTCCGTTACTTATAACGGAAAGCGTGATACACAGCAGGCTCCCGGTTCGATTCCGGGTCGAGTTGTACCTCGTGTGAATTCTTCTTTTTACCCTCTGTTGCCTGGAAATAATACTATCAGCTCAGAGCTGCGACGAAAATTCAGCAGGGAAAGACTCGTGGTAGATGGTCTGCACCTGCTTAGCCATCAGTGCACTGCTCAAGTTTCGTTTCCGGGCCGAGTCATGAGTTCGGGTCAAGGTTTCTTTGTTTTTATACTCGGCGAGAATTTTGAGCCTGTAACATAGTGTCTTACTCGAAAAGTTTCATAATTTATTGCGGTCAGATGCCCACCCCACAACTTCAAGCCATTAGTTAGTTTGAGTCTTTGAGATCAATTTAAGAATCCAGATGTGCAATTCCGACTCCCGAGTTGGTGCGTCGGACGCACCAACTGCGTCCAGGAAGGAGCACTTGCAAAGATGTCAAAGGGTCGGCGCGGTATCGAGGGACTTAATGCTGCTACGGCGGTTTTCCATGGAGTTTGCGAGAGACGGACAGAACCGGAGCACGCGGGTCACTCGGAGCCGACTGGTCGCTTTCGGCAAATGCAGCCAAGCCGCAAAGCCGAAATCCCCGCAGTCAAACATTCGCAAAGCGAAACTCTTCTTGTCGATCACTATTGCTCTCAATGTCACTGAAGCTACATCCACGACAACGATCGCGCTATTCGGCGAACTCGAGAGGATTTGTTTGTTTCCTCACCTTCACCCATTTCAACTCCTAATCCCAAGCTCCGAGTCATCGATCATCCTATAACTCTCACCTTTTCCTTATGCACAATCGTCAACCCAGAGTCCCAGATGGCTCCTCGTACGGCATGACCCACACCGCGCAGGAGGGCGCCGATCGCTGTCTTGAAAGTGGCATTCAATTCAGCTCGCTGGCCGCCCCGCATGGGTGAACCGCAAACACCGCGTGCAACCTGCCGTCGCCCGACCTCCGCGCCATTCAGCGCTCCCGTGGCCGCTCTGCTCCGTCAGGATCCCTGACATCCATGCTCCGACACGTCAATCTCAAATACGTGGTGGTGAAGACACCGGCGGCTGCGCGCGTAATACAAAACCACCCACGGCTTTTTCTCTCGATTTCCCTTGGAGCCTCGTCGTGAGTGGTGCAAGCGCTGAGTGCCGAGTTTTTCTTCGCATACTCTTTTTTTGTGTGTGTGGTCCGAGCGGCTAGGCTGGTGCACGTTGGGCGTTGGGGATCTCGCGACCCCAATTTTTGTGTGTTGGTCCAGTTTTGATATTTGGGTGCGAGTAATGCGAACACGTTTTATGTGTATGCTCTCTCTCTCTCTTATACTAAAAAGTGCTGACTCGGCCCTCGTTTCACAGGAGGCTGGCTGCGGTCGTGAGTAATGGAAGCGCAGATGCGGTGGCGGGGAGGGTACGCGAGCAGCTATAGACAGCGGTGTGTACGGGCTGGATGGAGGATGGTGGATATGGGAAGACAGGGAGGGTATGGTGGACGGCGGACGGGTACGACGGCTGGTGGGACTGAAACTGTATGTCTTCCCGGCTGTGTTCTCTTCCCACACCCTCCTTCCTTCCTCCTACGCCCATCTTGTCCCGTCCGCATGTTCTTCTTCCTCTGACACTGACTCCACCGCGCCAGCTTTCCCTCCCGTAGATCCTACCACCGCATACCTTGAAGACGAACCGCAAAGCATACGCTTTGACATATCGGTATCTACGCATTCAAGAGTTCTACTTCCCCGTGCGCTGGGTGAAATTACTCGAGGAACATGTTCTATCCGTGAGCTCGTCATGAATTCGATTCCTCAACTCTGCTCTGGACGGGCTGGTCATGGTTCAAATCCTACGCACGTCCCGACTTCCCTTCGACGTCCCCTTCGATACTCCGATTTATAATTTACCGGCACCTACTCCTTTGTGCGAGGGCAGCGGTCGGACACTGCGCCACTTCCGAAACACCAATTACCAATGTGCCGGTAATCAAGCCTGTGTCAATGCCCGCGCGAACGCAGTGAAATAAGTATCGAAATCCAGCTGTCGGCCGAGCGTAATTATGATACGACACCATATACTTACATTGGCGAGCATAAAGAGAGAGATAGCAAGAGAGAGAAAGAGAGGGAGGAAAAAATACACTAAGCCTCTCACGACTCGACCTAGAATCGAACCAGTAGCCTGCTTACAATGATGCCAATTATGTGATTGACAGCAGGTGCAGACCACCGCCACGAGTCTTGTGCAAGCTACTCTTGCAAGTGGATATGTGTGGTCGGTTTCCCTCTGGAGCTCACAGCCACGTATGTTGACTTGAATCTACGAGTGCAAAAAAAGAATTGGAACCACCGTACGACTCGACCCGGAATTGAACCAGCAGCCTGCATCCAAACTGCGGATCCCATTAACGGAGCAGGTGCGGACCATCCGCCACAGGTCTTGTTTCTATCACCCTTGTAACTAAATATACTCACTACTCGAAAGAGATTAGAGTCTGAAATCTGCAGGTGCAAAAAACCACACTCGTCGAGTTCATGACTTGAGCCGGAATCGAACCAGCAGCCTGCTCACAATAATCTGATCATATCTGGCTATTGGCAACAGGTGCAGGCCACCGCTACGAGTCTTGGTACTACTACTCCTTTACTCACGACTTGAAAAGATTTGCACCTAAATGTTACAAACTGGAGTCTACGCACGCAAAAAAAGGGAATCATCAAGTTCAGATCATAACTCAACCCGGAATCGAACCGGCGACCTCTGGACCTGGTTCACAGAGGGCAGGTGTGGACCATCACCACGAGTCTTGTTCAAGCTAGTACTGTAACTCGATATGCTAGCCTCCAACACTGGTTGAATGCAACCAAGAAGAAAAAAGACACTCAAGAAGGGAAACGATGACTCGACGCGAATCGAACCGGTAGCCTGCCTACGTATACAATGTTGTGATATTCTGTGATTGACAGCAAGGGCAGACTACCGCCACGAGTCGGTTTCCTTTTGGAGCCCACAGCTAGGTATGTTGGCTTGAAATCTGCCAGGGCTAATGATAAAAAAGAATGACCCACAATTCCTACGCAGTCACTAAGACAGTAAGACTCGTCCCAGATTCGAACCGGGTTCCTACTCGTTGCTGATCTTCGTTTATATTACAGACCGCAGGCGATGACCGTCTTGCTCCAATTTAGAATTGTCCTAGTCTTCAACACTGTTTGGAGGAAACATCAGAAAAGTACAAGTTTGTTTATTTTACGACCTGGCCCGCCCGTGTTTCTGCTTAATAGTTGATGGGAACATCTGTGCTTCCTCCACTGAGTATCTTGACTTTGTATATTTGGAGGTAACGAGGGGAAAAAATCTGATCGATTTACGACTCGACCAGGATTCGAACTCGATAAATATAGCTACAGACTGTCTACAGGTTCGATTCCGCATCGAGTCATTTGCTTCCAAAATCTAACCTTCGATGCACCCGTAGAACGCCGGAGATGATAATGAGGCAACTACGAGGGTAGCAGGTAAAAGCATCGCGATTGCTCTTTGTCTATGAATAAAAAGTCCCAAGCAGAAGCCTGGTTTGATTCACGTCCGAGTAGTGGTCGATTCATATGTGCCAGGTGAAGGTTGCCTATTTTTATCACCTCCAAATGGTACTTCATCCCGAGATCTTCACCTGCAGAGTAAGACTCGTGGCGATGGTCCGCGCCTGCTCTCGGTACAGGGAATGCAAATATTACAAGCAGGTTACCGGTTCGATTCCGGGACGGGTCATATATATTGTTGATTCTTTCTTTTTGATTGTACAGGCAGATATTGAGCTGTGAACGCTAGGAAGACAGAAAGAAATGGACTCGGTGGATGGTATGCACCTATTTTCCATGTGTCTTTTGTTCAAGCTGTTGGTTGAACTTGAAGATTTTCAGCCACTGTGAGTATTGCCAAGGAGAAACTCGTGGCGATGGTCCGCACCTGCTCACTATTGGGGGGCTAAATTTGCAAGCAGGTTACCGGTTCGATTCAGGGTCGAGTCGTGCGTGGCGCAAGATGTTAACGTTATTTTTCCTCATGCTGCCTGCAAGTGATACTATTAGTTGAGATATCAGCTGTGACACAAATTCAGCATGTAAAGACTCGTGGAGATGGGTCCGCACCTGCTCCCTGTAACATGAAGGCGAAATTTGCAAGCAGACGGCCGGTTCGATTCCGCGTCGAGTCATGACATGACAAGAGATAAGTTTTTTCCGCTCGCCCAGCACTGGAAGGTCGCATATTCTGCAAATTTACCGCCAGCGTCGACCGCAGAATTCATATGCGCGCAGAGAATGTGGGAGGCCGGGTCAAGTCTTGTCTACACCCTCATTTATTTATTTCCACCTACAAATGTTCAGTTTTCAGTCATCATAGGAGAGTCAATGACGACTCCGAGAAACAACAGACTCGTAGCGGTGGTAAGCGCAAATCGAGCATCATCTTTTCGTAAAACCCGTGGGTTTAGACTCGTGTCCAATGTTCTCCACCATTCTGAGACGTCTTTATCCTCAGAATTTCTTACACATTAAACAGAACCCGAACCAGACAAATGCGCCAATCGACATTCTCATTGCACCTCGGGCCGATACATAATTTGGATATTGCTGTCTCTATAATCTTATAATGGCTGCTCTAGACCCAATTAATCAGATGCTGGCTGTCGACAAGAAATCTCCCGTAGGTTCATCTCAAGGCCTTAACCCGGTTTAGAATCGGTGCTCGGCTCTGGTTCCACTTTACACACCGTGACATAGCTAGCTAACTTTGAAAATAACACAACATCTCGTATTCAGATCCGCACGACCATCAGTGAAGCCCTTCCCGCTGACACCGTCTGACAACCTCAGGGAAGCGATGCCAGCTGCCATTTCCCCGCAGTATAATCGGCCTCAGTCAGCATCCCAGGCTGTCCGGCGCTCACGAAGCCTACCCGCAGAGGAGTGCCTGGCGTTGAATCCGCCAGCGCATACAGCACCGTGCTCCCAGGCTCGACGGCGAACTGATTCGCAGTGATGCACCCGCTGCACTTCGGCCAACCTTCCCAAGCCATTCCTGTTCATGCATACTCGCTCAAGATGTAGCTGGGCGATATGAAAAAGACGCGGATCGGGAACCCAGTTCCGCTGATAGTCGTGGCGACGATAGGGGTGCCACAAAGAACTTCGTCGGCTGGGACAAGGAGGGTGCTTGCGTCGAAGGTGCCGACTACGAACGGGCCGCTGATGATGCTCTCCTGGATGCTGTTGTCCGGGTTTTGGTAGTAAATACGAGTGTTCCCGGCGGCATTGGTGGCTACGGCGGCAACGTTTCCGACGAAGGTCAGAGGGCGGAACTCTGGGGAAAGACTCGCGTTTGCGGAGCGAGGGAGAGCTGTGTTTCCCACAACACTACTGAGCACAGAGCCACACAGGAAAGTGAGCGCCTGGGAGTAATCAGTTAGATATCATCCGTAGAGTTGGAAAGGATGTGAAACTCGCGAGTATGAGCTGAAAGTTGAACATCGGAGGGGAGACACTGAAGGGTTGGCTTTTATGCGCCGAATAACATTCCGATGCTCAATACAATCGAGTGTGACTCGGGGCGTCAAAGGCAGGGGCCCCGATGACTTCGCAGAAGCTGCAGGAATGAACAGCAACAAGCGCGCAACGTGCACGAAAATTACGGCTATAGTAATGACAGGAACCACTTGGGTCTGTCGAGTTTCTCTCGCCATTTGGAAAGCTTTACCTCAGTGCAGGAGAGCTTCTGTTAAGTTGCGCGTTCCAAGAAAGAATATTCACGTACTTTACTTATTCGCCGGCACGGTTTCTCCTGGCTATGAAATTCAACCTGAGAAGCGGATTTATTTGGATTGGCGTTGGCCCCGAATATCCGTTCAGCTTGGCGCTAAACAGCTTCGGTACGTCAAGGGCCAATTGAAACGGCGACAGCGACGATGTTCAGGAGTGGATACTCTGATGGTCCATCCTCGTCTATCGGATCTCAGCTGCACTGACAGATTGATGGTTATACGGTGACCGAAACAGGAGCACTGAACAGTTTCCATACGCAGTGGGGACAGCGAGGATGTTCAGAATGTATACGTTGACAGTTCATCCTTGTCTATCAGCACCATTGAGTTCCAGCAGAGAGGGTGATGGCGGCGGAGAAGGGAGCAGAGGCGCGAGATTTTGAACGAGAAAGAAAGGAAGATGTGGACTCGAACGTATTATTTTCACTATGCAGGGGTGATCCAAATGCCCTCTACTGTGAGAATGATCGGCAGTGCCGAGAATACAGATTAATCTCAATCTTTCTCTACTGACCCTGTAACTGGGTCCAGACACCGTTGATAAGCCGGAAAATGGAACACTAGTGAAATAGGCGCAATTTTGCGATTTTACTATGTTCTACGCGCATCTGAGGGGTAACATGAGTCCCGAATGGTTATCCATAGGCTTAACCCACGAAGGACCATAGCGAGTCTGTCTGAAAGGGATGACTGACCAGAAACACAAATACTGGTTTAGCGCCTTAAACCAACGGATTTATTATATACTAGTCGATCCTCGGGATTTAGACTACAGTGGGGCCTACAAGGCAGGGAATATTAAATAACATCCACTGTGAGGGCTCGTACCAAAAGACAGCTATGTTAAACCATGGGTTTAACCAATTGTTGTGGGGACTTTGCGTAATTGACGCGACGCGGCGGATCATGTGATGAAGTCGGCTCGGGACGGATTAACCAGCAACAGTTAAACCGGTCACTTACTAAACCGATCAATGTTATCAATCCCAATTGGGGTTCCTAATTAAGATCGGCGCTTAATATGATATAACTCAGTAACCACTTGGCGGATTAGGGAGGTTGGGGGCTCTATCGAAAGCTAGAGCCCAGCGCTTTCAGAATCTGAAGGTCCTGTTCAGGGGACACCAAAGACGCGTTTTAACTAATAATCCAAAGTTAGCATGCGGTGGATTAAAGGTTGGCATGCAACGATCGGAAACGTAGGGGTAGATCAGTAGATCCTATACAAAACGCGGACACGTGCATACCCAATTAAAGCTACCAGAACTAACACATGTATACCCGGTAGTGTAATCACCATAGTGTAAGAGTTTTAGTGTTGTCATGTCTCCAAAATGTTTGGAGACAAAATAAGAATGCACTGATTTTTAGATTTATTTACTATTGATGGGAATTGAGTCAGAAGTGTGAGTCACGCTAAAATGATTCATATTTGGGAATTGTGTTGAAATTACAAGAAGGAGTCATATCAAGGGAGTCATAAAGGAAATGACTCATACTCATAGAAATCACTAGAACTTCAGGAATGAGTCATATTGAGTCAGGATTTTAGAGTGACTCCTGCCATGACTCATAGAGGAAATAGTATATAAGTAGCCAACTCATGTAGTATCATCACCGAATTGACCTACTTTTAACCGTTAACTCCGTACCCGTTTGCTGCTTGACAACTGCCTAACCGAATTAGGTAGTTCTTCCGAAACCGTAACCGCCGCCGCCTAAGACTGTAGCATACCGAACTTGCTAAGTCTTTCCTTCCGAAACCGAATTCCGCTGTTGATTGACTGTAGCATACCGAACTTGCTAAGTCATTCTTTCCCAAAACCGCTGCCGTTGATTGATTGTAGCATACCGAACGTGCTAAGTCATTCAATCCCTGAACCCGCCGCCACCTAAGACTGTAGCATACCGAACTTGCTAAGTCTTACCTCCCGAAACCTAACCCGCCGTTGAACGATTGTAGCATACCGAACGTGCTAAGTCTTTCATTCCCGATTCCGTACTCCGCCGCCGCCGTTGCTTGCCGAACCACCGAAGCGTTCTGAAGCAACTTCTCTCTGAGTTTACCCTTGAAGTGAGTAATTTGTTTATTGCTTATTTCATTTCCCTCTTTCCCTTTTCTATCGAACACACCTAGTTCAATAGAAACCTCCTCTTAACGTTGAAAAACGATTCGAAGAGAAACACCCTATTAAAGTCACATTCGGCGGACCTCTTGTAAAACAATTTTTACGCTTGACAGTGTACAGTATATAAGGAGGACGGGTTTGAGCGGTACAGCACTGAATTGGGAGTCCCTGCTGGAGCCAGTGCCTAAACAGCATCTGTCTCGTCTCAGGTCGTCCGGTTCAGGACTTGTCGCATAAAACCAATACTCTCAGAGTTTGTGTTTAAAGTCTCAAGTTTATAAAGAGTTATTGTTGCCTTTGGATTAACGTCCACTGTTGGATTTGAGTTTGGGATCGTCGGAATATTGGTCTTGTCAGAGTTATTGGTCTTGTCAGAGTTATTGGTCTTGTCAGAGTCATTGGGATTGTTGGATTATTGGCTACCAGAACCAGTGTTGTTCTGTGTGCAAAGCTGAGAAGCTTGTATCTAAAAAGAACCACTTGTAGAGAAGAGCACTCTTACCCAAGAGTCTTAATTCTGCTAGTTTGCGCACTTTGGGGAAAGCTCGGTTTAGAGTAATCCACAAAGCAACCAGCAACAGGAAAACTTAAACAGTGTTCCTTGGACCTTTCTAAAAGTGTCCTAAGACTTGTAACTCGTCAGACATCATCTAGACGTTCAACAAGGAGGAAAGGAGACGTATTCAGTTGATAGTTGTGGTCTAATACATTATTCTAAGGAATAAGTGTATTACTGCATTCTGTCCGTTGGGTCCGAGCTTACTAGTATACCTGTCGTAGATACCGAGCAACCCTTTCACCATCCATGAGCCGACCATTTGGCACCCGCTGGTCGTTCTTCCAACTTTCCAACTTCAAGGTTCCGGGTCTCAAGGGCTGAAACTGGATATAGATCCATCGGGAAGAGCGCGGTGAGGGCCACCACGCCACAGCAGCTCGGATAAGGAAGTCTGAAAGATGTTTGAAAGAAATGTCCTTTGTTGCTTTGATGGGCGCTTGCAAAGTTTTAAAGAGGTGACCTTGCGCTGGAAGCAGGAACAATTCCGAGCAACCCGGAGAATGTGAATGTCGGGTCCCGAACTAACGCGCATTCATGTCTCTATTTGACAGGGAATCCTAGGGGAAGTTGATATCCTCCATGGGATCTCCGATCTGAGGTCGGATGTTCTATATTCAGTGCGTCCACTGAACCTTCTGATAATTGAACTTGCAGAGATGCGTGGTTGGCATCGGGAATTCACCTTCACGTTGGATAACATCTGTCGGCAGGTTGAAAGGGACACATCTCCATGACCGTCAGTCGTGCAGTCCGTCAATACTCATTGCGTAGCTTCGAAGGAACCAACTTATCACCGCTCAAAAGACAACTGAAGCAGACCCAGCACAAGATGTGAGAAGTCCGAGATGATGAGTATTGCTGTTTAATCGCAAGTCACCAGCGAGAGTGACATTTTCGGCTTGCAAAACGGGCTTTTTCGGGCTTGGGCTTGGATTTTAGTGTAGCGCCAAGCCCAAGCCCGGCATGTCGGCTTGCAAGCCAGTTTGCTCGCCTAGCCGAGAAACGGGCTTGCGTATATTTCTCGTCCTCCACGGCCTGTGTGCTCAATCTGAGGTTATACACTGTTTGCAGTAAGTACATACTTCCAGGGCTTGCGATTTTTTCCCGATGTTTCCCTCACGGATGTGATGATATGCCGTCGCCGCTGAAGACAGCATAGGGCAACATAGCCAATTCACCCAAAATTACGGGCTTGTCAGGCCCATTATATTATATTGAATGTCTGGCACTTGAAATTCAGCATCCTCTGTCTCCCGGCCACAATTTTTCTCAGGTATCAGGTTCATTAGGCAAGGACAGTTGAACCGTGTAAATCACCCAGCTTTGCTACTAACGAGTGCTACATAATGAAATTCAATGCACTTCTACGAGTCAAATGAGAGCATTGAAGCCTTCCCCGATACTTCTTCGACAGTTTTAAGATCATTCGGTACCAGGAGTTGAACACGCATAATGCATCGCGAGTTATTTCTGGCTCAAACGAAATATTTCATCATTCGACACTATTTGAGAACAACTGCCAGTGTAAATCCATAGTCGGCCGTCCTGGCACTCGGACCTTGACACGGGCATCAAAATGCAAGAAAAATATGGTGCATGCATCGTACGCAGGGGTTCCTAAGTATATTTTTACCTGCTGCAGTCATATAATGCAATATTCATGGATTGGATGTCGTTTGGATGCGGGCGTGGATCGGCCTTGGGCCTGGGCCGAACGGTTACTCACGCGGCTAGCCAACATAGATTGAACTTGACCCGCTGGATGATGAAGAACAACACAGGTTTATATTCCTACCTACCTACCTACCCATTGACAAAAAGACACATGTTAAATGAATGAAATAACCGGGCACATTGCAGCATAGCACGGGATACACTAGGGTGTATTCGACGCGCAAAAGTTGGCAGTGCAAGCAACAGATCATGAGGAGATAGATGGTAGTCAGAGGAAATGATGCGAGGGCATCGTTATATGAATGAATTACTTACAGTGTAAACGCTTGGTGTAAGCGAGCACAAGCCCAAGCCCAAGCAATCGAAGCCCGTACAGCTAAATTGAAACTCCGACAAGCAGGGCAAGCCGTTTTGTCTTGTCCACTCACCCTCATTTTCGTTTTTTTTTGGCATGAAAACGTTCAGCCATGAGTTGGATAGTCGTGACAGAAGAACAGACTCGTAGCGATGGTGCACACCTGCTCTATGTACTGTGTCAGCAAATATAATTCACAGCAGGCTCCCGGTTCGATTCTGGGTCGAGTCATTGAGCAGCTATTCTTCTGTCCTTTTTCCCCCTCCCGCTGGTAGATTTAAGCCAGGATAAAATGCAGAGTGGTGGCGGCGACTGTAGTTTGTACCTGCCCTCTGTGAGAGAAACAACTTGAAGCAGGAAGCCGGTTTGATTCCGTGTCGTGTCTTGTCTACAGCCTCATTAGTCTGTAGTTAACCACGCCACCGTGTATCGGTGGCCTGCTTATTACAAATCATCGGAGTTTCAAATTTTGCCATGCATATTTAGCACTTCTAGGGGCCCCATTTTCAAACTTCCGGAGAGAAAGAGTATTCAAATGCGTGTCTGACCCCAAATAGCTCTTCAAATTATTCTTTTTCAACTTCCATTCTCGTGGAATGAAAAGAGCAGATTTGTCAGGATTTGTCATCCGTTGATCCCTCAAATTCGAATCACTCTGCCGCCGCACGAGTTGGGTGGACAACTTGTTCAAAATTATGCTAGTGAATACTATAGGACTTCGCATTTGTGAAAAACACGTTCCGGAATGCGTACCAGCATCCAAATTCTTTCCGTGATTTGTAATAAGCAGGCCAGCGATCGCTCGATCGAGCTTATCAACAGACTACAACATGCGAGGCACGAGCACCAAAACTGTTGTAGTGTCTGTCTACGAGAGACTACAGCCTCATCGAAGATCGGTGGAGTTGTTTTTGCACCTGCTTCTTGAGATTTTAGGTCCACGATTAGACGCAGAATGATTGCAAGAAGGAAAATTGAATCTCTGCTCTCCATAAATATAGCTACAAACTGTCTACAGGTTCGATTCCTCATCGAGTCATTTGCTTCCAAAATCTAACCTTCGATGCGCCCGTTGAACGCTGGGGATGGTATTCAGTAGCAGGTAAAAAGCCTTGTAGCGGATGGTCCATGCCTGCAAAAAATAAGAATGAAGTATACCGGTTAATTCACGTCGGAGCAGTGGTCAACTCATATTGGGTGAAGGTTCACAACTTTTATCGCCTCCAAATCAACTCCAAATGGTGATTTTGAACACACTCAGATCAGCTTCAACTCCGGAGTGAAGAAGAACAGACTCGTGGTGATGGTCCGCAATAGTGAGAGGCAAAATTTGTAAGCAGGTTACCGGTTCGAGTCCGGGTCAAGTCGTGCGACGGGAGCTGCCATCTTTTTCCTCATGTTGGCTGCAAATAATACTATAGCTGTGAATAAAATATCTCAGGGAAAGACTTGTGGCAGGTGGTCTGCACCTGTTTTCCATCGGTTGTGATGAATGCACTGTTCAAGCAGGAAGCCGGTTCGAATCCGGCTCGAGTCATAAGTTACGGCGGTGAGTGTTTTTAATACTCGCTGAGCATTTTGAGTCTTAAGTGAGTGTGTAACATAGTGTCTTGCATGCATATTTCATTGCGGTCAGACCCCGAGTTAGGAGTAGAACTGGACACGGAACACTCGGAGCCGACCAACCGCTTTCGGCAATCACACAACCGATACCCCGAAGTCAAACACTCGCAAATCCAAAACACTTTTCTTGTGCAAAACATGTCCCGCCATCTACGAGCCCGGATAGCCGTCGCCGCCGCTGCCAAACAGACCCAGGCCCCGGGGCTCCCAGGCCGTGTCGCATCCCGTGCCTCCTTGCGGGGTGACGCTGGTGCTCATCCTCTCGCCTCCTGTTCGTGGCCAACATCGCTCTCCACGTCGCCAAAGCTAACATCCGCGACAGCAAATCACGCTATTCGGCGAACTCGAGTGGATAGGTCTGTTTATTCACCCACTTGAACTCCTAATCCCAACCTAATCCACGCCCTTCCCTTATGCGCAATCCTCAATCCAGACGGCCCCACGTATGTACAACTTCGGGTCCATGACCCACACCGCGCAGGTGTCGCTGTCTTGAAAGTGGCATTCCGCTTGCCGGTCGTCCCGCACGCGTGAACCGCAAATGTCGCGGGCGACTCTTCGCGTGCAACTTGTCTGCACAGCGGAGCCTGACCTCCGCGTCCTTTGGCCCCTCACTTCTGGCTGTATCTCCCCACGCGGTTTGCCTATAATGAGTTCCTCCCCACAACCAACGCTCCCATGGCCGCCAACCGGGCTCCCGCTCCGTCAAGTTCGCATCCGTCGAGCGGCGCTGCATGCGGTGTCTGAGAGCCCTACACCAACGCTGTATGGCCTCATCGCCCTCGAATACGTGGTGGGAGGGTATGCGCGGTGGGTGGGATTGGTCGAGAGTGAGCAAGACAAGCACTACTAAACTAGCTGAGCATTCTGTCCCAACTTCCTCCTCCTTCCTCCTTCGACGCCTCTACTTCTTTTCCCACTCCACACCCCGAAGTCCCGAACCCCTCAATGTGTACGCTCACTATCCTTGCATAATACTACATTAATATTGTTGGTCTGTGCATGCCCATCTTTGGATGATTCGCAAGCGGAGTCCTTAGCCCCTCGTCTTCTGTGCATACTTGGCTTGCCTCGATTCAACGTCCTGAGTCCGGTCCGAGTTGAGATCTCGACTGTGCAGATTGAATCCCTCGTCCCAATTCAAAGTCCCGTCTTAACCCACGATTCATCAGACAAACGGGGTATTTCATTCAACTCCGAGATTCAACTTCTGCGGCAGATATCGTCGTGGACGTAACTCATTTGCTAAGTACTGTAAGTATCCGGATGCGGAGCGTGTACATACTGTGCCGGCCCCGTTCCGTTCAGTCCCCCTTGAGCGTTGAGTCGTGATTTGAATCCAAGTACTTACTGCAGCTTCATATTCCTCGATCCTGCATCTAGCTTCCCTTCGACGTCTCCGCTCTACATGTATTTCAAAAGCGCAGATTTAATGCGCCCACCTTTGTCGTGACAGACGTGCAGCTCGAGTTTACAGTAAGTCTGCTATAGGACGCAATGCTAGACCTGCAGATCGAAGAGCGCGAGCGTAAAATAAAGAAAAAAAGAGAGAGGGAAAAAGGGATGACTCGACCCGGCAGCCTGCATCGTAGTCCAGATCATCTCACAGTGAGCAGGTGCGGACCACCGCCACGAGTCCTATTCCTGCTATCCTTGCAACTGAATATGTTGCCCTTTAGCACTGGTTGAACCCAACCAAGAAAAAAAGACACTCAGGAGGAGAAGGATGACTCGACCCGGAATAGAACCAGAATTCATTTTGCAGAGAGCAGGTGCGGCCCACCGCTACGAGCCGGTTTCCTTCTGGAGCTCACAGCCAGGTATGTTGGCTTGAAATCTGCCAGTCCAAATACTGAAAAAAAAGAAAACGACGACCTCGAGCTTCAAGACTCGTCCCGGATTCGAACCGGTTTCCTGCTTTTAGCGGATTTCTTTGCTACAGACAACAGGTGCGGACCATCCGCTACGAGTCTTGTTCCAGCCAATCCTGCAACTGGATATCTCACCTGCCAGCATTCTGAAGACAACCAAATGTACTCCATGCCGCACAGGATATTTGTGTCGATCTGGATTGAACCAGTACTCCGTTCCACAGCCGTGGCCAATGAATCGTGTTCCGTCATTATACTAATCTATCCGTGGTAGTGATTAAATATTCAACAGCCCGTGCTGATCCTCAGGTCGAGTCGGCGCTTTCAGGTTGATTTTGAATGTTTTTTTTTTATCCCGAGAACGTCGATTACGTTGTGGAAGAGGGAGATGCCCGGGACGTAGGTACTTGTAGCGAATTTGCTTCTCTTCTAATAAAAAGTGCAGGTGCTGACGATCTACTCATGCTTCCGAATATTTCAGGTTAAAGTCCTCTGGAGGCAACCCATGATAGTGGTACCCGGCCCACCGGGCATAACGTTTGACCAAAATTTCCATGCCGAATGTCGAGAATTTCAGGTGTGTCACGCAAAAATTTCGAGACGTATCAAATTGATATGGCGGTCAAAATGCACATTTATCCCGCCGCAACTTTTTTTTGAAATTTGAACTTCTCCGCAACTCTTTTTGTGCTTTCGAGGTCCGTGCCGCATCTTTTGATGTTTTCATAGATGCCCAAAAAAAGTTGCCGCAGAACGTCACTCGCCGCAACTTTTTTTACTTCTCAGGTGCCGCAATTTTTTTTTTCTCGCCCATTTTTTTATTGCATATATAGTAGGATACAGAGTCCACATAACTCCCATTCAAGTCAGCAACTCACAACTACAGAAATGAAGTCGGGGTTGACTGTCCGAGATGACCGAGGGGAACATCCAATTTTGGGCATTTAGTTGCCGAGATGCCGTTCCTGTCGTCATATTGGCACTGTGTTATCTTTCGTTCGAGTAGACAAGTATATGGCCCGAAATTAATTGTTTCTCACTTTACCACTGTGAAGTGTCACTTCTGATACACCCACCACATGCCCATAGTTTTTGAATTTGATTTCCACACTCAACAAACCTAGAGACCTGTTCTCGGTCAAAGCGATCGCTCACTTATGTGGAACTAATGCTGCAGATCAAGTCTGAATACATTCGGGTTGAAAGAATAGATATAACATTCAAAACCCTTCAAAAATCCAGCAACACACTCTTCAAGGATCAACATCAAGGATTCAACCTACACTCGGAAATCGACCAAAAAACAGTAGCTGCTGTGTCCTCGAAGTGTGAGCCTTCAGGATTGTAAAGATGCTATCCACCGAACCTGCTTTTCCCTTGTTCACCGGTGTAGGGAATTCGGAAAGTACCAGTATGACGGCAGCGTCGGCATCTCGGCACTTAATGACTGAATCGGCAATTCCCTTCGGTCATCTCGGACAGTCAACCCCGACTTCATTTCCTGTAGTTGTGAGTTGCCGACTTGAATGGGAGCTATGTGGACTCTGTATCTTACTGTATATGCAATAAAAAAATTGGTGAGAAAAAAAAAGTTGCGGCACCTGAGAAGTAAAAAAAGTTGCGGCAAGTGACGTTCTGCCGCAACTTTTTTTGGCATCTAAGAAAACGTCAAAAGATGCGGCACAGACCTCCAAAGCACGGAAAGAGTTGTGGAAAAGTTCAAATTTCAAAAAAAAGTTGCGGCGGAATAAATGTGCATTTTGACCGCCATAAATTGAATGCTATGCCCGATGTCAATTTGATCAACGACCAGAAGAATGTCTGTTTTCTTGATATTTTATTGTAGTTAATAGTATCATTAAACTGCACCCAAGCTCTTTCTCAACTCAAAACCACCGTCCTCCGTGGATAGAAAGAAACAGGAATGGGTAGGCGCCTCCGTGGGCGCTAGTGTTCTTAAAACTTAAGTACTTGAAATAGAATACATGCGGAAGCAATTGGATGCCGTCACCCTTCGTCTTGGGCCAGCACACATCATCTACCGACGACCTCGCGAAGCAGGGTATGACCACCGATGCCGACCCAACTGCTGTCCCTGACGACAGGTGCGGATTGACTTAAAGCGAACGGATGAGGCTTCTAATCACGACCAGCCGCAGATTGATTGCTGCACTTGAAAGGTGCTTCAGCAAGCTCGTGAAGACGCAGGAGGACAGGCGCGTAACCTCTTGATTGTTTATATCGACGTGAGCGAAACAAATTCCAGGCTTTTCCACGCGGTGACAGCGCTTAAACCGCAAGCACCCGCCACTGACAAGAAAACTGCATTTTGGAACTCGTACATGAAGCTCGCCGACGATTACGACAAGGAGTTTCAGCAGAAATACAGCACAGACCTTGACACGGCCCTTATCTTTGTGGGTGGTGCTGGATCTCACCATCAAACCTATATTAAGATTTTCTCTCTCAGTCTGGTCTCTTCTCGGCCGTTAGCTCGGCATTCATTATCGAAATAGAGCCGCAACTCGCGTCGAATCACCGGTTGATCATAGTTGTCGTCCAAAGCATGCTGTACATCAGCCTGTTCACGACGCTCCTCGCCGCCCTGCTCGCGGTCCTTGGCAAGCAATGGATTATGTACTACCTGGCCTCTGGCGATAGGGGTACTATCGAGGAGCGCGGCCTTGAGCGCCAACGCAAACTCGAAGGTTTGGTCAAATGGAAATTCGATGCGGTCCTCCAGATGTTCCCTTTACTTTTACAGCTTTCGTTACTGCTGTTCGCCAGCTCCCTATCGGTTTATTTGTGGACCATCAACCATGCGATTGCCATCATCGTCATGGTGTTAACAGGGTTCGGTCTCGGATCATATCTCTTCCTGCTCGTGTCCGCCATGAGGTTCCCGGACTGTCCTTTCCAATCACCACTTGCACCCTTCCTAATTCAAGTATTTTCACCGTGTTGGAAGGCACTGTACTCCCTTCAGTACAAATTGCCCTGGAAATACAGGCGCCGCCTCAGCGACTTCAAAATTCATCGTCCCCGTTTTGCGCCCCACAAGCCCGTGGATCCATATGCCGACTATTTTTTTTGACCCGAGGTCCCCGCCATTCTTTGGACTCTAGGAACCACGACAGATCCCGTCACGATTGCCGCTGCCGCAGAAATCGGTAGCGACCTTCAATGGCCGGTTCAAGCGTCCATTAAAACCGAAGTGGACCGCTTGAGTGCAACATTGCTGAATGCACGTGCTGATAGTTATCCATGCACACTGCGGAATGGAATGACCGAAGTTGCATTTGCCTGTGGGAAGCTTTTTGGCTCCCTCAGACTCATCGAGTCTTCCGGCCTCCCCTTGGGAGCCTTTAGCGACTCCACAGAGGATGACTTTGCCAGTAGCCCTGCCGAACTTAAAAATATTCTCCACATTGTTGGTGGTGACCCGAGGTCCCCGCCATTCTTTGGACTCTAGGAACCACGACAGATCCCGTCACGATTGCCACTGCCGCAGAAATCGGTATCGACCTTCAATGGCCTGTTCAAGCGTCCATTAAAACTGAAGTGGACCGCTTGAGTGCAACGTTGCGGAATGCACGTGTTGGTAGTCTTCAACTTCCAGGCTCAATACGGAAGGGAATGACAGAAGTTGCATTTGCCTGTGGGAAGCTCTTTGGCTCCCTCAGACTCGTCGAGTCTTCCAGCTTCTTGTGGGAGTTTGGCTTCTTTGGTTCCCCCCCAGAGGATTACTTTGCTGATAGCCCTGCCGAACTTAGAAATGTTCTCCACGTTGTTGGTGGTAGGCCTGAATTGATTCGAATCGGAGAAATGTCTCCATCCAATATCAGCTGGATTTTTCACGTCCTTCCATCCCTAAGGGAATCTTTCGGTTTTTCGGGTCCAAGTCTCCCCTGGCTGGAGTGAAATGGTTTCTTGATCAATTTCAGGCTGAGACCGCACCCAGCCTGGACCTGCTCGGCTTCACAAACTATCTATGTTGCCTTTGTTCATTCTTTGGCCCAGTTGATACTCGGATCATGGTGCAAATAGATAAGAGGTATGTTCAGAACCCTAAGGCTGTGGCTTTGTGTTAAATGGATCTTATCAGTGGTTTTCGAGACATCTTGATGGCACAACTTTTCAATGGGCTTCGCAGTTCAACCATGGACAGTGCGGTCCTTGCAGAGATTATTTACATCACTGTCAAATTCGCCAAGGAATCGCTCGGAGAACCAAGAAAAAGAGCCGCCTTCACCAACAAAACCATTTTTGATGAACAGGTGCGGCTAACACAAGAGATGTCGCTATTTTGCAGTACTATCGCGCGGGTGGACGGATGGCTCGACACGGTAGTGTTGGCGGCGAAACTCGTCAGAGTGCATGTCGACCACCTGGGGGAAATCCATTCTCTACTGTTACTTCAACCTTCCCCCTGGAATAAACCTCTACGTCTTCCAGAATTCGGCGCCCCGGCTATCCAATGGATTTATCTGGCCCTCGAACATGTTAATGGGTTATGGCAAGAGAATGTTGCCAATGGGGAAGATTCCACGGAATGGGATAGCAACACCGCCCTTATTGTCGACGAACTATTGCAAGTATTGGGCTGTAATAATTCTCTGCCTGAAAGCCCACCAGTTGAATCTTTGTATCTAATCCTCCGCGCATTGTCTGCGCCCACAGATGTCGCTTGCACCGCATTCCTCGTGTTAACTCGGGCGAAAGCCTGGTTCGAGGATCACAATCTATTGCCCATACTGGATCGGTTTTCTGTGGTGCATCATCTTGGCCGAGTTGCACTCAAATACCCCATCCTTGCAGCCCCCTATGCATGGATGATACAGGATTTTACAGCCCGACCTGAATGGAAGTCGGCACTATTTCGAGAGCTTCCTACCTGGATCGCAGTGTGCTCTGAACTTCACCGAGCGTTGTCATGGCATGGGAAGCTCTTCCTTCCCGTTATGCAAGATGTTTGGGTTCCAAAGTTCGACGAGCACCATCTACTCTGGACTTTGGGGCTGAAACAGAAAGGTCTGACCTTCATGGCACTAACCAATGTTTGGGGGATTTACGACTTCACGACCACGCCATCTTGCACGCCATCGGAACGATTCTTGCAATTGGTCCGCTGTACAGTATCGACGGCTCTTCAGAGAGAAGATCCACGGACACCTCTAGTCTCTCGTAGACAGACGCCACAACAATATTAGTGCTCGTGCCTTGCATGTTGTAGTCTGTTCAAGATAAGGTCGATCGAATGATCGCTGGCCTGCTTATTACAAATCACAAAAATAAGTTGGATGCTGGTATGCATTCCAGAATGTGTTTTTCACAAATGTTAGGTCCTATTAGTATTTACCAGCATAAAATGAACAATATCTCCCCCCAACTCGCGGCGGCAGAGTTGAAGAACTAGGGATTCGAACTTTGATGGCTCACGGATGACAAATCCTGACATAATCTGCTTTTTTATTCCGCGAGCATGGAAGTGGAAGCATAAAATTTGAGGAGATATTTTGGGGTCAGACATGCATTTAAATACCCTTTCTCTCTGGAAGCTTGAAGGTGGGAGTCCTGGAAGTGCTAAACAGCCATGGCAAAATTTCAAACTCCGATGATTTGTAATAAGCAGGCCACCGATACACGTGTCGCGGTTAACTACAGACTACGGACACCTCCCGATCGCAGATATCCGCCGTCCGTCTTTTACTCGAGGCTCTGCGATGCCCTCAGGCAGGCCGCGACCAATGCCAGAAATGCGGTCCACGACGCCTCTGGTAGCTTAGACTCGGGTGCATCTCATAATCCTTTACAACGCATGGCCGATTTACTGTACTATTTCGACCGTTTGTTCAGGTGACGGGTGACAGAGGGCCGTGAAGTGAACAAATTTGGTACCTGTGACAGTGACTCTTGGGTTGTGAAGACCTTATTTTTTGAGTGTATTAGAAGACGGGAAAAGGACTTTTGAGCTATGCTAATTTCGACAAAAGAAAAAAAAGGCAAAGAATGGCAAAACAAATTACTAGTGCTCCCCCAAATGCGGCCCTGGTAACGACGCGCAATAGTTTTTTTTGTGGTAGCTGGAATTCCAGCATTTTTGCGATGAGATACTGCGATGGAAGGAGCTCGAGTTCAAGTTCGTGCACCTGCGGTCCTTTGCAATTCTTGTGAGTCCTTGTGGAGCTGTTGCACATGTCCGGCCATGGGCAATCCAGTCGCATTCTCACTAAATTTCTTGGGAATCCATCGGTAGAGGGATAAGACGGATCTTTCAATTTCTCCTAAGTACGCGTACAAGTACATGAAACCTTTTCCCCAACAAAATACACTCGGCGTCGCCCAGTTTCAGAGCTGTTCAGTGCTCTTCGCCTCCAGCAGGAAGCAGACAGTTTGAAGGGCACGCGAAAGCAGAGTCCACAAAAAATCCTGATGGTCATAAAGGAGGCTGAAAATGGACTGCACGATGAGCATTGCACTAAGTATTGTTATAGACTTTTGAGCCCCATCGGGCCTGGGGCCTGGTATGGTCATCAGGGAGCGCGACCGGCATCGGCGGGATGATTCGCGCGACCGTGAACTTTTGCCGGCCGGTGACACAATCCGTCGGATTTTGAAGACCTTATCCAGTGAACTTTTACGGTGACGGGTGACATGGCGTGAACAAATGGTCGAAATAGTACAGTACTTGATTCACTCGTGCGGAAGTTGGAGAGCGGATTTGCAGCGGGCGACCAAGTTTGGGAGGAACTGAAGACCCAGCTCGAAGCTGAGATAAATGCGTTCGAGGAATCATTGGGGGCGGAACAAAAAGAAGGAAATGCTCACACGTCGTCGGAGGAATCTTCTGGAGCACAAAAAGACACGGGAGGGGAGGGGATGGAGGAAAACACGGTGCGCATGTGACTGCAAGCGTAGACTAATTCCGTTTGTATGTCTCTTCTGTTGGACAAAAGAGTCCTTTTTTGCGTTATACAGAACATGCCGGAATTGGAGCTCCTAACCTTGGGTCCAGATCGAGGACTTCCATGTAATTTTCAAGGAGCCTTGGGTCGAGTTGGATCCTGGTTTATTATTTACCTTGATTTTCTTAGAGTTGAACTAGTACTGCGATTCGGTGATCTCAGGCAAGCCCGTGTCGTCATAGTAGGTTCTAAGTCAAAGTTTTTATTTCGACTCACCTCGGGTAAGTTCGAACATGAATACGAATATTGTACCCTCCGTTCTGGCTTTCGCCAATCCGCTGCCTGCGTAGGCGTTTCAAGGAGTCAAAATCCTTCACCGCTGCGAATGAAATGCATATACCGTACCACCTCCACCTTTATCCCGTGTTCATAGCACTGTGATGCACGCTGAAAATCCTGTACAGGGCTAATTCCCGCCGTATATTCGAGCAACAACCCATTTATTCGCATGATTGCACCAAGTCTTGGGATGCGTCAGAATTCAGAATTACCTCAGTCGGGGCTCTCCGTGCATATTTAAATCAAATTTTTACGGCAAAAACTCAGAACGCGGAAATTTTCTTTTTCGGGTGTGCGATGTTGTAAGAACTCGCTTTGACCGGTTCCGACGCTTTGTCAACAGCATTCGGCCATCAAACCACTTCTGTCTCTTTATTGAATAGCCTCCGGCCCAACCAAGGACTTGGCAGTGGTTCAATTCTGATTTATGTTGTGTTTTTGTGTGCCATTGGTAGATTGTCAGTTGTAGTGATCTTCTGGTTTGGTTTGGGTTCCGAAATCCTCGAACCAAAACCAAAACCATGGAAGCAGGTTTGGTTTGGTTTGGTTTAAACCATGGTTTCGTGCACCATCCATAACCATCTGCGCAAAGCATCATAAACGTCGGTAACAAACCTAGAAATTATACTGAACGCCTTTTCTCCAGTTTCTAAAGCTCATTGGTCAGGAGTATTGTAAAAACAAGTCAGCAACAACAAGATCAAACTCCGCCATCATAACACGGGAATTGCCGGTTGCCGAGACCCTCTTACCTGGTGATTCCTGAAGCACAACAAGTACTAAACATAAATTGTGGGCCTTTATTATCAATGAAGTAACCACCCAGACAATCTCTAACCCGAAATGTGCTTGCTGTCTGCGGAAGGTTACAAAAAAGAAAAACCCGCATCAAAACCATGGTTTTGGTTTGCTGGTTTCTTGGTTTGAAACCAGACCAAGGACATCACTAGTCAGTTGAAGAGGTGACTCAGATACTCCGTTGCAGAGTGAAGGAGGAAGAAAAAGACCTGTAGTGGATGGTCCGCAGCTGCTTTGCATAATGAGTACTGGATCCCTCCTAAGTGCAGGAACCCGGTTTGATTAATTTGATTCCGGATCGAGTCGTCCATCCTGTGAGTGGCTTTTTGTTTTATTCTTTAGTCAGAGAGCTTTTTCCAAGGCACGATATTCAGATTCAAGCTGATAGGAGGCGAAGGAGTCGTGGACACCTGCTGTTTGTGGGAGTAAAAAATAAAAAATCTGCAGGGTGCCGGTTCGATTGGGACTTGATGCCTCCCAGAGAATCTTTCCATTTTTCTGGCATAGAACGCCACAGGGGGAAGTATTCAAAGGCGCAGCAGGAACATAAAGACTCGTGGTAGTGGTCCACGCCTGCACCCTGTAAGATCCGATGTGGGATTCTTCAAGAAGGAAGCCGGTTCAATTCCGGGTCGAGTCGTGATTCATGAGACAGCGGGGATTCCTTTTTCTCTCTTTTTGGCGCTTGGGTCCATGCCGGTGGGTTGTAGCTGAGATATCCAGCCGCGGACCGGAGAAGGAAATAGACTCGTGGCATCGGTCCGTACCTGCTTTCTGTGATCGTTCATTTCAGGTGACGACCAGGAATCTGGTTCGATTCCGGGTCGAGTCATGTCAAAGAGGCTGTGGACCTTTTTTCTTTCAACCTACACTCAAACAATGTTTAGATGAGAAGGGTGCAAGCACTTTAAAGGATTTGTGGCGGATGTCTGTCCATAATAACGACAATCGATACAGCGGACTACCGGTTATCTGGGTCCAGTCATGGCATAGCAGCAAGGTATTATTTTTTCCTGCAGGTCACGTATTCATGGACACAAGTCCAAAAAGTGGCGTACTTTGACTCCACAGATTTACTACCAGCCAATTTAATATGCGCGCAGTGAGTGCGGGATTCGGTGTCGAGTCTTGGCCACAGTCAGGGGTTATTCGGGGATGAAATTATTTACTTTTCAGCCATCATATGAGAGTTATTAGTGACGACTCGGAGAGAGAACAGACTCACACGATGGTACGCACCTGCTCTCTGTAATGTATCAGGCAAAAGGAAATACACAGCAGGTTCGCGGTTCGATTCTGGGTTGAGTCATTGGAACTGTGTCTCGTGTTTTTTCTTCTTCTTTTGGCACCTCAGGCCACAGAGTTCAGGTCCACATAGATGCAGAGTGATAGCAAAAAAGACCCGCGACGGATGGTGGGCGTGTAACTGCTCTTTCCACACTGGCACCGGTGCGAGTCGTCCCTTGACTCTTGAGCTACCCACACACGGGCCAAGAGCTGAGATATTAGCTACGACGTTTGGGAGACAAAAGCCTTGCGGGACGCACCTGCTGTCTGTCCACGAACCAAAAAGTCCCAATCAGAAGCCTGGTTTGATTAACGTCCGAGTAGTGCCCGAGTCATATTTGCCAGGGTTGACAGTATTTATTGCGTCCAAAGGGTGATTCAACCGAGATCTTCAGCACGGAACGAAGGACGAAAAAAGACTCGTGGCGATGGTCCGTGCCTGGCCTCTGTAATTTTTCCCCCCTCGTGGCGCCTGTAAATAATACAATTAGTTGAGATATCAGCCGTGAAGGAACTTTAACATGTAAAGACTCGTGGCAATGGGTCTGCACCTGTTCCCTGTAACGTGAAGGCGAAATTTGCAAGCAGGCTCCCGGTTCGAATCCGCGTCGAGTCATTTTCATGACAGAGCAAAAAATTTCCACTCGCCCAGCACTGGAAGGTCGCATATTCTGCAGATTTACCGCCAGCGGCCGACCGCCAATTTCGTATGCACAGTTGAGGACGGGATTTTCGGATCGAGTCTTGTCCACTCACCCTCATTTGGTTTTTTTTTTGGCATGAAAACGTTCAGCCATGAGTTGGATAGTCAGTGACGGAAGAACAGACTCGTAGCGATGGTGCACACCTGCTCTATGTACTGTGTTAGAGTAAATATAATTCACAGCAGGCTCCCGGTTCGATTCTGGGTCGAGTCATAGAGCAGCTATTCTTCTGTCCTTTTTTCCCCCTCCCGCTGGTAGATTTAAGCCAGGATAAAATGCAGAGTGGTGGCGGCGACTGTAGTTTGTACCTGCTCTCTGTGAGAGAAACAACTTGAAGCAGGAAGCCGGTTTGATTCCGTGTCGTGTCTTGTCTACAGCCTCATCTGTGTGTTTTTTTTGGTATGAAAATGTTTATTTTCCAGGCATGATAGTTAGTGACAACTCAGAGCAAGAACAGACTTGTAGCGATGGTGCACACCTGCCCTTTGTACTGGGTGAATATTATAGAAATGAAATACACAGCAGACTCTCGGTTCGATTCTGGGTTGAGTCATCGAAGATCGGTGGAGTCGTTTTTGCACCTGCTTCTTGAGATTTTAGGTCCACGATTAGACGCAGAATGATTGCAAGGAAAATTGAATCCTTCTCTTCATAAATACAGCTACAGACGGTCTACAGGTTCGATTCCGCATCGAGTCATTTGCTTCCAAAATCTAACCTTCGATGCACCCGTTGAATGCCGGGGATGATATTCAGTAGCAGGTAAAGCCTTGCAGCGGATGGTCCATGCCTGCAAAAAATAAAAATGGAGTATACCGGTTAATTCACGTCCGAGCAGTGGTCAACTCATATTGGGTGAAGGTTGACAACTTTTATCGCCTCCAAATCAACTCCAAATGGTGACTTTGGACACACTCAGATCAACCTGAGAGCTTCAACTCCGGAGTGAAGATGAAAAGACTCGTGGCGATGGTCCGCACCTGCTGTCTATACTATATAGAGGGAGCCAAAATTTGTAAGCAGGTTATCGGTTCGAGTCCGGGTCGAGTCGTGCGACGGGAGCTGTCTTTTTCCTTATGTTGGCTGCAAATAATACTATAGCTGTGAATCAAATTTCTCAGGGAAAGACTTGTGGCAGATGGTCTGCACCTGCTTTGCATGTGTGCCTACCGAACTCTTGTAAGTATGCAGAAAGCCGGTTCGATTCTGGCTCGAGTCGTGACAAAAAGCAGAGATGATTCTTTTTTCCTCATGTTGACAGGAAATAATACTATAGAAGTTCAGCATGGACTCCTAGCAGATGGTCTGCACCTGCTTTCCATCGGTTGTGATGAATGCACTGTTCAAGCAGGAAGCCGGTTCGAATCCGGCTCGAGTCATGAGTTACGGCGGTGATGGTTGTTTCTAATACTCGCCGAGTATTTTTAGTCTTAAGTGAGTGTGTAACATAGTGTCTTGCACTGCATATTTCATTGCGGTCAGAACCCGAGCCAGGAGTAGAACTGAACACGGATCACTCGGAGCCGACCAACCGCTTTCGGCAAGCACACAACCGAGACCCCCGAAGTCAAACACTCGCAAATCCAAAACACTTTTCCTTGCGCAAAACATGTCTCGCCATCTACTAGCCTTCGCCGCCGCTGCCAGACAGACCCCGACGCCGGCGCTTCCAGACCGCGTCGCATCCCGTGCCTCCTTGCGGGATGACGCTGGTGCCCACCCTCTCGCCTCCTTTTGTCGCCTCCTGTTCGTGGCCAACATCGCTCTCCACGTCGCCAAAGCCAACATCCGCGCTATTCGGCGAACTCGAGTGGGTAAGTCTGTTTATTCGCCCACTTGAATTCCTAATCCCAACCTAATCCACGCCCTTCCCTTATGCGCAATCCTCAATCCAGACGGCCCCACGTATGTACAACTTCGGGTCCATGACCCACACCACGCAGGAGGAAGCCGATCTTTGTCGCTGTCTTGAAAGTGGCATTCCGCTCGCCGGCCGTCCCGCACGCGTGAACCCCAAATGCCGCGGGCGACTCTTCGCGTGCAACTTGCCGTCTCCGCGCCCTTTGGCCCCTCACTTCTCTTCTGTCTGCATCTCCCCCCGCGGTTTGCCCATAACGAGTTCCTCCCCACAACCAACACTCCCATGGCCACCGACCGGGCTCCCGCTCCGTCAAGTTCGCATCTGTCGAGCGGCGCTGCATGCTACACCAACGCTGTATGGTATCATCGCCCTCGAATACGTGGTGGGAGGGTATGCGCGGTGGGTGGGGGTCCAGGGGATTGGTCGAGAGTGAGCAGGACAGGCACTACTAAACTAGCTGAGCATTCTGTCCCAACTTCCTCCTCCTTCCTCCTTCGACGCCTCTACTTCTCCCACTCCACACCCCGAAGTCCCGAACCCCTCAATGTGTACGCTCACTATCCTTGCTAAATACTACATTGTTGGTTTGTGCACGCCGATCTGTGGATCATTAGCAATGCGGAGTCCTTAGCCCTTCGCCTTCCGTGTATACTTGGATTGCCTCGATTCAACGTCCTGAGCCCGGCCCGAGTCGAGATCTCAACTGTGCGGATTGAATCCCTCGTCCCAATTCAGCAAATCAGCCACTAGCTGGCTCGGTGGCTGCTGCACAACCTGTCTATTATCTGGATGCGAAGCGCGTATATATTGTGCCGGCCCCATTCCATTCAGTCCCTCTTGAGCATTGAGTCGTGATTTGAATCCAAGTACTTACTGCAGCTTCATGTTCCTCGATCCTGCATCTAGCTTCCCTTCGACGTCTCCGCTCTACATGTATTTCAAAAGCGCAGATTGAATGCGCCCACCTTTGTCGCGACAGACGTGCAGCTCCAGTTTACAGTAAGTCTGCTGTAGGACGCAATGCTATAGACCTGCAGATCGAGGAGCGCGAGCGTAAAACAAAGAAAGAAGGAGAGAGAAAAAGGGATGACTCGATCCGGAATTGAACCGGCAGCCTGCATCGTAGTCCAGATCATCTCACAATGAGCAGGTGCGGACCACCGCCACGAGTCCTGTTCCTGCTATCCTTGCAACTGAATATGTTCCCCCTTGAACCCAACCAAGAAAAAAAGACACTCAGGAGGAGAAGGATGACCCACCCCGGAATCGAACCGGATTCCTGCTGTATCCCGCCCAATTCATATTACAGAGCGCAGGTGCAGACCGCCCGCCACGAGTCAGTTTCCTTCTGGGCCCCACAGCGAGATATGTTGGCTTAAAATCTCCCAGTGAAAACAATGACAAAAATGAACGACGGCCAATTTCTAAGACTCGATCCGGATTCGAACCGGGTTCCTCTTTCAGCGGATCTTCTTGCTTTACTACAGACAACAGGTGCGGACCATCCGCTACGAGTCTTGTTCCAGCCAATCCTGCAACTGGATATCTCACCTGCCAGCATGCATTCTGAAGACAACCAAATGTACTCCATGCCGCACAGAATATATTTGTCTTGATCTGGATTGAACCAGTGTAGCGAATTTGCTTCTCTTTTAATACAAAGCGCAGATGCTGACGATCTGCTCCATCCTGCCAAATATTTCAGGTTAAATTTCTCTGGAGGCAACCCATGATGGTGGTACCCGGCGCACCGGGCATAAAGTTTGACCAAAAATGTCCGGAAATTTCCATGCCGAATGTCGAGAATTTCAGGTTTGTCACGCAAAAATTTCGAGACGTATCGAATTGAATGTTATGCCCGATGTCAATTTGATCAACGACCAGAAGAATCTTTGTTTTCTTGATATTTATTATAGTTGATAGTATCATTAAACTGGACCCAAGCTCTCGCTCAATTAAGAACCACCACGTCCTCCGTGAATAGAAAGAAACAGAAAAAGGGTAGGCGCCCATGGGCGTTAGTCTCTTTATAAAATCACACACGTCTGAAGCGTTTTAAACTCCGCAATCAAGCTCTCCGCTCATCGAACCGCTGGCCGAGACCTGCCCTAAATTACGGAATAACTTATTTATTCTTCACCGGCTATTGGAATCGCTTTAGATTCGCTCTAAAAGAGCTCTGCAGATTAGGTGAAGCCAAGGCTTTCAAACATGCTTAATTTTATAAAGAGGAGCATACTCGGTGCCGGCGACCCGACGAGCCGCACGCGGCTTGGGTGCCCTATTCGGATGCATGCTGCAATCTGCCACTCCCACGCAATCACTTCTCCTTCAGATAAACTCACAAATCTCCTTGGATTCTCCGGTAGAGACCGCTCGACCAGGGCACATCTTAAAGCACACCCCGGAAGTTGATTTGATACCTGAAACCTTCGTGGAACGGCTTATTATTTCACTTCATCCATGTTTAAAAAGTGGATGGCGGGCCGTGAAGCGGCCCGTTAGCAACAGTACTTGTAAGACTTAAAATAGAACACACGTGGAAGCAATTGGATGCCATCATTTCATTCGGCCCTTCGTCTTCTCCAGCGCACATCATCCACAGGATCTCGACAACCTCGCGAAGCAGGGATGGCCTCCGACGCCGACCCAACCACTGTCCCTGACGACAGGTGTGGATTAACTTAAAGCGAATGGATGAGGCTTCTAATCACGACCAGCCGCAGATTGATTGCTGCACTTGAAAGGTGCTTCAGCAAACTCGTGAAGACGCAGGAGGAGCAAGGGGACAGGCGCGTAACCTTTTGATTGCTTATATCGACGTGAGCGAAACAAATTCCAGGCTTTTCCACGCGGTGAACGCGCTTAAACCGCAAGCACCCGCCACTGACAAGAAAACTGCATTTTGGAACTCGTACATGAGGCTCGCCGACGATTACGACAAGGAGTTTCAGCAGAAATACAGCACAGACCTTGACACGGCCCTTATCTTTGTGGGTGGTGCTGGATCTCACCATCAAACCTATATTAAGATTTTCTCTCTCAGTCTGGTCTCTTCTCGGCCGTTAGCTCGGCATTCATTATCGAAATAGAGCCGCAACTCGCGTCGAATCACCGGTTGATCATAGTTGTCGTCCAAAGCATGCTGTACATCAGCCTGTTCACGACGCTCCTCGCCGCCCTGCTCGCGGTCCTTGGCAAGCAATGGATTATGTACTACCTGGCCTCTGGCGATAGGGGTACTATCGAGGAGCGCGGCCTTGAGCGCCAACGCAAACTCGATGGTTTGGTCAAATGGAAATTCGATGCGGTCCTCCAGATGTTCCCTTTACTTTTACAGCTTTCGTTACTGCTGTTCGCTAGCTCCCTATCGGTTTATTTGTGGACCATTAACCATGCGATTGCCATCATCGTCATGGTGTTAACAGGATTCGGTCTCGGATCATATCTCTTCCTGCTCGTGTCTGCCATGAAGTTCCCGGACTGTCCTTTCCAATCACCACTTGCACCCTTCCTAATTCAAGTATTTTCACCGTGTTGGAAGGCACTGTACTCCCTTCAGTACAAATTGCCCTGGAAATACAGGCGCCTCCTCAGCGACTTCAAAATTCATCGTCCCCGTTTTGCGCCCCACAAGCCCGTGGATCCATATGCCGACTATTTTTTTGATCCTCCATCTCCCGAGGTCCCCGCCGTTCTTTGGACTCTAGGAACCACGACGGATCCCGTCACGATTGCCGCTGCCGCAGAAATCGGTATCGACCTTCAGTGGCCCGTTCAAGCGTCCATTGAAACCGAAGTGGACCGCTTGAGTTCAACATTGCTGAATGCACGTGCTGATAGTTATCCATGCACACTGCGGAATGGAATGACCGAAGTTGCATTTGCCTGTGGGAAGCTTTTTGGCTCCCTCAGACTCGTCGAGTCTTCCAGCTTCCCCTTGGGAGCCTTTAGCAACCCCACAGAGGCTGACTTTGCCGATAGCCCTGCCGAACTTAAAAATATTCTCCACATTGTTGGTGGTGACCCTGATTTGATTCGAATGGGAGAAATGTCTCCATCCAGTATCAGCTGGATTTTTCACGTCCTTCCACCCCTGAGGGAATATTTCGGTCTTTTCGGGTCCAACTCTCCCCTGGCTGGAGTGAAATATTTTCTTGATCAATTTCAGGCTGAGACTGTGCCCAGCCTGGACCTGCCCGGCTTCACGAACTATCTATGTTGCCTGTGTTCGTTTATTGGCCCAGTGGATGCTCGGATCATGGTGCAGATAGATAAGAGGTATGTTCAGAACCCCAAGGCTGTGGCTTTGTATTACAGCTAATTGCAGTACCGAAGGCGCGGATCGGAAATCTGCTGTTTTGGGACGTTTTCAAAGAATTCCCGGTATCTCAGTGAGTTCTACACCGATTCCCTTGAAACCTGAATAGAAATACTCGGCTAATTCGTGCGCAATTAGTGATAGAAAGGAAGTTGCAAAAATATTCTATATTTGGCGAGCTGGGTTTGAGGGGTCATTTTGGGGGTCAATTCAATCTGCCGGTATCTAGGCATGTTGAAATGCCCTAGATTTTTGTGAGAGATGGCTTCTATCAATATTAAAAGGTGTGATAGAGTCAGATTTTGAAGGAGTTTGCAGTTGGGTTCAAATATCACATTGTTTGTTGGTTGCAGTATATTACCGTTGGCTCGAGGCCATTACAAGCATGATAAAGTATGATATTGAACACTCTGACTCTATCACACCTTTCAATACTGATAGAAGCCGTCTCTCACAAAAATCTAGGGCATTTCAACATACCTAGATACCGGCAGATTGAATTGACCCCCAAAATGACCCCTCAAACCCAGCTCGCCAAATATAGAATATTTTTGCAGCTTCCTTTCTATCACTAATTGCGCACGAATTAGCCGAGTATTTCTATCTAGGTTTCAAGGGAATAGGTGTAGAACTCACTGAGATACCGGGAATTCTTTGAAAACGTCCCAAAACAGCAGATTTCCGATCCGCGCCTTCGGTACTGCAATTAGCTGTAAATGGATCTTATCAGCGGTTTTCGAGACATCTTGATGGCACAACTTTTCAATGGGCTTCGCAGTTCAACCATAGACAGTACGGTCCTCGCAGAGGTTATTTACATCACTGTCAAATTCGCCGAGAAATTGCTCGGAGAACCAAAAAAAAGAGCCACCTTCATTGACAAAGCCATTTTCGATGAACAGGTGCGGCTAACACAAGAGATGTCGCTATTTTGCAGTACTATCGCGCGGGTGGACGGATGGCTCGATACGGTAGTGTTGGCGGCAAAACTCGTCAGAGTGCATGTCGACCACCTGGGGGAAATCCATTCTCTACTGTTACTTCCGCCTTCCCGCTCGAATAAACCTCTACGTCTTCCGGAATTCGGCGCCCAGGCTATCCAATGGATTTATCTGGCCCTCGAACACGTTAAAAGGTTATGGCAAGAGAATGTTGCCGATGGGGAAGATTCCACAGAATGGGATAGCAACACTGCTCTTACTGTCGACGGACTATTGCAAGTATTGGGCTGTAATAATTCTCTGCCTGAAAGCCCACCAGTTGAATCTTTGTATCTAATCCTCCGCGCATTGTCTGCGCCCACAGATGTCGCTTGCACCGCATTCCTCGTGTTAACTCGGGCGAAAGCCTGGTTCGAGGATCACAATCTATTGCCCATACTGGATCGGTTTTCTGTGGTGCATCACCTTGGCCGAGTTGCACTCAAATACCCCATCCTTACAGCCCCCTATGCACAGATGATACAGGATTTTACAGCCCGACCCGAATGGAAGTCGGCACTTTTTCGAGAGCTTCCTACCTGGATTGCAGTGTGCTCTGAACCTCACCTAGCGTGGCGCGGCCGGCCATGGCAAGGAGAGCTCTTCATTTCCGTTATGCAAGATGTCTGGGTTCCAAAGTTCGACGAGGACCATCTACTCTGGACTTTGGGGCTCCAACGGAAAGGTCTGACTTTCATGGCACTAACCAACGTTTGGGGGATTTACGACTTCACGACCACGCCATCTTGCACGCCATCGGAACGATTCTTGCAATTGGTCCGCTGTACAATGTCGACGGCTCTTCAGAGAGAAGGTCCGCAGACACCTCCCGATCGCAGATATCCGCCGTCTATCTTTTACTCGAGGCTCTGCGATGCCCTCAGGCAGGCCGCGACCAATGCCAGAAACGCGGTCCACGACGCCTCTGGTAGCTTAGACTCGGGTGCATCTCATAATCCTTTCCAACGCATGGCCGATTTACTAGATTCACTCGTGCGGAAGTTGGAGAGTGGATTTGCAGCGGGCGACCAAGTTTGGGAGGAACTGAAGACCCAGCTCGAAGCTGAGATAAATGCGTTCGAGGAATCATTGGGGACGGAACAAAAAGAAGGAAGTGCTCACACGCCGTCGGAGGGATCCTCTTGAGCACAACAAGACGCGGGAGAGGAGGGAGATGGAGGAAAACACGGTGCGCACTGTGTTACGGCAAGTGTAGACTAATTCTGTTTGTATGTCTCTTCTGTTGGACGAAAGAGTCCTTTTTTGCGTTATATAGAACATGCCGGAATTGGAGCTCCTAACCTTGGATCCAGATCGAGGACTTCCATGTAATTTTCAAGGAGCCTTGGGTCGAGTTGGATCCTGGTTTATTAATTTCAACTTTACCTTGGTTTTCCTGGAGTTGAACTAGTATTACGATTCAGGCAAGGAGCACCTCGGGTAAGTTCGAACATGAATACGAATATTGTACCCTCCGTTCTGGCTTTCGCCAATCCGCTGCCTGCGTAGGTGTTTCAAGGAGTCAAAGTCCTTCACCATTGTGAATGAGATGCATATACCGTACCACATCCACCTTTATCCCGTGTTCATAGCACTGTGATGCACGCTGAAAATCCTGTACAGGGCTAAATCCCGCGAAAGATACCGTATATTCGTAACAACCCATTTATTCGCATGATTGCACCAAGTCTTGGGATGCGTCAGAATTACCTCAGTCAGGGCTCTCCCGGCTCCGTGCATATTTAAATCAATTTTTTACGGCAAAAACTCAGAACGCGGGAAATTTCTTTTTCGGGCGTGCGATGTTGTAGGAACTCGCTTTGACCGGTTCCCACGCTTTGCCAAGAGCATTCGGCCATCAAACTGCTTCTGTCTCTTTATTGAATAGCCTCCGGCCCAACCAAGGCCCAGCGCATGCGTCTGTGATTGCACCAGCGCCCGATTCCCAGCCTTTCTGAGAAGGACTTGGCAGTGCCTGGTTCAATTCTGATTTATGTTGTGTTTTTTGTGTGCCATTGGTAGATTGTCAGTTGAAGAGGTGACTCAGATACTCCGTTGCAGAGTGAAAGAGGAAGAAAAAGACTTGTAGTGGATGGTTAGCAGCTGCTTTGCATAATGAGTCCTGGAACCCGGTTCGATTCCGGGTCGAGTCATCCATCCTGTGAGTCGCTTTTTCATTTTATTCTTTATTCTTTGATCAGAGAGCTTTTTTAAGCCACGATCTTCGGATTCAGAGTGATTGGAAGAGGTCTACTACACCTACCTTTTATGGAAGACGAAAATGAGAAATCTGCAAGCAGGGAAGGTACCGGCTTGATTCTGGATTGGGATCAATGACTCCAGAATATTATTACCGTTTTTTCTGCTCATAGAACGGGGGGGAAAACATTGAGAGCTGAGGTAGGAACATAAAGGCTCGTGGTGGTGGTCCACACCTGCACCCTGTAAGATGCGATGTGGGATTCTTCAAGACGGAAGCCGGTTCAATTCCGGGTTGAGTCATGATTCATGAGACAGCGGGGATTCCTTTTTCTCTCTCTTTTTGGCGCTTGGCTCCATGCCGGTGGGTTGTAGCCGAGATATTCAACCGCGGACCACAGAAGGAAATAGACTCGTGGCAGTGGTCCGTACCTGCTTTCTGTGATCGTTCAATTCAGGTGACGAGCAGGAACCTGGTTCGATTCCGAGTCGAGTCATGTCAAAGAGGGTGTGGACCTTTTTTCTTTCAACCTGCAAACTCGGATAATGTTTAGATGCAAAGTGTGCCAACAAACGAGTCATCAGATGGCAAGCAATAAATTCTTTCCGCTCGCCCAGCACTTGTAGGTCTCACATTGACGGACACGAGTCCAATAAAGGAGTTACGTATTTTGAGTCAGCAGATTTACTCCCAGCCGATTTCATATACACGCAGTGAGTGCGGGACTCGGGTCGTGTCTTGGCATAATCTTTTTTCTTTTTGTTTTCTTTTTTTGGCATGAAAATGTTCACTTTCCAGCTACAGTACCATATGAGAGTCAGCGACGACTCAGAGGAGGAACAGACTCGTAGCGATGATGCGCACTTGCTCCCGGTATAAAGAAACCAAACACAGAGCAGGCTCCCGGTTCGATTCCGGATCGAGTCATAGAAATGATCGGTCGAATTTTTTTCCCCCTCCCGCTGGTGGATTTTAAGCCGGGATAGGAGGCAGAGTGAAAGCAAGGATTCAAGGAAGACCCGCTGCAAGTGGTCTGAGAGAGACAGAATATGCTTGCAAGCAGGAAGCCATGTCAAGTCTTGTCAACTCACCGTCATTTACTTTCCTTTTGCCATAGAGATACATATTTTTCCAGCATGATAGTCAGTAACAACCCAAAGGAAGATGTAGCGATGGTGCGCACCTGCTCTCTCTTTGACTGAACACAAAGGAAATACATAGCAGGCCCCGGTTCGATTCCGGGTTGAGTCATGGAGTTTTCGGGACGCACTTTTTTTCACCTGCAGGCCGGCCGAGTTGAGGTATTCAGCTGTGACGTTTGAGAGGCAAAATCATCGTGGCAGATGGTCCGTATCAGGGCCTGCTCCCCTGCAAAATAAGAACGAAGTACGCAGGTTGATTCACGTCCGAGTAGTGATGAAATCATATCGGGTGGGTTAAGGTTGACAATTTCATCGCGCCCAAAGGGTGATTCAACCTAAGATCTTCAGCTGCGGAGTGAGAAAGGAAAAGACTCGTGGCAGATGGTCAGCACCTGCTTTCCATTGATTGTCTATGAGTACGTTCAAGTAGGAAGCCGGTTCGAATCCGGGTCGAGTCATATATGGCGGAAAAGTTTCTTTGTTTTACACGCGCCCAGCATCGAGTCTTAACTGGGTGTGTAACATGGTGTCTCGCGCTCATTTTTGTTGCGGTCAGATGGTCCGCAGCATTGAGTCTAGTAAATTGGCAGGTGTTTGAGATCAATTTGAGATGTGCGGCATTGGCGTGGTGCATCCAAGAAGTACTTGCACATATAAAGGGTCGGCGCAGGCTCCACGGATTCAATGCTGCTACGGCGGTTGTTCATCGAGTCATGGAGTTTGTTCGAGACGGACAGAACCGGAGCCCACGGGTCACTCGGAGCGCTTTCGACCGCAAAGCCGAAATCCCCGAAGTCAAACACTCGCAAAGAGAAACTATTTCTTCCTCAAAGTCTCAAACATGCACTCTGTCCACAAGCTGGGATAGCCATTGCAGCCGCTTCCAACAGATTCCTGACTCCGACCTTGACCCCGACGCTCCCAGCCGCATCGCAACCCGTGTCACCTTACGGCCCCGGGCATCTGGTGCCCACCCTCGGTACAGGACCGATTGCTGATAGTGTCTTGAAAGTGGCATACAGCTTGCGGGCTGCCTGTGTGCGTGAACCGGAAACGTCGCGGATGACTCTTCGCGCGCAACCTGCCGTCAACACAGGTGACAGCGGAGCCCGACATGCCCGCCCCCTCACGTCTGTCTGCTTCTCCACGCGCCACGAAGTTCACGCATGTCGCCTACAACCAACACATGGCACCAATGGTAACCGGGGCTCCCGCTCTGTCAAGCTCGCATCTTTCGAGCACGCGATGCAGGCGCTGCATGCGGTCTCGAATAGCCCTACGCCGACGCCGTATGGCACCACCGCCCTCTAATACGTGGTGGGAGCATAGGCAACGGCAGTAGGCTGGGATACGGCTGAGAAGGATGCGCGGCGGGCTGGGAATTTGGTCGACGGTGGGCGAGATGGGGAGTATGAATGGTGGGTTACATTTTAGCGCATTGGACATCTCTCCCAACTTGCTCCTCCTTCCTCCTTTCTCCTTCGAGGCCTCTACTCCCTTCTCCCACTTCGCACACCAAGTCCCGACCCCCTCAATGTGTACGCTCACTACTCACACATAATATTATTTATCTTTGGATGACACACAAGCGGAGTCTTGGGCCGTTGCATTACCTCGCGAGTTGCGATTCGACTCAACGGTCCGCATTACAAGCCGATGATCTCAATGTGCGGATTGAATCTCTCTTCCAATCCAAGTTCCGTGTCAACTCCACATTTCATCACGCAAACGAGGTATTTCGTCGGCTTCGATGCTTTGGTTCAGCGGCGGATATCACGCATGGACGCAACCCACTCGATAAGTGCGGAGAGGCGCAGATCGCAGTCTCGGCTACGGTTGAACACTATTATGCTACACTCAGTTCAGCCCTTCGCAAGTCGCGATCGGAATCCAAGGCCAAGGAACTTAGTGCAGTTTCACATTCCTCGAGCCTGCGCCTCTCGCTTCCCTTCGACGTCTCCGCTCTACCGCTCTAGAGTCTACCTGTGACAGTCCAAGTATATGTACTATTTGGAAATTGCAGATTTAGTGCGTCCAACTTTGTCGTGACAGATGCGCTCCCCGAACGAAGCAACGTTACAGACCTGCAGATCGGCGAGCGTAAAATGCAGAAAACGAAGAAAGAAAAGAAATAAAGAGAAAGAAAAAATCATTGACTGGCGGCCATGACTCGACCCGGAATCGAACCGACAGGCTACGTCCAAGTTGTGGATCCTATTAACAGAGAGCAGCTGCGGACCACCGCCACGAGTCTTATTCTTACTACCGTTGCAACTCATTGTGCTCACTACCTGAATGTGCTTAGAGTCTGCATCCAAATGTTATAGCCTGAAATCTGGGGTACAAAAAGGACAAGGAGTCACCGAGTTCATGACATCGAACCGGCGACTTGCATCCAAATTTTCGACCCTTTTTACAGCGAGCAGGTGCGGACCATCCGCCACAAGTCTTGTTCCTACCACCTTTGTAATTGAATATGCTCACTACTACTTGACATCTATGTGTTATAGCCTGAAATATACGGATGCAAAAAACAAAAACAAAAAAAAAGAGGAACAACCTGACAACTACTAGTAGACCCGGAATTGAACCGGCAGCCTGCTTACAGTTATGCAGTGTATACCGACTTCGGCATGGCGACGACTCAAAGGACGCGCGGCATCGGTTGTTTTCCCGACAGTTGATAAAGTTCGATGAGCAATAATTGTATCGCCGAGTTCCGAGAGCTGTTCGGAGTCCCGCAGGATAGTCATACAGTGTTACTGAGTGTATTAGCAAGTTGCCGAGTTGATCGTGTCTCATTTTGCTGACATCACACTTTCAGTCAACTGAAAGAAAACCTTATTCTGTCAAAATTCTGAGCGCTATCTCGGCATGGACGACATATCTGGTCGTACTGCAATTAGCTATGCATTCAAATTTCTGTCGCACCCTTCCCACCAGAATCTGCAAATTTATGTGCCAATGAACCATGGTCTGGAGCCGCGATGCGGGTTCTCAGTTCCCTCATTCACGAAAAATGGGTTTCGAGCGAGCGCCTCTGAACCCTAGACCGTCATCGACGTTCAGAGTATACTGGTATTTTTACCCTCGTAACCATCCGATGACAGTGAAGTTGCGGCAAGTTGCGGATCATCCACCCAGAAGGTTTTATTTTATTATATTTGTTGCGTCTAAGCAACGTTGAAGACTACATATCATACTCAGCTGCAGAGTGGAAAAAGAAATAGACTTGTAGCAGATGGTCTGCACCTACTTTGCATAATGCGTCCTGGAACCCCTCTAAGTATGCAAGCACCCGGTTCGATTCCGAGTCGAGTCATACATCCTGTGAGTCGCCTTTTCGTTTTATTCTTTAATCAGAGAGCTTTTTTAAGCCACGGTGTTTAGATTCAGAGTTATAGGAAGAGGTCTACTACACCTACCTTTTGTGGAAGACGAAAATGAGAAATCTGCAAGCAGGGAGGGTACCGGCTTGATTGTGGACTGGGACTTGATCGACTGATCTCGCAGAATTCTTCTTTTATGCTTGTAGATCACAGGGAAAGTATTGACAGGTGAGGTGAGGTAGGAACATAAAGACTTGTGGTGGTGGTCCACGCCTTCACTCCGTAAGATTTCGGAAGTCTTGAAACGGGAAACCGGTTCGATTCCGGGTCGAGTTATGGGTCTCTGGGTAAATGACTTTTTCTCCCTTTTTTGTGTTTGTCTCCATATTTCACCTTTTCTTTTTCTCTCCTACTTACAAAATGAACGGTAAATAAACCACTACCGTAGCGCTCATACCACGTACTAGTTTACTAGTTGTACCGCCGCGTAGCTATTATGGCCAGGTACGGCGAGAAATAGAGTTCCAGTTCCAGTTCCAGTTCCATGCCAGTGGGTTGGAGCTAGGATATTCAGCCGCGGACCCGAAAAGAAATAGACTTGTGGCAGATGGTCTGCACCTGCTTTCCGTGTCTGGGTCATAAAATGTTCAAGCAGCAAGCCGGTTCGATTCCGGGTCGAGTCATATCCAAGAATTGGAGGTCTTTTTTCTTTCAACCTGCAGACTCAAATAATGTTTAGATGCAAAGTGTACCAACATAAACGAGTCATGATATGAAAAGGAATAAAAAATTTCCGCTCGCCGAGCACTTGAAGGTCGCATATTTACGGACACAAGTCCAATGAGAGTGGTGCGTACTTTGAGTTGCAGATTTACTGCCAGTCAATTCCACATAGGAGCAGGGAGTGTGGGAGGCCGAGTCGAAACTTGGTCATTTATTTTTGCATGAGAATGTTTAATTAAAAGGATTCAGCTATGAGAGTCATTGACAACTCAGCGGAAGAACAGACTCGTAGCGATGGTGCGCACTGCTCTCTGAGGTTGTGAAGAATACAAATGAAATCCACAGCAGGTTCCCGGTTCGATTCCGGGTTGAGTCATGGGATACCCGGGATGCGCTGTTTTTTGTTTCGCCTGCAGGTCGGCCGAGAGCTGAGATATCCGGCTGCGAGAGTAGCAGGTAAAATTATCACGAGGGACGCAGCTGCTCCTTGCAAAGATAGCAATGAAGTATACCCGTTTATTGGGGTCCGAGCATGCAGTGGTCAAGTCATAAAGCATTGTGCGAAGGCTAACCATTTTTATCGCCTCCAAGTGGTAATTAAACCCGACATCTTCAGCTGCGGAGTGAAGAAACTAAAAGAACTCGTGGCGGTGGTCCGTGCCCGCGCTCTGTGTGAGGAAAGCGAAAATTGTAAGCAGACTACCGGTTCGATTCCGGATCGAGTCGTGGATGGCGAGAAATTCTTTTTCTGTCATGCTGTCTGTGAATAATACTATTAGTTGAGATATCAGCTGTGACGCAAATTCAGCATGTAAAAAGACTCGTGGCGGATGGTCTGCACCTGCTTTCCTTGGCTGGTGAATTTAATTTAAGCGGACTACTGGGTCGAGTCATGACATGACAAGGGATGAGTTTTTTCCGTTCGCCCATCACTGGAAGGTCGCATATTCTGCAGATTTACCGACCGCAGAATCCATATACGCGCTGGGAGTGTGGGATTCGGTGTCATGTCTTGTCTACACCCTCATGTGTTTCTTTGGCATAGAAATGTTTACTTCTCAGCTATGAGAGTCGGTGACGACTCAGAGAAAGAACAGACTCGTAGCGACGATGTGGACCTGCTCTCCGTTATTTATAAAGAAAAGCGTGATACACAGCAGGCTCCCGGTTCGATTCCGGGTCGAGTTGTACCTCGTGTAAATTCTTCTTTTTGCCCTCTGTTGCCTGGAAATAATACTATCAGCTCAGAGCTGCGACGAAAATTCAGCAGGGAGAGACTCGTGGCAGATGGTTTGCACCTGCTTAGCCATCAGTGCACTGCTCAAGTTTCGTTTCCGGGCCGAGTCATGAGTTCGGGTCAAGGTTTCTTTGTCTTTATACTCGGCGAGAATTTTGAGCCTGTAACATAGTGTCTTACTCGAAAAGCTTCATAATTTATTGCGGTCACCCCACAACTTCAAGCCATTAGTTAGCTTGAGTCTTTGAGATCAATTTAAGAATCCAGTTTTGTGTGTGTGGTCCGAGCGGCTAGGCTGGTGCACGTTGGGCGTTGGGGATCTCGCGACCCTAATTTTTGTGTGTGTTGGTCCAGTTTTGATATTTGGGTGCGAGTAATGCGAGCACGTTTTATGTGTATGCTCTCTCTCTCTCTCTTATACTAAAGAAGTGCTGACTCGGCCCTCGTTTCACAGGAGGCTGGCTGCGGTCGTGAGTAATGGAAGCGCAGATGCGGTGGCGGGGAGGGTACGCGAGCAGCTATAGACAGCGGTGTGTACGGGCTGGATGGAGGATGGTGGATATGGGAAGACAGGGAGGGTATGGTGGACGGCGGACGGGTACGACGGTTGGTGGGACTGAAACTGTATGTCTTCCCGGCTGTGTTCTCTTCCCACACCCTCCTTCCTTCCTCCTACGCCCATCTTGTCCCGTCCGCATGTTCTTCTTCCTCTGACACTGACTCCACCGCGCCAGCTTTCCCTCCCGTAGATCCTACCACCGCATACCTTGAAGACGAACCGCAAAGCATACACTTCGACATATCGGTATCTACACATTCAAGAGTTCTACTTCCCCGTGCGCTGGGTGAAATCACTGAGGAACATGTTCTATCCGTGAGCTCGTCATGAATTCGATTCCTCAACTCAGCTCTGGACGGGCTGGCCATGATTCAAATCCTACGCACGTCCCGACTTCCCTTCGACGTCCCCTTCGATACTCCGATTTATAATTTACCGGCACCTACTCCTTTGTGCGAGGGCAGCGGTCGGACACTGCGCCACTTCCGAAACACCAATTACCAATGTGCCGGTAATCAAGCCTGTGTCAATGCCGCGCGAACGCAGTGAAATAAGTATCGAAATCCAGCTGTCGGCCGAGCGTAACTATGATACGACACCACATACTTACATTGGCGAGCATAAAGAGAGAGATAGCAAGAGAGAGAGAAAGAGAGGGAGGAAAAAATACACTAAGCCTCTCACGACTCGACCTAGAATCGAACCAGTAGCCTGCTTACAATGATGCCAATTATGTGATTGACAGCAGGTGCAGACCACCGCCACGAGTCTTGTGCAAGCTACTCTTGCAAGTGGATATGTGTGGTCGGTTTCCCTCTGGAGCTCACAGCCACGTATGTTGACTTGAATCTACGAGTGCAAAAAAAGAATTGGAACCACCGTACGACTCGACCCGGAATTGAACCAGCAGCCTGCATCCAAACTGCGGATCCCATTAACAGAGCAGGTGCGGACCATCCGCCACAGGTCTTGTTTCTATCACCCTTGTAACTAAATATACTCACTACTCGAAAGAGATTAGAGTCTGAAATCTGCAGGTGCAAAAAACCACACTCGTCGAGTTCATGACTTGAGCCGGAATCGAACCAGCAGCCTGCTCACAATAATCTGATCATATCTGGCTATTGGCAACAGGTGCAGACCACCGCTACGAGTCTTGGTACTACTACTCCTTTACTCACGACTTGAAAAGATCTGCACCTAAATGTTACAAACTGGAGTCTACGCACGCAAAAAAAGGGAATCATCAAGTTCAGATCATAACTCGACCCGGAATCGAACCGGCGACCTCTGGACCTGGTTCACAGAGGGCAGGTGTGGACCATCACCACGAGTCTTGTTCAAGCTAGTGCTGTGACTCAATATGCTAGCCTCCAACACTGGTTGAATGCAACCAAGAAGAAAAAAGACATTCAAGAAGGGAAAGGATGACTCGACGCGAATCGCGGTAGCCTGCCTACAATGTTGTGATATTCTGTGATTGACAGCAGGTGCCACGAGTCGGTTTCCTTCTGGAGCCCATAGCTAGGCATGTTGGCTTGAAATCTGCCAGTGCTAATGATAAAAAAGAATGACCCGCAATTCCTACGAGTCACTAAGACAGTACTATTTAAGACCCCTTAGTTGGCCACTTGAGAGCTGGAAGGCCAGGACTTCATAATTATGACTGGGCCTAATGGACCAACAGAGTACTTACGACCTCCAATGAATGTTCAGACCAAATTTCAGCCGAAAGTGATAGGTTGATCGAAAGCTACGGCATCGCGGATCGGGATCCGAAGCGTAAGGACATCAATTTCTTATCAATCAGACCACTCGTCTCATTTGCCATCGCGATTTCTCAACCATTCTTTCATTGATTCACGACTTTGGGGGCTCGTTCGAATCCCCACACTCAGGCCTTCTATCTGAAACGCTACTGGCCAGCAATTGGCTGGACTACCCTTATTAACACCCTCAGGAAAAGCACGACTTGCTTTGTAGGCCAGTCATGCAGACACCGTCGCGGTCCACGACACCGCTATGCCATCGGTCTGGAACGGTAAACAGGACTTCCTACCATACAATACTTCATTATGACAGGCATTCTGAGTTTTTATCCATTAATCTCCGATTGCTCTGAAGGCCATTATCCAAAACCACCCAATTTCGGTCGGGCTGATAGTCGGATTTTTGGGGGGAGCTGTCAGCATCTCGGAACAGAGCTGGGCATCCAGGCACGTCTACATACTTCTCATTAAGTAGCCTGTATCTTAATTTGGCCCATTGCGGCCGTTTTTCGAGTTGCAGGGCACTCATTCGTCCCGCGGTCCCAATTTCGAGGGTCCCCCCTCAGTCAGTAGCACATATTCTGACCATTTATATATCTCATATATACACCATAACTATTCTAAATAGTGAATATGATCTGTATTCATGATTCCAGGTCCAGTCCAACCCCATTTGAGACATCAACGTGCTAGTTGGCGGGGTGGCCAACTAGCCTGTCGTTTGGCCATGTTGGACTGGCGGTCAAAATAAATTCATTACAGACTCAAATGGTCCAATATCTTGGTGCCACGAGACTCAAACTCTTCGGAGGATGCATGCACTCATCCTGACAAAGTATGACTGGTACCGGTTCCGGCAGAAGACCAGGGCTAGGGCATAAATGCTTAAGTGGCCAACTAATGGGTCCCAAATAGTAAGACTCGTCCCAGATTCGAACCGGGTTCCTGCTCGTTGCTGATCTTCGTTTATCATTACAGACCGCAGGCGATGACCGTCTTGCTCCAATTTAGAATTGTCCTAGCCTTCAACACTGTTTGGAGGAAACATCAGAAAAGTACAAGTTTGTTTATTTTATGACCTGGCCCGCCCGTATTTCTGCTTGATAGTTGATGGGAACATCTGTGCTTCCTATCTTGACTTTGTATATTCGGAGGTAACGAGGGGACAAAATCTGATCGATTTACGACTCGACCAGGACTCGAACTCCATAAATATAGCTACAGACTGTGTACAGGTTCGATTCCGCATCGAGTCTTTTGCTCCCAAAATCTAACCTTCGATGCACCCGCAGAACGCCGGAGATGATAATGAGGCAACTACGAGGGTAGCAGGTAAAAGCATCGCGATTGCCCTTTATCTGTGAATAAAGTCCCAAGCAGAAGCCTGGTTTGATTCACGTCCGAGTAGTGGTCGATTCATATGTACCAGGTGAAGGTTGCCAATTTTTATCACCTCCAAATGGTACTTCATCCCGAGACCTTCAGCCGCAGAGTAAGACTCGTGGCGATGGTCCGCGCCTGCTCTCTGTACGGCAACGCAAATATTAGAAGCAGGTTACCGGTTCGATTCCGGGACGGAACATATATATTGTTTATTCTTTCTTTTTGATTGTACAGGCAGATATTCAGCTGTGAGCGCTAGGAAGACAGAAAGAAATAGACTCGGTGGATGGTATGCACCTATTTTCCATGTGTCTTTTGTTCAAGCTGTTGGTTGAACTTGAAGATTTTCAGCCACTGTGAGTATTGCCAAGGAGAAACTCGTGGCAATGGTCCGCACCTACTCACTATAGGGGGGCTAAATTTGCAAGCAGGTTACCGGTTCGATTCAGGGTCGAGTCGTGCATGGCGCAAGATGTTATTTTTCCTCATGCTGCCTGCAGGTGATACTATTACTGTAAGTACTTGTATGTAGGCAGCCGTCATGGTAACAGAGGGGCCGGTTGCGTTGCCCAAATCCTCCCTGGTCACGGTAACGGTCGGGCTGGTTGCCTTCAAAATACTGTTACACCCAAAAGAAATCGGAGAAAATTCAAGTTGAATCTATTTGGCTGCTTCGGACCTCGTCTAGGCCTCCTCAGGATGGAATTGACAAACCTGCAGATGAGGTGGATGGAATCACAGGGGGCCTGTGTCATCAAGCACCCATTCCTGAATTGGAACACTTTGGTCGGTGGTTGCCCAAATTGGCAACGGTCACGGTAACGAAGGGTCTGGTTGTGTTGCTGAAAGCTGTTTGGGGTGTTACGGTCTGGAGGCTGGTTGCCTACATACAAGTACTTACAGTAGTTGAGATATCAGCTGTGACACAAATTCGGCATGTAAAGACTCGTGGGGATGGGGTCCGCACCTGCTCCCTGTAACGTGAAGGCGAAGTCTGCAAGCAGGCTGCCGGTTCGATTCCGCGTCGAGTCATGACATGACAAGAGATAAGTTTTTTTATCCAGCCCAGCACTGGAAGGTCGCATATTCTGCAGATTTACCGCCCGTGGCTGACCGGCAGAATTCATATGCGCGCAGTGAGTGTGTGATTTGGTGTCAAGTCTTGTTCACTAACCCTCACTTGCTTTTTTTTTCGCATGAAAATGTGCATTGTTTCAGCTATGAGAGTCGGTGACAACTTAGAGAAACAACACACTCGTAGCGATGGTCTGCACCTGCTCTCTGTAGTTGCAAAGATAATAAATGAAATACACAGCAGGCTCCTGGTTCGATTCCACTCCTGACTTTCCGCCGCAACGTGGCAACCTAAATGCGGAAATTTGATGGCGGCGAACTTCGGCACATTTGATGGCCGCTGCCTGCGGCACACTTTCGCCCTTGACATGCATACCGTTGGCTGCTCTTTCAACGCTTGATTGGTGTAGTGGTTCTGTACTCTCTATTTATGTAATGGCTTTCCTTTTGTTCGTGGTTCGATTCTCTGCAAGGCCATTTTCTTTCTTTATTTTTCCCGCGTATCTTCATTTAGTTTGCCCACAACGCCTGCAACCCTCGATAAACATTTGGTATCTGGCCACCCTTACCTGGTTGGATGCATATGGCTAGCATTGAGAGTTCCGAGGTTTGGTGGCTGTAAGGTATACTGGTAAAGAGGCATTCAAATTTATTTCGTAGCCCAGATTTTATTCAACTTGTCCCAAATGCTCTCACCAATCGCCCAAGCTTATGCTAAAACTTATAAAGAAGACCCATTGGACAGAAAACCTGCCTGTGGCCCAGTGGGACTTTGAACTTTGGTAAATGACATGCCGAAAGTAACGGCCATCAAGATTTGCCGAAGCCCGCCGCCATCAAATTTCCTAATCTGGATGTCACGTTGCGGCGGAAAGTACGCTAGTGTTCGATTCCGGGTTGAGTCATGGAATGATTGGCAGGTACTTTTTTCGGCCGAGAGCTGAGATATCCAGCAGCGAGAGTAGTGGGTAAAATTATAGCGAGGGACGCACCTGCTCTCTTCAAAGATAACAATGAAATATACCGGTTGGTTCAGGACCGAGGAGTGGTCAACTCAGATATTGGGTGAAGGTTGACAACTTTTATCGCCTCCGAAACTCCAAATGGTGATTCAGAATGCACTCTTATTAACCAGAGATATTCAGCTGCCAAGTGAAGAATGAAAAATACTTGTGGTGATGGTCCGCACCTGCTACCTATAATAATAATAAATGCAAAAATGCAAGCAAGCAGGCTACTGGTTCAATTCCGGGTCGAATCGTGAATAGCGTTGAAATGCTTCTTTTTTTTGCTGTTGCCTGGAAATGATACTATAGCTGTGAAGAAAGTTTGGCTGGGAAAGACTCGTGGCAGCTGGTCTGCACCTGCTTTCCATAGGCTTCCAGTGCTGTGAGAATTCAAGCAGGCTACCGGTTCGATTCCGGGTCGAGTCAGGAGATGCACAAGCTTTCGTTGTTTTTTACACGCGCTGAGCTTCGAGTTTTATGTGTATGTGTAACAGCGCTTGTTAGGCTGCGTATATTTTTGCGGTTGGGTGGCCCGTGCCACAACTAATATTGCTAGGTTTGAGATCAATTTGAGAATTGAGATGTGCAACCCTAGTCTCTCCTAGACAAACAACCTCGCACCTCGGTGGTGCAACCCCGAGACAGTGCGTCCAAGAAGGAGCCCACGCAAAAGACGTCAAAAGGGTCAGTGCGGGCTCGAGGGATTTAAAACTGCCAGGGGTGTGAGTTCTCGTGGAGTTTGCATAGAGACGGACAGAATCGGAGCACACGGGTCACTCGAAGTCAACAAGTCAACTGATCTCGGCAAGATGAGACCGCAAAGCCGAAATCTCCGAAGCCACGAAACATCAGCTCCTTCTGACAAGAATTGAACCCATTGAGTGAATGAAGGTAAGAGGCCGGCAAGCGGCGGGTCACAAATAGCCAAATAATTGTAACGAAGGGAATAATATGTGAGAGAAAGGAATGGACTGGACTTGGCCACTGCCCTCTTTTTTAGGTGCTTCTGCCGAGCGTTGTCTCACCGCCATTGCTGTCTCCTTCCTGACGCATATGGTTCAGGACAAAATCCTGAGCGGCCTCTCATCGGCCTACTCGCCCATTGTCACCCTTCTCCAGCTCGAATCCCCTCAGCGCGATGTTACTTCCATGATCAATGCGATTAATGCATGGGAGTGAGCTGATCTTCAGCGAACTGATTCAGTCATTAAGGCCGCGCGAGCGACCCAGGACATCTATGACGCGAATCAAGGGGGTGAGTTTGCTGCAGCTCATCTCACTCGCCACTCTAGTCGTTCGGACTCCTCCCCGCATTCACACTCGCACTCGCAATCACACTCCTCGGCTGGTAAAGAATTCGACTGGACCAATACCAAGAATCGCACAGATGTCTGCTACAGATGTGGCCTACCTGGTCATTTTGCACAGTACTGTGTGTCTGTCATGCCTGAGGACGTTCGGCGTCGGATTATTCGCAACCGCGAACGTCAGGCCCAGCTCGCCGAAGACGAATCCAGTGACAGCGAACGTGGGGCTGTGAATGGGGCTGCCACTGCTACCACTAATTCTCACATTGCCGCCGCCATCTTTGACCTCCCCACCGAGCTGCACATCGACACCATGGACCCAGATGTCCGCGAGTCCTGGCTTTCTACCCTTGGCAATGATGTTCATCCCATCCCACAGCATTTTGCTCACACTGCCATCCCGACCAACATCGATCCTGGCCCTTCTCCTCCTTCCCCTATGCTCACTGCTTCCAGCGTCACCAGCACGCCCACTAAGAAGAAAAAGAAGAGCACCACAGTGAACGAGATTCAGTCGGTGTTTGAAGGGATGTCGTTGAAGGAGGCCGATGAAGTTGACGAAGCTGAGTACTCAATGTGATTCAGGGGGTGTCTCGACTCAGGGGGTGTGTTGGAAGTTGTTGATTGGAGTCGAGACGCAATTAGGAACACCGGCCCGAATGTATCACATGACCAATTATCATCTTGTCTTTGTACTTTGTCGCGCTCTGCTGCTACACCCCTGGGATCCAATCTCCATCACTGGCCACAGGTACTCCCATCCAAGGGACTCCCGGTCCAGGTGAATTAATTCCCGACGTCCTCTGGCATTAATGTGTGTTCCGCACGGTACCCAACGGTCTGAATGACTGGTTGGCGCTCGGGTAGCTATATTTTCTTACCGTGCGTATCAAGGCTTCTGCTAAAATGCGAACAACTTCTTGCTCCTCCTTCATAGACTATTCCCAGTGTCCCAATTGACACTCTCCTCAGCCGTTCCCCCCTCGGATTCCGCCTCGCTTTGAAATCCTTTGGACGGCCGAAACCGGTGAGTTTCGATAAGCTTGACAATTTGGTCGAGCACGAGGTCTGGCTTTAGCGCAACCTTCCTTTTGACAAAGTGACGGATCTCTTCGTGCACGGTTCTGCTGTGCTCATCTGCCGCGTACGCTGTATATGCGAGCTCGACCAGTCGCTTCGACAAAGGAACAGTCGCGATCGGGTCGCCGCCTTTCGCCTTGGATTCAGCTTCGGCGCGCGCCCGGGTGAGCCAGAATAGACTTTGCATAACGATTGTGAGATCGATGATGTAGCCCATCAGACCCCGAAGGACTTGAGGTCTGTCGACTGCTCGTGAATATCTGCTCCGATGATGCGGAGAGATCGTACGCTGTCAAATAAGCCTTGTATACCCAGGCAGCGAACACAAGACCGGCGGCTATGGGAATAGCGAACGGCGCGGCAGGTGGAATCACACCTATGGGCGACAAGAAATAACACCGTCTGACAGAGCACAGAAGCTCACCTGAAACAATGCCGGCCACGGCGGCGACTGCACCGAGAGGGCTGTCCGTGTGATATTGAAGCATCGTTGCTATCAAAACTATCCAGGAGCTCACATTTTTGGCAAGGTATTCAACTCCTCGTCAAGTAAATCCTCTTGGAGCGTAGTGATTTTGGTCTTGAAAAGGTTGCTTTTGAGAAGCTGCCTAACGCTGAGTATTATAAGATAGATGATACAGCAAGGCTTACACCTTGAGGGTCGTCGAACCCCCAACAACTGATGAGCAGTCAGATGCGCAACAGAGAGGATGGTTGATGCCCACGAGACCAGATCCCTAAGCACGACTTCCAGCCACTTGTTCAAAGAACGGCCCGGGATGTTGAGGCTTCTCGATAACCCGCTCCAATATTCTAGATACGAACTAAGCTAGAGAAGGTAGAGTTGAGACGGGACATGGCCCACTTTCCCTTCCAATCCTGAGGCTTCGGGTTAGAAACATGCGAGGCCCGAGGCAGAGTGAGTGTACGCACTGGATGGAAGCTTCAATCTTCAGATCGGCACTCGGGAACTGCGAGGACGCCCAAATATAAGACATCGCCCCTTTCACCTCCTTTTCAGTAATATATACGAGTCGGCGCAATGTGTCTTGGTAGCCAATGTTCTCTGAAGATATTGTGAGCGGGTCGAGAACCAAGGAATGCCATGTGCGCCCACTGGAGACCTCTACGCGTGGGATGCTATTGGGCAGTTTCGCTAGAGCCTCAGCATAGTCGTCCTCGAATTTTTCTTCGTCGCTTCTTGTGCAACCTTGTCTCGATCGGCTGTTTTGGGTAGTTTCCGCTTGATTATGGCTACCGGTTTATCGAATTTGGTGAAACAGCGACAATCGGAACTGCAAAACCTTCAGATTGCAGCCAACATGTCGAATACCATACCTTTCAGATTCGGGGACTCGTAAATTGTTTCTTCAGCCATCTCGAAAAGACTCGCTCCGTACATTGGAAATTCGGTGCAAAGCCTGACAATAACGTTAAGAAGAAGCCACCGTACCGAAAATTGTCCCACCAAATGATGTGAAGTCTGTCCTCCAATTTAGTTTTTTCTCCTCGTTCCCTGATGAAGTTCAAGACTTTGTCGAAGTTTTGTACATTGCCGGGGAGAAAGCCCTGTGAGTCGTGGAGCACGAGTCGGGGATTGTTGGGCGGAGAGAATTCGTGATTGATATCGGGCACTACGCCGGGTTGCCTTCCGTGTTCCTCAATCTGCATCCAGTAATGTATTATTGATCAGTTCATGTGCTAGCAGGCGACATGGACATCATACCGCGACTCCGCTACCGAACACGGCATTGATTAATGCAGACTTCCCGACACCTGACTAGTTACGGAATAAGTTAGATATTCAGGTGCGCCGAGGGTACGCACTCTTCCAATTAAGAGTATGCGAAATCTGCGCTGGTTTGTCAAAATTTGTGGTATCCACCAGCCAGTTGACTTACTTTGGACAGGCTTTGACAATATCATCGTACGTAGACTCGAGCTCATCGTTCAATGTGAGGCTGCGAAGCTGGCTTTCCAAAGACTCGGACATGGCGGATGCGAGGTGGCGGGTGCCGAATTGCCTCGTATCTTAAGCAGATGCATATCTGCATGCACCTCTTTGCAGTCACCTCGATTTGGCCGTTTTTTCCCAAGCAGCTTTCTTTCGCTCACTCACGTGTGTTTGCGGACCGGACAACCTGGGGATGTAATCACCGCTTAACTCACGCAATCTCCGCTCAGTCTACATTGACGAAATGTCGTTGCTCCGGCAAGACTGGCTCTCTCACGTCCGGTTCCTTGGACTGATCATCCAGACAAGATCAACTTCAAGCCGCTCGAGTCCCGTTGGAAAGGGCGGCCATGTCGCGCCATCTGACTACTCCCGCTCTCCTTCCCGCCATCATTCCTCCACCGCTTAAGCTTCCGCCGTGCACGCCATTTTTGGGGTATAATCTGTGATTCAGTCGCTACGTGGCTAAAGTCCCTTAGGCTCCAACTTTAAGACGGTCGGATCTAATGGATTCTTATCGCAAAATCAGCCGGTTCTAGGATAAATTAGAGTTTGGGGTTGCGCTGAAGGTATGCACGCTTCCGATCAGGAGGATGCGAAAACTTACGGCGGTGGTGAGGTTCGTGGCATCCGCTAACCAGTTCCTAGGGCAGCATTTAACAATCGCGTCAACGTGGACTGAGGAAGGTGAGGCTGCGACGTTGGGTTTCCTAGGAGTCTAACATGGGGCAGATGAGACGTACGTTACTAGAGGGACAATTGCAGGCAAGTTTTAATATAAGTTATCACGACACGTGTCCGGAGGTAGCTCATACGTCGTCTAGGAGGCGGCGTAGTATCATACTTGTGGCCAGAAACACAGATGAAGTACGCCCTTTGCATGCATCCTGTACTGTGTTGGTCACAGGGCGCCTCCGAGACAGAGACTCAGACTCAAAGGCCTTCTTCATTCGGACGCGGAATTAAGAAGTTCATTATATCACCGTACGACTGTTCGAATGGAAGCATTATTGTGTTGCTACTGACAAGCGACAACTCATCTTGATTGATGCAGGCATCATATACTGAGCGCTCGGACCGCATCCCCGCATCCTGTTCTTAACTATCATCTCGTCCATGTCGCGCACGATTGAAGAAATCAAGAGAATATGCCCCCGCTTCCGTATTCTGGTCATGGGCCGACGGAATGCCGGAAAGACGACGATTCTCAAGAAAATGTGTGGCTCAGATGGCAGTGACTTGAAAATTATCGATCCGGCAGGCAACGAGGTGACCCATTCATCTCTGCCCATCTTCGGAAACTAAGGATCATATTCAGGTGGATCCATCTATCCTGGAGCCGAATCGTCAGGTGCTGTTGTCTCGTGCCTGAGCACGCCCTTGTTGACGAGTCACCGTAGCGTGGAATGAGCGACATCGAGAACGAGATAACATTTGGGAGTAACCCGCTCTTCGTCTTCCACGACTCGCGGGGGATTGAAACTGGAGCCGAGTATGAAGACAACTCACCACTGCGCACTGAGTATCTGTGGAGATTTCTTCGCGAGCGCTCAGAGACTTCACAACTCCGGAACCAGATACACGCTGTGTGGTAGGTACATTTTATCAAGCTCCGGACGCCGACACTTGATTCGAGCAGGTTCTGCATTCCGATGAACGACCCGAGAGCTCCAAGTGAATTCGAAGTCGCATTTTTCAATGCGAAAGAATCACCTGGTGACTGGAACTCTGATAATCGCGAGAATTGACTGACTTTGCATAGTGCCAATCATTGCTGTTTTTACCAAGTTTGAGTCGTGGATCGATGCGGCATACGATGACCTCCCCCAGGACGATTCAACCGACACCGAGCAGGCGCAGCAGGCCCGCCAGGCGGCTCAGTTGAAATTTGAGGAGACAGTGCGGAAAGTGATTGAAAATACGAAGTACCCGCCGAACCAGTTTGTCCAGCTTCAAAGTTCGTCATAGTATTTTAGCTGTTGATGAATCTCCCTTGTTGATCCGAGTTTCAGACTTGGATGAGCCAGCAACTGGATGTGAGGCTCTGACCGAGAAAACATATGCAGCCATAAAAGAGGAAACACTTGGTGACCTCTTTGCCTTGGCGCAAACCAATTCCTTCCGGGTTGGATGCAACAGAATATTGGGAAGCATAGTGTAAGCGAGCTCACCGGGATAGAGAGAACATACATACTGACATGGGACACTGGTAGTGAGTCTGGGTGGATGGCTCGGGTGTTAGTGGGTAGCCGAGAAAGGATCAAAATCATTATTCAAGCGGCAAAGCATCAGATGCCGGTTTGGAGATATGTCAGTTGCACTCTGATGCCTGCACCGTGCCTCCTGCTGACCCGCTGTGTTCCATCGCCAGCAGTATGTGAGTGCTCTGCTCGTTCTGACCCCTGCACCGTGCCTCCTGCTGACCCGCCGTGTTCCATCGCTGGCAGCTCGTGAGTGCTCGTTCCGACCCCTGCACCGCGCCTCCTGCTGACCCGCCGTGTTCCATCGCCGGCAGCCCGTGAGTGCTCGTTCCGACCCCTGCACCGCGCCTCCTGCTGACCTGCCTTGTTCCATCGCTGGCAGCTCGTGAGTGCTCATTCCGACCCCTGCACCGCGCCTCCTGCTGACCCGCCGTGTTCCATCGCCGGCAGCTCGTGAGTGCTCGTTCCGACCCCTGCACCGTGCCTCCTGCTGACCCGCTGTGTTCCATCGCCAGCAGGCCGTGAGTGCTCGTTCCGACCCCTGCACCGCGCCTCCTGCTGACCCGCTGTGTTCCATCGCTGGCAGCGCGTGAGTGCTCGTTCCGACCCCTGCACCGCGCCTCCTGCTGACCCGCTGTGTTCCATCGCTGGCAGCGCGTGAGTGCTCGTTCCGACCCCTGCACCGCGCCTCCTGCTGACCCGTTGTGTTCCATCGCTGGCAGGACGTGAGTGCTCGTTCCGACCCCTGCACCACGCCTCCTGCTGACCCGTTGTGTTCCATCGCTGGCAGGACGTGAGTGCTCGTTCCGACCCCTGCACCGTGCCCCCTGCTGACCCGCCGTGTTCCATCGCCGGCAGGCCGTGAGTGCTCGTTCCGACCCCTGCAACGCGCCTCCTGCTGACCCGCCGTGTTCCATCGCCGGCAGGCCGTGAGTGCTCGTTCTGACCCCTGCAACGCGCCTCCTGCTGACCCGCCGTGTTCCATCGCCGGCAGGCCGTGAGTGCTCGTTCTGACCCCTGCAACGCGCCTCCTGCTGACCCGCCGTGTTCCATCGCCGGCAGGCCGTGAGTGCTCGTTCTGACCCCTGCACCGCGCCTCCTGCTGACCCGCCGTGTTCCATCGCCGGCAGTATGTGAGTGCTCGTTCTGACCCCTGCACCGCGCCTCCTGCTGACCCGCCGTGTTCCATCGCCGGCAGTATGTGAGTGCTCGTTCTGACCCCTGCACCGCGCCTCCTGCTGACCCGTTGTGTTCCATCGATGGCAGGACGTGAGTGCTCGTTCCGACCCCTGCACCGCGCCCCCTGCTGACCCGTTGTGTTCCATCGCTGGCAGGACGTGAGTGCTCGTTCCGACCCCTGCACCGCGCCCCCTGCTGACCCGTTGTGTTCCATCGCTGGCAGGCCGTGAGTGCTCGTTCCGACCCCTGCACCACGCCTCCTGCTGACCCGCCGTGTTCCATCGCTGGCAGGACGTGAGTGCTCGTTCCGACCCCTGCACCGCGCCTCCTGCTGACCCGCCGTGTTCCATCGCTGGCAGGACGTGAGTGCTCGTTCCGACCCCTGCACCGCGCCTCCTGCTGACCCGTGTTCCATCGCTGGCAGGACGTGAGTGCTCGTTCCGACCCCTGCACCGCGCCTCCTGCTGACCCGCCGTGTTCCATCGCCGGCAGGATGTGAGTGCTCGTTCCGACCCCTGCACCATGCCTCCTGCTGACCTGCCTTGTTCCATCGCCGGCAGGATGTGAGTGCTCGTTCCGACCCCTGCACCATGCCTCCTGCTGACCTGCCTTGTTCCATCGCTGGCAGCTCGTGAGTGCTCGTTCCGACCCCTGCACCGCGCCTCCTGCTGACCCGTTGTGTTCCATCGCTGGCAGGACGTGAGTGCTCGTTCCGACCCCTGCAACGCGCCTCCTGCTGACCCGCCGTGTTCCATCGCCGGCAGGCCGTGAGTGCTCGTTCTGACCCCTGCAACGCGCCTCCTGCTGACCCGCCGTGTTCCATCGCCGGCAGGCCGTGAGTGCTCGTTCTGACCCCTGCACCGCGCCTCCTGCTGACCTGCCTTGTTCCATCGCTGGCAGCTCGTGAGTGCTCGTTCCGACCCCTGCACCGCGCCTCCTGCTGACCCGCCATGTTCCATCGCCAGCAGGCCGTGAGTGCTCGTTCTGACCCCTGCACCGCGCCTCCTGCTGACCCGCCGTGTTCCATCGCCGGCAGTATGTGAGTGCTCGTTCTGACCCCTGCACCGCGCCTCCTGCTGACCCGCCGTGTTCCATTGCCAGCAGGCCGTGAGTGCTCGTTCCGACCCCTGCACCGCGCCTCCTGCTGACCTGCCGTGTTCCATCGCCGGCAGGCCGTGAGTGCTCATTCCGACCCCTGCACCGCGCCTCCTGCTGACCTGCCGTGTTCCATCGCCGGCAGCTCGTGAGTGCTCGTTCCGACCCCTGCACCGTGCCTCCTGCTGACCCGCTGTGTTCCATCGCCGGCAGGCTGTGAGTGCTCGTTCCGACCCCTGCACCGCACCTCCTGCTGACCCGCCGTGTTCCATCGCCGGCAGGACGTGAGTGCTCATTCCGACCCCTGCACCGCGCCTCCTGCTGACCCGCCGTGTTCCATTGCTGGCAGCCCGTGAGTGCTCATTCCGACCCCTGCACCGCGCCTCCTGCTGACCTGCCGTGTTCCAGCTCCGGCAGCCTGTGAGTGCTCGTTCCGACCCCTGCACCGTGCCTCCTGCTGACCCGCCATGTTCCATCGCCGGCAGGACGTGAGTGCTCGTTCCGACCCCTGCACTGCGCCTCCTGCTGACCCGACGTGTTCCATCGCCGGCAGCCCGTGAGTGCTCGTTCCAACCCCTGCACTGTGCCTCCTTGCTGACCACCGTGTTTTCATTTCCTTTTCATAGTACGCTCTCCTGCAGAGTTCGCTGGAGGAGTTCATGGGTTCCATAGTAACTCATACTTATCATCTATTAACGACTGACAGCCCCAATTCGTTCCCTCAGTTCGGAGACTCCTTCCCTGATGTCTCACTTCACATTTCTGTGGCTGTCGGCAAGTTTCTCTCTCTCTCACTCCACTTTCTCTGCTGATCCAGACAAATTTTTAGCCGCCTGCATTCTCTTAGTCTCCACCGGTGAAAAATCCTCTCGGCCCATGGATCTCATCGATCACACCATTGAGCTTCTCCAGATGAGGCCCAATTTCGCCAAGTCCATCAAAAAATCTGTTACGGATGCCCGCTCTGAATTTCCCAACAAGGCTGATCGCCCTAAACTCGTTGATCGACTGGTTGACATTGTGATGGAAAATGTGGATAGTTTACATGCGGCTTGAGTGTACATACTGCTAGTTTGTTGTTGAGCAACATTCCGAGCGAACTCTCCAACCTTAGAAACAAGTACTCCCTGACTGGGTTAGATCAGTTTTTGAGCATCACATGGGAGATGGGTGAAAGGTCGAAATCATTACCGAGGGTCTCGACTGCGTGTGCAGGGTGTGGATGGAGAGCATTGGTAGTCAGCGAGGAGATTCGAATGAAGGGCCAGATGGCGTCGCTGACTACAACGGCATCCCCTGAGGTATCAAGAGTACATGACTTACTGAGAAAACAAATAGGTGAGTTACAGGGCGAGATGTATACATGACGGTTCAGGACGAGGAGTGTGGGTGACTCATTCTTGACATCCAGGGACCTAGAAACAATTTGCAAAAATCACCTGGGAATTGTCTGGAGAGATGACATCTTGGGATCGGTCAAATATAGCTTATCTGGTGTGCAGGTACCTCTCAAACATCATGTTTCATTGGCAACACGGCGCAGGACACATAGAGAGTAGGGCCTGGGAAAGAAAATGGGGGCACGTGAGTCGAAGATCTTCTGCACGCAAGTTGAGAAAATTGAATGGTGCATCGAAAACTTACCAGGTCCAGGTACGTGTTGCACATGAGGGGACCAATCGGACCTGCAAGTGGGTCCTAATCGATGATGGGGCCATCGAGCAGAGAGTGACAGCGTGCGAAGAGAAATGCTCAAGGATATAGATCAGTCATGAAATAGCATCAGGAAAACCCAAAGTTGCCCCATAGACGAAAGGGCGACTATAGCCTATGAGGTGCTATGAGTGTCTATGAAAATGCCCTGAGCACTATAGCAGGCTATAGCAAGCTATAATGAGCTATAAAAATCGGGGGTGGTCAGTGAGAGTCTATGAAAGTCTCTTGGGTTGCTATGTTAACCTACGGTTACAGCTAATGTCGGAACCGAAGGTGCAAGTGAAAATTTCTTGTTTTGGGATGTTTTCAAAGAATTGTTGGTAACTCAATCAGTTCTGCACCGATTTGGATGAAACTTAAGTAGATTTGGCGGGCTAATTCATACGCAATTAGTGATGTAAAGCAATTTATGAAAATATCATTTATTAGGTAATCTGTGCTTTTGGGCTATTTTCCTGCCAAATGCTGTCTAGCATGTCCAGAACATGTCCCAGCAACCTAATATTTTGGGAGGGACAACATATATACCTTATTAAACACGTGATAAAACCAGAATTATATGAACTCCTGAGATAAATGTAATTCTTACAATATTTCTGAATGCCAAATCTACCAAATATATCCAATGGAGCTACAGGAACTGTAACGAAATTATCTGTAATTCTGGTTCTATCACGCGTTTAATAAGGTATATATGTTGTCCCTTCCAAAAATATCAGGTTGCTGGGACATGTTCTGGACATGCTAGACAGCATTTAACACGAAAATAACCCAAAAGTACAGATTACCTAATAAATGATATTTTCATAAATTGCTTTACATCACTAATTGCGTATGAATTAGCCCGCCAAATCTACCTAAGTTTCATCCAAATCGGTGCAAAACTGATTGAGCTACTAACAATTCCTTGAAAACATCCCAAAACAAGAAATTTTCACTCGCGCCTTCGGTTCCGACATTAGCTGTAACTATGGCAGTCCATAAATTTTCTTGTCTACTATCATGGTCTATGAGTACCTGTAGCTTTTATGTAATGTAGTTAATCTTATCATCAAATATGGGACAACATAACTCAACTGGATTGAACAAATCTGCCAACCTTGCATATTCAGACCTGATTAGGAGGATCCAATTCCTGAGAACACTGCTTCCAGCAAAGTATATCTCAATTCAAGCTTGAACAAAGCCAGCTCTTGAAAAATGGTCTTAATGAGTCTTGTAGCTCTCATTCAGCTCTATAAGTTACTTCTTTGGGTCTATTTTTAGATTGGTGACCCACAAGGATGGTTTTGGCTACATCAACCATATTCATGGTTTATTTTGCCTATCAGTACTACTCCAAGCATAAAACATTGAAGAATGTCAATAGTTGAGATGAGTGATGGTGTAAATGGTGCTAGGAGGTAGAACAACTGTAGTATCACATAAAGTAATGCCACTTTACATGGTCACTTTACTGTAGAGGTTATGTTGACCAGTTAACATTTTATTGGTTCGCGCGAGTCAACAGTTCAATTCCCCGCAGTGGCATTCATTTACATTAGTCAATTAGATAATTTAATCAAGTTGAATTCAGTTTAGGACAAGTTGGCCTTTGTTTAATTAGAACCTATACCAGTCATATCATTAGAAGTAATAGTAACCTGCAGGTGGAAAGGGTAGTGGAAAAATAAACTTTTGTTTTTTGCTCCACTATGGGTACTATGAGCATTATGGCTCTGATTACTATGAGAACTATGGGGATCTATGGGGTTGACCCCCCCCCTCCCACATTTCTATGGGGTTGGCCATTTGCTATGGTGACTATGTCCACTATGTGGCACTATGTGGTGCTATCCGGCAACTTTGTGTTTTCCTGATGGGGATCGTGTGATGCAAAGCGACTAGTACTGACCTGGTCAGAACTCAGCAGGTCGTGACAGAAAACATGGGCTAATTTTGACACTGGCTATCAGTCACAATGGCCAGGGCATGGGATCCAGAAGGAGCGCATACAATGCGGAACTGTCTCTCAGGGAGTCCTCATGCAATGGCACCTGGGCGACACATGCATGTCGAGCATCAAAGGTGTTGGCATGCGCTACGTTGAGAGCCAACATCACGGCAACTCTTCAAATGAAGAGTGGAAGCCCACCGCTGACTGTTGTGGTACAGAAATGAGAGTGCTCGGGGAAGAGGGCACATCCACCAAGCAAGGGGTCTGTGTGCATTGTGTGCCAAGTCTGGCTGTAAGGGCCACATACCACTATATTTCCATTTCCAATTACTCTTCAACTAACTGCTATTTACTTGTATTTTTCACTTTCTTTTGTACGTGTATGGTCACGTGATCATGTACTTATCACACACGTAGTCAGATCAATATCACTATCTTTACCATAACCATCTAACGACCTCCGTTACATTTGCTTAGCTCTCTTAACAGTAGGCTCATGTACTCGGTCTATTAAATCCCGTGCCCAAAGCTAGCATCAGAACCAACTGAGGCAAAAGGCCACTGTAATTGTCAGCGACGGCGCTTTAGGTCAGCCTGACCGTGACGTAGCCCAACGTGGCCACAGTCCCAGCGCGGGTGTTGAGGGGAAAGATGTCACTGCATCGAATAGCGAGTGACCATCTGCCAAGAACCCGTGCAAGTTGAACCAGAACCCGGACCATGGGAATGGTGTGCAGCTGATGCAGCAATAACCCGGTCTAACTGGGTTATTCCGGGTTGCTGTTCTGGGTTGCTTGCAGTGAGAATCTGTAGGCAATGAGTGTCCGATACTGATATAGTGTACTCGGACACACACAACTCTAGTCCACTAGCAGTGTTCCATGTTGGCAGTTGGTTGTGGGTACACTGCTCTATGGCCATGCAGACCTCCACCGGGTAACCGGCCAGAGTCTGCCTTGCTGATCCACATGGAGGCAAATGTCTCGACATGTGGATGCAAGTTGGCGAAAGCAGTTTCCAACGACAAACCACTGAGCCCGAGGGCCGTGGCAACCAGTGATAGATGGAGAGTTGGGTATAGGAGCCAAGGGTCTGCCAATGACGACCATGAGAGGACAGAGCCCAGGGCAACGAGATGGACAGAAGCAAGACCAGCTTAAGTCACACAAGTCAAGTCAAGGCCAAAGTAAGGCCAGAGAATAGACGAGATAGAATCTACTGTACAGGGAGATTCTACTGCTACTTATATACTGTGAATACAAAGGGGTCCGATCATATGAATATGTACTCTCCACCGATCATCAAAGGATCGAGATGTCAGTTGCAAGGGGTGTGGTTGAAATGCGATCATAGTTGAAATACGATTGGGTTGAAATGCGATCGTGGTTGAAATGCAATCGGGGTTGAAATGTGATCGGGGTTGAAATATGATCAGTAGGAGTGAGGTGCCAGAGCGATCACAATCGAGTTGGGTGTGCCTAGCGTATAGGGTTCCGTGCTCCTGACACTGAGGAGTCCAGGAACAAGTGGCAGTTTGGACACATAGGAGTAGGCCAGGGGATAGACACCTGTCCATGGAGAGGGGTCCAATATGAATGTGAGGACAAGTCATTTCAAGTCCTAGGGGTTAAGAATAACCCTGGCGATGATATGTAGTTTGATAGGAGGTTGAGGAACGACCAGGCAACAGTGTCGTTCGTAATATCCTCGATCATTGGTTGTTTGATGTGAAACCCGGGGGTTCTAATAACCTGGGGATGTGTTTGAGCTGCAATGAGCAGTGCGAATTGCGCGAACGAAAGGGTTCGAGAAAGGCCAAGAAATGCCAAATCATGACAGTAATCAGGTTATTCTGATTACAGGCTTTGGACTATATATACATGATGAAACACATTTAGCATGCATTTAACAAGGTCTGCGGGTGCTCTTAAGTGTATTGGTCTCAACAATACAAGCCCTCTTTCGAGGATTCTCTTTGTCTGAGTCTTGGTGCGTCTACCAGCAGTAATTCCCTTATCTGCTGCTATCCACTCTACATCTACATTTGATCTTTCTCTCAGAGCTTCAGAGCTCCCTCTAGCATCCTCCTAGCCTCTGAGCTAGTTGTATATCAACGCCACAGTAGATTTCTCAGTCGGCTTGTAGTGTGGCCAAATCGACGCTCAGACACAGATTTCTGGTCTGAGAGGCCCACTCTTTATTGATACCGACTTTCTCGGGGACTTGGAGGCTTATCCAAGTCCCTACAACACCAGTGTAAACCTCTCTGACTCGCCAGGGTTGTACAACATCATCTCCAACAATAAATATTTGTGACTCCCTCTCGAGAGCCGTTACACAGGCATGAGGGTTTGCGCAAGGATGGGTGCCTGTTACATCCATGCACACACATCCGGCCCTCAGCCGGTATTCTTGTCTTCGGCTGGTCCTTAACCATGCGCAGGTTTGGTTTGGAGTTGAATACTTTGCGTGGAAAGCATGGTTGGGCAAGACATACCCGAAGGCCACGGTTTCGAATCGATATGATCGCGCCATGCGTCTGGAACCTCGCCACAGATACACACCATGTAATGCAGAAGCTCTGTATCGTCGAACATGAGTTCGGGAAAAAGCCCTCCAGCACCAACTAGCTCGTTGAACTGGATCACAACTCAAATTGGGCGTGCAAGAGAGTACTATAGCGCAAATAGGCTTACTGTGACTCCCAGGGACCAAATATCGCCCCGCTGATCCCAGGGAGGATCCTCTATGTTCAAGGCCACTTTCGGGAACACGATCTCGGGCGCAGCATAGAAGGTAGGCGTCAGAGGTCGGGGAGGGGCAGATCCATCCATGATGTATGCTGTGAGTTTCCGTTACACTGCGAATTGACAGCTACTTAGAGAGAATGCACACCACTACCAAAGTCGAGTATGCGCACTGACAACGGGCGTCCTAAAATATCCGGGGCACGGACACCTAGGAATTCACTGAGGTCTAAGTTGCCAGAGGTAAGGCGGGTATGAACGAGGATCACAATGGGGGGGAAATGGTATCATGGTCCAGAGTGGTGGATAAGTAGCCTGATGCCAAAAGGCTACCTCGTCAAACTGATGGATCTCGGGGACCGCGATACCGAAATTTGCAGGGTAGAGATCTACGCATACGTCAGCGTAAGGTGACAGTTACAATGCAGAACTGAAAAGGGGTGAACCTCCGTGTGCGATACCATGGTTGTGAATATATGCAAGCCCCTCAATCGTTTGGCGTAGGATGTCTTTTGTGGCTTGAGGTTGGAATTTAAAGTAGGGTGAGTCGGGTGGGAGGAGGGGGACTACGGGTTCCGTGACGAGTACTTGATGAATGCCATTGGCACTAGTGTGCTCGAAAGAGTCCAGAAGCTGTATAACATAAGGTTCCTCCCCCGCAGTAGGGTTAAGGGCTCTGAGACGTTCGAGAACATCCGGTTCCTGGCTCCGCGCTGTGCTTTTCGCCTGGACAAATTTCAGTGCAACGTTTCGACTAAAACCAATGAGATCCAGATGGTCATTTCTCTGAGTAAGACACCCAACCTTTTGCCGCTATCGTGAGCCAGCCATACGGTCGAAAAACTACCAAATCCGAGCTTAAAGACAATCCGGTATCGAGGAGGAGTGCCTGGGCCAACCAAATCGCCCAGCTTGACAGGACATAGTCCCCCAGGTGCATAGGATTGGCTGCATTCGTAATCGTCAGAGTCTGGGCCCACAAAGAGCCAATCGTCATCTGTGTCGGACATGATGGGAGAAGAGAGGAGGCGTATGACTCCTGAGTTTCGGTGATCGCCGTGATCATACCTAAAGAATCAGTGATTGCAGCCTCCAGCTCACTCACTCATACGCAGATTACCCCTAGTGCGCATTTATGAAATGATGTATATTGGCTCAAATATATTCAGGAATTTACACGCAGTATATGACCATCGTGACTCGAAGTTGATTGATTGATTGATTGATGTTTCATTATTGTCACTACATAGGGCCGGTTATGGCTATGGTAGCAGTACAGGTGGGATTTCTGTAGGTAAACTTTAAAGTGCGGGTCTTAATGAGTAAGTATTTTCAGGTGTAAAACGCGGGATTGCAGTAATAATGGGGAAAAAGTGTTCGTAAAAGGTGACGCTGATGATGAGGGTTGGGTGCGCAGTCGTGACTCGAAGTGAAAGATGCATGACTCCTAGCAGGAACACTGGTTCGATTCCGGGTCGAGTCATGCGTGCGGCTCCAGATAATTTTTTTTTTCTTACCTTCAATGAATTGAATTGTGATTCCGGGTCGAGTCATGGGGACTCTATGCATTATCTTTTCTTTTTTTTTTTTTGGTTTCCCTCCAAATAGTGCTGAAGGAGGGGGTATATTCAGCTTCAAAGGCGAGGAAGAGAGACTTGTGGCGGATGGTCCGCACCTGCTTTCTGTGATTGGGGTCTGTAAAATTCCAAGCAGGACACCGGTTCGATTCCGGGTCGAGTCTGATGGTTCTTCATATCTTTTTTCTTTCTTGCCTCTAATGAACTGCATAGTTGATGTACTCGCGGGTGAAATGTACCAGGAACAGGACTTATGGTGGATGGTCTGCTGAGCAGAACACTGGTACAATTCCGGGTCGAGTCATAGCGATTGGTTTTCATTTTCCCCCACCTCCAGTTAATTGCATGATGTTAGCAAGTATATTCAGCTACAAAGTCCAGCAGAGAAAGAGTCGTGGCAGATGGTCTGCACCTGCTCTCAATATGCTTGTATTGATGACCTGGTTCGATTCCGGGTCGAGTCATGGAAGTTCTCACTAGAATTTTTATATATCTTGCCTCTAATGAATTGCATATCATCAGCTAATATATTCAGCTGCAAAAGCTAGGAAGAAATAGACTCGTGGCAGATGGTCTGCACTTGCTCTCTGTGGCCCTGTGTTATCATTGCCAGCAGAACACCGGTTCGATTCCGGGTCGAGTCATCAGGGCGTTTTACTGCTGTTTTTTTGTTTCTTGCTTCCAATGAATTGCATATCATCAGCTGATATATTCAGTTACAAAGTCAAGCAAGAACAAGACCTGTGGCAGATGGTCTGCACCTGCTTTTCATAACCTGTGTCATTCTAATGCAAGCAGGACACCGGTTCGATTCCGGGTCGAGTCCTTAACTGTGCTGAGTCAATTATTTTTCCTCCCTCTAATTAATTGCATAATGTTAGCCAGTATATTCACCTACAAAGGCTAGGGAGAACACGATTCGTGGCAGATGGTCTGCACCTGCTCTCAATAGGATTGGTGAATGATTCCTAGCAGGAACACTGGTTCGATTCCGGGTCGGGTCATAGCAATTGACGCTCATTTTTTTCCCCACCTCCAGTTAATTGCATGATGTTAGCTAGTATATTCAGCTACAAAGTGTACCAGAAAAAAGACTCGTGGCAGATGGTCTGCACCTGCTCTTAATAAGATCGAACTGATCGAAGTTTTCTAGCAGGACAATGGTTCGATTCCGGGCCGAGTCATAGCAACTGACGTTCATTTTTTCCCCCCACCTCCAGTTAATGGCATATGTTATTAGCTGGTATATTCAGCTACAAAGTGCACCAGAAACAAGATTCGTGGCAGATGATCTGCACCTGCTCTCAATATATTGTACTGTGGTGTCATGATCAAGCAGGACACCGGTTCGATTCCGGGTCGAGTCATGATCCGTAACAGAACCTTTTTTTGTCTCTGATGATTGCATGGCTGATGTAGTCATTGGTAGGATGTGGTAGGTACAAGACATGTGGCAGATGGTCTGCACCTGCTTTCCGTGGCATCGTTTTCATCAATGTCAGCAGGACACCGGTTCGATTCCGGGCCGAGTCATGCATTATGGGAGTTGCAAATGATTTTTTTCTTCTTGCCTCCAACGAATTGCCCACCCAGTATATTCAGCTCCAAAGGCCAGGAATAAAAAGACTTGTGGCAGATGGTCTGCACCTGCTCTGCATATTTTGTGTCTGTATGTTGCCTGCAGGACACCGGTTCGATTCCGGGACGAGTCATGAGTGTCAGCTGTTTTTTTTTTGTTGGCTTTACAAAGTGGTTTAATATTTACAAGTCATGTTCAGCTACAATGCCTAGGAAGAACAAGACTCGTGGTGGATGGTCTGCACCTGCTCTCAATGAAATGTGCTCAAAGTTCCTAGCAGGGACCCGGTTCGATTCCGGGTTGAGTCAGGTGCGGGCGCTAAGAATTTCTTTGGCAGACGGACGTGCACTCGATCCGGGAGAAATCGAGTGCTTTACATGCAGATAGAGTACATATTGGCATCGACAGACTTGAGAGCAAAGTGGAATGCACCTGGTGCCTTTATTTCGCGAGTAAACAACAGTATCAGCAGAAGGTTACCGGTTCGAACCTGGCTCGAGTCCTAAAACGATCGGAAGCTCTTTTTGCTCTCCGGCTTCAGAACAGGCTTATTAGACGCTAGTGGATGGAAGCAAAAGACGAACAATGGGTCGTCATGACGGCGAGATTGACAATGACCGCGTCGATCTGATGATCTGCCCATCGACTCCACACTCGCACCTTAACCCCTCTTTACTATTACGCCCAAATGGGTCTGGATTTGCACAATGGGTCTGGATTTCGCATTTTTCTCTTTCATTTCTTCTTCTTTTCCCTCGGAGTTTTTGGGATAGTTACATGTACATGTTGGCTATGGATCTATGAAATAACTAAGGGATACGAAGTGGGAAAGCTAATGAGAAAGAGTTGCCGGTCCATCAAGTCAAGGGCTATTTTAGGAATTGCCCTCGTTCTGAGTTGCAGTCGCATCTCCAGTCCTCAAGAAAATTCAAGCACGTTTTCAGGTCTACTATTGCGCCCAATGGGTCTGGATTTGCACAATGGGTCTGGATTTCGTGTTTTTCTCTTTGTCTTGTACCCCGTTGGGTCCGGTTCCTTTCGGGATACGAAATTTAGGTTCCTGTGTATGTGGAGGTAAGATATCGGAGGCTTTGGATTGCGGGAAGGTACTTTTCGAGCCCGGTCAAAGTCGCGAGTCGTTTTGATGGGAAGTGATCGTTCTATTTATAAATCGATACACGGTGCGCCGTTTTCAATGGGCTCCTCCCCTCGTATGGTTTGGTGAACTTCAAGGCTAATGGAAAACATATATGAAAGTCTATTCCGAAGAAAAACGGAGGGATAGAACGAAAGGTAAAAGCGAAAAAAAAAGAAATCCAGACCCGTTGTGCAAATCCAGACCCATTGGGCGCAATAGTAATTTAAAACCTTCTGTCTCTTAATAATACAATAGAGATGTTGCCTGCAGGACACCGGTTCGATTCCGGGTCGAGTCATGTACATGTCATTCTTTTTTCTTTCTTTCTTTCTTTCTTTCTTTGTTACGGTAGGGAGGTTTGTGCTGATTGGAGATTGACAAGGACAGAGGAACCAGCACGAGAAATCGAGGGCACTAGTTAAAGATAGAGTATTGGCATGGACAGACTTGAGAGCAAAGTGGAATGTATCTGCTATCTTTACTTCGCCGCCGAAACAGGACTAACAGTAGAAGGTTACCGGTTCGAATCCGGCTCGAGTCTTAAGAAAGATGTCTTGAAGGTCTTTTTGCTCTCCGGCTTCAGAACGGGCTTATTAGACGCTAGTGGATGGAAGTAAAAGACGAACAATGGGTCGTCATGACGGCGAGATTGACAATGACCGCATCGATTTGATGATATGCCCACCGACTCCACACTCGCACCTTAACCCCTCTTTACTTGACTCTGACCCAGAGACGCGTCCGTCCAACGCGTACCTTACATACAGTGCCTTGCGCAGCCCACGTACAGCCCAACAGCCTCTCCGACGACCCGCTGGATGGAGTACGTCGCGGATATACAGCGTCGGTACCTCTGGGAGGCTGAAGTGCGCGTCTTTCTCCTTTCATCGCGATGCGCCAAAGGACATCATCCCTCCCCCAACTACATCGCCTCCCGGCCCGCCCTGACCTGGTCCATGTGTGCCCTCTTCAACGACTGGCTCCTCCAGGTACGTGCTATCCTCTTTGCCTCCCTTATCCATCTTGTTCCCGCTTTATATTCTTTCAATTATTCCAACTCGTACAATAACGCTAACCCTTTCTCGTCCCAGGTCCACACCCGCTTCGGCCTCCCCGAAACGCTCTTGCTCTGCGCCAATCTCACCGTTCGTTTCCTCCTCGCACCGCGTTTCCTCCCGCAGGCAAGAACTTTGTGCAAATCTGCGAGACTGTGACACTGCGCAACGACTGGCTCCTTCAGGTGCGCTAGGTCCACGCTACTCTCAGTCTCCCTCTTTATTCATGTCAATACTCTGTCTTTCCGCTTTATCCATATCAAAATTATAACGCTAACTCCCCTCCAGGTCCCCATCGCTTCTGGCTCTCCGAAACGCTCTTTCTCTGCACCAATCTCACCCCCCGTTTCCTCCACGCGCCTCGTCTCCCCCGCCATCGAGAACTTTTTGCAAATCTCCGACAGTGCGGTGCGTGTTTTATCTTCCGCTTCCCTATCTACCTATGTCTCCGGCTACTCTCGCTTAACTTGAGAGACACTACTAACTGACACGTTCCAGTGCTCCTCCGCCCAAATGCTTGAAGCCGACCAGAATACCCTCAAAACCCTCGGGTGGATACTCTCGCCGTAAGTACATGTCCCCCATGCACTGGCTTCGCTGCATCAGCAAGGCCGATACCCCGGCGTACAACCCCCAGACACGGACGTCGTGGACGTCTCTATGCGAGATAACGCTGGTGGAGCGGACGCTAGTGGGGGTGGGACCGAGTCTGTTGGCAGCGGCGGGAATGTGGGTTGCGAGGGTTGCGCTGGGGTGGTGAGTGAGGCGGGGCGGGTGGGGAAGGGCGAGGGTGAGGGGGGAGCGCCGGGATAGATGCAAAGGAGACGGGGGATAAGGTGAAGGAGGAGAAGGCGGAGGTGTGGACGCCCACGCTCGCGCACTACGCGGGGTACACCGAGCGAGAGATACTCGCCTCGGGCGCGCCGGAGGCGATCTTAAGGTGCGTGCCATCTCCCTCTTTCTATCGCATCCCTCGCTATCCTCGTTGCTTTCTTTCTTTTTAATGATCAGTGCTGACGCGTACCTCGTTCACAGGTACATCCTCAGCCCAGTCGCACGGAGACACGAGGGGCGGGGAGGGGGAATATGAAGGTGAGCGCCGGGCTTCTTGTGCCTTCCTTTTCTCTCTCTCTCTCTCTTTTGTTGGCCCGTCTGGCACGGTGACGCGATTTCCTTCTTCTGCGTACATCATTTGTCCGCGCTGCGCACGCGTCGTTCCTTCCTCTTTCCTCCTTCCTCTCTCGTTCCTTCTTTCACGGCTCTAAACTATACGTACCGAGCACATGCTAACTCCCCCCCAGGCCTCCCCCCCCAGGCCTCCGTCTTCATGCGCACCTGGGCCCTCGTGCGCTGGGACGAGGGCACCAAGCCCGATTTGGTCAAGGACCTGGCGGGGCTCAAGGCGGAGATTCGGCTTAAGCTCAAGCACGACTCAGCAAGGGAGGGAGAGGCAGGGGAGGAATGCTAGCACGAGACTATCGACGGGGGCGAATAAGGCGGACGATGTGCAGAGGAGAAGCGCGTTGCCTACCGACATACCGTAGCGGGAGGAAGGAGAAAGGGAAGGAAGGAGCGGCATAAGACGGGGAGAATATAATTTATTTTTGCTGCGACTTTACATTCGTGTCTGCGTGTACAGAGCGTACGGAGTATGTCCGGGAAGTGGACGTGAGATCTAAGAGAGTCAAGGGAGTCCGCGCCTAGACGCATAGTAATGTCGAATGCAGCAACGACAGACGCTCAGCTTCACGTCGAGGGGCGAGGCCGAAACCCTATCGCTAGCAAGCTCAGCAGGCCCGGGGAGCTGAGGCTAGTTTCGCGTTCCCGCCCCAAACCTCCTGCCTCCGCTCGCGAGCCTCACCCCCGGTCTAAGACCCCGTACGAGGAGGATGAAGAAGCGGGCCCCCATAGACCTTCTCCCGATCTCCCGATCTCCCCCCTCCCCACACCCTCGCGTCGCGTGGCATGAGGATGAGGATGAGGACGAGGAGGCGCGTCCCCTTCTTGCAAACCTCGCTGCCTTCTCGCTGACGTCGATGGCAGGCGCGCCCTCTACTATGATCTGACCTCCAAACAAGATCCCCTGCACTGCACCGACTCCATCCTGCTCAAGACGTCGTGTCGCGTCTTCCTCCCATCCCGCTGCACAGCACAAGAACGAGAGGCGCACGTCTCTACCTTCTCCTCATCCTCGTCCTCATCAAATGCAGCGCCTCCCCATCAGTCGGCAGGAGCTCGAGACCCCGCACGCGCGCCCACGTCGGCTCGCATCGAATCGTGCGCGCGTCTCCGTGGCCCTGCCCATCGCTTCCCGGTCCTCACGCATTGCATCCCACCTCCGCAAGACGTCGTATTGCCAAGTCATCATACCAACTTCACCGCCCGCATCATGTCCCCAAAGTCCGCGAAGCTCATCGACTTATCGGGCGAGGTGGAGAACTCAGAGAGCATCTTGAATCTGCATGTCATATAAATCAAAAATTCATAAAAATTAGGGCTGGCACGAGAGAATGAAAGAAGGGAAGGTAGAACGATGGAGAAAGAAGGAAACCACACGTACCTCCCCCTTGAGCTTATCTCCAATCAACTTGCTAAGCCGCTGCACGTCCTTGATCCCAATACGTTGGTTAGGCAACTCTTCTTCCGACGCAGAGGGGAAGAAAAGCGCGTAGGTCGCGAGGCACGCCTCGGTCTGTCGCGCGGTGAGCTTTCTGCGTTTTTTCGGATCCGGCGGGCCGACGGAGGACACAGACGAGCGCGATGAGGGGCGCGCGCGCCGTTTTGCAGGAGTACGGGTACACCGCCGAGTGGATGGCCCTTCCATGTACTCGTCCGAGTCCGAGTCCGAGTCAGCATCGGGCTCAGCGTCCTGGTGGTACTCATCTTCGTCTTCATCTGCGTCCGAGTCACCCTCGACAAGCTGGTCTGCCACAGCAGCGGCGCCGGCACCGTCGCTCTCGGCATACTCCTCCGCGTGATGCACGAGCGGCACCGCGCACACCGCACGCTAGTCCTCACGGCTCACATACGCCTCTTCGGCGTCAGCTTCACCCCCAATCTCTTCCGGTCTGTTTGTCGACGACTGCCACCCCGACGCAGCGCTCTTGAATACTCGCAGCACTTGGGCATCGTCCGGCGGGAGGTCGAGGAGTTGGAGAGCACTGGGAAATTTGGGAGGACAACGAGTCATCATCCTCAAGCACCGAGCCCTTTTCCGCGAGTGAGCCACAACCAGTCTTCCGCGAGAAAACCCCCTCCACTACCAGAACCAGAGAGGAATGACGAGAAGGGTGGGAGTGGGACTCAGCCACTCCCACTGTTGGCCATCTGACAGTGGGACTCGGCCGCTTTAGTGCGAGTGCAACTGTGGGACTCACCATCAACAGTGGGACTCGCTTAGTCTGCTAAGAACGTGGATCATCTGTGACTTGTAACGCATCTTCCTGATGCGATCAGCGCCATCAGGCGGACGTCGGCCAATTTTCTTCTCTACTTTCACTCCTGGTCCCCCTCCCACAGCGTATGTTTGCGCAAGCTGCTGAGCTTACGCTCAGCGAGATCAAGGCTTACCGCACATTTGTTAGTTTTTTCTTCCCGGGGCCCTTCCGATCATTTATCCGTTATGTGTCTCCAGGCATTCACAGATGCCCTCACCAATCCGCATCACGATCCTTTTTTTTCGGTGGAAAATGCACCCCTTTGGATAACTTCATTGGGGTTCCAGCTCTATGCTCTACATGACGACTCAGTGATTCATACAACCCATTGGACGCCCGATGATGCATCCACCAGAGAACTGAAGGCATATCGAAGCTACGTCCGTGCACTGTTGCCTATCTACATTATGAGATACTGATAATCGCTGCCAAAGATCCTTCCTGAGAACTATCAGAATCATCCGTTCTTCGGTTTGGAGGATCCTGACGCATGGATTAACCCTGTTGCGTTCCAAGCCTATATGGCTACCCATGCGGAGCCTCGCAATATCGACAGGGAATCTGCCTCAGTCAGCTCTCGCGCGCCCTCTCGCGCTTCCTCTTCTGTGTCAATGGCTTTCTCTCGGGCATCTCGGGCCAGTAGCCGGGCCTCATTCTTTCCGTCCTCCAGAGCTAGTTCCCCAGTTTCGAATGCTGCGTCCGACATACTGTCATTTGCGCCTTCCTCTCGAGCTAGTTCCCCGGTCTCCAGGCGTGGATCTCGACCAGCAAGCGCGATGTCTGTGATTGAAATAATGGACTCAGACTCGGAGAATGATGCCGAACCCAACACCGAGTCAGTTCCATCTGTAGCGGCGGTTATCCCCAAAGTCGAGGATTTATCCAGTGTTCAACCTCTTACTCATCTTTCTGCCAATTCCAACACTGCCAAGGGAAAGGGCAAGGCGAAGAAATCCGCACAAATTGTCATCACTCGCCAGCTGAAGGTCGACGAAATCGTTCATTGCACATCAGTTCCGTCGACATTTGACGTTCCTCGGAAGCCCACCGCCATCCTCATCGACCTTTCGGGATCATCCCATTTGTTGGTAACACCGGAGGGTAAATTTATGCCAGTAGATAAGTTCATACGTGGGGAGGTAGGTCTATTGGCCACGCACACCATTTAGATGTACTTATTTCTTCGATAGAACCAAGAATCATGGGACGGATCTGGCGGGCATGCTAAAGGCGATGTTGGGGTCCGCGGTTTCTTTCCCGATGTCGAAAAGGAGGTATGGTGCCGCCGTGCCACCCTGAAATGCAACGGGATCGATAAATGTGAATACCTTGACCCGACCCTGTTCGCGGGGCTTGAACGGTACGAGGCAGATGAAGAAGCGATGCGAGAGCTCTGGAATCATGAGCTCGATCAAAATGAAGCTGAGGCGGCTTCGCCATTTGGAGTTATTGCTCGGTATGCATTTAAGATACATCTATTCTGTTGATTGACTTCGTTCGAAGATTCTTCACTCGAATTCAAAACTCAAAATGCAAAGTTGAGTGCGACGGAGTGCCAATTCTCGTTCCTCTTACGCATGCCAGTGGCTTTCTCGATAATCATTTCACAATTTAATCTTTCGCAGCATCTTTCTGCATACGGGAAAAAATATTTCATTGGTTGCTCGAAGTGGAAGAGATCGGAAAAGGGTTGTCATCTCTACTGGCCCATGCCGCCAAATATCAGCGAAGAAATACTGCGGTTTGTAATGCAAAATCAAGGTCGTTTGCCGACAGGACCAATGACCCTAAATCATCATTGTGTTCTCACTGTTCATCCTCGGGTGGGCCTGAAACACTGTCGTACGTTGCTGAATACGACTGTTTCTCTCACACTAATACTATGTTTCCACAGCATACAGTCATATAATCGATGGCAAAATTATGCCGGCCGAAATGGAACGTCGTGAATGCGGAAGTAGAATGATTATCCACATCCCGGTCGAGCAATCGCCTGCGACTCTGCACAAGGCCCTAGTGGTCCTGCGCGATCCCCATAACCATCCCATGCATCCGCGAACCAAGCCAACCACAGAAGATAAAATTAAACTCGGAGCGGCGGTCAAAGCAACTGGACTTAACGGATTGACGGTTCAGAAGTTGCTTAACGGCGAGTGTTTATCTTTTCGGTTGGCTTCCACGATGCTCATGGAGAATATTTAGCGCCTTCTACATCCAGTGTTTATGATGGAGGTCGTGTCGCAGAGAGTAGCCCGGCCTTTGTGGACAATCGAAAGGTCCGAGATTTCATCATCGCACAGAAGAAATTAGAGCACCCCAACGGATTGGGATGGGAAGGTAATTAATGTTGCCGTTGACGATTAAAGAAATTGACACCCTGTAGGTGTTCTTTACCACCTCAGCACCCGGGAAGTCAAGCTTCTACCGAGTGAACGCTACATACATACAGCGATGTCCAAAAACGGCTTTCGTCTCGTTGTCACCATGCATCCCCAAATTGCCAAGTTAATCCACAATATCCTTGCGCTCGTCATTGATTATACGTTCAAGAGAGTCGAAGGCAAAATGGACGAGTGGGAAGTTGCGGGTATTGTTGATCGGTTCAAGAAGCGTAAGCCCCGACCAAATTTGCACAGTTTCTGTCCATTCATTTTGCGTAAAGGCTATACACTTGGCAGCCTATACTGTGACACGAAAAACACAGAGGCCTTTGCCCAGCTTTTTACGGAATTTTTCGATACCATCCAGCATATAACAGGCCAACGCCTCAAAATCGCGCCATTTTACCCAGACGCTAAGTGCCGAGTTGTTATCCTGGACGGCGAAGTTCCTCAAGGACTGGGCTTTGGGCGGTTTCTCGCGACGTACAATAACCCCGAAATTAGTCAAATATGGACGAGCGACCCGATCAAGCTCCTCGCGTACTGCTTAAAAACCTGCAGTATTCATTTCGAACGGTATTTCCTTCCTTATCTCTGCGATAATATTGCTGAATTTAATGGTTCCCAAGTCATATCGACGAACTTCCCCAGGATGTCCCCAAATCCGTCATTGCGCAACTCAAATCAATCATGGCGATCGAAACCCAGTCAGAAATCGACAAATGGCGCGAATCCTGCGTTGAACTTGGACAGAAGCACGAGGCAATCAAAAGTGAGTACAGTGTGCGCGAGGTCAAAATATAGAACGAACCTGATTATATCAGATTGGTATGCCCACAAGCTCGCAAACCCGTGGGTCCCTCGGTCAACAAATTCCTGTCAAACATTGCGCCGGGGGACTGGGATATTACTCCAAATCACTCAAACACCGTTGAATCTGCACATGCAGCTCGCAATGCGGAGACCGGCACTCGGATGCCACTACTCACCGCAATTCTCAAGTTAGTTTTCTTCGTTCATTTTCGTCTCGTCTTACGCCATCACAGGTCACAAGAGAGCGATAATGCCAAGGCCCGAGAATTAGTGCTGTTCCAGCGGGAGGCCGTCATTCCGAAGCGATGGAACGGCAGTGCCGAGCGCGAAAAGCTTGCGGCTCAACGCAAGAAATGGGCGGGCAATAAGGCTGCTGAGCTAAAGGACCAGCTTACCAGTCATGACACCCTCAAGGCGGAGCGGGAGGCCGTTCTTGACGAGATTAGGGCATCGCTCGAGCGGCAGAAAATCCTGGACAGCCAAATCAAGTCGTTGCAGGACGAGATGAAAATTGACAGGCATCGTAGCGACCACCGAGAGGAGGTCGTCTCACTTCGGAAAGAGGTGGACGAGGAGAAGTCGTTGCGGCGCGAGTTGAACCTCCATCGAGGCGAACTGACCAAGGAGCTCGAAGCACTGAGGAAGAGTGGATTGGCGGGGTTCGCATCAACGGCAGGAGACCTGAACGTCCTTCGGGTGATGGTACCCCTTTCGCTTCTGCTGCAATTAATGGTATTCTAACACCGATGAACTCTACAGATGTTGGTTCCAGTTCTATAGAACCAGAGATACAAGACCATTATCCCGATGTTGAATCTCATTGTGAGTCCTTCGAGGGCACGCGATACTAAACTAATTGTTTCGCAGACGCGTCTCCGGGTCCCGCTTATGATTCTTCCAACCATGCCGATGGTCTGTGCTTCAACCAGTCAGATCACATTGAAATACTCACCAGATATAGTCACCGACACATCCACGCTGTCTTCAAATTCCGTCACAATCCATCCGACTGAGCTATCTGCGCTCTTTCCGCGTGAGTGGTCGAATGGCGGTTCTTCTGGATCTAAATTCTCTTCAGATACAGTCTCGGATTTATATTCCATCCCCGTTGGTCTTCGCGATCATCCGAGCGAGAGCGAAATGGAACCGAATGGCAGCTTCGACCCGAACCTGGCCGGCTTAGATTCGCATCTCTTCGATGAATTTCTTGTGAGCTTGAACTCGGATCCTTACCCCTTGAGCTTCAGCGACACCGGCAATGCTCCTATTGCTGAAGAGCAATCTGAAGACTACAACTGCCTTGAATATATTGGCCCGCCCACGGATTATGATACGCACTCAGCACCATCTGATTCTGCGCTCCGTAACGAATTTCTCCAAGCCACAGTGGGCTCTACTGGAGAGCACCCCATCGTGCGTCATTTGAGATACGTGTATATGAATCTGATCAAGTTTCGCAGCTCCATTCGACTGGTTTGAGGTTGTCCCAAGAGCTTCCACGCCTTCCAGCGCCTCCATCCTCTCCCACTCACACAGAGTCCGAGGACCTCACGGTCAACGACATGGATCTCGATTACGAGGGCGAAGTCGCTCCCCGAGATATCAATCTCAGCTTGGATGAGAACAATATTGTCCCTGGGAAGCGTAGGCGCACGGTCTCTAGCCGAGCCGCTGAAGGGGAGGTCGCAAGATCAAAGAAACGAAGTCTTTTTGAAAGGTGAGCTAGCTGGTGAAAATTTATAGGAACGGAGTTTAAACTTCGAACAGGCCACGGAATGATTAGCCGCTTGGCCTTGTACGAGCGGCAAGAATTCAACTTCTCTCAAGATTAACTGTGCGAACTGTTTGTGAATTCAACTTCACGATAGGAGCATGGGATGGAGTTAAACCGGTTTATATGTGCTTGAATAACTTCTATTTTTTCTCGTAACCTCGCTTGTAGTCTGCTGTTCAATTCCCGCTTTGCGAGCCAACTCACCTGGCAGCAATCGATTTTATTTAAGTGTGATTAGGATATTGCCTGTTGCCGAGACGTTCTCACGAAAAGTGGACCACCGCATACAGAAAACCATTAGTAATACTTATCTTAAATCATGCTCCTGATCTAACCAATAACCCGCGGCAAACCCGCGGTGGCGAGCAGGGGAGCTGATGTTGAGCTGATGCGGAATTTGATGCGTTGATGCGTTGATGCTATTCTATCGCGCGGCGTTCTGTCACACCTAACCGAGTCCCACCCGAGGCCGATCATTCACCGTCAGTCCCACTGATGAAGGCCTCGTCAGTGGGACTCGGTCACTGACAGTGGGAGTGGCCGAGTCCCACTCCCACCCTTCTTGTATATACTCTATTTATGAAAAGGCAGTTCTATCCTCTCGCTTAGATACCTGCTGCTGATGACCGTCCTTCAGTCGATGGTCTGGGCCCCCGCAACCAACACCCTCATCCTACTGTCACCCGTCGATTTCGACATTCGGCAGTCCCGGTCAACATCGATCAGTTCCGTTAACCTTCAAGAGATCTCGTTGCCTCGACATCTCATTGCGGTATACCCGCTTCGGGGTTCGCTGGGTCTCTTGACCATCTCCCGGGTCCTATTTTCGTTCCGCTTTGCCACATCATGGACGTTGGTTCAGGCTTCACGCTTCGCCAAGGCAACATCAACCAAGAAGACACCCGCCACACCAATATTCTTACGTGCAAAAGGCAAAAATAAATGCCCAAAGAAATCGTTAATCGATCCATGACTTTGACCGATTCACTTCCTTTCTTCCCTTGGACCAAGACGGGGTTATCTGAGTTTTTAATACATACAAGGCGCTAACTCAATTCTGTGCACCGGAACCTCGGTTTCAAGCCGCGGGGATCACCCGTCCACCACATTCGCCGCCGTTTATCCACCCTGTGCCACATGTTCACGTTCCAGCGCGCCCACGACTGCGCCAAATCTGCGCACCAAGGCGACGCCCCTGAGCTATATAATGCCTGAAGGTCCACCAGGGTTCCTCGGTTCTCTTTCCTTCCCCACTCACCTTTTCTTCTTTCCACCGGTCGATCCGAGATCGCTTCCTTCCTCTCTCTTCTTTCTATTATCAACGACTTGGCCCGGGGTCCCCTTTCATTCGACAATACTCTATCCATCCTAATTGAAGATGCTATCCTCCATAATCCTCACCCTTGCGCTCGTGCTGTCCGCGTCCGCTGCCCCCAGTGGCCTGCGCCGTGCAAACCGTCGTGCCATTAACAACACGCCCGCGGAGATCGCAGTCACCGCCCCTGATGGTGTCATCAGGCCCTTCCGTCGCGCCATCAACACCCTGCCGGCGGAAATCGCAGTCACCGCTCCCAATGGAGTCGCTCGTCCCTACCGGCGTGCAGCGTAAGTATGATGGTTGTGTTTAAAGATTTACTCTCATCCTGTCATAGGGCATTTGATTTAAAAAACGGTCAAGACGCCATTGCTCTAAAGTACGTCCTGCTCAACCACGCCTCATGTTCTCCAATATAATTCTAAATGCGCTTTCAGCAAGCAATTCGCCACCATTGAAGCCGGAGATGCTTGCACCGCGGGCCCGGACGCCTGCGCTGGCGACGCTTTCGCCCAGTGCGTGAGTGACGCATATGTGGTGCAGGCGTGTGCAGGCGGTACTGTCTGCGCGGCGCTGCCAAACGTCAATTCCGCTGGAACCTCCATCGCTTGTACCACGGCGGCAGATCGTGACGCTAGGATCGCTGCTGTGAGTACCTGCTTCCCAGTCTTTCAGTAGGTCCCGTCTAACAAGTCTATGTCCATCGTAGACTGGTGCTAGCTCGGGCGCGGCACCGCCGCCTCCGCCGCCCTCCTCTACCACCGATACGACCACTGCTGCTGCGCCGACTGATTCCACGGTGGTGGATACGCCTCCTGTACGGTGCTCCATTCTTTCTCTATCACAGATCCCAATCTGATTTTCACGACAGACCGGAAACAACGCTGGTGGTGGTGCTGGAACTGGGAATACAACTGACCTTCAGTCATCCTTGAGTGCGGAATGATATCGCTTTCATTAATTGTTCATATGGCCTTACTCTCCCTGGTAGCTCTGGACCCAAGCGTAATCCAGCAGGGATTCCTCAACGATGGACAACAGCCGCCCGTCGCTGGCCAGACTGCATCTCTGACGAGCGGAAACAACTTCATCAACTTCTGCGCGCAGACCCTTGATCAGATCCCGCTCACCAACGGAAAGCAGGTTACCACCGGTGCGTTGATTTTCTTGAAATTCAATGTCAACGCCGGTTCTGTCTTACCGGACCCTTCAGGATCTTGCAACGGTGCGCCGATAGGGCTCATTCCCAGCAAAGACAAGATGCCCTCAGCCAAGTTTGTCAACCCGAAGAACCTCGACACCATCCCCGCCAACACGAACTTCACCATCCAGCTCGCCATTAAGAATCTTGATGTACTTTTCTCTCTGCCAGTTCCTGTACTGTCTCCCTTCTTACCTGACCAAAACAGGCTGGATTTTTCACCAACGCGAAGGAGAACTACTTCGCCGCGCCGCAGCAGCTCAACACGGAGGGCACGATCGTCGGGCACACACACGTAGTCATCGAGTCTATCACTGCGATCGACGCAATCGAGGCGCTCGACCCGAACAGTTTCATTTTCTTCAAGGGCATTAACGATCCGCTTGTCGACGGGCAGGTCAGCACGGTTGTGGGCAGCGCGGCGGCAGCGGGTGTGCCTGCGGGCACCTACCGCCTGTGCTCGCAGAACGCCGCGATGAACCACCAGCCGGTGATTGTACCTATTGCGCAGCACGGGAACCTCGACGACTGTGTCTATGTGCGTCCTGGCATACCAATTTCTTCCGCCGACCGTCACTGATCTTTTTGCAGTTTACCGCGCAGTAGGCAACTTGATGATGTAGTTATTGGAATGGTCAAATATTATCAGAGGAAGGATTTTTTATGTAGTCGCGAAGTCGTCGTGTGTCTGAAGAGAATGAATCACACACTTCGTGAGCTTAGCATTGGATCCCTGCACTCCATGAACTTGAAGCACGGAGAACGGTCCCCGCCAGATTTATCTAAGCTTGTCTCTAAAATCTGGCTGTCGAGTTCTAACGGGAGTTCGCGTTTTACCCGCATCTCCTTCGCACTCGTCGCATGGTGAAGCATAGCTTCCTCACTATTAAAACAGTTGCGCTATTTATTCTCCGCAACTACCCAGTGTGCGCTCGTGCTGGCAGCCACGATACTAGGTACTAGGCTTGAGATCTGACCCGTTGAAGCACCCCACTGCACATCTTTCACGACCGTCACTGTGGCGGCGGAAGCGATGTATGTTACAACCAAGTGCGTTTCTTAATTTCAGCCAGGCTGGATTGACCAAGCGAGTGCACCCATGCGTGATTGCAGATGGAATTTTCGTTCGTCTATACAACCCATTGTTCATGGTAAGGGGAGCCAGGAATTGTTCTGGTCGAGGAGGGATTGTCGAGAGTGTCGATGACCGTCAATTCGGAAGGTACTCACATCCGTGTCCAGAGGACGGTGAAAGTTCGCGATAGTGTGCGCTGCGGATGAAAAGGTCAGTGGACGACTATTGCGGTGAATATTAAAAAGGCACGGGTGAGCGGAGTGGGAGCAGGGAGGGAGATGAAAGAGTGAGGGCGGCGCAGAATGTTATTGTGTGCCTGGACACTAAATACGGGATGGGGCGGGACGGAAGTCACGGTGTAGGGCCGGAGGCGAGCATAGAAACGATTAAGAACGAGCGCGTAAAGACATCGGCGAGGGCGTAGTCCCATTTCGCATGGGAAAGAATGCACGAGACGGGCAGTGGCGGAGATAGAAGAGGTCACAACGACAATTCATAAAGAAGACTGAAGAGATGCGACTCACTGAATATGCCACCAAGATACAATCATAGACGCCAGCAGGTGGGCAAGAGCCGCAGATCACGGTAGCTGAGGATGCGAGAAAGTGAATGACAGATATATAGCGGGACACCAGCGCCCAACCAGGCCGGTTCTCTCTGCACAGTGCAGGGGATTCATGCGAGCAAATGACGAGCCTGTCGGCCGGTCTAGGCCGCGACAATCTGTGTCTTCCATCAGACGGCTAGGCCCGGGATTGGCATGGCGGATTGGTCTTGACAAGAGTGACGGATGGAAGCTTGCGAAACTTCCAGTCCAACTTCCCGTTGAGATCTTGAGGGCGAGAGACAAGTGATCGGGCCGACGGATCATCGATCGGTGGCGGTGTTTACTTCTCTACGACATCACATTCACGCAGCAGCACACTCTGGGTGTTTCCTCCCACCATCATGTCGTATTTTCAGATCTGGTTTCTCTGCTGACTTGTCTCCCTGGTTGTTCTGCACTTGTGCTCGTGTCTCTCTGGGTTCTCCGCACCTTCCTTGAAGCCCCTCAATGGTGTTCTGGGGCCGTACTCGATGGGTTTTTGCGCCCTCCTCATTTGTGGGCATTAGCCGACACTTTTGATCTGCTTGATCCCAGTCGTTTCTGGTCCTGATGCGCACGGACTATTTGATCAGAATCTGTGATTTCATCCTTGGCTTGGCGTGCTCGGTTCTCGGCTGCATCTATCTTGTCTCAACAATGGTTTTCTTCCGAGTTTCTGCTCGATGGGTTCCGTGTGCAGGAACAACGAAGAACGGTTCTCTCGGCTGCTTTCTCTTCTGAGTTTTTACTCAATGGTCTTATGTGCAGGAACGACGAAGAACGGTTCTCTCCACTCCTTTCCCTTCCGAGTTTCTGCTCGATGGTCTTGTGTGCAGGAACGACGAATAACGGTTCTCTCGACTGCTTTCTCTTCCGAGTTTCTGCTCGATGGTCTCGTGTGCAGGAACGACGAAAAACGGTTCTCTCGATTGCTTTCCCTTCCGAGTTCCTGCTCGATGGTCCTGTGCAGGAACGACGAAGAACGGTTCTCTCAGATCTAGGTCTCACCCGAATGTCTCGTTGGGTTTTGTTGTTATTACCTACCTTTTTCAGCTGTGGACCTTACTCAGAAGTTGAACACGCTGTTTCATCAGTTGTGGACCTTCCGTGGAAGTTGAACACGTTGATTGAGGCTCCAGGCGGGGGCATCGCGTGCCTTTTCGCATAAACTGGTCCAAGACGTGTTTGGAATTTACATGCTCGCATGCACGTAATTCCGGACGGTGCTCTCATGCTCTGCATGAATTCACCCGTGCTTTTTTCGCACGTAAAATCGCATTTGCCGTGCAAAGGGACAGTCATGCGACAACATTCTGTGTGACTGGTGGACTCTGGGGATTTTTACCTGGGAGGCAGGGAACTCCTCCTGTACACTTGCGCACTCCGCTTGTGGTCAGGTCCCACAGGGTTGTATCCAGAGGTCCAGCCCGTTTGAGGGCCAGCCAGTCCCAGTCTGTCAGCGTCTTGTGTGAACGACCCCCTGGAATCGGTTTGTGTTCGGTTGGGATCTTGTTGGATTTCTGTGAGGATAACCACCTGTACAGTACCACATGTATACCTTCCGTAAACTCGTTGTTCAGACATTTGGACCACGCGAGTATAATCAATCCGAGTATAATCAATCGCCCCCCCCCCCCCCAGCAGCCAGCAGCACTCCATTCACGTCTAAGGCTTCAAACGACTAGTGACACCCACCAACTAAGCATGCCTCCCTCATTGCACTGCCCAGCCAAGGGGGCATGACGGCCTGGCAAAGCTCCGGCAGTCAACCGGCAGTGCGCATGCCGCCGTCGACGTCCAATCTGACGGTTTCTGACTTGCTTTCGAATCCCGGCGGGATGGCGTCATCGCCTAATATCCATGAAGAGGAGGAGCACCCTTTCGAGGCACCACCAGCGGGAGTCTCTGCAAAGCCCTCTGGCCGGTTTTGCCATACTCACCGCAGTTCCACCTTTCACAGTGAGTCGCCGCGGTTCGTCTCACCATGTTCCTCACGGCCCCTCCACGCTCATTGGCATACTTTGAGCCCCCGCATGCTTCTCCCCACCCATTATCCACGCTATTCCATTGCTCATACTTTCCCTCTCCCTTTAACTATGTCATTCACCAATCCCTGTCTGCGGCGCACTTTAACCTCATCTACCCTTCCACCCTTTGTCCGATACTCATTCCTTCCATTTCTTCACACTTTTATCCTCCGATAAAGTTTATATTATACTGACAACGGTTATCTTCCGGACACGCCCTGCCCCGCGCCATGCTCCTTGTATTTTCCGCGGTCTTTGTATGTCATTTTGTTTTGAATCCGGAGTCCATATCTTTGGCGCTTTTTGTCACCTAGATCTCTTCGTATGATCTGAATGCACCTCCCGCGTTTTTCTCAAGACTCGAGCTTCCTTCAGACGCGGGGAATGTGCTCTACAGAGAATGGATTTGCGTCAGAAACAACCGGGTCTCAGAAATTGACCAATCTCAGCTGAGGAAAATGCTGAGGATGTGCTTCAGAACTGTCCGTGTAAAGCACAGAAAGGTTGAGCTGAGCCGCCTCTGGGGTGGTGTGGAACGAAACGAGGAAAGGGGGAGCATGTATGTAAAGATCAGGGAAACATTGGAGGAAAAAGACAAGGAAGAAACCCCTGTTGTTCAGACTTTAGCGGTCGGAACCGGAGACCCACTGATTCCACAACAAAAGACAATATTGGAACAGAGGTGGAAGGTGTATGAGGACATACCCGTATCAGAAGGCCTGGAGAGTCATTAAACGACATGATGCATACAAGTTTTTGTGAGGGGGTAATTTCTTTGCCACTTGAATACAAGGACTGTCAACTGATGATGGCCAAAAAAGTGGCCCCTGCCAATTCGGCCTAAAAAAGCAGAAGGCATTCTATTCTTCCAAATTTTCTCGCAGGTCCGTGGGATACATGTCTACACACACCCCTAGGTACCTAAACCTACGTTACAGCCTTTGATTTCTGAGCCTTCATACAGGGAGCGTGGAATGAATGTAATACAAGTAGAATAGAAGGCTACGAAAAGTCATCCATTGGGCAGATGAATACTTTATAGTAACAAAGGAATTCACAGACTGCAACATTTGACCCAGTCAGTCCCGTGAACAAAGCGACTCATGTCCACATTGACTCTCGCAGATGCAATGGTGATGAAGTGGGGTGACAGCTGTAAGTAACGGCGGTATTCTGGAGGCACCCACATAACAAGTTCTTGGTTTGGACCACGTATCCATCCATCCTCTTCATGTGGCAAGGTAATGGCACCGGTGCTCAAATCCACGAATGAGGGCCTGAGCTTGTTGGCTGTGGAAAAGCCCATGCTGACATCCCACAGACGGATTGTGTGATCCCACGAGCCCGACGCAATGTGCCGTCCATCAGGTGAGAATGTGGCGAATGAGACAATATCTGTGTGGCCCTGGATGGTCTCCGTGACAGCCTTGCCTGTCCTCACATCCCACACACGGATCGTCTTGTCGTTCGAGCCCGACACAATGTATGCTCCATTGGGCGAGAACGCGACAGAGTTGACCCAGCCTGTGTGCCCCTCAATGGACCTCATGACAGCCTTGCCCGTCCTCGCATCCCACACACGGATTGTCTTGTCGTCCGAGCCCGATGCGATGTGCGCCCCGTCAGGCGAGAACACGACAGACCGGACCCTGTCTGTATGGCCCTGGATGGGCTTCATGACAGCCTCGCCTGTCCTCGCATCCCACACAGAGATTGTGTGGTCCCACGAACCCAGCGCAAAGCGCGCTCCATCGGGCGAGAATGCGATAGAGTTGACCCCCTGTATGTTGACCTGGATGGGCTCCATGGGCTGCATGACATCCTCCCCCATCCTCACATCCCACACACGGACTGTGTGGTCCCACATGGCCGATGCGAAGCACGCTCCATCGGGCGAGAATGCGATAGAGTTGACCCCCCATTCGTCACTGTGGATAGGCTCCATCACGGCCTCCCCCGTCCTCGCATCCCAGACACGGATTGTCTTGTCATCCGAGCCTGACATGATGCGTGCTCCATCGGGTGAGAACCCGACAGACCGGACCCTGTCTGTGTGACCTTGGATGGTCTCCACAACGGCCTCACCTGTCCTTGCATCCCATACACGGATTGTGTGGTCCCACGAGCCCGAGGCAAAGCACGCTCCGTTGGGCGAGAATGCGACAGTTGAGACTGTGTCTGAGTGGCCATGGATGGGCTCCATGATGGCCTCACCCATCCTCACATCCCATACACAGATTGTGTGGCCCCAGGAGCCTGACATGATGCGCATTCCATCAGGTGAGAACACGACAGAGCAGACCCTGTCTGTGTGGCTTTGGATGGGCTCCACGGCGGCCTTGCCTGTCCTTGTATCCCACACACGGATTGTCTTGTCATCCGAGCCCGACACAATGTGTGCTCCATCGGGCGAGAACGCGACAGACCGGACCCTGTTTGTGTGGCCCTGGATGGTCTTCATGACAGCCTTGCCTGTTCTCGCATCCCACACACGGATTGTCTTGTCATCCGAGCCTGACACGATGTGTACTCCATTGGGCGAGAACATGACAGAGTTGACCCAGCCTGTGTGCCCCTCGATGGACCTCATGACAGCCTTGCCTGTCCTCGCATCCCACACACGGATCGTCTTGTCATCCGAGCCCGACGCAATGCGCGCCCCATCAGGCGAGAACACGACAGACTGGACCCTGTCTGTGTGGCCCTGGATGGTCTCCAAGATGGTCTCGCCTGTCTCCGCATTCCACACACGGATTGTGTGGTCCCACGAGCCCGAGGCGAAGCATGCTCCATCTGGTGAGAATGCAACAGAGGAGACCGTGTCTGTGTGCCCCTCAATGGACTTCATGATGGCCTTGCCTGTCCTTGCATCCAACACATGGATTGTCTTGTCATCTGAGCCCGACACGATGCGTGCTCCATCAGGCGAGAATGCGACAGACCGGACCCTGTTTGTGTGGCCCTGGATGGGCTCAATGATGGCCTCACCTGTCCTCGCATCCCACACACGGATCGACTTGTCGTCCGAGCCCGACACGATGAGTGCTCCATCAGGCGAGATGGCAATGCACCTGACTGCACCATTATGCCCTTGCAATATGAGAGCTGCTTCTCGCCACCGCTGAATTCCTACAAGATGTAGCAGTGGGATACGATTGAACATTGGCCAAAATGCTTCGGCAACTTTCGAGGTTGGCCGGAGACATGGCAGAGCAGAGAGATATATGTGTGCCACACTGGTTTCAATAGCCTCCCTGGAAGAAAGAACAAACTCATTGGCATCACCGAGAAATTCAGTCATGTACAACGGCGCACGCGCAAAGCATTTCGCAGTCAATGCTGTTATGATCAAGCTCGATGCGACACTAGTTTTGTTCATTGCACTGAGCACTTCGACCCAGAACAAAAACTTGGGCAAGAAAACATCCTGGAGGGAATTTAGGTGGGAGGAGGTAACAAAAACTTCAACATCTGGGCATTCAGCAGCCGAAGCTGCCACAATGTGATGTGGCCAATGCAAGCAGACATACTGTAGCAGGGCAGGTATTGTGAGCTTGTGATGTGTGTTAGGGAAGTAGGATGTGGGACACTTCGAAACATTGAAGTGCAATGCGGAATCCATGACTTGAATACAATCCGAGAATAAAGCAGTGTGGGCAGCTAATGGGTTGATGAGCATTTCGTCTGTTGCACGACCAGTGGTTGTGAGGAAGTCCTCGAAAGAGGCATGGAATGTAGATAAAACACCCTCGTCATTGTTGGCTGGGACATGGATGACAGCATGTAGTCGGTCAAGCATTGCTCGCACCCGCCAAGCGGGCTCTTTAAGTAGACCACCAAGTGAGGTAACAGAGACTGGTTGGCGCAGGGTCAAGACTGCAGCTAAGATCCGTTTTGTCAGAGTAATCTCGTCGCTGTCGAGTCTATCCGTGTCCATAGCATCCAAAAGGATCTGCCTGTAGACATTGTCCAGTGGTTTAGTCAATGGCGCTTTGGTATCGACTCTGATGCTGATTAGAGTCCGGAGTCGATCTCTGGGATTCTCGCTGATGTATTTTACAGCAGTAAATGCATAAATGAAGAGCTTGCCGGCGCAATGTGTGAGCACTTCAATATCTGCATGGCTAGCCCACTCAGAAGGCAGCATAGGACTGCTCTGAGCTCGCATGCCATTAAGACAGTTTGTGAGGTAGAGTGATATATCAGCTGTGACAATATTGTTCTCGATATCATGAAGCCGGAGAACCCGTTGGAGATCCGTTTCAGTATCAAAATGAGGATGAATATGCCGCTGTGGTCGAGATGTAATGAAGACTTTGATGGGAAGCCCGGGCACTGCAGAGATGAGCCTCCGAAGAAGGTCTTTCGTAGCATCCTCATCATCGAGTTCGTCGAGTGCATCGATAACCAGGACCAAGGGAGGCAGACCACCACTGTCAGAGCTGCGAAGAGGCCTTTCAAGCAGGTTCTCGACCTGGATCTTGAGATTTGCATTCGAAGATATCCCTTGATCGACAGCAGCCAGCAGAGCCCATTTGTAAGCCGCATTCTGAAGGGCGAGATGTACGGCGAGTGTAGGAAGAATGTGTTTCGGATTGCTCCGGTTTGCATCACCTCGAAGGCAGAAGAAGCTGCCACCGAGCTGGTTGTCTTCGTGCAGCATGTGGCAGAAAGAACGGGCGATGGCGGACTTGCCCGTTCCGGCCATTCCATCCAGCCAGAAGATCCGAGGCGAATTAGGGTCGCGACTCCAAGCTCGCAAATCATTCAAGATATCGACACGAGTCCCCTCCAAGCAGCCTTCCGGGCTCTGAGCATCAATGTGAGCCGCAGCAACATGGCCGAGTTTTTCCAAAGCTACTGCACGATGTCAGTGGGACGGCTGGTGCCACGATGCAAGGACTTACCATCAACGCCGATCTTCTTCACACCATGTTCCGTGCGAAGACCCATATTGAGCTACGGTGCCAGTCAGGGCAGGATGCCAGCAAGAACGATGCCGAACACACCTGGAACCTGTCGATCACGTTGCCGAGACTCTTAAATGCGATGACGACCTTGTCCACGTCGCCGGGAGCCTCCAGCGTGCGCCTCGCTCGTCCACGTTCCGTCTTGGGGACGATGGCTTCCTCGATCAACTTCAGTTCCCTTGAAACCGGATTAGGTGGTGCAGCAGTGGATAGAGCGGTGAAGACTGACGAGGTCACAGCATCCAAACTGCTACGTATCACAAGAGAGATCTCCTCCTCAGTGTCATACTGCGAAAAAATACCCTGGAAGCCTTTGACATTGTTGGCAATCCTCATAAATTCGTCGTTAACGTCTCCAACACGCTGCAAAGCCATCATATGAAATCAGCAACCCGTGCATTGAAGCGGGATTCAGAGATACAACGCACATCTATGGAGTCCATGATTACAATGACTCCGACGAGAGCTGCCTTGAGGGGGGGGCAGAGGTCGGAGCCGTCGCGCATTGCGTTGAGGACCTCCTTCAGGTTTGTCCACGCCATCTGGGCCAGAAAGTGGGACGACATCGTGGACGGCGGCGTCGATGACACTTGTGCCGATAGGAGGCTGCCCGTAGCGGACGGGGACTTCGATCTGCGCCGCAACAGCCTTTGAATACGCTTCATACCGGAGATAGGGAAATATTGGAGGAAGGCAGTCGGGTGTGCTTTCTCAACAGGGCAACAGGGCTGACGACTGGACAGGCGGTGAGTGAAGGCAAAGAGCAAAGTGCGGCTGCCTCTCACGATCTCGTGGAACCTGAGTTCGTTTCCCACGCGATGTCAAGCAATGGTTACGATCAGGCACCCCGGACACTCCTTCTGTAACGTACATATACTATTTCGACCGTAGATTCAGCAGGTTTGACCTGTGACCACTTAGATTCAACTTTTGCCAGATTCAACCTGAGGTGCATCTGGAAATACCACTTGGCTACATAGTACTACAGAAAGCCCCATAGAGCAGTAGAGCCATAGGCATGTAACCCTCTATGGTAGAGGCCCATAGAACCGGTAGATTGAGAGACCCATAGAGCCATAGAGCCACGTAGAGCTATGTAGACCATGTGATTCTACCGTAGAGTCACCGTAGAGACCGGTCTGTACGCGATTGATGGATACTCGGCCCAATATCAACCAGAATATCATTGGAGTATCATACAGGATAGGATAGAGAAAATAATGAATTACACGCTACACTAATGCACGGGGGGATAAACACTACGTCGACGTAGCGCAAGGAATTGTCCCAGGTATCATCAGAAGGGAGTTTGAAACATACAAGCGGTCAGACTCGGAGCTGTCTTGATTCTTGACGAAAACTTGAAGAGTAAGGTTTGCGGGTGCTAGCAAAATTTAGAGATCACTGAGAAGAGCTTGTAGTCCGACTTGAGAACGACTTGACAGATGAGCCCGGCTTGAGACTTGAGACTTGAAGAAAGAGCCAGACTTGAGGGGTTGACAAAGAGGTACATTTGAGGCTAGCTCGAGGGGGGGGTAGGGGACATGGACGAAAGAAGAGGCGATCGTGGTCAATTGGCGCTGTGTCATTTATAAAGTACCAACGGCTGTGCGCTTCCAAGAGAAATGTATTTGAAACAGTGTCCGCTATGTCGTGCGATGAAGAGATGGGACTCTGCGAGAATCCATCATAGAGCCTCGACGCGATGATAGAGTGAGGCTGTCTATGGCGCTCTATAGCGAAGTATCGGCTCTACTAGTTACTAGTTACTATGTCGTGATCGGTGATCTAGGACGCGGCCCGGTCCTCTATGTGCGCAAAAGGCGTTTCCAGATGTGAAACCTGTGACCATAGTTTTTATCATTCAAAATTGAACTCAACTTTAACTGTCAACAAGCCATATTTTGCTCAGGTACCTGCCCGAATGCGAAAATTTGCCTGGTTCTCGTTGGATTCAGCACCAAATTAGGCTACGTGAGTTGCGGGGAGCTGGGTGGAATAAATATAAAAACATGCCTCCTCAACATACAAAACGGTCACTGAATTCAGCCTAGCCAGTGACCTGTGACCAAAATTAAATAGGTTCAATTTAACCTTCAGTGTGACCTGTGACTTGAATCTACAGTCGAAATGGTACAGTATATTTTACTGGCAGAACTTCAATCCCACCCTCCCCTATTTATTTCTTCCTTTATCTCCGTTGCAGGCCTCGGCAAATATTTCTCCCTAAGGCCCCCCATTTCACCCTTGACTTAAACTGTGACCTCCTCGCACAAAATGGGTTCTCAACAACACCACTTCCCTCCTCCTCAATTATTACTTGCCCTACTACCTCCACCCACCCTCTCGATACCGCCCAGATCACTGGTTAGCATGGACAGCTGTAATATTAATGGATTTTCTTTACCGTTCACATGCGCTACCTTCAGCAATTTCGTAAGTACTATAAGCGTTAGGCTAGGATCTACGAGTACAGGCGAGTACGAACCGCCTCGGAGTTTGAATGATTTGATGGCCTTCCGCTGGCGTCTGTAAAAGCACCCGTCGCCGCGGTTTTTTTACAGGTGATATTTGGATCAATAGGAGACGTTGAGAATTTTTTTTGTGCAATTTACGACAAGTAATGAAGGAGCTTCAAGCATTTCTTTTTGGTGGTTTTCAGGCAACTCTTGATCTCGTGATAGATTGCTGATCCCTTGGCGTGTCATTTTTCAAACTCCGAGGCGGTTCGTATTCACCTGTACTCGTAAACTCCAGCCTCTATAGTATCCGTGATTCTGAACGGCTATCTTCAGAAGATCACGAAGGCTATACTACTTATAGAGGCTGAAACGAGCCTATATAAGCGTCACGACGTCACTTTATTCCAACAGACGCATTTTCGCTGGCCCGCACTACCTCTTTTGTGTGCGTCGGCGGCGGCGGCTTCGTCTTCGACTTAGCCGTCTCTGCCCCGAACGTCATTCAAGACCAAAAACGCCATACTATTGCCATAAATTTCTGGGTCTATCCTGGGTGTCTAAGCTCAGGCGCAGCACTCGCTTTCATCCATTTCTCCAACTTTCAAGCACCTCTCGTGCAATTCCAGCTATGGCTCACGGTCCGATCCATACAATGGCAATTCTCGCGGTGTCGCATCTCTGCTCTTCGCACATCTGATCAACAGGCGACTCTGGGGACTACCGCTATGCTCGGCGTATCAGGACGTTGCGCTCATCCCGTGCTGAACGGAATCAGCTGCCCCTCCCTTTCCGACGAATTCAACTTTGTGCAGCGGCCCATCGTCTGCCATCCGTAACGCGCACCCGAGCGGCGACCCCGCAACCCCACCACTTCATCCTCCTCTCCTCTCCTCTTTTCCCGTATCATTCGAACGCGAAAGTATCGCTGGATGTCTATTCATATTATAGGGGGTGATGTATTCCAACCAGACGTCTTTCGAACTCGAGAGCATTCGAGGCCATGTATGTGGTCTGAGTGACCATACACTGTCTAGTACACAATTTGCGGACGTAAATACTCTTCCTCTATTTATTCTCTCTTCTTTTGAGTCTAACTTGATCACTAACTTAATTTTGCATACCACTGAGCCAGGAAAGACTAACGAGCTCGCCTACCCGGCGCCCGTGCATTTGAATCAAGCTTCTCATGCGACGATAAAATTGTCGAAGAGCCTTGATCAGCTGTACATCCGAATTCTATCTGGAGTGCCTAGCAGATTTCATTGCTAACTTCGTAGCATCTTTGTGTTCTGGGGTCCAGGATGTTTCGTGACCCTCCCAAATCGGTGGGAATGTTTGCGACCGACAGCGCTTGGGCCTTCGTCCGCTATTGTTGGCGAGTAAGAAATAAAACTCGGGTGCTCCGGAGCTAACATTAGGGCTCCTGACCGTATACGGGGACGGCTTTACGTTTGATGGCCGTATTTTTACCCGTCGTACCGTATATCGTCCCGTACGCCAGATCTTGAATGGTCCGACGGTATGGTACGGGTGGAAATGCGGCCATATATGGGAGGAGGCCATAAACTTCATCTATAGTTTTCTTGGTTTTGCACCAATTCTCCCGCTATATACCACAGTGTCCCCTGGAGGCACCAGAACATGTTCATCTAAATATCAAGCCCTGTGTTTCAAACATTTCAACCAAACTATTTTTTGGAGTCTCACCATTGCCGCCACGATGACCGATTGTCAAATCGGACTGTGAAATATATATTGGTTGCTGAATGTTGAACAATTTCGTGGATCCCAACCGCGGGACTCCGTGGTTGCGAGATATTTCTTGAAATCCTCCTCAGGGCTCAGAAAAATCATCAATGAGCTGGAAAACAGAAAACAGAAGGTCGGATTCTGAGCATAATTCCAGGTCCAGGTTTTCCGACCACGATCACGGGAAACTTAACAGATTGAGCACAAACCAATGGTACGGCCGTCGATACGGTTAGATGGCCGTATTTTGGATGGACGGTACGGGTGCCGAATTACGGGACCCGTATAATTGTCGTGTACGGTTATGGTCAGGAGCCCTAGCTAACACCACTCGCAGAGGTGGAGCAAAAGCGAGATCTCTCCATAGAGCGGACAAGTTGAGCAAATGACGATGCGTGTTCGCTTCACAGCGAAGTCACTCTGTATGGCGAGTCCCGGAGCCAACATCTGAATGGGATGGAGATCTAGGAAAGAGACGAGTCATGAAGCCCATCATCAGTGGCAGTGCGGCGCATCAATTCGGCATTGCCTCCGAGAAGTCGAGTCATTTCTTTCGCTATTTCTTCCTGTCATGGCCAGCCAGCCCTCCCACTCGCCCGATGCACATAGTCCTTCTACCACGCCCCCGGTACGTCATCTATCCATAATCCATCCCATTTGTAGCTTGACGGAAAAGACGCCACAACTTGAAGCACGAGGACAACGAGAACGAACGCGAACTGGTGTTGCGCACGGACGACCAAGAATATGGACTGGTCATAAAAGTTCTCGGTTCACAGCAGATCGAAGTCATGTGCTTTGACGGCGAGACCCGCATCGCTCACATTGGAGGCAAGATGCGTGAACAGGTGTGTATACGTAGTGCCCCGATTGCGACTGCGATGGCTTACCGGCACCAGGTGGCAATTGAACAGGGCGACATTGTTCTACTCGCTCTCCGAAACTCCCAGGAAGACACACCGGTGCAAGTCATTCTGAAATACACCGCCGACGAGACGCTTCGGAGTGAGTCTTGCTACTCCCGCCTACGCGGTGTTCGCTCATTATGTCTGGTGGTGTATTTTCAGTGAGAGAACGCGGCGAGTTCCCGGGAAACGCTGGATTCAATGACCCGGAGTCAGAGTTTGACGAGACGTTCGAGTTTGGGGATGACGGCGAGGTAGATATCGATGACATCTAGCCGCTTGGCACTATCTTCCTAGATACATTACATATACTACACACACCCCCTGCAGTAACTGTCTCATACCTTGACCATACCTTGCCCAATTCCTTCAGTCGCTTCAGATTTGGAATTTCAAAAGTTTGTATTTTCTAGTAGAATGCACCTAGAACAGCCCGGACAGAAAGGGATCCGGAGATGACTCCACTGACACCGCGGGTGACAAATCAGAAGAGGTCGCCACCGTCGCGAGCCTGGGGCACCGGTTTATCCTTGTAAAAGGGCCTTGGATCGAAAAGGGCGTGTTTGACGCGAAGCCTGTTGAGATCTTTCACATGAAGAAGCGATTTGACGGGAAGAAGGTTCAGGGTCAGTTTCTCGACCTGTTGGATATCCTGCCAGACGGCTTGAAGGCGAAGGTTATCCAGGGGGGTGGTCCCGGCATGCGGTGAGCGGAATTGTACATCAATAGAATTGCTGTAAACCTAGTTGTTGAGATTAAGTAACTTTTTCTTTTTCTCAAACAATTTCCGGGGATAAGCGTCCGTCAGGCTGATCAGGCTCGTCGGGCTCAGCCCTTATAACCGTTTTCTGACCCTTTTCACCCCCGCGGGTATAGGTACATCAGAGTGCATGGGTACATCGGACAGAATGGAGTCGGACGGAGAGGGACATCGGCAATTAATGGGTCGTTACAACCATATTGATCCCGCAGGACTGCCGATTTATATTTGAGTTGACCGAACGTTCAGGATGGAACAAAAACCTACATCCAGTTCACAGAGTTCCGATATCATCGCCGACTTGAGCGTCAGCATCGGTCGCAGATAAGCTGGATGGGGGCAGCGGAGATTAGACGAGGAAGAAGCAAAGCGATTTAATTAAGAAAAATATGGAAAATTTCCCAGACAGACGACACCAGAAGAGCCTAGTGTAAGACTTGTATGCAGAAGGGTTTGGTGGCAAAAGAATAATAAGTCATGTCCAAGAACAAGGTCAGAGGGGTGCCTAGAGCAGACAGAGAATTTGATGTGCATAGAGCATACATACAGTACCGCCGGATGGTATGGTGAGAACTCCAGACGCGAAGGACTGAGGGCCTGAATTCCATTCAACAAGATTTAGCCCAGAGATACCAGGGATTTTTCAGAATATTAGAGAGTTCGCGATGCAGCCATCTGATGGCTGTTTGGCGTTGCGCAAATTGATGGCTAATGGCTCAAATGACTTTCATACTTGCCCATATTTTTGGAGTCATTGAGTTGCCTCCGAGGCGTTCATCTCATATATGGGTGTTCAGTCCCATTCACATATATAACGGCCAGATTATAGGCCCAAAATGGTTAATGTTGTTACATTTGGAGGCCTCATGCAGACTAGGGGCATTCCTTAAGCTCCATGCATGATAACTCATTGACACTCTTTCTAGTAGAAAAAAGCATACACTCGCTTTATTCTATCAGCCATTCGAGCCATACTAGTAGTAGCCATCAGTTTGCGCAACGCCAAACAGCCATCAGATGGCTCGAATGGCTGCATCGCAAACAGGCTATTAATGGGGGTTGATGGAAGTCAAGAGTGGCTTGCTGAAGAATGTTCAAGTTGTACATGGTGGAGTAAGAAAGAGAGATAGGTAGATCAAGGCCACAGCATCCACGTAGATCAATGCAACGGCCACATCCTCGCCACGTCAGTCGTGACTATGTATGCTTTATGAGAACAAATCACTGCGCCGACCAGTTCCTGTCACCTTTAGGTTAGGGTCTTATAGCGCCCTATTTTCAGGACTCGCAGAGCATCACATTTTCGTCAGCGTTTTTCGCGTCATCACCTTTTCTTCCCGCCAAAATGCTTCGGGTTGGATGATGGCCGGGATCAGCCTCATAACCGCTTATGCTCTGCATCTTTAATATTAGTCTCCGTCCGCGCGAACCTTTTCTACGGTGCTTGTGTCAGCACCAAGTCTGGGGTGCGGGGGAGGGCCTTTGGGGACGGTAGATAGCGAACACGAAGGCTTGTGCTTGCGGGATAGAGAGAATTTGAAGGACGGCGTGGCACCGAAGAGCCGGGAGGGTCGACAACTGTTCTACAATTCCCAAGTGCGTCTGAACACTACAAGATTGACTTCTGCTCAAACCAGTATCCGATCTGGATGTTTCTGGAGAAACCCTTGCAAGGCGTCCAATGTCTTTTGTGTCAAGGCTTTATCACGAGTCCGCGCCATTCTCGTCACTTCGTTACTTCGCTTAGCGCTGCGAAAGTTCGTAACTTTGATGGGAATTCGTGAAAGTTCGTGAGTTTGATGGCTTTCTGTGAAAGTTCGTGAGTTGGTATTCCAACCTTGTCAAACGGCGAGTCCTCGGCACATCACAGAGTGATGTGCATCAACAGCTTGCCGAGGTTGGCCGGTTAGGTTCTGGTTAGCTGGTTAGGGGTTGGAGGTTAGAGGTTTGGGTTAGGGGGTTACGGTTAGAGGTTAGAGGTTAGTGGTTAGTGGTTAGAGGTTAGAGGTTAGAGGTTAGCGGTTAGGGTTAGAGGTTAGTGTTAGGCCAGGGTATCAATAAATAAAAAAACGGGAGAGAAGGAAATGATGGCCAGATTGATGCGTCTGATTTGGGTGGTTTGTTCACCTCACGAACTTTCCTGGGAATTCACCAAACTGACGAAGTTTCAGAGGTTGCCATCAAAGTGACGAACTTTCGCGAGTTTAAACGAAGTAACGAAGTGACTACTACCCCTTTATCACATTTCTGCGCTCGCTCTCATTCTTTTCTGTGGATTTCCTCCAACTCCGGATAGCACAAGAGTCCTTTCAATATCTTGCTAGGAAACAGTGCATAACCTGGGAGCAAACACTGTCTTTGATCGAGCGGCGTAAATTGGCTGAGAAGAAGAGTCTAAAAGCAATCGGAAACCACCTTAGTCTTTGGGTTCAAGCATTACTGTACTATTTCGTTCAATTCGTATGTCACGCGTCACACCCGATTTTGAAAACCCCTGCAATAATTTTTTCTCGATTTTAGCGGATTTTGGAGATTTGTCGGAAAAATTAAAAGTCACGTGCCGGTACGAATTGAACGAAATAGTACAGTATTTCAAGGACCTCTGAGTGCAACAATGAGGGGATGCTGCACTCCATTCTGATGACTGTGGCACACAACGGCTAGCTGCCGCTTGAATTCTGCAGATATCAAAAACTGAAAAGGTGCAAAGTGTCACCGCAAGATTCACGATAGAGACATATGTACATGCGTAGGTCCAGAATGTTTTGCGATACATTCAAACACACTCATTTCCAAAAGAAAGAAAGAAAGAAAACTTTGGAGGTCATGTACAGCAAAATAAAAAGCGTCTGATGGGGACGCGCTCAGCTCTTCGTGATTCCACTGTCCCTGGTCCGGGAGAAGCGGGTCAAGAATGTTTTGCACGCGTTCTTTTCTGGCGACGAATGGTAACACTATTTGCGTCCTGGGCTTGATTGAAGTGTCTCAGGTATATTCGTGGAACGAAACACTGAGCTTGGTTGGGGCGGCGGGGAATCGGTACGACAGTAAGAAGTTTCATTTTGAATCGCACTAGTTGCACTCGATTGCGCTCGTATACTACGCGGTCTTGGTGGATTTCACAATCTTTTACTATCAGGGCATCAATGATTACAGCCTTAATCTTCATTGCATTTGCGTCGCCCTGCTACCTGCTCCGGTCTCGAACTGCTGTTGCGCTAGCACTGTCGCACTGTGGCCCAATAATGTGAAGCGCCATTCGCTTCTGTTTCCGATTGATCATTCACATTCGACCAGGACTTGAACAGTCAGATCCGGCAGCCGCATTCCCGTAGCCATGTGCACATCTGCAGAGGGGGGGGGGACGACATCAATCCTTGTTTTTACGCCATAACAGCGGTGGAGCTTTCCCTGGCTATACTTCCATGAAAATCTGGAGGTCCTGCGTTTTGAATCCCTTATATGTATAAATTACACACTGAGATTGAGGCAGATTAATACACCACGCCACAACCATCCGTCTTTAACTTGAGAGGCCCTCGTCTGGATCAGGACTTTTAACTTCAATTTCATGACAGATCTCATTCTTTTTATGAGTGGGCTTGCTAACTTGAGGATCTGAGATGGGAACAAATCCGTTGTCTCTGCCTAAGCTCGCGGGCTTTCGTTTCAATCTTTCTCCAATGAAGGAGTCTCGAACTTTTGATTGTGGATGATCCCGCTGGTCTGTGTAGCATAGTAAGCTTGTAGCTTGTCGCGAAGTAGACAATCATGTCCGAAATTGTCGCCGGCTCCGGGTTGTTTCCTCGTCAATGGAGTGGCCTGAACCAAAAGTTTTCGCTACTGTTTTGGCGAAGTAAATGCACATGGAAGACTGGCAAAATCTTTGTATGCACATACTTGCACAGGCAACCCAGAAGTTTGGCCGCCTCAAAAATATGGTTCGGACCAATACACAGTAGGCCCCGTGAAGCTCCCGCCAAGGGTTGTCCGCAAAAAATAGCAGATTTTGGCGACGTTTGGGCCTGAAAAATTCTATATCGGACAAGGCTGGTCACGTACCCCGCCCCCAAAAAGCGCATTTTCGGTCCTTTTTTTTCATACAAAATTTTCGCTCCCCAGCGCAGTTTGCGTGTCAGAGCGAGTTCCTACCAGAATGATCCAGCTCTGGATTGGGGATCGGTCCTGGACAAATCAGACTCAAATACCCCCAAAATCACCCATTTTGGACCTGAAAAATCCTATTCTCGGACAAGGAAATCCGAAACTTTTACCCTAAAAACTTCTATTTTCCGGACAGCCCTTGGCTGGAGCTTCGCGGGGCCTTATACAGCCAAATTCAACAGTTGATTCAAGGTATTTCCGGAAATTGTAGATGGTCACGGGCCGTGCCGCTTGTCCTCTTTATGAAAGAATGCTGACGTGAAAAATGCTGACGAAAATCGTAGTTTACTGCTAAAAACTCGGAAATGGGGCTCCCTAAGACCCATACCTTACGGTAGCGGGAATCTTCAAAATTTTGGTTCTTGAAATGCTTTGCTCAACGCGTATTTTGCCGCCCACCGACGTGTAGTAACCCAAGTAGTAGCAACTTCTTCAGTCAAGGCTCGACGCAACGACAATGTCGAAATTTGATCGGCCAGCACTGTACCGTCATCCGCAATGGCGGGGAAGTGATTTGGGAAAAAAAGCGGCAGAGCATATATTCTACCGTATCAAATCACTTCTGAATGTCATTATAAGACACCGTACTTCTTAAACTTTGTTGAGGGTGGTGCTGGAAGCATCGAATGCTCGTGGGAACAAATAAAAACTGCGATGATTATATAATAAGGTCGGGGACAGTACTAATACGTACCATCTACTCATAGTGCGCGAACTCGGCCCTTCGCGCAATCGCGCAAGTCGGAATTTAAAAAACCGCGCAAAGTCCGCACGCTCAAAAATCGCGCAAAGTAACGTAACAACGAAATCGCGCAAAGTTGGCCACCGAAGAAGAATGGCAAATTGAGTTCCTCTTCCAGTTTTTTATGTACCTGATTCCTTTCGTGCATGAATGGACTAGAGATTATGTGGCAAGAAACCACTTGAATTGCGACACACGCCATACAAATTTAACCGAAATTTCCGAGCAATAAACGGATTGGTTAAAAGAGTGCCCTCTCTTTGACCGCAACTATTTTGAATGTGGGATACTGCACTCAGCCTACTTTGATTGTGCTTGAGAAGGGCTGCTGGGAGATCACGCACAGGTAATGGCGCATCTGTGCTGGGATTTCTGGATCAATACATCACTGATGCGCCCGGAACTCCAGCCAAGGTTATTCTCTCATAATAACAAAATGGTGCTCATAGCTCACATATTGTAGTCTGTTGATAAGGTCGATCCAACGATCGGTGGCCTGCTTATCACAAATCACAAATGGAATTTGAATGCTGGTATGCTATCCAGCACACATTTTTCACAAATGTGAAGTATTTACTAGCATAAAATGAGCAACTTCTCCCCTCAACTTGCGGCGGCAGAGTTGAAGAACCAGGAGTTCGAACCTTGATGGCTTGACAGATGACAAATCCTAAGATAATTTGCTCTTTCTATTCCGCTGGAATGGAGGTTGTGAAAGAAATATTTTAAGAGATATTTGGGGCCAGACATAGATTTAAAACTCCTCGTTCTCTCAAAGTTTGTGGATGGGGGTTCTGGAAGTGCTAAATAAGTATGACAAAATTTCAAACTCCGATGACTTGTAAAAACACGGCCACCTGTACACGGTGGCGCGGTTAACTACAGACTAGGATAATTCACTGAGAATCCCCAAAAGATCTCTAGCTAAAACAACACTACCAACTATTGGCGGGTTTCAAAGAAAGCCTAGCCAGTTGGATTATTAGGTTTCTCAATCAATACTTAGTCTAAAAATTTGTTTGGACCTCAAACTGCAGGTGAAAATCTCCATTTCCACTTGTCTTGGACACCCTGACCAGGCTTTCCTTTGGAATCTTACAACAAAGAAAGGCGCCTTGGAAGGTGGTTTTTTTCAAGGCGAGGCTGAAACCAACCATGGATTTCTGGCTCAACTCGTGAAAAAAACCGTTGGTCCGTCGGTCCTACCTGGTGCATATGGGGGCATGTGATAGATATGATTCATGAACACCTCCCCACACTCTAGGTCAAGTACCACATTATTCACCGAGATACATGGTGAAACTGAGTTGGGGGGTGAAAACACAGGTTCCACCGCCTTTCACCGCACCGCGACTTCGTCTGGGTCCATCTACACATACCGAAACTGTATTCCTGCGGAACTGATCGAACACAGAAGACGCCAGGTCCCACAGCCCGCACTAATGCTCACGACCAATTCATGACCTAGTGCGTTATCTGCACACCGTTATTCGAGTCCACTCTTGTTTGGGGCCAATATGCCCATGGTGTTTAGTTTAATCTAAATCTCCTCTCGCATGACCTCATCCTCAAGCTTCCTTGCTACGGATAGTCGAGGAACCTGAAACACAGTCTTTAATCTTGATCTACCGATCTCGGACATAAGATCTGAGAAACCAAATCAATTCCACATATTTGCTAGTGCGATGACGGAGACCGCTGAAGGATTGTCTGATTCAATCACTTATTCTACGGCTGAAATAGTGGAACATGTGGGTGGTCGCATTGTTATCCCGGGTGATTCGAGACTGTTACTGGTGCCACACATTGGGCACCGGTACACCGCTGTGCAAATAACTCCCGAAGCGACACAAGAAGTCTTCGTGGGACGTGAACCGCTCTTCAAAGCGCGTCAGGGTACCCATATTGTAGAAGTAGTACTCCCCGCCCGTGAAGAACAGAAAGATTGGTTCGCATTGGCCGGCGAAGAAGGCCATCGGTTCCACCGGCGTGGACACACCATATATCCAGGCCACCTGTTTCTCCAAACCGGAGAGGTGCGGCCCGTCGTCCCAACGCCGCCAGTCGCAGGACCATACGGCTGGGAGAGCCACGCGTATGCGGTGCCAATTTGTGTAGACGGTGTAGTATCGCGCCAGGAATGCGGAGTCACAATCTGCCAGGGGGTCGTTGTAACGAAGAGCGTGATCATGGGAGAAATATCCCGGCGGTGCGGCAGCAACGTAGCCGCTTTCGGACTGGAGGATAGAATAGTAAGCGAGGGCCGAAAAGGGGCAAAACGAGGCAATTACCGCAGACGTGCGTTCGTTCACCTCATTTTTTATGCCGGGGAACGAGCTGAACCTGAGGCCGAAATTGCGAGCGACTCTGCTGGAGACCGAGATCAGGCGGCAAAGGCGAAACATGGGAATTTGCGGGGCAGACATCACAGATCACCGCCTTTGCATTTTGATTGCCGTGGGATGCCGATAACGTCAAATTCCGCGGCGATTGAAGTCAAATTTCCAACTTCCTCCCATTTCGTGAGCGCGCTGAAACTAAGGGTATAAAAGACCCCTAATACGAGGAACATAAGCAGCACAGAATTATTAGAGAAAACGATTTATTTTTCTCGTGATCCAGAAAGATCGTGCACTTGACCACATTAAGCATTGAAAAGAGGTAGAAATTGAACAGCATCAGGTACCTGAGCTTCTGAGAGTCGCTGGATATGGAGGACTGGAGGGGATTCAGAATGCTGCATGTTGGGCAGAATGCTGTTAAATCCCACCGCTCATCCACCGATCATACTATTTCGCATGTTATTTCTGATTCTCAAATGCGCTCTGGAGCAGGGTACGTGACTGGAAATCGTCATGGATCTGGTAGTAAGAACTTGGAATTGGTCCAAATTGGGCTCGGATGACGATATTAACTTTTCCCGCATTAGCTGAACCATGTCTCACTGCAGAATACTTCCGCAAGTCTCCTATTCTGGCTCAGGGGTAGTCCATTTTCTCTTTATTTTCCCTCCATCTCCACTCAAAACATGTTACCCCCAAACCCGACCTTCCTCTCCGCAGTCGTCGGGAACATTTACAGTCAGTTTGGATTGACCCAACTCCCTGATCCTTCACTACGGTCTCCAGAGCTAAGAGAAGCCGTCATAAATAAGGTATGTCTCCTACATTTAGATCTTGAGGTGTTTGGCCCATACAATTCTTGGCAGTTCTTGGCATACCTGCCCGTTTTCGTGGATGAATACAAACCGTTAGGATTCCAGGCCGCAACACCAAGCGAGCAAGGGCTAGTTAAGGTCCTTTCTCGGGCGATGTGAGTCTTTGGAATATTCCCCACCTACCGCGCTCAGATAGACACAGTCGTTCAAACCAGGTTCTTTGGCCATCAGCACCACAGCCTTTTCGACTGTATCCAAACTCGCCGATTACATCGGTCGTAGATCTGAATGGCACCATCGGTGGGTGCGTCCAAAGAGAACCCTGCATCGAGCTTAAAGTAACGCTCAGGACATGTGTTGGCCAGAGCCGAGGGCCAGTGGGGAGCCGTGTCTTTGGCTCGCGGGTGGAGTCAGGATGGCGAAGCAGCTTATCGCCTCGTATGCTACGGAAACGTGGTCCAGATCATCCACGACGCGCTTCAGGTCATCCCCCCTCATACCGTGAATGTCACCCGCACGAATGGAGTAGCCCACGGCGGTCTTGCGTTCGGCTCGACCATTGCTGGAGGAGGACTCCTCAAAAACCAAGCTCGCGTAGTCCGTCTTCAGGACTCAATCCTGGCCTGGCTCGACTTCGACGGCAAATTCCCGGAGCCCATGCGGACTCAAGATATTTACGGAGTATGGAGCGGTCAGCTTCATGCGCATTGCGCGGAATATGTGACCTAGATCGCGTAAGCCCTCATATATTCCCAAGTGATTTTTGTTTCTTTTCTGACCTGCCGGACAGGCTTCGCATCCGGTGGTTACTGCTTGCGGCGGAAGCGTTCGGAATCACAATCCATTCGTTATCGATCCCGGTACGACGTCTAGCCGGAACGAACCCCGAGACCGAGCGCTCGTATTTCCAGGACCTGCACGACGTCAAGAACGAGGCCCAGTTCTGGACTCTATTGGCGAAGGCTTGCGCGCTCCAAGTATGCTGCGACAACTGCAAGGAGTTGGTCCAGCAGCTCATTCTATGAGTTTGCATTCGTGGACGTCGCGAAGGTGCAGCTAGACGGAGGGGCCATACGCCATAAGCTGGTTCGAAAGGAGGTGGGGTGATAACCGGTAGCGCGGAGTGCTTGAATAAAATGTTTGAAGTGTCGCTTTGCAAATTACGGGAACTGTTGAGCAGAGCACGGATCAAGGAGCGTTATTAGGTTACCAAATATGTTACAAAACCTGAACATTGTCTTGCTCGTTTTGGATTCTCTACTCCCTACAAAAAATCCCGCCATCATACCCCGCCGTTCCCATGCTGCTCCACCTTTCAAAAAAGGCACATTTCCACGAGCGTCTTTCCGGCCTTATTCTCTCACTTTGCAATGCTCAAACCACCTACTTACTTTTAACCAATGACTTCTGCAACCTCACAGGCTGAATATACGCACCTTCTGCAGAAGTTCTGGGGCCCACCCCCCAAATTTGGGTCCTCGGGGGTGGAATCTTCGCAACTAACCCTAAAATCCTCCGTTTTTTGCACTTCAACCATCGCCGCGGTCTGAAAACAGCTCTTATTACCCCAGTTCCTTTTGAATCTCAAACCCCCCATTGAATACCTTCACTTTCGCTATATACCCCATATTCTGCCCAAAAATACCTGAGATATTCATGCTTTTCTCCTGGATGGCCCCAACCCCGGTCCTGTCGGACGAACGATCTACTCAGCCGCGCTATAGCGCCGATGACGTCCGATCAATAAATCCTAACCCGGACACTTTCGGTTCATGCCTGCGCGCAATTTTTCTGCTGATGGCGCGTCACCACCCAAGGCGAAACGATGATCTCCGGCTCGGACTGAGGACTGGCCATAGCAACAACGGATAATTCCTCGATCTGGTTTGCTTTTTCTCATCGAAGCCGTATTGTGCCCGTTATCTTCCGTACAAGAGATCCATGCAACTGTTGCAAATAGGTTATTTGGGGTTGATAGCAATTTCAACGGGTAATTCCTAGATCTGGTTTCCTTTTTCTCATCGAAGCCGTATTAGCCTCGTTCAAAGTTCTCCTTTTTGGCTCCTTTTCGGTCTCCTTTTCATTTTCCTGAACCGAGAAGGAGGACAAGTAGGAACCACGAAAAGGAGCATTTTGGCGAAAATGAGCTCGCAAGGCCATTTTCGCCAAAATGCTCCTTTTTGTCGTCCTACTTGTCCTCCTTCTTCTGCCGATATTTGGAACTCCGCACCAGACTTTGATCCCATCATTCCCTTTGTCCTTTCCCTCCATACGTTCTCATCACACATTCTCTATCCTATTAGCTACTACCCATTGTCAGTGAATACTATTTGTACATTTCATGGGCTGGACCTCTCCGAAAAAATCGCGTAAAAAGGCACCCGCAAAGTCCAGTGCCATTCGCGGTGGACCCCCGTCACAAAAGTGGCTAGAGCACCTGCTAAACACCTAAAGCTCCCAAGAGATATGCAGATGCTGATCACAAGACTGGAGCAGCTCGCATGTTCTGAGACAACACGGGTGCACTAATTGCCTGCTCGGCTGGCTCGGAGTTTCAACGGCAGATCCCTTGCCGATGACTGCCGAAATGTGTTCAAGAGAAGGAAAACTCTCCTACTAGGCTTCCTTCTCGAAAATACAGGAGGGGGGGGTTTCAAAGTTGGCCTTTTTGCGCTCCTTTTCGTTCTCCTTTTTGTTTCATTTTCGCATTTTTGGCGCAAAAATGGCGAAAAGGAGACGAAAAGGAGCACGAAAAGGAACGCGAAAAGGCTAACTTTGAACGACACTATTGTGCCCGTTCTTCTTCGTATAAGAGATCCCTGTAACTGTTAGTCCACCCCGAACCTCTCAGAATGCAGCTCTCCTCCCACGTACTTATTATCCTTACCTTTCTCTTCCGCACAACCGCCATCATGGGCCAGAACTTTAATTCTGCCCCAGGAAAACGGGGTGCCGACAATTGTCTTCCTCAGGGTTGCCCGGCCCTGAACCGGCGTATGTACGTGTAATATTCACAGACCCTTCATGCGCGCAGGTTCATTGATTGACCTCGCATAGTAAAATAGGAGATACTCCGGCAAAAGCAAATGACTTGAACAGTGCAAGATCGGGGTCACGGGGCATGTGCGTATACTGGATTTTCCGCGCAGTAAGGTCATTGATTGTTCTGGCATACTGTAGCATAATGGGGGATATCCCAGCAAAAGCAAACGCTTTGAGCGGCGCCAGATAGGGCTAGGATATTTCGCCGCGTCCGCCGATCCGCGCCGCGTCACCGCCGCGTCACATGGTAATATCGCCGCGTCTCAACATTCGATCGCCGCGTCCTCCCTTATGACTGCCGCGTCCTCCATCTTCATCGCCGCGTGGTCGCCGCTGTTCATCCAGACAAAGTATACGGGGCCATCACGCAGCCCTAACTATGTCTCGAAGTTTGACCTTATGCCGCATCACCGCCGCCGCCGCATATCCATCATCGCTGTGCCTCTACACTGGCTGGGTATTTTGTAAATTACATATCAATATATCTGTTTCGCGCGTCCTCACTGGCGTCTTCAATCTCCATCGCCGCGTACCGCCGCTGACAATCTCTTCACTTACTCTCCCATGCGCCTAATGTGCCATCCACTCAACCACGTACAGCTATGCTGCGGCTACTCTACACATACCAGAAGGTGCTTCTTCTAACTTAGTTTATAGGGTTCAATCTTGTAGGGATGCAAATAGTAGTAAGATTCTTATTTTCCGAGTACAAGAGTCATAGCTATGCATTCACAGTTGTATTTAAACCGTGGTACTACACTGAATTAAGTCAGTTCTTCTGCGAATTTTCCCCTCTTAAGTCTACCTCTTCAATATAATCATCATCCATGTCTATTGTATACCAGCCGCGTCTAGAGGCCCCAACCTTCCCCACTAGTGGTTCCAAGCTTCTCAGTGCGTGAATTGTTCCCTCGAGGTCAGAGCTTGCGTGGTGTTGCTTGTCACTTTGCCGGAGGGATATCCTCAACGAGTCCTTCATTATCGTTGTTCCGGCGACGAATTTTCCCTTGTGATTTCCCCAAAACATGTCTCTCCTCGCCGCCTGGGAGATCAAGTCACCAACTTCTGAGAGTGCTCAGCAGTACTCGCATTTAAATTGGTGACTGCATATCAGGTTCATGTGCCTAGGGCGATGGGACTGTCTTTTTATCTAGATATTGGGGAGTATTTGCTGGGTTTCGCGACGTGAAACCGGTCGGGGGGCGAGAATCTAGTCAAAGATTGGGATACTTTCTTGAGTTTGCCTACTTGAGGTATGGCACGGATTTTGAGTGTTTGAATAATGGATTAGTACTAATCTACCTCACGAGAAGTTGGGCCGAGGTCAAAAGCATGTTGTGGAAAGAGCTACACGCCGCGCGGCACTCTACCCTCTTGTTGCGGCGACAGCACAGCCACCGCCGCGTCCGAACCACTGCGCCGCTCCGCGCCGTTCATCGCCTAAATTGAATATCTCAGCTGGCCTTTGATAGATAATATTACCACACTCCATGACCTCCTCCCTGCCAGTTCTCGATGTCTGAATCTCAAGAGAACAGCGTCAATTGATATGCAATGAGACCCGTATCCCAACTTTGACATACAGCATCTTTCCGATGCAGCCTTTTGAAGGATTTCCCAGCGGTAATTCTTTTGAGCAGATGTCAGATCCTACTTGGTTAATTCAAAGAGATCAAGGACTTATTTGACGCAAGGGAACCAAGGAGTGGCGTGGAGATTGAGAGATTCTCCCCGGCGCGTTTGCACTAAACATCCACAACCTTGACTATCTGTTCAATTTCAAAATTTGGCGCCCCTGAATCAAATTAGTGCTCAGTGCTTCTGGGCTTTTTAAAAACTCATACTGGAAGTCACTATCAACCTGCGCATATTTTTGCATCCCAACAAGTGGCTGTGCAGTTAGTGTTCAGGTTATAACCGGCGCCCAGGACAGACGAAGAAGGATTTCAACCTGAAATATCATCAGATGGAGATTTATGAAGGGAATACACATTCTGGGTGACTACGGCAGTTTCAGCTGCTGTATCGGTGCTGATTGGCTGACGCGGCGCCGCTCTGCACTTCGCCGCGTCGCGCCGCGCTGCCCTGAAAGTTTCAGTTTCCAAACACAAAGTATAGTACAGCAATCCCCGAGCTCATATCTTCTGCCTGACCATATTTCAGTGCCTCAAACTGCCGAGTACTGCACCAGAAAACACTTTGCCGCTATTACGGTTGCTGTATATTGCACTTGGCCGCGCGGCGCCGATCTTCTTTTAAATGTGTTACTTCTATCCAGATACAATTTCTGAAGAGTTGGGGATATTATGGGAGTCTCTATACCGAGTGAGGTGGGCTGTTTCGGACAAGAACAGTGTCAGGACCCAGGTCAGTGACCCAAGTGACCACCTCACTGATGACGCAGTTTGCGGCATCCTCTGCACTACTGTATGTGTACATCTTTCGCCAACATTTTGGACTGAGTCTCCAGTCATAACTACACAGGACGATAACCTCCGCTGGGTTAGTCCTGAGTATTGGCATGGAGAGGGATGGTAGCGGCCTGAAACATTCAATTGTTGTAATGGCGTCAAAATGGCTCTTGAAGAAACCTGTGGAGTGGAGTCAATAACAGTGGGCAGCAAGGAGGTCCTAGGCTAAATGAAGAGTGAATGGGATGTTCACTGTTCAGTTGATTTTGTGAAGGTCGGGTAGGCGCCGCTGTAGTGCCGCGTCGAGGCTCGTGACCGCCGCGTCGAGTTGAAGACGCGCCGCGTCAGACTTTGTGTGCGCCGCGTCACTTAGGTTGAACCGCCGCATACCGCCGCGTCGAAGAGGTGGGACGCGGCGAATTTACCATGCACTTCGCCGCGTCCCGCCGCAGACCGCCGCGTATCGCCGCGTCACTGCCGCGTCCATATTTTAGCTTGTGACGACAAACACACTCGATACGCAAGGCTCTCAGCCCATTCCTTTGCCAAACGATACCGGTATACTATAGGTACATACTGTAAACATATGCTGTAGCTAGGGACCGCACAGCGTGTGAACGGCGGTCACCAATTTTCGGACCGCCGCGTCACCGCCGCGTCCCCGCCGCGCCAACCTGACGCGGCGAACTATTTTTGCCCCGCCAGATCTGAGTCCCGGGACCGTAGCGTGGTGGATTGATGCTTCAAACACTGCTAAACTGCAATGTACAATTAAAGACGACCCATGACCCAACATATTTAAAGGAGAAGTGTTTGTGCGGCAAGACACGGGGAAGATGAAAGGATCATAAACGCCTCAGGCCCCAACATCAAGGCAATCGGTGTCGAAGAAGGAATTGAAGGTTATCTAAATAAATTCGCCCCACGAGTTTATTCGGAATTCCTCTCTGAGGAATCACAAGAGGGTGCGCGAGTGAAATCTATGTCTATATCCGGTAGTACGAATGCCTTAGAAGTTAGGGAGAGACAAAAGTGAGACTTCATAACGCGGTATGTCCTCGGGCGGAGTGGAACCGCCCTTCCCACCAGAAGCTTTTATTGTCCCTACCTATAATTCTGGAGCGATCGACCGTGATCCGTGAGGACTTGCTCGACCAAGACGCGAAGCCGGCTGGTTGGTACCGACCCCAAATGTCATTCCGCTCGAAATTACCAAGAGACGACGATGCGTCAGCAAGTTCCACCGTGTATGGATGGATACCTAAAAAACAAAGCATATATTTTCAAAAAAAATAAATGCAAGCAGGCCTAAGTATGGCGGGCGGAGTCGAACCGCCGCTCCACAAGACTAGAAGCATTTGTTATCCCGGCACTGTAACCCTGGGCGATCGACCGTGATCCACGAGGACTCGCTCAACCAAGACCTGAACCCAGCTATCGGTTACTGTTGAGTGAATACCGGACTAGGACCTGTGGGCGACTCACACCTTATGCGATTTGTCTACCCAACTACCGCCGGCCTGGTCGAGTGCCAATGCGAATGAGATCCAAGCCGGTCCAATCAGCCATCCGTCTGTAGTCGCGATTAATATTTCCGATACAAGAAAAGAGGAGGAATAAGGATTTATTCACGGACGGCCGGACGATATCCAGTACTAGGACTAGGATGACGCGATGGCAATTTGGACTGGGGATCGTCCACGCGTCCGTTCCGCACACAGGCGGCCGAGTCGACCGCGACCGTGCTCCGAAGAGGAGAAAGTAACAACAAAAAAGATGCTTCCGGGTACCCATAAGGTGAAACACGTATTGGAGCCCAACAACGTGCACGCGTGATCCGGGGAAGGACAAAGACAAAGACAAAGGAAGCGAGATGAGACGAGAGAAGAAAAAGGAAGACAAGAGACGAAAGCACTGGGAACGGCCCAAGAAAGGAAGAGGGTAACATTCGCAGCTGTAGGGAAGTAGCGCGCTAGAAAGGAAGGAACTACCCATGGGCAGGACGTTGTGGCAATGACATGGTCAAGGTGATGCGGCCATGTAACTTTGAATGAACCGAACTCGGCTCGTACGTCGATTCACAGGGAAAGATGGAGAGAGTAAGACAGCGTGTGGAATGAAAGAAACCCGCGTGATGGACGTCAGAAAATATACATCAATGACTAATTATCCGTCAGCAGGCGTGCAGGCGTGCAGTGGGAACGAGGGGAGGACGCACCTCCGATATTGATACAAGAACGACGTGGGTGGTGGCGTGATTTCAGGTCGGCGCGTGCAAAAGAGTGGCGACCGCTGAGGTGAGGATCAGGTTCCGTACCAAGCACGGAGACGTACCTTCGAGCCCAATTACACGAATCGCGCCGAGCAAGACGGGCAGGAGAGAAGAGCCACCTTGGGGTTGCGATACCGGTCCGCTCGGCGCTCATTGGTGGAAAGTCATCGAAAGCGGTTTTGGCGGCTGAAAACACACCATGGCGCGCAGAGGACGCATCACATCCTCTGCGCGCCATCCACTAGGGGTTTGCGTGGTGTGCGATGGACGACACGGTGGCGTGCGCACTGTGTTTGGACCATGAAGATCGCGTGGAACAGAACACATAGAGCGACAGGATCCGAAAGGAGGAACGGCGGTAGGTTAGAAAAGACATTCGGATGTAGCAAGATGGGGATGTTTGTGAGGAGGATCGCTGGATCTGAGGTCGTGAGGGCAGTTCGTAGGTGGTAGCGGTGTGAGAGGCGTAGCTTACGATAGTAGCTGGATGAAGTAAGTAGCTCTGGACGCAGACATGGAAAAGTGGGACGTCACTCGCACGAACAGCATTGGAGTACGACAACCAACATTGCGGACGCACCACGAAAACAACCCAGAGCCCAGAGCCCGAGCCCTGCAACAATTTCTCAACACTCAGCTCCTCATTCCACTCCTTATCTTTCCATGCGGCTGCCAGTCAGGGCGTTTGCAAGACAAAAATCTTGGAGTGCGTCATCCGAGTGCAGAGTATTGGCGCAGCGCAGAAAAGATCCCCAGGTACACCATGGCTACGCAGCGTGCGGCTCGGGGACGTCTGGACGAGAATGTCGGCCAGCCGAACGACCGCACGCGTACGAAACCCAGACCGAGGTGCGAAAATGAAAGACAGAAAGATGTTGTTTGTCCTAGTTTGGCTGGCCGTCAAGCGCTCAAGCGCCCAGCGCTTGTTATGAACGGCCATGTCGTCGGCGACTGGCAGAGTTTCTTGGCTCGCCCGGTGTACCCATTGAATAGTTTCTGCATCTCCTTCTCTCATATTCTCGTGCTCCCGGCCTTACCTACGCTAGCACAAACTTGAAACCTTGACGACGCAGCGACACTTGAAGTCTCTCTCAATTCCTCGACTGCGCACACATCGCAGCAACCTCAGATCCGAGCTAAACCGGGGCGCGTACCCCCACCATCGAAGCTGTGGCAGTTATAGGAGCTTAAATGCACCTGAGGCCGGCAGTCGATCAAACCCACAGAGGAGGGTCTCACTATTTCGCGGAAATATAAACCCTCCTGTTGGTTTATCATTACCATTCATTTTTCCTCCCGCATCCGGAAACCTCCAAATGTGCCTCCAGTTGTTTGGCCACCGATCCTGGCAGTACAACCCGGATCTATCGGTCTTCTTTCCACTCCGAGAAATGTGCATGGCGCTGGAAGAGTACCTTGAGCTCTTCCTCCTCTCCATCAAGAATGCGCCAAGGATAACAAAGACCTCAATACTTTCTGTCGCCTACTGCCGCACCCGCGGCGCGGCCTCATATCCATTCCTGGTCGTCTACCTCGAACACCCGGTACTTCGCCAGTTCCCAGTCCGGCTGAAACTCCAAGGTTTCGATGGACCTGCCACCATTCAGGTGGCCGGCAGGGAACCCAGCTACGACAGTCCGGGGGAAAGGTCTACTTTCTCCGCTGCCTTCGTTGGCGAGACTTTAATGGAACTGGTTGGCACCTGGCGGTACGATGTACTTCACACAATGACATTCCAGCAGCGTCTTAACGATGCTGGGCGACTTGAACCCAGCATTGTCGATCTGTTGACACTCGCGGTCCTCTCGGCTCAAAGGGACCACACGCGGGAAGGATACCCCTCAACGCTATTTTTGGCGCTAAAAACCTTGTTCAACGGCGTCGTCACCAGTCACCGAAAAGCACCTCCTCTGCCAGCCGACATTTCATATCTGAAAGGTGCGGTCATTGACGCGTTCTACACTCGGCGGCAGTGCATGCAGGAAGAAATAGACATCAGGAACGGATACCGCGATTATGTATGTGGGATTTGAATGATTGCACATAACTCAAGGCTGAGTTTTTCGTGTCTTAATTCAGATCGATGCAACCCAGACATTGCAGCTTCGAGCAGCGAACGCCGAGCTTTTGGCGCGAACGGCGCTTTTGCAGGAAGAGGTGTTTCGCCTCAAGCTAGAGGCCTCATTGCCAGCCAGAGTCTCCGCGGATGCCAACGAAACCATTCATGATAGTCTTTATGCCATGCAGTAGCGGTAGTATCACATCAATGGCGCGTCGTCCCGGTCCTCTACACTTCTTCGCTCATGCCGGAGCCCTCCTCTTTCCCATCCTCGATCTGTACCGGCTTCTTCCCAGTGTCAGCCATCTCATGGTTGAGCAACGACGCAAGACGAACACACCACCTCGAAATTTGGGAAACCCGGAAATAGGTGCTACAGACCTCGACCCAAAGGCGGTGGATCTCGGCAAGTACAAAAAAATGAGATTCAACCCCATACATGTCCCGAGCGGAGTCGAACCGCCGCCTCCCCAAGAATCAAAGCTCTCGTATACACAATGTAGGGCAATCTATCGTGATCCACAAGGACACTCCTGAAACTGTGTGTCTTGTCTTGTACCAAGATCACCCCTTTTATGCATTGCATCGTGGGATGCCGATCACGTCACGGTGATTGAAGTCTAATTTCTAATTTCCTCCCATTTCGTGAGCGCGCTGAATTCGCAACCAGCGGTATCTCCAGTTTTCGCAACCCTTCGGACCAGTAATTGACCTCAGCAGTTACAAGAAAGGACGTAAATGGCGTACCACAACAGAGAGGACCCGGTGTCGACCATAAAGTTGAACTCATGACCTTGGATGCTGAATCCTAGTCAGATTGTGAAGATTTAATGAGCGGGGAATGGGGAGGATGTACTTGACTTTAACAGTGCGCTCTATGAGGGTTGGAAAAGAAATGAAATGAGGGAAGCTGAATAACATCAAGTTGAACAACATACTATCACTGCATTCAGACCCCCCCCGTAGGCACAGATGTGCCCACCCTCGCTGATCTCTGCCTATGGGTTACCCACTCAAGCCGACATTGGTCTACGTTAATAGGCATTGGCCGACGTTGGTCTAGCATCCCTACCAAGGCAAAGTCTGTCCACCTTGGTAGATCTTCGCCGACGGTGGTGTGCCTATCTTGGCCAACCTTGGCCAACCTGGGTCTATGTTGGTGTTGGTTGGAGTGGCTGGATGGATACAAACCATGTCAGATTTTGAATTTGGCTAAAAAGGCTTAGCTAGGCTCAACAGCGTACGTCAGTCTATGTGTGCCTATTCTGGTCGGAATACCTAGACCAACCACGGCAGGGATGGGCAGACAGATGGGCAGGGGTCGGCACACTGGTCTGCCTACACATCTGCCTATGGGGATCCGGCAGACCTGTGCCTACAGGGGGGTCTGAACGCAGTGTCTTTTTGCATTTCCCCTGTTCAAAAAGCTGCCCAGATTAAATGCTAATCCCGATTAACCCGCTCCAAATTAAACCGGATTAAACACTCGTCCTGAATCAATACCACCACAGTACCTCCTCCGGCCACCCCACACCATCACCGCTAGGTCCTGATTAATCCAATTCCCGGATTCCGGTTCGATGGGTGAATTGGTTAATCAAAGCTCTTGGGGTTACTGCAAGCTCTCAGTTGTGTATGATGCACGCTGGGACGGCCTTCTTTCTCTCGACACCCTGAGCAAACCCTGCACCAACCTCTTGCGCGCTTCAGAGAGCTCGGACTGGAAGATGCTTACGATTTGGCACCAGAAACCTGGCGGGATCGATACCATCCCTTGCGTAATTTATGTTGATTGATAATCCAAGATGCAGAATTAACTCACTTCTCGATGCTTCTGATGAAAGTTGCCCAAATCATTACAACAGGACTAGTCAAGTGTGAATAGGAATGAGATCAAAACCAGTGGGACAATCAGCCATCCGTAAAAAAGGAGAAGCCAAATCTTAAAATGCAATTGGTAGTGCCAAATCATATCTCGAAAAACAGTTCTATTTGACCTGGTTACAGTTTCATACACATCGCTTCAGATATCAAGACTTGTGGAAGCAAAAGCGACAGGCAGCAATCTCTGTCGATACTAGCATTCCAGATCTACAAGATCTTGACGCTCTCGAAGTTAAATCTACAACCGACATCATTAGTTCACGACTTCATCGAATCAATGTGCACTCAGCGAGCTTACCCCGCCGGCGCAGTTCCGCATCCAGAGCCCGCACCGCGCACCAAACTCGCGCCATTGGTGCATTTGTCATGCTTACCGCCCGACTTGAAGAACTTGATTTGGTGCGGGACATCAGAATACTTGATTGACTTGGCCGACCCGCCATTGGAGAGGAGGACACAGTCTCCAGGCTTGGATCCTGTACTGACGTCGATGACAGAGCCAGTGCAGCTGGCCCCTTTGAAGAAGGTGAGTTTGGTCGACAGCACCGGAGAGGTGGAAACGAGGAGAGCAGCCGCGACGAAGTTGATGTTGAATTGCATCATGTATGGTACTGAGATTCTAAAACAGCAGAAGAAAGTGGAGTGAGCGAGTAGAGTGAGCGGATGAGGACGAGGCTTGGAGAGAAAACTAACCTGATCGAAAGTAGGAAGAGGAGCTAAGTGAAAAACCTCCAGAAGGACGGGTATTTATACGCTCTAGTTTGACCCCATCCCCTTCTGGTACGAGCTGAAAGCAGAACCAATGAGATAGATATTCACTGCGTCTTGCTCTTCATCCTCTAATCAAATCCTCCAATTCAATTGGGCTGAAGGTTTCTGTGTTAAACTCTCGGGAGCTGGAACGCGACGCCCGAGAGATGTCGAGCTGAGGACGCTCCCGCAGTGCGTCTAGGCAGGCTGGTTACGAGCCTGCCAGCAGAGCGTCTCTTCTATTCTAAATCTAGGACAGTTCCCGACGGTCCAAAAGGAATCTATGTTCGGCAGGCGGCTCCCGCTGTACGCCACTTCGATTCAGTTCGGTTCTCGAGCTCATGATAAATTAACTGGAACCGACGACTGAACTGAACAACAGCCTTCGGGATTTTCCAAGACCTTACCTGACCTCGTCGGCTATGTTCTTACCTCATTGGAAACACTTGTTTAGGAGGCGGGTATCAGAACTGGTATGAGAAATTAGCAGTGAATTGCAGACTCTGGACGAGTCGGTCACTGAACATCTTCAGGGGTGTTGGCGAGGCATGTGGGAACTTCAGTGACGTATACAGATATTTTTACACGATTGACATGCTCATTACCGTGTCAACCAAGCGCTTTTGGGGCCGCCTGAAATTATTCTCCAGAGGGAATTTCTTTTCTTTCTTTTTCGGAGGTAGCGGGCCGTGCCGCTTGTCGGCCTTACCCGCTCTATTAGTAGTGTTGGTTGCTGTTGGTTGTCAATAAATAGCTGTTTGACATGATCCATGGATTTCCGAGTGTTGCCCAGTGAGAAAGTGAACCCTGACTTGATCATGAGCCTGATTGACTTACTTAGACAGACGGACACACATAGGTCTAAAAAGAGGGTAATAACTCCTTAACAATACGGCTTCACAACCCGGCAGAAAGTCCCTAAGCCTAATCCATTAGCCCGCAGACTTTCAACCTTGCCAACGACAGTTGGCCAGCGTTCCCCAGAACGCGAACAAGAATCACTTGGATGGTCATAGAGAGGGGTTCCCATGTCATCAACTCGTCGACGTCTGCCATGCCTTGCCCGGGCCGCACGCCTGACCGCTGTCTAGCCACGGTCGTATAATAAACTTCCCTCCTTCCTTCCACCTCGCCAAACGATCCACCCGCCAAGCGATCCATTTCGCCCTGATTACTATGCTGCTCTATCTTTTCCTCTTGAGTTTGGGGGCTCTGGTCTGCAGTGGATTGAATCAAGGTGGTGATGAGAGTCTACTGGTCAACGCCATAGTCGCAAAAAACAACATTTCCACTGTGGAATGCTGGAAAATTGAACCTGGATATCAGCTCTCGAACGTGGTGCGTATTTTGAGCTTGAACCGGTCCTCAGTTGATTCAACATTATTATTAGTCGGGAACAGTTGGAGACAAGGTCCTCCAACTGGGAAGCGTGGATAATGCCGTGTATATCATCATTCCAGACGATGACGGCAAGCCAAACAACGGCGGGTACGTACTATCTCTTGGTATTCTTTTCGAAGAACGCTTAAATAAACCAGTCTACACAATGGTGCTCACGCGCAGTGGGTTTTTGCACTCACCGGGGGTGTAAACGTCACCTTCCCGGAGGCACCTGGCGGTTTCTCAGTATCTGCTGGGGGCCTGTTCATTTCCACTGTGAGTACAATCAAGCATGTTACTTCCCTGTTGCCTGTACATGTACACGCGCGGGATTGTGAAAGTTGATCAACCTGCTTATTTACATCTTGCTAGGACGTGCTGGGCACCTCTACACTTGGCCATCAAAGTATATGGGCAGCTGGTTCGATCTTCATTCAAGCACCTTTCCCAGACGGAATTCCCATTAACCATACCGTTATTGCCAGCCACTCATGTGAAGAAAACTACCTGGCCAAGTGACCCAACGAAATTGTCGAGTGTAAAAACTTAGGATTTCATAACCTACTCACTTGTACTACGATGAATCTATCCCAGTATCGGAACTTGTTCAATCGAGCAAGATATCTTTCTTTCAATCCGCCCATCAAATGAGCCGTGGGTGAATCTTTAAGCAAATGGCTTCTCTTGCCCTGCATACCGTCTCTGTTGAACTTTTTTCAGCCCAACATTTTTTGCCCTGCTTTCTCTCTGTCGTGTTCAACAGCTGTCTCACGCGGGAATCAAATAATCATCGGTTTGTGGGCCCAGGTCTGGCACCGTCTCGATGTTCAATATGAGTGAAGAGCGGGATTGAGGCGCGGGAAATGGAGAACGGTAGCAGCCATGAGATTCAGTACACCGAACGGCGTCGACCTCTCAGAACATAGGCCATGACGGGTAGAGAAGTAAAACGAGTTTGGGGCACAGAGCGGGGAGTCGACTCGACCGGCCGTCTAGAACCAGCCATCCCGACCTTTGAATAGATTCCGCAGTGAACCGTATTAGAACTTCAACGTGGCAGATAGTGCGGGATCCACGTAGGTGAGATAAATCACGACATTCGCACCAAGTGAAACCAGGAAATGGCATAGAAATTACGCGTAGAACAGAGGCCGATCGTAACTTATGCAAAATGTCAATTCTTCCAGCGTTGGTCCGTATCCGCGATGCGGTAAAGTGTACCTGAAATAACGGTTAAATTCAGGGCCCCAAATGAGCTTGGCGAATGTTTGAGCTTACGGTCAACTTTAGCCATCCGTCTTGCTGCGATGAATGAATCTGCAAGCGCCCAGTAATCATCGTTGGTGTCCGCGCCGCGCAGCCAGTCCACGCGATAAGCGGTTCGTTGGTCAATGCATACAAAGCGAAAGTCGCCTGCCAGCGGATTGGTGTTGTTTACCTCGTCCGTATCTAGAGACAAAAAAACAATGCATAAAAGCCGCATGTCTGCGCGCAGTTTAGTGTAGAATATTTCATGGAGCGGTGCAAAATTGAATGCAACATGCGTAAGACTCGGGATGAGGCCAAGGCGTACACATACGTCATTGAGATCCGTGTGGTCCCAACAGGAGCCGAGTAGTTCCAAATGGGTGATATTGCGGAAAACGGAGGGCGTGTTGTCAATGGTGTAGCGTTCTAAAAACGTCGAGATGACGAGCGCGAGGCGTCGAATATACTGCAGGGTGAGTAGCGCGCGCACATCGTGGGCGTATGTGCCATTGTCGAATAGGTTCGTGACGTGATTGCAGGCTGTGAAGATGGCCTCCGCCTCGGAGGTCGTGGCTTCCTCAATGAAGAGATGTTTGACAGCGTTCTGGATAAATCCTGGCGGTTTCGCCGCGATTAGCCGCAGCAGAACATCCGCTGAGAAAACGCGGATATGTGGAGGCATTTGCCGTATACGTGGCGGCAATTGCTGTTTAGGTGTGGAAGAGTCCGACTCGGAAGAGATAAACACTATCCGATACAGAAGAGGTTCAACCCTGAACGATGGTCTCCCCTAAACACCTGTTTACTCTGCCAGCAGCTACTGTCACATACCATTGCCTAACCCGCCAGGCTACCAACATGAGATTTGGGATGCCGACTGGATGTGAGAGAGCAGCAATTCCGAAGATTAAGCATTCTAGCTCAGTTGGAAGCCTAGGTTCCGTAGAGATAGGGGCAATAGATGGATCCATGGCGCAGTCCTAGTTGAGGTTTGTTGTCCGTGGTGGTTAATGGAGACCGCAAACGTGGCGGTGCAGCAAGCATCACCAAACAAACTGCGGCCCGCTTGATCCGCCAACTCCTATAAGACAACGGAGCTTTTCTGGGCACCGACGCGCCGGTGATTCTCGCAAATGTGACACAACGGTGAGAAGTCGTCACGGGGCCCGTGCGTAGCGAGATGAAGTTGGCGGCGCTAGCGCAAGTCAGTACAGCCTGCGTGAGGGACAGGCCTTCGATGCTCTGTGATTAATCCCATGTATTATTTACACTGAACAAGTTCACTGTTATTAGTGGGTGGCTTCCCGTAAGATAAATATATTCCAGCGCAATTTTCGAGCTTGTTTGAGGGTGCCAGTGATGAGATCAACGCCAACGATATTCAAGCCTGCGGGTTTCCCGCAAGTAAAATAATATATTTATTGAATTATGATACACGGCTCACACCTGCAGAGAGCTTCTAAATGGAATCCTCTGGGCCCCACCATATAAAAGTGTTGCTGCGTCGTGAACATGTAGGGACATGGTCATTGATCTTGTTCGGCCAGAAATGAATGATGTCGAAAAAAGCCGATTCCCGACTGAGTGGGAGGTGTTGTGAGGTGTTCAAGAGTCAAAGTACAGTGAAGGAATGAATGGTCAACACATTGAAGGACCTGTAGCGGCCACGGCCAACATTGGGAGATGGCAGAGAGTTTGTGACACTGGTGACAAGGAGTGATGATCAATCAAAATCGCCCCAAAAGGTTTATTCCCCCCCTCCAGGAATTTAATCTACTCGGCTGATCCAGAATAAAAGGCTTCCGCTTTTGGATGACTCGAGTGATGGGGTCCTGACAGGTGCCTCGGCATCCTGCCGAAATATTCCCCCAGAATAAATTTACCTTATGGGAAGTCACCCAGCACCGGACTTTGGGTCGAATTTTTATCGGCCGATACATGGAGAATACTGTAGTATTTCGTTCAAATTGACAGTCACGCGTCACGCACCCCCTATCGATATCGAAATTTGGCAAGGGTCACGTGTCACGCGGCCGTTTGTCGAACCTCCCGAGCGTCACACAGGGCTCAAAATTGCCTGTAAGACCCAAAAAAAGGGCAAAATTTTGTTTCAATGTCGAAAATTTCGCTGGTGTCACGCCAAATTTTGGCTGTTGTCGAAATGTCGAATTGGTTTTTCGGGTCACGCGGCACACCCACTGTCGATTTGAACGAAATACAGTACAACATGTTTTGGTAAAGTATTGGCGAAATATTTGCGGAAATATTATCCAGGCAGTATTCGGATAAAGCACGATGTATTAGCCTGATATTAACCGCATATTGGTTGACTTCCCGTAAGCATAGACAGTTTTTTCAGAATATATTTGCATTTCCGGTAGCGATGCCGAGGCACCTGTACATCAGGACCCCATCGGACTTGGATCTGGGTTTTTCTCATCTGGACCCACGTTCAAATCTTAAACTGACACCGAATAAACACTTTCGTCGACTCTACTCCAGCTGTTTCGCCCAATTCGGTTGCATGTCACATCTGTCACGGAAGTAACTCTTTGCTCTCTCTTCGCTGGCATTTCCGCATCCTCTCTTGTTGCCCCTACCCACTCCCAGGCCGTTGCACATGCAAATCACGCACGTTCATGACGACTTGGCAACTGATCCATTGCCTCAGCAATGCATAGAGCACACCGAGACCCTCAAGCCAAAATGTACATTTGAATTCCCTACAAAGTAAAATGATATGCGGCGGCTCAGTGAGTAGCAAGTTGGGAACGAGGCCGTCGACGCACGCGCGAAGGAGGCAGCCCTGGGCTCCTCCTCCCCTCTTGTGTCTCGGATCACCGCCCTCGAGTCCCCCCTCCCGACGTGGCGCTAGTGGCGGGCGCGAAGATCTTCAGGGAGTGTTGGCTCGCAGAGTGGTCCTCCTCCCCGCGCTACCTTCGGCTCTCCCTCTTCGACACCCCCAAACCCTCCAATGCCCTCGCTCGCCTATACACCGACCTTAGCCACCCACAATGCAGCGTACTCACACAGCTGCGCACGACACACTTCGCCCTCAACTCGTACCTGTACCGCTTTGGCCTCGCCCCATCCCCTGATTGCGCCCACTGTCTCGTCCCGAAGACCATGCCCCACTTCCTCGCTTGCCTGGCCTACCGTCTCCAGCGCCTACGCCTCATCCAGCGGCTCAGCACCGCGTGCCTCTCCCTCTGTCTCCTCCTCTCCGTCAAATCCCAGCCCAAGCCCGTTCTGGACTTTGTGCGGGAGACCGCACGCTTCCCGCGCTACGCACTTTAACTCCCTCCCTGCTCTCACTTTTCTCACTCTTTTCTTTCCTCTCTTTCTCTTACATAGACTCTTACATACTCTCATACACTTGACTCTGCATAGACTCCCTGCCCTGCCTCATAAACTCAAGCCACACCCTCGTAGCACCCATCCCGTCTTCCCTGCCCGTACTCTAGCCATCCTATCACGTACACACTCCCGGCCAGCTACTTACATTCACCTGTAATACGTATATAGTGCAACATGGGCCCCCAGGGGCCCGTATGCACTTAAATGGAATTTTGAATTGAATTGAATTGGCTCCATCTCTCCTACTATACCTTGTCAGTAACCCTCTCGACGACATAGTTTCAATGATTCATGCACCCGAAGATTCGCGTCGACATCCATGATGTGGAAGGTGGGACGTGGTCGATGGAGCGTGGGACGCGTTGTTAGTTGCTACAAGAGCGCACCGGGGCGCTCCGCGCCCCGGCACTTCGCCTCGGTCGACCAGAGTCACCACAGTCCGGGTCGAGAACCGGAGCCTCGAGAGCCATCGGAAGCGTCCGAGCGGAGTTTAAAGGCTTCGGACAGACGTAATTTTATAAAGAGTAGAATTTGGCTGACAGACCAGGACGGGGTACCGTGCCGTAGAATTGTCTAGTTTATTCAAAGTTCAATTCACAATAATCTTACGGGAATCACAAAGGAATAGATTTTGGGACTAAACCTTGTGTGCCGACATCGTTGGCACCCCTCAAATATTCCCGGAAAGTATCTATCCTTACGGGAAGTCAACCATTCGCCCTATTTCGCCCGCCCATGGCACATTTTGGACTTAGACATTTTTCTTTTGACGCTGTTGATTATGTAATTCTTGTCCTTCTGCGTCTACCTTCATCATCTAATGCCATGGAAGCTCGCTCGGCCGCGTTTCTCCTTACCTTCGCTCCAAACTTCACCTGCTCATTCCCCATGTTCCTCACCTTCCTCCCCTCGAGTTTCAAATCAAGAACTCGAAGAATGCACCGTGTCCCGGCATTTCCAAAGGGGAATAAGGAAGCCGCTCGAATACGACATCGGGCGACATCGGTGACCATTGGCCACATAATATAAGTCGCATTGCAGACACATCCAACCCAGATAGGGTTCGATATGATCGTTGCAGAGCCTCTGGATGGCGTCCGATTACCCTTCAAGACTGCCTACCCAAGACCCATCAATTTCGGCGAATAACTTGTATCCACTAACGATCCTGGCCTCTAATGCAGATGTCATGCTACCCTGGACGACCGCCCGATGGCTGAATTGCGACCCCTCAAACCTGTTTTCTGCACATGGTTCTCGATTTTGGCGCGTCGTTGCATTTTTTTATGTTTTCGTAGACTCAAGCTTCATTTGTGCACGATTGGAAGACCAGATAGTACTTGACCGCAACCCCAGGGCACCACTGGCATTCGAAAGCCAACGGGAGGTGTAATCATTCCCTACGATGATCGCCACTGTTGACGGGTGGTGAGTAAATGATTTGAGTTCATACCATCTGACAGAGTAACTTGTTCCTTCTGCTTCCCGAAATCGTATGGCGTGCCCATTTGAGCGCCGAACGGATGCAGTTCGTTTGCATTGAGCTTGTTGACCTAAGTATTCAGCCGCGCTCACATGTACATTCTCCAGAAGTCAATTGTTCCTCGCGGGGCCCAATTGTAAGCAAGTGGTACGTGCCTTCGCTTGCTTCCTGTGTACCAATTCTAATTCGTTTAGCGCAGTAGCGCAGAACCAAGTGCATACAGGACTTTGTGCCGTGAGGTAATGTACTCATCATTGACTCGCCGCGCCCCCCGCCGCGGTATTTCTTCGAGCACTCCATGTTTACGACTATAGTTTGTTGATAGTAGCTTTGAATATAATGTGGACTTCAAATGGGTTATCTGTCTGCAGTTGAGTGAGGTGCAACAGACATAACGAAACAATACTTGGCCAGTACTCCGATAATACGGCGCTAAAACTTAGCTAAAACACCCCGGATTCTCGAAATACTAGCTTGCGTTTATTTGACCAATACATTGCGAATATTCGACGAAAATATGTTGTATTCTCCATGTATCGGCCGATAAAAAAATTCGGCCCAAAGTCCAGTGCAGTATCTAGGATTCCCCTACTATTGAGACTAAGATTAATCGCCATCACTGATATCACTGCCTTGTGGTACCTGCTCAGTCCGCATCAACAGCCCAATTTCCATGTAACTATAACAGGCCCTACGGGGGCTTCTGCGGGCTCTGGATAGCTTTTTTATGTCGCAACAGTATCACACAATAGCTGGGACGTGAATTTGAGGTGGAAATTCTTTGACCCCAATAAAAGTGTCGGGATTGAACTCTGTCAATAAAAGTGTCGGAAGCTTGACTTCCGTAGTAAAAGTGTCGGCCAGTCGGAAAGTTGAAAAAGCTTGAAAAAAGTGTCGGAAGATTACAGCTGTTTGCAAAAGTAATGACACTATCTAAAAATAGTTAAAAGAAAGCAGTTTTGAGGTGTCAGATTGCCAAGTCCATTTCTCATTCATTTCTAAACGGATTTCTTCGAGAGTAGGCGTGTTCAAAACCGAGTAAGCGGGACTTTCATACTGCACCCTACTCACCCGTTATATTACGTAACTGAATGTTCCAAAATCCCGGCTGTCTAGTTTGAACGGGACGCAGCAACGGCTTTTGCTCCCTCACCAGAGAACCAATTCACATGAATCCAGATGATTCTGAAAGTGTACATCAAGGCAACCTATATCCCAGCGCTCTAGAAGGAAACACACATGAAAGGCACCCGCAAGAATGGATTTACTGATTGGTAGTGAATATCCATTCCTAGCAGGTTGCCTTGAGGACAAACCAAAATATAGTTTACCATGGAGCTTTACCTCAATCACAGCTTTCAGAATCATCTGGATTCATCTGAATCGGCGCTCTAGTGGCCGAGAAAGGGCCATTGCCGTGTTTGGTTCAAACAAGACTGCCGGGATTTTGGAACAATTAAATTACGTAATTTGCCTGGTAAGTAGGGTGCGGTATGAAAGCCCCGCTTACCCGGTTTCGAACGCGCCTACTCTCGAAGAAATCTGTTTAGAAATGAATGAGAAATGGACTTGGCAATCTGACACCTCAAAACTGCTTTCTTTTAACTATTTTTAGATAGTGTCATTACTTTCGCAAACAGCTGTAATCAGGACCAACAGCATTCAACAAAATCGAGACAAGTCTGCTATAGTCTGTGATCGAGTCTATACGAGAAGAATGGGATGGGAGTGGTCAAATTCAAGCGAGTCCCATTCTTGATGACAATTTGATCACTGCCATCAATTCATCATTATCGGCATCGCACAGCCGATTCTTGGTTCTCGGTCTATACAGGTGTATTTTAACCCATTTTTCGACTATATCTACTGCTGGGGGGAACACCGTTCCCCCCAGACCCCCCTCCTTTTGCCTGACGGCACATCCGAGTATTTTATTACATGCTATTTCTTATTTTTTGCCACTCTTTTGCATTTTCTCGCCGTAAAAGATTAATCTGGTGCGGGGGAGACCCCCGCGGACCCCCCTTGATGCTCACCGCTGGGCCCACTGCGTGGAGCTTCCGCTCGGGGGGCCCACTGCGTGGTGCCAGCGGGCGGGGTTTAAATCAATTGATGTCCGAGTCCCATTCTCGGGGACCAGTCCCATCATCTCGCGGACCAGTCCCATTATCAACGAGTCTAAGCGAGCTAAGCGAGGTTAGCCGAAGAATGAACGAGTCCCATTCCCATTCTTCTCGTCGTTACTCTCTGCGATCTAACCAGGCGGGCCAGACTGATATCAGCGGAGGTAGACACACCTTGTCTACGTGAGGGAAGCACAGATTTGCGTCCGCATGTATGTAAACCCTCTGTCTCCGTGACCCGGACCCGGAACGCAGTGAGTGCGGCTTACCTACTGACACGCCTAGAGCCGAGAGAGTCATGCAGACACACCGGGAATATCCGAATTCCAGGCCAACTTAAATTAATAACGGTTGCCGAAAGTTTCGGATTGTGAATGGGCCAACCCGAAATGTGACCCGGATATTCCCATATCGGCCCACCCGATATCCACTGATTTACCCGATATAGTAGATCGATGGGATCCGGATGGGCTGATATGAAGGTTCCGGCTCTCATTTCGCCCTCACCCGATTCACAACCCGAAAGTTTCGGTAACCACTATTAATTTAAGTTGGCCCGGAATTCAGATAGTCCCGGTGTGAGAGGCGTGGCATGGGCTGTCGGAGTGTGGGAGAGGGCAGTATACGCTACACACGCGATATCGACCCTGAAGACACCGGATCATTAAGGAGGATTCGGGTGCCACTGTGACCCGTTGATACAGCGGAAATCGGCCAGAACGAGCGGAGTGCATGAGATTCGGTCTAGCCCGGCGAGGAGACTCCGAGACTCCGACTCGGAGAAACGGCAAGGATGGTGGCTTGAAATCAGAGAGTCCGACATAACGCAAACGCAGCGCAAATGTGTGACGTACGCGTCTGTACATGCACCCGTCCCTGTGCTGCCGGAATTCTCTAGGTACCACGATCTAAGGGCGGGAGTATCCGGAAGAACCCAGTCCGAACGCCATGAACGGATCAAGGCAGACAACGTGCATCTCTCGAACCGCTAGCAATGCTGCTCTTGCATCGCGTCCACGGTCCAACACCCAGGCTTCCACGTAATTCGCTGTTTAAATGAAATGTCAGCGCCTTACCACCGAGAGGGAAGACATGGGCCTCCCATGTACGCGTGGCGTCAACGTGCCGTGCAGCATGCTTGTTGCAGTTTACTGGACCGTGTGGCGGCGGTGGCGTCAAAATCGTCCATCTCCACGTTCCAGTCTGTCGAACATGTGTAGTACAAGACTTCCCCCGAAACGCCCTCTGGCATTGGTTCTCGACTGTGATAAATTTGGATATTGGCCACAATGACAACGTGTCCTATGGTATATATGTCTTGACAGCATGGAACGATTCCTCACTACGACTTCCACGACCCTACTAACGTGTATGCAAGACGAAAGACAAGGTCCCTTCCCTCAATCTGGTCCGAATTTTGCTGACTAGCCTCCTGTCGCATTTCCGTAGAAGACAACAAGGAGGGACGTCGCAAGTGTGGATGCAGATGTCCACCACAGTGCAGATGCGCCTGCCCATGTCCGCATCAGTGTATCTGCACTACGGGATGCCAGGGCGAATGTTCCGACACCCCGGGCCGGCCAAAATTCCGAAATTTGGTCGTGAGCATCGACGGAACCTCGAACCAGTTCGGTACCAATGTCGGTCTTGAGAGTTCGTTCGCCCTCATACCATCGCCATTGACTCCGATATAGAACACAAACGTAATCGAGCTTCATAGTCGCATCGTCAAGGACTCCGACGCTCCGTGCCCACAACTAACTTTCTATTCCAGCGGCATCGGAACCTATGTCCCTCCTTCGTTGCGTTCATGGGCCTACTGGAAGCAGTTGATAGAAAATAAAATCGACCTAGCTATCGCTTGGTGGGTGCGCAATAATGCAATACCCATCTTCTCTGACGCACCCCAGGAATTTCAAGCAACAGGTCCAGGATGCCTACCGATGGCTCGCCGACCATTACAAGCCCGGCGACGTGATATACCTTTTCGGTCTGTCCGCCAATCCATCGATGGTGCATCTACACTGAACTCCACTATTTCAGGCTTCTCACGTGGTGCGTATCAAGTGCGAGCACTCGCCGGAATGATAACAACCGTGAGCCCGGTCGATTCCGCTGCGGTATTTCTGACATGTGAGATTACTGTAAGGTGGGCTTGATATACTCGGGCAACCAGCGCCTCATTCCATTGTGAGATTGATACGTGGAGATTTGTCCTGCCATGCTGACGTCCCGGTTCCACCAGTGCCTATGAGCTTTATAGCAATCGACACAGGGGGAAAGGTAAGTACTTTTTTGGATTCAATACAATATATTGTTTGTTCTGTGCAATGTCCTAACCCAATTCCGAAGCGATCAAGAGTTTTCAAACGGCACGCAAGCTATGCAGTCACTTCAAAAAGACATTCTCGCAGCCGAACGTCCGAGTCCACTTCCTGGGCGCATGGTACAGTTTTCATCCGCTTCACATCTTCCGCTGATGTCTGGCATAGGGATACCGTCTCGTCGGTCGGAGTCTTCAGGCGGCAGCCTCTACCCCTTACTACATCTGCAGACCACATCTGTCACTTTCGCCATGCGCTGGCCCTTGACGAACGCCGTGTCCGATTTCTCCCGGAGTATGCACATAGTTCTGTCCTCGAAGAGTCGGAGCCGCCTCATTATGACGAAACACCAGGTCGGCGGAACCTTTCCAAGTGAGACTGTCGAGCAGTTGAATTGAACCTTTCTCACGTGATCCTTTCAGCAGTGGAGATCCTGGAGAAAGACATGCATTGAACACGCCACCCCTGTTAGTATACTGCCACTTCATTTCATTTAGTCTCACCACTGCGCTCCGTGATCAAACAGGGACAACATCATTCCGCCCTTGAAAGGCACAATCAAGGAGGTTTGGTTTGCGGGTACCCATTCCGACATGTAAGGACACCTTGACTTGCCCAATACTTTGGCTCTGACATACCATCAGCGGCGGCGGGAACAGAGAAAACATCGAGCTGGATCTTGCCGGTGTTCCGCTGTTGTGGATGGAAACCGAGGCCACCTCGGCCGGCCTGCGCCTTCAATCACGGAACGAAGTTTGGAAATGGAAGGGAATTAAGGAGGAAGTGCCAATTGAGTCACTGACCGGACCCTTTTGGTGGTTCTTGGAGAAAATCCGACTCACCAGGTCGACGTACAATGTGCACACACCCCAGGAAACTGTGTCGTACGAATTTTATTCATTCTTCCCGCCAGTCCTGAACCTACCACAGTTGGCCGCCCCACCACGGACAGGGCCGCCGTATTATAAAGGACCAGCTTGTGCATGCGTCCGTGGCCTTCAAGGGAAAGGCCTACCGTCCTCGGGCCACATTTTCCGACGCCGATTTGAAATGGCACACACTCGTCGGTGAAGGAAACGAAGATGATATCAAATGGGCTCAGGTTTGGGGAGGGCCGTTGGAGCTGGATCTATTTGACCCTGCTTGGGCTGGAGCCATCGGTAAGAAGTTCGTCGATGCAACTGGCGATGAGCGGTGGCAACATCTCGGACGCATACCATTTCTGGCCTTATCCGGTATGAATGTGGCAATGTGGCGCAGTTATTAAGGCTGATTTTAGGAAGATAATGCGGTTGCAAGTCTTGCGAAGGCCGGCGTTGTCGACAAACTGATCGTAATTTTGGGAGAACCTAATGTCGATGCAGAATGGACAGCGAACAGTTCCACCTCTCTTCACCTCATGATTAAATCGGACCCGACGATCCAGTCTCAGGTTCTAAGTGCCACCTCCCGCGTTCCCAGTCTATTATTGGCTCTGTTGAAGACTCGAAACGCGATTACGAAGCACCAACTCGCGCATTTGACACTGTTGGCCGAATTAAACCCGCCAGCACACCCGGATACGTGGGAAACCGCCAAGAACGTCATCCTCACACTTGTCGCAGAAGTACAACCCCCACAAGCCGAGGAGTCACGGTCAGAAAATCATCGGTTCCAAACATTGCTATCATCCCGCCGGAAGCATACCGATGCTCATCGCCTCAACGAGCTGGCCCGAACCGATCAGGTTGTTTTGGACGTGGCTGCAGGCTGCCTGGCTAGTTTTACGCGAACCGGTGATGATATATTGCTTCCAAGTTGAATTTACGCTAATAATGGCTTATGCAGAGGATTTTTGCCAACTTTTTGATGAGCGATACGACGATGCAATTCCCAAGCTCCTTCGATCATCCGGATTTGCCGCATTGAAGAGTGTTGCTGCCCTGAGCACTAATTGTACGTATTCTCCTTCTTTCAAACCAGGTCCACGGTAGCAATCGATTGCAGGCGCATTCAACAACACAATCAAACGCAATATAGAAGGAATTGTCGATCTGCTCAAAAACACACGTTGGGAAGTTCGGTTGCAAAGTGTCCATACCATCACAAAACTTGCCGATAAAGGTGAGGATGTCTTACTTTCTGGACTGGTGGCACTGATGTACCTCTCTAGACGTATTTCAGAGGGAAATCAAAAAGTTCCTGCGACGATTCATGGATTTGCTAAAGGACGATGATGTCAATTTCCGATCGGCTGCTGCCACTACACTGATCGAATTTACCAAATACGGTAAGAAAGCCGATCTTCTCTGTCCTCTGCCGGGGCTGATATTCTTTTATAGGCGAATTCCGTGATTCAGTGACGAAGATTGTGCCTCGCATCATGGGAGTGCTCGGGGGCCTTAACTCCGACGTGTTATTAGCTGCTGCCGCCGCAGTGGGTGACCTCGCTAAGCAGTGTAAAGCATTCCATGTTCTCTCTTTCTTCACGAGACTGAAGTTCGTTTGAAGCCGCATTCCGCGACTTAATCGATGACTCTGTGCCCAAAATTGGCCTGTTGTTGAAGCATCGGGACTGGAGAGTGAAAATGGCAGGTATCGGGACTATCGTCAAGCTTGCAGAACAAGGCACGATCATTTGTTTCTGCGCTCCCCAACGTTGACATTTTCCTCCAGACACATTTCGCGATTCAGTGACGAAAATTGTACCTCGCATCATGGAACTGCTCCAGGACCATATCTCCGACGTCCGATTAGCTGCCGCCGCCGCAGTGGATGACCTCGCTAAGCAGTGTAAAGCATTCCATGTTCTCTCTTTCTTCACGAGACTGAAGTTCGTTTGAAGCCGCATTCCGCGACCTAATCGATGACTCTGTGCCCAAAATTGGCCTGTTGTTGAAGCATCGGGACTGGAGAGTGAGAATGACAGGTATCGGGACTATCGTCAAGCTTGCAGAGCAAGGCACGATCATTTGTTTCTGCGCTCCCCAACGTTGACATTTTCCTCCAGACACATTTCGCGATTCGGTGACGAAAATTGTGCCTCGCATCATGGAACTGCTCGAGGACCCTATCTCCGACGTCCGATTAGCTGCCGCCGCCGCAGTGGGTGACCTCGCTAAGCAATGTAAAGTATTCCGTATTCTCTCTTTCTTCCAGTTGTTGAAGGATAGGTACTGGAAAGTGAAAATGGCAGATATCGGGACTAACGTCAAGCTGGCAGAGCAAGGCACGATCATTTTTTTCTGCGCTCCCCAGCGCTGACATTTCCGTCCAGACACAATTCGCGATTCAGTGACGAAGATTGTGCCTCGCATCAGCATCAAGGACCTGCTCGAGGACCCTATCTCCGACGTCCGATTAGCTGCCGCCGCCGCAGGGGGTGACCTCCACAACATGACGGAAGTCTCCCTTCCCCAATTCGTCAAGTTATTGGAGAGTAATCAATGGCAAGTGAGAGTGGCTAGTATCCGGACCATCGTCAAGCTTGCCGAGCAAGGCACGATCATTTATTTTTGCGCTCCCCACGCTGACATTCTTTTGTAGACGCATTCCGCGACTCAGTGACGGAAGTTGCTCCCCAAGTCATGCAGATGTTTAAAGACAGTGACAATGACGTCCGGTCAGTGGCTGCTGCCGCAGCGGGTAACCTCGCTAAGCACCGTAAAGTATTCCATGCTCTCTCTTTCTTCACGAGACTGAAGTTCGTTCGAAGCCAGATTCCATGATTTAATCAAGGCCTCCGGTTCCCAATTCGTCCGGTTATTGGAGGATAATCAATGGCAAGTGAGAGTGGCTGGTATCGGGACCATCGTCAAGCTTGCCGAGCAAGGCACGATCATTTGTTTCTGTGCTCCCCAGCGCTGACATTTTCCTCCAGACACATTTCGCTATTTAGTGACGAACACTGTGCCTCGCATCATGGAACTATTCGAGGATCCTACCTCCGACGTCCGATTAGCTGCCGCCGCCGCAGTGGGTGAGCTCCACGATTTGATCGAGGCCTACGTTCCCCAATTCGGCCGGTTATTGGAGAGTAATGAATGGCAAGTGAGAGTGGCTAGTATTCGGACCATCGTCAAGCTTGTCGGGCTAGGCACGAACATTTATTTTTGCGCTCCCCAGCGCTGACATTTTGTTGTAGACGCATTTCGCGATTCAGTGACGAAAATCGTGCCTCACATCATGGAACTGCTCGAGCACCCCAGATCCGACGTCCGATTAGCTGCCGCAGCCGTAGTGGGTGACCTCGCTAAGCACCGTAAAGTATTCGATGTTCTCTCTTTCTTCACGAGACTGAAGTTCGCTCGAAGCTACATTCCACAACTTCATCGATACCTCCGGTCCCCAATTCGTCCGGTTATTGGAGGATGATGAATGGCAAGTGAGAGTGGCCAGTATCCTGACCATCGTCAAGCTTGCCGAGCTAGGCACGAACATTTATTTTTGCGCTCCCCAGCGCTGACATTCTGTTGTAGACGCATTTCGCGATTCAGTGACGAAAACTGTCCCTCGCATCATGGAACTGCTCGAGGACCCTATCTCTGGCGTCCGATTAGCTGCCGCCGTCGCAGTGGGTGACCTCGCTAAACACCGTAAAGTATTCGATGTTCTCTCTTTCTTCACGAGACTGAAGTTCGCTCGAAGCTACATTCCACAACTTCATCGATACCTCCGGTCCCCAATTCGTCCGGTTATTGGAGGATGATGAATGGCAAGTGAGAGTGGCTAGTATCCTGACCATCGTCAAGCTTGCCGAGCTAGGCACGAACATTTATTTTTGCGCTCCCCAGCGCTGATATTCTGTTGTAGACGCATTTCGCGATTCAGTGACGAACATTGTGCCTCGCATCATGGAACTGCTCGAGGACCCTCTCTCCGACGTCCAATTAGCTGCCGCCGCCGCAGTGGGTGACCTCGCTAAGCAGTGTAAAGCATTCCGTGTTCTCTCTTTCTTCACGAGACTGAAGTTCGTTTGAAGCCGCATTCCGCGACTTAATCGATGACTCTGTGCCCAACATTGGCCTGTTGTTGAAGCATCGGGACTGGAGAGTGAAAATGGCAGGTATCGGGACCATCGTCAAGCTTGCAGAACAAGGCACGATCATTTGTTTCTGCGCTCCCCAACGTTGACATTTTCCTCCAGACACATTTCGCGATTCAGTGACAAAAATTGTGCCTCGCATCATGGAACTGCTCGAGGACGCTATCTCCGACGTCCCATTAGCTGCCGCCGCCGCAGTGGGTGACCTCGCTAAGCAGTGTAAGGCATTCCATGTTCTCTCTTTCTTCACGAGACTGAAGTTCGTTCGAAGCCACATTCCGCAACTTAATCGATGCCTCTGTGCCCAAAATTGGCCTATTGTTGAATCATCGGGACTGGAGCGTGAAAATGGAAGGTATCGGGACTATCGTCATGCTTGCAGAGCAAGGCACGCTCATTTATTTCTGCTCTCCCCAACGTTGACATTTTCCTCCAGACACATTTCGCGATTCAGTGACGAAAATTGTGCCTCGCATCATGGAACTGCTCGAGGACCCCATCTCCGATGTCCGATTAGCTGCCGCCGCCGCAGTGGGTGACCTCGCTAAGCACCGTACAGTATTCCATGTTCTCTCTTTTCTTCAAGAGACTGAGGTTCGTTCGAAGCCACATTCCACAACTTAATCGATACCTCCGGTCCCCAATTCGTCCGGTTATTGGAGGATAATCAATGGCAAGTAAGAGTGGCTAGTATCCGGACCATCGTCAAGCTTGCCGAGCAAGGCACGATCATTTATTTTTGCGCTCCCCACGCTGACATTCTTTTGTAGACGCATTCCGCGACTCAGCGACGAAAATTGTTCCCCGAGTCATGCAGATGTTTAAAGACAGTGACAATGACGTCCGGTCTGCTGCTGCTGGCGCAGTGAGTGACCTCGCTAAGCACCGTAAAGTATTCCATGTTCTCTCTTTCTTCATGAGACTGAAGTTCGTTCGAAGCCGCATTCCACAACTTAATCGAGACCTCCGTGCCCCAGGTTGCCCAGTTGTTGAAGGATAGGTACTGGAAAGTGAGATCGGCCAGTATCCATGCAATCATTAAGCTTGCGCAGCAAGGCGAGTTCATGTCTTGAGGACAAAGCTGTGACACTCATGACGATTTCTAGAGTCGTTCCGCAGCGCAATTGCGTGGATCCAACCGCAGCTCGCCGAATTCGAGGCTGGCTCCAGATATCTCAGTTACAGCGAGTACGACTACTATGTCCCGACCGCCAAGTGCGAAGACCTCCGTACGGCCATAGAAGGGCTCTTGCACAGGTTGAACGCCGGGGATGGTGGCGGGACCTCGGAGTCGGAGCGATTTGCAGTGGGTGACTAATTGCAAGATGCCAGAGGGAGCGTCCCGGAAACAACATCTTTGCCGGTGAATAACATGGAGGAATGAGTCGGGATTCTTTTTTTCACTCTTGTACATACGTAATTCTTCATGGGCAAATGTCTCGCTGTCCAAGAGCCCGGAGCCGGGGGTACAGCTAGTGCGCAAAAAAAATCAGTTTAACCGCACTTCTATCACCATCGGACCGATCCGATATACAGCGATGTTACCACGGACTGGTGCTCTGCTAATAGCCTGCTATCCAGCGTGTTTTGTTCCTGCGCTTCTGCGCTCCACAACAACCCGACTACCACCACATTTCTTCAACTCCTGGTTACAATGCAGCTGGATGAGGATCAGAATCTCGTTCCTAGGAGGAAGTGCGATTTTTTGCAATTTTCGGTCATCCCTCTTTAATTCTCAGTCGGGACAATAACCACCCTCCCTGCCGAATAAAGGCTGCTAACTAGCAGGTACCCCTGAGAGCTGGGGGCTCCAAAGAGCAGGAAAAGAATTATGTACACTAACATCGTATGGCGGAACCCTGATTCGAACGAGGCGTCTGAATAGGTGCCTGATCCACGATGAGAGTCTTGAGCTCTAGGGAGAGCAGCGGCGGCGTCTGGGAGGTCGTCATAACGCTGCTGAAAATGGTCGCGGTACGCGGGAGGCGATTGAGGCGGCGTGGGCGACGAGGGACAGCAGTGCCGCGTACTGTGCATGCAACTGGTGGTGCGGAAGGGATAGGGGGCGGTGTCAAGCATGTGGGCATCGTACAGCGTCGTGCCAGCTATAGCGCCAGTTCCAAGTCGCGGCGCGGATCGCGCGTGCTGCTGTCATGCTGCAGAGTGGGGGCAGCAAGCGACGCTGCTAGTCTAAGCGCATGTCGTTGAATACGCTGTGGCGCCATCGACGGGGATGGTGTGAAGGAGGGGCGAGGAGCAGCGCAAGGGATGCGCGGCAGGGGAACGGGCGGCGGCGCTGCGGAAGGTCGTCGGGGTAGTCGACCGTATGTTGTTACCACTGTGACAGCTACTCATTTTCTGAACTTATTAGCGTTACAAAATATTATCCCGCGGGACACGAGCGAAGGCTAATACTGCCTGCAACCACACGGCTTTCAACAACTCAATAGCAACATTGAACATTGCCCCATACACGCTATGGGCTATAGATCTGTTCTTTTATACAGTCCAGTATCGCAGAGTCCTCAAAAAATGTGAGTGCGTTTTACCCATCCAAACCCCCGCATCTCATCTAGTCTGTAGTTTACCCGGTGACAGGTGTATGGAGATCACAGTTATTACATAAACATCGGATTTTGAATTTGCCCCAAGGCTCTGCAGCCCTTCCAACACCCTCCCCATCGAAATTTTGGAGGCAAAATCAGTTAAATTTGCGTTTCAAAGACAGCTGCCTGTTTACAATGGGTGATTTTGTCTACGTGGGAGCTGGAACGAAAAGGCTGCTCGGTAAGCAGCCGAGCCATCAAAACTCGGCATCTTTGTTCAACAGTACCTGGCGGAGTGATATATCATCTACTCTCACGAGAGACCAGCCGTGTTATATCCAGAGCTCTCGTTGAGAGATGGATCTGATATATTATCTGAGAGATGCTGACGCTTTGGGTAGGCAGTGCCTATATTTATCTGCCGTTGTCAGCGCATGTGAGCTCGTCGTTCACGACGGCATCAGGCGTGTCTATCACTATTTGGCAAAATCCTTAGATGGCGGGCTGACAAATATCTTTTGCAAATATCCCAATCAGGGAGACCACCTATTTTGGGCGCAAATGCGCTGCGCTACGCACGCGCAATTTTGCCCCAAGTGCGCCACAATTTGGGGAGTACATGCATATTATAACAGTCTACATTATAGGCGCAAATGGCGGGATTTTCGCCAGCCGATGATACATATTACAAAATATGCAATTTTTAACCGCATCCTGCTCCCACTGAATCACCGCACCGCCGCTCTACCGCCCGCCGCCCGCAAATGCTGGAGGCCTTGGCTGTTCGCTCGCTGCCGCGGCTCTCGTGCAATCCTCCCGCGCTCGATCACTGATCTCCGTAGATCCCACTCATGCGACGGATACCGTCCGTGCGGGACGTCGGCTATGAAGCGCAGGACGGCAGGACAGTTTCCGTGCCTGCGGTCATGCACGGCATGCATCCAATACGTAGCGGCGTACCCCGACGCCACACGCATGGCTCCTATGCACCCGTGTGCATCAAACACCGAGGTCGGGTCGAAAAGCGTGGAATGCGTTTGACAACTACTGTAGTATTTCGTTCAAATCGACAGTCACGCATCACGCACCCCCTATCGATATCGAAATTTGGCAAGGGTCACGGGTCACGCGGCCGTTTGTCGAACCTCCCGAGTGTCACACAGGGCTCAAATTTGCCTGTAAGACCCAAAAAAGCCAAAATTTCCATTTCAATGTCCAAAATTTCGCTGGTGTCACGCCAAATTTTGGCTGTTGTCGAAATGTCGAATTGATTTTTTGGGTCACGCGTCACACCCGGTATCGATTTGAACGAAATACTACAGTATGTCAGCACGGCAAGAAACCAGTAGAAGAGGGCAATTTCACACTAGTCACAGCGGGTCCGCAGGGCCTGCGGTAAGACAGCGCATTGCGCTGGTGCCAAAACATGAAGGAGGAAGGATTCTGGAGGAAGGGAAGACGGATTGACGTGGCATGCCATCAAACACAGCAAGCATGACTCAGGTCACTCGGGTCACTGCCGTAGACCTGATGAGGACCACAATCTTTCCTTTCGTTTCGCCTTCCACTTCTTGTACAAAAAAAAGTGAACAGGCAAATCTTCTTAGAATTACAAACCAAATCTTTCTGTGAAATATTGAAATGGTGCGTAGTCAGTTTGATGAGGATCCTGAAAAGTGCGAAATTTCATGGCATTCCAGCTGCCAAATCTCCAAAACTTCGTCGTCTAGAGGCAGCGGAGGGCGAACCGAATCATTTGACAGAGGACTTTCATCATTTCGCAGAATATCGGAGTAATGACATGAAACTCGTATGAGCATTCCGAAGAAATAGAAATTTCTCGATATTGCTCTCATCATTTCACTGGATCCCGGTCATTTTTAGAAAGAAAAAAGCGAGCCAATGAATATCATGTACGAAATTTTACAATTGTGGAACAGGATGGCAAATGAGAAAGGGAAGAGCTTGAAAACTGAATATGCTGAATGCATATCGGAGAAGCTGTCAAATAATTTGGGAAGATATGGGTATGTGCAAGCATATCTACGGAACAACATATCAGAAATTTAGAGAGAAAGACTGAATTTGGAGTCATGACATGAAATTTGTATGAGCATCCTGAGAAAATTGAAATTTCTCGACATTGGCATGGTCGTTTCACCGGATCCCCGTCATTTTTAGAAAGGATAAAGTGAACCGATGAATATCTTGCCCCAAGTTCGATGAGAACCAGATGAGATAGCAAATGAGAAGGTAAGAGCGCGAATCACTAAATATGCTGAATGCCTCTCGGAGACGTGTGGAATAATCCTGGAAATTGCAAGCATGTGTGATTATATCTACATAACAACATATTGAAAATTTAGAGAGAAAGCGTGAGTTTTACGGGCAGGAGAAAATGTCGAGCCGCATCAATAGCAATCACAGTTACCCAAACGGCAACTCGAGTCTACACTTGTAAATGTCTGAGCCCGAAGTGAAAACTTCGGGGCGCACAATCCTTCCAAACTTAAAACTCAAGTTCAAGTGACATACAATCAATGCTTCCAAGGAACTCTATAGCTGACTTCCAGTTCGCCGTCTACTGAATATGAATCCAAAGTGTTTCCCCCCCCCATAGCTGCGATTACATGTTCCAGCTCCAGTATTTGGGTCCAAGTCCATTGATTCGAGGCAGAGTCTGGAAATGGATGATTCAAAGAATTATATTGGTGGCTACAGTGTGGCTACATATGAGGCTGGAGATACCGGACGATAGGACACACTGAAAGGACAATAAATAAATAAACGACGTATTGGTACGAGTTATTGGCAAGAACGACGCGAAGGAGTTATTGAGCGAGTAAAATACGCCGTGAGAAAGGGGTCAACGCGGTAAAAGATTGAGAGAAAGTACCAGAAAGCCCGGAACAGGTGCCGAAAGCTGTCGACGGTGCCAGAGAGCAGCAGGAACGACAGACGTTCAGCGAAGGGCCGTGGAGAACGAAGGGGAATACCGAAGGCAGACAAGACATGTGCAACGTGCGGCCGGTCGGGCTGGGGGGAGGGGGGGGGGGGAGGCTGGCAAATAAAAGGCGGCGATGCGCAGCGGGGCGGGCGCGATCGCAGCGCCAACAGCGGCGAGAGACCATGGGCAAGGAGCTACGGAAGCCGTTCGTGATGCGCGCCGAGAAGCATGGGGTGCTGGAGAGGTGGAGGCGCGGCGGGGCGCAGGGCGGGAATGGCAGCGTGCGTGGCGCCGTGCGTGCAGTTCCAAGAGCGACAGATGCGTAATCAGTCCTTTAAGGGCTCTACGAGGTGCGCTGGGCCACCAGCACGGCCGGAGGGCGGCGGGAAGCCACGCGAGGGGGCGGGACAGCGGCGTGCCAGGAACGAAGGGGCGCGGTACGACACCAGGAAGGGCGGGAGGCAATGGGCAACGGGTCCTTGAGATCTAATGCTCCCCTGGTCGCGCTGGGTGCAGTGGGAGGGAGCGGGGAGCGGCGGGAGCGGGGAAAGCTGTGTGCAGTGCGCCGGGCGGGCTACAGCGCCAAAGAGGGCGGGATACATTGCAATCGGGGTCGTCTTAGACGTCTACGACGCACCACCGGTCGCACTGGGCGCTGGAGGGCGGCGGGAAGTGGCGGGAGCCCGGGGTGCGAATGGCAGCGAGCGCGCGCGAACCGACGGATATACGGCGCCGAAAATGGCAGGAGACAATGGGCGAGGGGTCGTATTGCACATCTACTAGGTGCTGCTGGTCACGCTGGGTGCTGGAAGGCGGTGGGAAGCGGGGGGCAGTCACCCGGCAGTGGAAATGGTCCCGGCCATAGAGCATCAGAAAATGGGAAAGGCGAGCTGTAAACGGTGTCAGAGGAGGAGTTTAGAACTATAGAACTCATCTACGCACCTCGATAGAGCAAGAACGAAGGCCAAAGGCCGGAGCGGTGGGGGGGGCGAAGGTAAAAGCAAAGAGGATTGGATACTAACAAATACAAACATCACGAAGTCTGCCCCAAAAGCCATCAGCAAACCCTGATTTTGGCCGTAGTGGCTGTAGTTCGGCTGTAGTTGCTGTAGTTCCAGCACTTTTACGTAGTGCTGTGTAGTTCTCTGTAGTAGCCGGGCCTCTACGTAGTTCCTGCAGTTGGAGAGGTACTATGTAGTCCTCTGTAGTATGGTCAATCTATGTAGTGAGCCTGTAGAAATTCTGGTTCTACATAGTTTGGGCTGCACGCTTTCTATCACACACAAACAACGCGTCTTGTTTACTCTGCGTGGGAAAGTAACACATACATGCTTTTGTGACTGGACGCGACAAAAATTGACACAGTGTGTCAGTTCTCCAGAGGGCAAGAGAACTTTGCAACAATGCTCAATGTATTCCTTTCCGTCGGATGATATTTCACCCCTCAGACGCACATTTAGGCCAAATTCTAAGGGTGAATATTTTCCAAACCGCCGGCTCTGGGAAAGTATTTTGCGATTTGCGGCTTAACAAAGCCAATTCTTGCAAATTGACCTTAGACAAGTCTTGTAGCTCTCGTTGAGCTCTACAACTTTGGTTTTGACATCTATTTTTAGACCAATGACCAAAATGTCCATTTTCAGTTGTATTCATCCAATTCATGGTCTATTTCCCTCTTAATAACATTTTCTTCATGATATACAAGAAGGATGTGAATCTTTGCGGTGAGGTAGCAGTTGAAGAGTGCTGAAGCCTGGGCAACAGTGTGGACCCCATATCACGCTTGAGTTTCTATATGTATATATGGTCACTTTGAGAGAACGGTTATTTTGCTCACTTAAGTATTTTGTCTGTTCGCGCGAGGTCATGAGTTCGATTCTCGCCAGAAGCAGTTTAATTAATTAAATTTAATGTGTAAATAAAAGTAGTCAATAAAAATATGTTATCAGAGGTCAGTTCATTAGAAATTGTAAATAAAGTCAACAGAAGCTTGAAGTGAAGAGTGCGACAGCAATAAATTTTTCTGACGGGCTGCTGGTAAACTACAGAGTTCTACAGAACAACTACAGTCCAACTACACAGGACTACGTAAACTGGCCTGGACTACACAGAACTACACAGGTGGTGCCCTAAACTACAGTGACTACGGCCACTATAGAGACTACACCAACTACGTAGAACTACGTAGCAGACCCAGGTTTTGCTGATGGCCCCACATCTTGCCCGCATCGCAAAGACATTTGCAGCCGCATTCATCGCTTTCAAGTCCCGCGAATTGGAATACAGCCCAATGGAAGTGTACTCAATGTACTATCCAATTTATACGGTGTATGGCGGAGGGGCACGGAGCTACCATTTTGGGGCAGCGGGGTGCACCGCCACAGGAGGCGGGGGGACAGCGAGCGGGAAGGCGCATGCATGCAGTTTCTTAAAAGGGTGATATCTCTCGCATGATATATCATGCGCATCTATCGATGAGAGTCCTGGATATATCACGGCTTATCTCTCACGAGAGACAAGTGATATATCAAAACCCCACTAAGGCCTGCTTTGTTCCTGACGTTTATCGCTGATACTTTATAGAAGACAAGACTCAATTTGAACCATGGAACTTGAATCCTACACTAAATTGTGGAAAGACACATTCTTAAAGCCATCTTCAACTTGAGATCCGCAATTTTTTTGATTATATAATAACATTGATCTCCGATCAGGGATGACGGGTAATTGACAGATACAACAAAGCGAAGTATGAGCTCAAATTTTGTTGTACCGTCTGTTTATAAGAGACCACATCTCATCCTCGCAGCCGAATTTATCATCCCGTGTTTCCGAAATGACCTGCACCCTCCATGCCGTCTTCACGCACGCTCTTCGCCCTTTGCGTGTACCGTTTTAAGATACCTCGCCTCACCCAAAAATGGAACTTTAAGGACGCTTCGACCTCCGATTCTGGAATCCCGCGCACTCTCAAAACTTGGGGCCAGCGCATGGTTTCTTGGCTTGTTTCTGCCGAGGGTGAGATGATGCTAGGTACGATAGACCTTTACAGTGAACCTGTTGAACCTCTGTAACGCGACTTTTGATATATCTATTGCTGAGGGGAACATTATTCCCACCAGACCCTCGCTCCTTTTGCCTGACAGCACATCTGAGTATTTTATTACATGCTATTTATTCTTTTTCGCCACTTTTTCGCATTCTCGCTGTAAAAAAATGATCGGAAGACCCCCCGCAAACCCCCCTTGATACTCGCTACTTGGCCCACTGCGTGGTGCTTCCGCTCGCCGCGGGAGCCCACTGCATGGGGCTGTAATTTTTTTTTTCTTTCATGGGTGTATGAATTATTACAGCTAATTGCAGTACCGAAGGTGTGAATGAAAATTTTCCTGTTTCGGATGTTTTTCAAAGAATTCCCCAGATCTCGGTCAGTTCTTCATGGATTTGGATGAAACCATGCTAGATAATTCAGGCTAATTCATTCGCAATTAGTGATAGAGAGAAACCTGTCGAAATATTTTATAGTGACTGATCATTGGATTACAGGCTATTTGGGGGTTGGATGCCTTCTAGCAAGCCCAGTACTTGTTCAAAAGGTCTCGTTTTGTGAGACAGAAGGCTTGCGTGGATTATAAATGATATTATAGAGCCAAAATTTCATAAAGGTCATGGTTGCATTCAATTCTCACAAGATTTCCAGATCAGAGCAGATTGTGCATCATCCAGAAGTGATTACAGACACCATAGAGTGAATTATCTTGGATTCTGGCTCTATCACATCTTTCTAAATGTATTCTAGTTTGTTGTTGCGAAAAATCAGCTCATTTTAACATGTTTGGACTATGCTAGACATCATTTATCACAGAAACAGTCCGAGATCACAGGTCAATCAATATGAAGTATTTTTTGCAAGTTTCTTTCTATCACTAATTCCGAATGAATTAGCCCGAATTATCTAGCATAGTTTCATCCAAATCCATGAAGAACTGGCCGAGGTCTGGGGAATTCTTTGAAAAACATCCCAAACAGGAAATTTTTCATTCGCGCCTTCGGTACTGCAATTAGCTGTAATAAGCTTTTACAGAGTTTTTACACACTGCGGCGATCAAAAAATATTACCGGAGGAAAAAGGGCCTAGAACTATCATGTTCGATTTACGGCCCAACTATTACCAGAGATAAGATAGCAATGACAGCCTGGATATTACCTGTCAGATCTCTTCAGGTAATAGGCTGGCTGTTTCCCGAGGTCAAAGTCCGACTTTTACATAACAAAGGAAAGTAAAAGTCAGAATTTTACCTTGGCAAACAGCCGGACTATTGCCGGAGGAGATGCGACAGGTAAGATCCAGGCTATCACCGATATCTTATCTCAGGTAATATTTGGGCCGTAAATCGAACATGATAGTTCTAGGCTCTTTTTCCTCCGGTAATATTGTTTGATCGCTGCAGTGACAGCTGTTTGCAAAAGTAATGACACTTCGCTAAAAATAGTTAAAAGAAAGCATTTTGAGTCGGCACTTTACCAATGTGATTTCTCGGCCAATTCTCAACCGAAACTCTTGAAAATGGGTGCGTTCGAAAGCGGTTGAGCGGCGCATTCGAATAGTACCCTACATGTTCGAAGAAGTCTAAAATTCCCAAGTCCACGAATTCTGGCGGCCCGATTTGAGCTGAACATATCAGCAACCGATTCTCGGTCAATATTCAGCCGATTTGCTTGAATCCAAGTGATTCTTAAAGCTGAAACTAAGGTGGCCACAGCTATGCACTCATAAAATGAAACAACCTTAATACACACATGCAGGAGTGGAATTACAGATCGGAGCAGAAAATTCATTACTGGTACGTTGTTTCGGAGCAAATCCAAAATGTCTCAGAACCCAATGCTTTGCCTCGATATTCCCTTCCAGACGAGGTCCGAATCATTCAAATCCGCTCAGTATTGATGCAGAAATGGCTCCTGATCCGTTCGGTTCAAATCAGACAGCCGGAATCTTTGGACTTGGCAATTTCCGAATTCACCGAACACGTAGGATACTGTGTGAAAGCGCCGCTTAAGCGCTTTCGAACGCACTGACTTTACAGCTGAGAACGGCGGGCCGGGCTCACCCTCACCCGAGCTTTGCTCGGCTCGAGTTCGCCCGTGGGCCCGGTTGCAAGGTTTACAGTGAGACGGCGATGCCGAAAAGCCGATTGTGGCAATCACCGAAATATTGGTAATCCATGATCTGGTAGTGATCTTGAGGACCACATTTAAAGGTTTTTCAGCCACCGACCTAGATCACGGTAATCACCGCAGGATTGGTAATCCATGATCTGGTAGTGATCTTGAGGACCGCATTTATGGAAGGGAGACCTGGAACCTAAAACGGTACCAGGAACCTGCATTTTGACCGCTATAATGAGGGAAGTACTGTGCCATTTCGACCGTAGGTTCAGGTCACAGGTCACGTCGGCGGTTGAATTGAATCTATTTAATTTTGGTCACAGGTCACTGAGGGCTCTGAACCAGGCGACAGGTTTAAAATTTCAAAACACCAAAATTCCAATTTTTTCTGCCCTGCGGGGCTTCTGCTACGTACTCCCACCGTATTTCTGGTATTTTCCACCGTTACTAGCACGCAACAAACTAGATATGATTATTTTGAACCGAGAACTTAAACTACTTAATACTCCTCCCATATGTCAGCATGATAGAGCGTGTTCTTTTTCTCGCCGCGCCTGGGGCGACGGACGGCAAGAGGAAGGTCATCGATGACCACGTTCACCTCGGAGTCTTCCGCGGCCCCATGTCGAATGAGGCTTCCGTCGTCCGTAAATCCAGCGGGTGCGCCAACTCCACCGGACATGACGTGGTCAATTACGACGTTCATGGGGACATCGCTTTCGTCGTTGTAGTCAAAGGCTTCATCGTCCGCAGAGAAAAGATCTCCTTTATCTATCTCCTCAGGCAGTTTCGTTGAACCACTGAGTTCCAGATAAAGAGCCGGATTGGTGTTAGGAAGGTCTCGAAGGGCGGCGAGAGCAGGTTGTGAAGTAAGGCTACTCTGCGAGCAATTGAATTGTCCCACCGCACACAGCTCAAAAGACTAAATATTCAGTCAATATACAATAAACGCAGGCTCGTGAAATATATGCACCTTCAGAATCAATTCCTTGTTGTTGATTGCATGGAACGCATCAACCATCCATCCGATGCAGCGATTTCTCAGGGTTGGTTTGGTGGTGTCGAGTTTGAGAAGAGCGGGATTTACCGTAGTTTCGCCTTCCTTTGGCTTGAGCAGGGCACTTGCCTCGTCAACGACATCCTTGTGGGAGGAACGCTTCATGCTCTGCTTCAGGGGCCGTTGGATTCCGACGTCGAGGGGCTGGAATATGCCGGTACACCCGCCGGGAATAAAAAGGATGATGATCGTCGGGTGTTTCTTTTTCATCGCTTCCAAAAACTCCCTCGAGCGTTGAACTGACCAACAGTCAATCTTCCAGAGCGAACATTGCGACTGTTCGAGGCCCAATTCGGCCTTCTTTCGCTCGAAGTATGGAGCGATGATGTCGTCAACGAGTTTCAACATGGTAAGGAGCGTTGACCAATAGCTGTCATTCAGCGACGGCTCCAGCTTGAATCCTAGAGCTTTTGCCTCAGCATATCCGCGAGAACCTGGCTGAGGAAGCGATAAGCCAGTTTGCCCGTCAAAGATGGCCTGGAAGGGGAGCAAATCACCGCTCCGGGATATCGATGGAACGAGGGTGAATGCGCGCTTCTCCTCCTGACCCATAGTTGCTACCTGTTTCGCGCCTATTTCATTCCATGTAGTGCCCGTCCCTTGTTGATAGATGATCTGGGTTTGGTCGGTGTTGACACAAAGTTCGGATGGAATGGCGTGGTCGCGAATGATCATAGCCTCGCGCAGAAAGGCAGCTGTTAATATTTCTTCGTGATTCGGTGGGATCTTTTGGGCCGCACGGGTTGCGGCACGCTGACTCCATCCCATCTTATTCCGCAAAAACTTCCTCACAAAGGAATCAGAGCAGCGAAACTCGCTACCATCTGGCATCGTTCGGCTGAAAAGATGTGGCTGCTCTTCCTTGATGACTGCGACCATTATCGCGCGAATTGTGACCAGGGTAAGGGGGCTCCCATCGCTCGAAGATCTCGGAGATGGGCCATGACTCTTGAGGATAGTTGCGGATAGGAGTCCTCGAATAAAAGTCAACGATTCAGTCTCACAAATTGCGACAAAACTTTGATTACCAAAATTCCAGCACGAGTTGATTGACCGCCGGGTGCCGCGCCGGTGGGTAGGCTTGCCAGAACGGAATCCTTCCACTTGAATACTCCCAGGGCCCGGGCTTCCTTATCGATCCACTTTCCGATAACTTGCGACGTTAGCTTCCGGAATGTTTCGGAGCTAAGATTTTGGCCTGACGACAAATCTCAGATTCAGACCACGGCCGACCCGCTTTTGTGATCGCCACATTGATTTGACTCCAGATGAGTGGGTTCCTCCAGTTCGTTCGCTTGGCCTGCTCAGGCGCATTTTCCTCCAGGCGCTTGCGTCCCTGCGGCTTATTATTTTTCCTAGAATTCTCCCGGAACTGACGATACGGCCGCGAGTCTTCCGCAAGTTTCGAAGAGGGTTGTGAGGGGCCGTGATCGAAGTCCTCGAGCTCGGCGAGTTTCTACCAACGTAAAGATCAGTATCACCGCAAATTTTGAATATGTAAACTCACACGCTTGCGCCCGCGGGGCTGCGGTACCCACCCGGCGGCAATTTTCTTTTCCTTGAGGTTAGCGCGACTCTTTTGCTTGCGCTCGCGGTCGTCGTCCCTCTTCTTGAGCTTCGCCTCATACTTCTGCTGTTCTTCGCGGGCAACACGAACTTCGCGCGTCTGACGGTATAACTCGGCATTACGCGCTAGCATCGCCTCCTTCTCCTCCTGTGTCACGACCTTGAAAAAAATGCCGAGTTGCGTTTGCTTTGGCTTCTGTTCATCGAGATGACCCGTGTCGTCGGAATTCAACCCAACTCGGATGGTTGATGAAGTACTACCAAAAACATCACTCGGGCCATCAAGCACATCCGGGGACACACGAGTAGCGAGTGCTAACTTTTGTGGACTGAGCTCGAAAACTGGAGGAGAACTGCGCTCGGGAGAACTTTTCCGAATGTGTTTCTTTTCGGGGCTGGAGGCAGGGGTAGGTGCATCTGGGTGACCCTTCGGCCGCTTCAAAATTAGGGCTCCTTTTGGGGACGCTTTGAATGTGAACTCCGCTTCCTGTGCGAGTACGGGAAAGAAGAGCGGTGTTCGGGAGGGTTTCGACGTCACTTCTGGTTCACAGTCTGACTCAGAATCATAACGTCGCTCATCTGGCCCTTCATCCGCAATCTTGAGTTTATGTTAGCGCAAGCCGTGGTCAAGAAGGAAGCACTCACCCTATCAAGAATGCGATTTGCGAGCTTGCTAAACGTCTGGAGTCGTTCGGTAACAATGTTTGCTTGCTCCAACAGAGGAACTGTGGGATAGATGGCGCGTTCCGCGGCATTTGCGGAGAACATTCCGCAGGAATGACCGTCGGTTTGAGTTGACGTGGGAAGTCTACCGAACTTTAGCGCATCTGTGGTGTGCTGTGATGCCCACCACTCGTAGGCTTGGCGGAGCGTCGGTGGAATTTCCCCGCCAAAAGAATCCCCGTAGAGGAACAGCCGCCGCGGCCCATCGACTTCAATTGTGACCCAATGTTTTTGCTTGTTATGAGAGCCGAGGTGCGCAATAGTGATGAGGCGCTCTCCGTGGCCAAAGATATCTGTCCCTAAGCTCTTCAGCCATCTCGATTCGTCGTAATCCCTGGTTTCATGACCCTCAAAAGCCTTCGTAATTTTTGCGGTTAATTCCACCGCTTCGACTCGAACACGACCAGCGAGATCAGGATCACTAGCTATCCTGTCGCGCAGAATCTCCAACATATCATTTTCATCGGTGCTCGACAGCCACTCCGTTCCAAGGAAGCGCCACAGCGAATGGATGGGGCTCTTATCAGACAACCCGCGCTTCCGTCCGTTCCATGGCAAGACACCGAGCAGCTTGATGGCCTCGGTCGCATAGGTGCGTACTTGAGAATTCTTCCTCTGCTCCATTTGTTTCTTCAGCCAGTCGCGAACCCCAGTCCACGGTTTTCGCACTTCCAATCTGATGGCGATGACAGCAATCCAGAAAGAGATGACCCAGAACGGAAAATGGGTCCCAGCATCGCCAGAAAGGTGCCCGTACTTGACAGATTTAAACCCATCCAGCCAGGCCTGCTGTGCCTCTTGGGCAAGCCGGCGGATAACCTTGACAGGCGGCATGTCGAGATGGCGTAAACGGAGGATCGCAGAAGAATCCATGGTATCAGGGGAATACAGGCTAAAGTACGTAGAAGTCTCGAGGACGTCCTGAGCTGTGACCCGTGGAAGGGTAAATTCCATGAGAGCGTGTATCGATATTCCATCACCGGGCAAGATTGTGGATGCTATGTGCTCGGGAATATTGAGGTCATTGCGAAAAGCTTGGCGGACCTCCTTGGACGTGTCTTTCCACTGCGAGACCGATTCACTTCTGTCAGCGGATGCCATACAGAGCGAGAGCGAGGGAGGAAAAAGATTGGCGAATCGGAATGGTTGCCGAAAGTGCGTCTTGGCGAAGCTTGCCGACCAGCCTCGCAAGAAGGCGACAATCCAGCAATCTAGGATGAACATTTGAACATTTGAATGATAAAAATAGCGGTCACAGGTCCCACGCCCGGTTGAATCAATCAAAAGTTGAACCTAAGTGGTCACAGGTCACAGTGGCTGAACCTACGGTCGAACTGGTACAGTAGACTGGCGTGAAATATGCATCAGACGGACGTTTACGGCAGAACATTCAAAAACCGGTGTTATATACTTGCTTATATGCGGAGCTCATGAGTGTAACGATGGATTGAATCTGGAGCAGAATATACTAGTGCTGCGTCCCGCAAAAGATTTGTCCCAAATTCCTTCTGAGACGGTGAACACGTTGTATGTACGGTGGAGGGGTACGGGTCAGCTTTCGACACCGAAAGTAATTTTGGTACACGAGTCTAGGTATGGACATCCTTCATTAGCGAGGTTATCAAGCCCTCGCACCGGCCATTGAGTTTGTTGAAAACTCGGGTCGGGGTGTCAGCCGATGGGCCGATCACGATGGGATCATTTGCTCACGTGTCCTTTTTCACCTCGTCCTCGACGTGCACTATGTATCGGCTCATCCCTCAGATCATCCGTCCATTTCTCGACATCTCAAGACCTTGTTTTCCGGTAAGTAATTCTGCCAATCCGCAGGCACATCGAATTGACATCGAAGTCAACTTCCTACCGCCGCTTTTCGCAGGACCTTCGCCGGGTCTCTTCGGTATCATTCGAGCATGATATGGCTCATGTCCCCCCGAAATCTGGGACCTCATCCTCAGAGAACTTGACGATGACAGTCTATTCACTGCGGGCGGCGTTTGCCGCGCCTTTAACAGCCGTTCTACGGCAATATATCTGGAACGAAAGGCTATCTCTTCCGAGTCGCTGGCGGCCGGAGCCCTCGACATCGAGTCGCATTGCCTCCCCGCCTTGCTTCTACCCGCCTCTACACCTCAGCTCAACACCCTCGCGTGTCGCTTCACGGTCATCGATGATATCGCTCGAGACCTCCACCGTCTGCGGCGCTTTCTTGCCAACTCCCACTCAATCGAGGAACTCAGACTCTCTTTTTCCAGCGACGACGATATGACTCAAGATCCTATGTCGCCAGAAGCTCAATACTCGCGGGAAATGCTCGTTGCAGAGATGAGCCATATATCGCGCGAGATGGCAGGCAAAACAGCGGGCCCAGTGTTTATACTCCCCACGCCCCACGTGTACATGATTGGAGACTGGGGCACCTTTGGACGAGGCGGTTCCCCCGGCTGGTTTAGCTTCATGATGGATGCGGAGGAGGAAGAAGAACAAGTCCGCGTCATTGGCGCATCCAACTTAGTTTGGGGTCCTCTCTGGTCACGAAGATCCGCCCCTTGTGTTAGCGCTGCCAATCCAACCTCAGTGCTCTTCAGGCGAATCTCAGCTGCATCGGGGGCACCGAAGCCGTTCACACTCATTGCCTTTTGATATGGACAGCATGTGGTGGTTTCAGCTCGGGCGCCAGAACAGCGTCGACGACCCGGCGTGGGATGCGTCTCCTTCAGAGGTGGCGGCAGTGATTCCCTATATAACGCTCCCGTATCTTGCACACCTCGAGATACAGGAACGGATGGACCCCAAGGCGCTTGGAGCATTCTTCCGACGCCACCCGCACATAGCCTCCATCGACGATCAGGCAAGCGGCGCATTCATGCTTCTAGATGCGCCGGTGACTCTCCCGTGCCTAGCAGTAATCTCCTGCATGTATATTGAGCGCCTTGCACCCCTTCTTGACGCCCTCGACCGCTCCCCTCAGCTCGCCCGCATCTCCATCCCCGTTCAGCGCGACACCCCCGACGCAGTCGCTGCACTCGGCGACGCACTCCGCCGCCTATGCACGTCCTCGCTATCCGTGCCCACATGCCTCGTGCTGAATCTCGTGGAGTCGGAGTTCTTTGAGGCGCTTCCCTTGGACGTCGTCGGGCGCTTGCACGGCGTCGACTGGATCATCGTGCGATGCGCCACGCTCGCGGCGGCGCGTACGCTGGTTCCGTGGATTGCGATGTTTCCTGCGCTCCAGCGGTTGGACCTTGAAATCGAGGAGGCGCAACGGCGGTCCGGCAATGCTTCCTCGCGGGCAGCGTCTGCGTTCTTGCGGGAGACGAGGGCCGCGTTGGCGAGGGTGCCTAACGTCTCGTTGATTTTTGATTAGTGTTTGACGTACATTTTCCGTCCCGAGGGTTCATATGTCGGCGCATTGCTTTACTACTTTATCAAGTCCACTTCTCTTCGTTTTCTCTCTCTTCTTGCCATTGCGAATTAATATCTGATTTATTACATCCTCCGCTACCCACGCTGTTTAATAACAATCGGGATTGAAGGGTTGAACTGGACAGCACCTCTACGATTAACCAAGTTCGAGCTGGGCTTCTTTCGAAGTACGGATTGGATCTACCTCTGCGAAGCTGAGTATGAACAACCTCGGGCGGAGTCGAACCTGTAAGTACGATGAATTCAATCAATTATATTAATTATTCCCTTCTATTCTTGCTGATACTGATACCGTACGGAGATCTACGGTAAGTAATATCAGAATCAGATCAGCGCAGATACCTGCATACCGCGCCTCGCCTCGCCTCGTCCTCCCCGCGCAGCGTCACTCACACCCCCACCCACACCCACGCCGAAATCGAGGTGAGGTATCATCCTCATACTCAGGTGAGTTGAAGCACGGGACCGCAGCTTTCGAGTTATCGAGGCGAATCACGTCCGCGCCAGCCTGGCGAGCGAGGGACGCACGCAGCACGTCACAGCGCACCCCACTCCTCCTCGCCCTCGCCCTCGCCTTCCCCCTCCCCCTCACTTCTCCGCCTCGCATTCTCACTCGTATACCCCCCAGACCTCCTCACCAACCCCTCCCTCTCCCCCCTCTCCGCGCCCACCCAGCCCGCGCCCGCTAAGGTACGTCTCAGCGCCTTCGGGAGCGCGAGCGGCCCGAAGGCCGGGGTGGGCGCCGCATTGGCGGAAGCGAACGAGGAGGGCGCAGACGAGTCTGACCTTACGCGCCTCCCCTCGCTCCCACTAGCGTATCTCGTCGCGCTCGACCCCGCCCCCGAGCCCATAATCGAGTCGGAATCAAAATCAACATCGGCGGCATAAGGCTCCCGCGCATCCCCTCCACTCGTCCCCCTGCGGTGCGGGTGTACCGGCGGCGGCGGCTTGTCCTTCCCTACTCGATCGTTGTCCGGTGAGATCGAGGCGGAGGTGGATGTGGAGCTGGAAGTCGAGGCCGAAGCAGAGAACGCAAACGCCGATACGCGCGGGTTGGCAGACGCCGGATACGCTCTTCGCGGTGGGTTGGCGTTCTGCTCATGCTCATGCTCATGCTGATGCACGGGAGACCCGAACGGCGACGCCTCCGCGGGGGTGAGCGGATATGGATTTGGATATCCAGGTAAGCTTGCGTTTGAGTTGGAGGCGGAGTTGGGATGCGCATTCGAGCTGAAGTTGGAGGGAGAAGGAAGAGGAGGGACCCGCACATCGGACGCAGCGAACGCCGAGCGCGTGGGGGGCGCCGTGCGTGGATGCGGCGAATTTGAAGTTGAATTCGAATAATGCGAGGGAGACGCAGACGCAGACGCAGCATACGGGGAGTTCGATGTCGACGTCGACGCGCGACGTGGAGGCAGGGGAGGCGGGCGGAATGGGTTCGCGTTCGAGGGCGTGCGCCCGAGTTGTACTCCAGCAGTCGCGGCAGCAGTGTACCCCCCCACACCCACACCCACCCCGACACTCCCCGCATGCTGCGTGTGCGTCACGGTCGAAGCGCGGCGCAGAGGGTGCATCGGCGGCGCGGGGGACGCGACAGAGTTGAATTTCCCGCTCGAAATCGAGACGGAATTGCGGTTCACGGTGCCGGTAGAGTTCGTTATGGAGATCGAATTTGTTGGGGCGGCGGAGAGGGAGGACGAGTACGCGTGCCTGCGCGCCGGCGTGGGGGCTGGGCTGGACTCAGACGCAGAGGACGAGGACGTAGAGGTAGATCTAGAAGACAAGCTGGTGCTGGACTCTGACGAGGCGCTGTACTTGTTGGTTGGTCTGCTAGTACTATTGAGCCGGAGCGGGCAGGGCCGGGACTCGGGCGAGGGCGCGGGTGTGGGGAGAAATGGGTTCAATGCGGTTGTGCGGCTTGTGGCGGGGACGGGGGCTATGTATTTAGATAGAGACAGATGAGAATCAGCATACATCGCCGACGGACGCGGTTAACCCGCACAATGTAATCGAGCCTACCTTGGACGAACGCCAGACTGCGGTCAATGGGGCTCCCAGCCTGTGTATGCAGCACCAACCGCAGCAGAGCAAAGAACCCGCCGCCGCTGAGGGTGGACGCGGGGAAGAGGCGGAGGATCTGCATTTCCGTTAAGTGGTATGAAGTCAGAAACAGAGAAAACAAGAAAAAAACACACCTCGTCAATCGTCCCAGTCCCCAGAGAAGCATATCGTCCACAAAGCCACGCGCGCGCCTCGCGGACGCTCACGCTTATCCGGTCCCAATCCATCGCATCGTTGAAGGTTGGATCGACGTCCGCCAGGTCGGCGAGGCTGGCGGTGAACAAGGCGTGCTCGGCGTCGCTCAGCGCGGACGGGTGCAGCGAGAGTCGGCGCGCGGACATGGTGGGGGGAGGAAAGAGGGAACGGGAGTACTCGTGGAGGAGCGATGATCAGCCGCGTACCGTAAGCTGCGCAGGAGTGCCGACGTGCCGAACACGTGCATTGTACGTATCGCTGAAATTGTGAAATTGGGGTGAAACAAAGACTAAACAGGTAGCCTCATTAGATATGCGTACGCAATTATATCTGCAGGCTCTCCTAGAACTTGTTCGATCCAAGTGGATTGGAGAGAAAAAGAATCGCAGATAAGGGCGACGGCCCCTCCCCGAATCGAACGGGGTCAACCTCAATCATCATGGAGCGCAGATGCATGCCGCATGCCATGGGGCTTTTCTGTGCACTGTGGATCCTCGAATAATATCCAGTATTTTTCAGCTGCAGCCTGCAGCGGCCCAGGGCGCAGAGACAATACTAATTATTCATCTACTAGTACTCGTACCACAAATTTCGGCTTCACTACATATTGCAGCTGGTCCTGAAGAAGGGCTAACGGTATATATCTACACCGGGTCGACACATCCCAATCCATGACCTGAAAAAGAGAAGAAAAAAGATGATGACCTTCGAGCGTGATATAGGCCCATCCCGGAGTCGAACCGGGTTACCAGATTATCTGGTTAAATAATACTGGAGTTGCGTTATCAAACGCAGACGCATACCGCATGCGACCGGGCCTTTCTGTGCTCTGTGGATCTGGATACTTCATTGTCAGGAGAGAGAGTTTTGAAGTTTGTGGAATCTCCGTACCGATACCAGCCAGGAAGTAACTGCTGGCCCAGAGACGAGCCCCAAGAATCTTGGTATAAAATAGAAAAGGGGATTCTTCGTATAACATAACAAAATGAAAATAAAAAGGTAACAAACCCACTTTATGGCCCAGCCCGGAGTCGAACAGGGGTACTCTGCCTATATATTGGATTGGCAATGGCCACATCAATGGTAAATGCATACCGAAGCTACAGGGCCTTGCTGTGCTCTGTGGATTCTTCAATATGCGCGATTAACTCTCAGTCTTTATCAATGCAGAGTATTGGAACTCTACGGTTCGAATTATTACTTCATACATTCATAATAATTTTCATAATGATTTTCTGGCGTCTGACAACCCATCAAGTAGAATTCGAGAAATAAAAAATCTGCCTTCATTCTGCGTGGCCCAGCCCGACGTCGAACCGAGCTATCTGCTTCAATGCTGGATCACTCCAAAAGCAACAGTGGCAGATGCATGCCATAAGCTAGCTACCTGGCGATTCTAAGTTTTGTAGGCCAAGTACTATGCTGCTCGTACGCGTGCACCCGTCGTGACCATTTAACGCGTCGCGACATTAACGCGTGAGTCATTGGACGGCACCGAGCTCGAAACCTTTTTGTTCGTCGTTCCCACGATCGATCCACGCAAATAAGTCAGAGGGCAAGCATTATCCCACGGTTTCATTAGTGTGAGTGTCATTATTTTTGCCTCCGCTGTGGGAGCTCTAGCGCCCGAACCAGGGAGGAGCGTCAAATGGTTGGATGAGTTATTTCTCCAGCAAGTCATTACTCGAGGGCTTGAATCCGGCCCGCATGGAGCATACTGTGCCTACTCGTTCTGGTTCCGCTACTACTACCAGATTATCATCCCTCTATGTATCGCATGTTTTTTTACAATGAACGGCGCGCTGTCGAAGAAAAGGCTTGTCCTGAGGTGGACAAAGGAAGTGTCTAGGTCGTGCCGGTATGGGCGCGGAGTCGTGCAGTAAATCCCCGCCTTATGCGATCAAAATAAGAGCTCTAGATAAGATATAGTCAGTGCAACAAGAATATAAAGTACTTAGCTCGTTGCAGAACAGAAACTCAGAGAGGAGCGCAAGGAATCAGAGTAAAGCGTAGATTGAGGTAGTGGTATGAGGGAGAGAAGGGGAGTACATAATGGGATGGCTGCCCGCGTGCTCGTGCGACACCAGAGCCCGCAAGCGAAATAACGGTGGGAACAACATGAAACTAGGAAACGTACGTAAATTGGCCATTGTAAATCCTTCGACTTCGCAAATCCTTCAGCACGCCACGAACCAGGAATCTGCGCAAAGACTTATAGGGAGACATATGCTGTCCCGCTCAGCACCGAAGGTGGTTGCCCAAGCCACTTCGAAGTCGATCCCCAGCGCAGTCCGAGCCCACGCCGGCATCCAGAATTTTGATAGCCTCGGGATTGCTACAGAATGGGAAATGCGTGGGAAGTGCTGAATAGCAACTAAGTGGTGTAAGTAATATAAATGGAAACCCGACCGTGTTTCAGTTCCAAAATAACCAGGTGCGCGTGGGTATTGGCAGTGAATGGCTTGTTAGTGTATCAATGAGAACCTTGGTCTTGCAGAGTCGGAACAAATCTGAGGAAATGAGAGGGGATAAAATGTGTTCAGAAAGAAAATAAGGAGGAGGGACGCAATTGGAGACTAAAACAAAAAGTGGACGTGTTATGTTGAAGTATTTGGTTGACACGTGCAATCGGTCCGAAGCCCGAAGGCGACAAGCCAGTCGAGTCGCACTTCCACAGCGCCCTCTAAAGCACCACTTCCAAATTTGTCTTCCATCCATGTATGCAGGTACTGTAACAGATTTGGACTGTATTGGTACCCGAGTCACAATTGAGACTGATAGTGATCGAAGATTGGTATCATACATGTAACCAAGTTAGGGGCGAGGCGATCTTTAAGTAGCCTGGCTTTCATATCTCAGCCATTCCATCGATTACCTCATTCACCTTCCTTACGATGCCTATTCAAATGACCGACAAAGTTAAACCTCCCAGCGCTCAGGGCTATATGTATTGGTCGATTTAATCAATCAAATTATGCGCGCCAATATTCACTGCGTTCAGGCCGGGCATAGAATCTAGCCGGATGGGCCAGATCTAAGGGTAGCTACTGCGTAAATCATGCCCGTCTACCTAGGCGCCGCCTAATTTCAAGTCTGCTCAATGTGTTTGAGGCCGACCGAGGTGACCTCATCCAATCACGTCGATGTTTGCGTAACCGCATAGTCGTCGATGTGTCTATGCTCGCGTTCAAGCTCGCGCCTTGGATATCGCAAGTATATCCACTTACGCGTAACCAGTTTCATTTCCCTGTCGCCCACATCGACCCACGATACATTGGAGCAGCCTGTTTAGATGTCTTTATATATAAAAATACACAAAATAACTTCCAGTACCCATCTTGGTTTTCTGCTACATCTCGGTATCCAACTCCGCCACAGACAGGCTGACATTTGTTACATACTTCTGAAGGCTCCTGCTACATGCCATGTGTTTTGCATCGGTCGTCGCATCAGGTGGTATTGACGGCGCACTGACCCCATCGATACACCGGAGCAGCCTGTTTAGATGTTATGAAACAAAGATACAAAATGGTTGGCGAGGCCACGGATGCGAACTATCTGACAAAGCTCTCAGCTTTCAATGTATTGATTGCAACCACAAGATTTGACGGAGCTCAGGGAACCAGAAGCTCAGAGCTTTTGAATTTGGACCAACATCGATGCCTCAGAAGAGTCAACAGCATTGGGACGCCCAGCAATTTCGCACATTCATACATCGTACTTCTGGGCGCCAGCGGTAGTTGAAACGCCACCAGGAGATCGGGAACGGGGCTCACTATTACGTCCAGAGACAGGGATATCGCTGGGTTCTGATCGAAGGTCTGCTGTACTCCGAATCAGTGCGCAATGCTGTAGTTAAAGCTGGAGGGCTATTCTGAAGTCCGCAAAATGGGCAGGGGCACGCAGCTCATGATGCACTTGATGGCCGACTCCGTGGGTCTTACAAAGATAACCGGCTCCGTGCCAGGCGATATCATCGTGATTAGTATAGTATTATTCACAGTCTGAGTATAGGGACTGCGTATCCTCTTCCGAATCGGGGTCATAGTCGTAATCCCACACGATGCGGGGCAGGTGTCGCCTAGCCCAGTCGTCGATGCCGGGGTAGTCGTCAGTCACGCAGCTTTGAAACGTGTCAAAAAATCGTTTCGCGTCCACGATGGCGAGACGTTCCGGCGATGGAGGTGGTACAACGTGCTCTGCTCCGTACAGATCGATGATAACGACCGCTTGTGAACCGGGTGAACCGGTGAGGATGAAGTTGGTGCCACGGATATCGCGGAGGGTCCAGCCACTGAGTGCCAAGTCTGTTACTGCGTCCAAACCGAGAGTGCACTAATTTGGCGCAAGTCAGTCGAAAAGGGAGACGTTGAGGTATCGGATCTCACAAAATCATGTATAGTGGCTGTCGACTTGGATTTTGCGACACCGTGGACCGTGAGGCCTGGGATAAATTCAAGGACGAGGGCCCATGCGGCCTCCCGAGACGGAGTGATAATCTGAACAGTGCAATGAGTCGGGGAAAAAATGAAAACCGCAGAGGGGTGCTCACATCGAAAAGACCAAAGAAATATGGGATAGACAGCCCCTGTCGATGCGCGAGCTTCTGATACACCCAAGCCTCATTGTGCGCGAGATCCAGAGGGTCGTAATAATCCTGACGCCAGTGCAGGTTGGAAGGATCAGGGAGAAGACAGCGGGAGGGCTGAATTATCTTCATGACAAGACACGTCTCTGGTACACCAACGACTGTGGCCGTCCACACCTGGGAAAACCCGTCCAACCCCGACTGCAGTGCGGTATTGAGCTGCAGCTCAACCGTGCCGGATTGCGAGCAGTCGGTTGTGAATGTCTTCGGTACCTGCCGTGCTCCTGGATGTGGATTTTGAAGAGGGATTTGCAAGTCGAGCATAAACTGCGTGCCCGACTCCAGTGGCGCAGATATGGCCAGATCACGGAGCGAGACTAGATGATTGTAGATGGGTACAATAGCGGTATCGGAAGGTTTCTTGCGGAATGTATATCTATTGGGCGAAAGCTCCTCAGGCATAGGGGGTGTAGTGGGCGTTGGCATCAAGGTGGGTGACCGTGACTGCCACACACTGATGGTCACAGTAATCTGATCGCTTTCTAACTAGAGCATAGAGTACTGTTTATAATTCTTCTGGAATTAAAAGCCGGATCCATGTCTTGCGTTTAGCGAAGAACAGCAAGAATGAACTTCAAAGTCAAACAGAGAAAGTCGCGCACATATGTAGGTAACGAGCTCAGGTAGTGCTGGCCAAATATGAATACGATACGCCAAATGCCAGTGGTATATCATATTCATATCCATATCGTATTCACTGCTCCGGGTGCGTATCGTATTTGTAGTGTATCATATTTTTGCAACTGAATATGAATATATTTTGAATATATTCAAATATACTCTCGCCACACCTTGCACAGAAAAAATGTGTTGAATTGGGCTGCAACAGGGGCTGGATGTGTGCGAAATGGATGATTTAACCTCAAAATTGCCTCCAGCAACCTCCAGAGGCAGAATGGCACAGGCTGGCGAGTTTCAACCTCAGCATCACGCTGGCTTTGATGGCCGAATGGTTCAATGTTCGATTTGAATACGGTTGGGCCTATATCGTATTGGTTGACTTTCCATAAGCTTAGAAAATTCTGGGAGAATATCTGAGCGGTGCCAGCGATGCCGGCAAGGCGATCTAGACCAATATTCTAATCGTTCGGGGTTCCCACAAGGAATAGACATCGTCAAATTAGATATTTCTTTGTTGATGCTGTCTAAACATCAACAATCAACGCGTCTCGCTTCCACTTCTTTCCGACGCGTCCTCCCTTCGCCAACAATGGACCTTGACGCGTTGATTGTCCACCAAGAACTCAAAGACATTGAAGAGGATGAAATTGATGATGAATAACACATGGCAGGAACTGCGATGGCAATAATGCTGCTTGGCGCCATTGAGGCACATAGGCTGCATGGAGCGGCGGAAACCGAGCCGATTGTACCTGTGTCGTCTCGAAATCTTCAGGGAGCCACTGCCTGGCAGATCCTTTACCGGAGTCGCAGGTGACCGAGCCTACATCACCGTGACAACAATGGGATTCGATGAGGCAGAAATATCGGGGACACCGGCAGTTTTGTGACGGAAATCAAAGGGAAAGTGGGGAGGAATCGAGGGGGCGAATCGAGTAGTACCATCCTGGGGTTACCTGAGAGAGTGGTTGTTCGTGTGGACGATGTGGTGGGCGAATGGATGAAGAGTGACAAATGTAACATCTGTGACACACAACCCAAAGAGGCGACGTGGGAGAAGAGTGGCGACCGAATGCGTTTGAATCCGTTTAGTCAAGTGGAAAATATTCTGGAGGGGGGTAGCGACCCCCCCTCCAGAATTTTATTTATCAAGTTCTATTAGAGGGTCCAAAATAGCAAAAGTAAGATCTCAGCACGATGGGGTCCTGACAGCTGTCCCGGCATCTCGGCAAAACGATGAAATATATTCCTCTAGAATTTTCTAAGCTTATGGAAAGTCAACCATTGTATTCATAATTTCATATCATATCGTATTCATATTCTACCGTATTAATATCCAGCCAGAGGTCCTGGCGCCGTATCGTATTTGAATATATTCAGGATATATTTTTTCGTATCGTGTTTTTGGGCAGCACTAACGAGCTGTAGACCAAAATAAGAACTTTGCGGGAGAATCAAGGATTGATTAGCCCTCACCGAGTAATCGAAAAGACACCAGGAACACCTAAGATCTCCAAGCCACCGTGGGCTCACAAACGGGCACGACTAGCTGTATGCTTCGAAATGTTCCATGGATCGCCACCGGCAAGTGGTCTTGAAGCTCTCTGAAGGAATGCAATTGTGGTGTGAATGGTTTTTTCGGGGTAGCGGTACGGCAGCAGGCAAGAATTGAACCCAGGTGCATGGTCGGGAAATGAGCTCACGGACTATCTATTTTCCCGCAAGGTAGCCATACTATACCATGTTTATTTTTTTGTTCCCCCTCATACCGCGTTTCATGAGATCTTGTTTCTTTGAACACACTGACAGTTAGATCGTATGTTGACCACTGACATGATGCATTTACTGCAGTAATACAAGACACACCGGTTCAGATCCTAACTGAGCGTGTCTTTGTGGATCGCGGTCGATTGCCACAGATTCATACGTGTGGAGTCATTGAGTCTTGAGGAGGCGGTTCGACTCTGCCAGGGGACATTACAGTGCACACTATCCAAATGGCTTTTTTTTTGTTGGTGCGAGGTACAAGACTCGGTAACTGCTTATCGAAAGAAGAAAGACCACGGCCAGTTCTGGAACACCCACTGATTTGGTGATGATATCTAGGTCCCTTTTCACAGATTATTTAGCAGGAGTTCATATATTCGTACCGCACCTGCATACACCAGGCCACACATGTACACTTCAGTTAAAAGTCCTCGTGGGTCACAGTGACCCCCGCAGTGGATTGCCTGGGATTTCTTGCGTCGCCGGTGACCATCAGGAGTGCCATCGACCCCAAGAATATTATTGAAGACACTCGAACACGCAAAGCAGCGCATGTTGCGGATGCTGAAGACGATAACTCACAGCTAAATAATGTTGGGCTGGAGTACGCCTTCATGAGCATGGGGGACTTGTCAGACTCACCTACGGGTGAGGAGGCTATGAGGCGGGAAGATTGGCCGCTCTTCAAGGCGGCAATGGATACAGAGATGGACACAATGGAGCGGACAGGCACCTTCGGAGATGGACCTGTTCCACGTCCAACTGGCCGAAATGTTGTTGGATCAAAGTGGGCGCTTCGGATCAAGCGCAAGGCGGACGGCGAAATTGACAAGTACAAGGCACGTCTCGTTGCTCGCGGCTTTACCCAAGTGCAAGGTGTCGATTATTTTGAGACATTCTCACCGACCGCCAAGCTATCCTCGCTTAGGACAATTTTGTCCATTGCAACGCGCTTCGATTGGGACATCAAAGTGTTTGATTACTCCGCCGCTTTCCTCAATGGCGAGTTCACAGCGGACGAGGAAATCTACATGGAACAGGCACCCCATTACACCAACGGCAATGCGCAGGACGTCATCAGACTCCGGCGCACAATCTACGGACTTAAGCAGTCAAGCCGCAAGTGGTACGAGAAGTTGACATCATCTCTGGCTACACTCGGCATCCATCCACTCCATTCCGACCACGCTGTCCACCGCCTAGTCCGAGGCAATGACATCGCACTCCTCGCCATCCACATCGATAACAGTACGATCACCGGGAACTCGCCTGCGTTGATCGACACGATACAGGAGGAAATTGCGCAGATATTCAAGATAACGATGCTGGGATCAATCAGCTGGCTCCTTGGGATGGAAGTCAACCGTGATCGCAAGAGGGGCACGCTGGCGTTGTCCCAGGCGACTTACATTGACTCCCTCCTACGGAAATTCAACATGACTGATTGCAAATCAGTTTCCGTACCGCTCGATCCCACAGTTCAACTCAGTCGCGAGCAGTGTCCTACAACACCAGAAGTGACCGCGGAGATGGAAAATATTCCATACCGCGCATTGATAGGTGGACTTGTCTGGCTTGCTACAGCCACGCGACCAGACTTAGCATTCACAGTCTGTGTCCTATCCCGCTTCATTGATAATCCGGGACTGCCACACTGGAACGCCGGAAAGCGTGTACTCCAGTATTTGAAGGGAACACGGAATTTTGCGCTTGTGTATGGCGCATCTGACTCCACGCTCGTCCTCGATATTTTTGCAGACGCCGACGGGATGTCGATCGAGAACCGAAAAGCCGTCTCCGGCTACGCATTCATTCTGAATGGGGCTGCAGTTTCTTGGTCGTCCAAACAGCAGGAGATTGTCTCCTTATCCACGACGGAAGCTGAATATGTCGCCATCACCTACACTGCGAAGGAAGCCATCTGGTTCCGCTATCTCATTGCTGAGCTCTTTGGTCCTATCACCTTTCCCTTCATCATCTACAACGACAACCAGTCAGCTATTGCTCTGGCACATGCCGAACTTGGCCAGTTCCATGCTCGCACTAAACACATCGACATTCGCTATCACTTCATTCGCGAGAAGATCGAAGATAGATCTCTCGAAGTGGTCTATTGCCCAACCACGGAGATGACTGCGGATGTGCTTACCAAAGCTCTCGCCGCTTTCAAGTTCAAGCCACTCGTTCACGCACTTGTAGTAATTTCGGCTTGAGGGGGAGTGTTGGAATAAGCACAGCAAGCCGAAGCTCAAACAGTGCAACGGGTTGAAACGGTACAACTGTTGGTACAGTCTACGGTTAGCATGGAGATGCACAGCAAGTGGAAACGCCACGTAGCGTTTCTATGGAACCATGGTTTCAGCTGGTCTGAAAGCTATTGTTCATCATAGTAGTTTGTACTTATTTACGCCATTGTTCTCGAGGTATAAAAGGCCTCGAGAACTCGCCAATAAATTATCAGTTCGATTCTTCTCCCACTTGAGTTCACTCTACTCTACCACTATATTGACTGCGGTTCGACTCAGCCCTGTGATGGATATTAATAGCCTTAGCCTACGCAAACTCGAAGCGTGTTTCGTTTAAGTAGTATCTTGATCTGAGACGCGTCGCGTCTCTACCGCGCCGCCGCATGCCTGCATGGCCTGCAGTGCCTTTAGGGTTTCAAGATACACAGCCTGGGTAGTTCTACGTATATAAAGAGGAGTCTCCCCTCTTGTGGAGACAATCTTTTCCCTCTTGCAATCTACGTACCAAACGTACTCTCTGACTTAAACCTTTCGTGATCTTCAGTGAAACCAAGCGCTCATTGAACATCATTGTCGTGTTTGACTGGGATCTAATTGACGCCTGGCGCTTAGTTGGAAAACAGGTACAGAATGGTAAGTCTAGTTGATTTCAACGGGATTTCCGTGTTGTTGCCAACCCGGCAACACCAATACTAAGAAACTTCTTTTACCGCGCGCTTCTTAGCTCGAATTCTCCCTTCAAACCCCGCGTGAACCAGGTTTCTCTAACACGCCCGGGGACATCCGCATGTCCGAACCTCTTTTTTTTCTTCTTTGACGACAATTTCAATTTGAATTGATTTTCGACTTTCGGGCCCGTTCTACGCGTAGTGGAATGACACACATACGTGTACATATGTGATTCGATCCATCTTTATGCGCATGCGCATCTACATCCCATTCCATATTTAATCGTTTTCATCGACCGCATGCGTACGTTCCTCGAATGTTGCTTGCATTGCAGGCCCGCACGTATTTATAGAAGTCGGGCTTGGGCTTGCAGACTGGCTCACCAGTCTGAACTTGGAATCGAAAGGTCCACATCCGCGTGCGGGGCGTATGATAAATTCAATCAATTAATATTATTCCCTCCTACTCCTACTGCCACTGTAGCTCTAAGGTCTAGTGTAATATCGGATCCCGCGTCTCGCCTCGTCCTCCCCGCGCTGAATCAGTCTCACGCACACCGAAATCAAGGCGAGGCATCAGTCTCACCCGAGTTAAAGCACGGGTTAGCAGCGCCCCCCCCCTCACAGCGTCACAGTGCACCCCACTCTCCCCCCTCCTCCCCCTCCTCCCCCTCCTCCCCATTTCCTCTCTGCCTCCCTGCATACGTTTCTGAATGAGAATTAGAAGCACCACTAACCAACCCCTCCCTCTCCCCCCTCTCCGGGCTGACCCAGCCCGCGCCCTCGCGGGCGCGGCGGATGGCTTTGGGGAGCGCGAGCGGCCCGAAGGATGCGTTGGTGTTGGAAGGGAAAGAGGGGTGTGGAGGGGACGAGGGGAACGACGCCGAAGAGGGTGTGAAACTGGAAGCAGCGGAGTCGGAGTGCACCCTCCTCTCTCCACTCCCGTTCGTGCTACCATGTCTCGTCGTGCTCGACCCCGCCCCTGAGCCCGTATTGAAATCAGACTTGAAATCGGAGGCGTGAGGGCTCGTCTCGCCCCCTCCACTTGTCCCCCTCCGATGCGGGTATACCGGCGGCTTCTCTGCCTTTTCTACTGCTTCGTGGTCTAGCGAGAGTGAGGTGGAGAACGCAGAGGTGGAGCCCGAGGCCGAGGCTGAGGTAGAAAAGGCGGACACCCGCGGGTTGGCGGACGCAGGATAGGCGTGTCGCGGCCCGTTCTGCTTATCGTCTCCGTTGACGAATGCAAACTGCGTGCTCGCGGGGCTGAACGGCGGCGCGGACTCGAACGTGTCAGCGGAGTGGAGCGAATACACCGAGGAGTTCGAGGTGGAGTTGAAGTTGGAGGGAGAAGGCAACGGAGGAGGACGAGGAGGAACCCAAACGTCAGATGCAGCGAACGCCGAGCGCGTGGGGGACGCCGTGCGCGGATGTGAATTCGAAGTTGAATGCGAATTTGAACTTGAATAATGCGAGGCAGAGACGTTCGCAGCATAGAGGGAGTTCGACGTAGAGGTGCAGCGCGGGGGCAGGGGCGGCGCACCAGCGCCGGCGCGGAAGGGATTCGCGTTCGAGGACGTGCGCCCAAGTTGGACTCCCGGTATTTCCGGTATCGCTGTAGCTGTACCCGAAGGCAGAGCATACCCAACCGCATCCCGCGTCTGCGTCGAAGCACGGCGCAGAGGGTGCATCGGCGGCGCCGGGGACACGACAGAGATGAATCTACCATTGACGTTGAGGGTCCCCGTAGAGCTCGTGAAGGAATTGGAATTGGCATTGGAATGGGAGGTTGTAGGGCGGGACTCGGGTGAGGGCGCGGGTGTGGGGAGGAATGGGTTCGATGCAGTTGTGCGGCTCGCAGCGGCGACGGGGGCTATGTAAGAAACGAAAGATAAAGACGGATGAGATGAGAATCAGCATACATGGCCGACGGACGCGGCTCAGCCTGCACAAAGTAATCGAGCCTACCTTGGACGAATACGAGACTGCGGTCAATCGGACCCCCAGCCTGCGTATGCAGTACTAACCGCAGCAGAGCAAAGAACGCGCCGCCGCCGAGCGTGGACGCGGGGAAGAGGCGGAGGATCTGTATTCCCGTCCAGTGATACAAAAACAGAGAAAGCACAAAGACAAAAAACGCACTTCGTCAATCGTCCCAGTCCCCAGGGAGGCATACCGCCCGCAAAGCCACGCGCGCGCCTCGCGCACGCGCACGCTTATCCGGTTCCAATCCATCACGATGTTATCGTTGGAAGTTGAATCGACATCCGCGAGGTCGGCCAGGCTGGCGGTGAACAAGGCGTGCTCGGCGTCGCTCAGCGCGGACGGGTGCAGCGAGAGTCGGCGCGCGGACATGGACGTGGTGGGCAGAGGAGAGAGTGGAGGAGCGATGATCAGTAAGTAGCGTAAATGGCGCGGCTGAGCCGACGTGCCGAACACGTGTACCGCGTGGGATCCACGTCCAAAGGTTGAAATCGGGTTGAAAAAACAAAGGCTAGGCAGTTAGCCTCATTAGATAGGCGTACGCAACTCCCTCTGCAGGCTTTACGAGAACATTTTCCATCCGAGTGGATTCGAGACAAAAAATCGCTAACTTCAAACGGCCCCTCCCCGAATCGAACGGGTCTCAACTAGAAATTCTATATCCAAATGATGGTGCGCTGATGCATACCGCATGCTATGGGGCCTTCCTACACTCCGTGAATTCTGGAAGCCTATGTACCATGAGTGGAGAAATAATTAATCGGCATCAACTCATTTCCGGTTCAGCACACAATCGATCCTTAGGAAACAATGACATGACGGTGTCCACACCCAACGTGTGAATCGATGAGATGAAATAGAGAAGAAAAATATTGTATCGTACGACCCTGAGGCCTGATGGCCCAGCCCGGAGTCGATCCGAGTCGTCTGCTCATACTGACATCACTCTAACATTAGCAAGGGCAGATGCATACCGCATGCGACCGGGCCTTTCTGTGCGCTGTAGATCTGGATACTTCATTGTCAGGAGAGGGAATTTTTGAAGTTTGTGGAATCACAGTACCCAGGAAGTAACTGCGGGCCCAGAGACGAGCACAAAGAATCTCCGTATAAAATAGAAAAAGCGATTCTTCGTATAACATACATCAAAAAAAGAAAGAGAGAAACTATGTACGGAAAACCACCTGATGGCCCAGCCCGGAGTCGAACCGGGGTGGTCTGCTTATATCCTGGACTGGAAATGGCCCTATCAATGGAAAATGCATACCGAAGCTACGGGGCCTTTCTGTGCCCTGTGGGTTCTTCAATATGCGAGATTAACTCATAACTCTCACACTCTTCATCAATGCAGGGTATTGCGACTCTACGATTCGAATTATTTGCCTTATGCATTCATACTAATTTTCTGGTGCCTGACAACCGATCAAGTAGAACTCGGGAGATAAAAAATCTGACTTCATTCTGAAGACGAACCGTTCAATGCTGAATAAATACTGTGGCGCTGTGTGCCGCTTGTACGCGTGCACCCGTCGTGACCATTTAACGCGTCGCGACATTGACGCGTGAGTCATTGGACGGCACCGAGCTCGAAACCTTCCCCTTCGCTCCCACGATCGATCTACGCAAACAAGTCAGAAGGCAAGCATTATCCCACGGTTTCATGAGTGTGAGAGTGTCATTCTTTTCGTCTCCGCTGTGGGATCTCTAGCGCCCGAACCAGGGAGGAGCGTCAAATAGTTGGATGAGTTATCTCTCCAGCAAGTCATTACTCGAGGGCTTGAATCCGGCCCGCATGGAGCATACTGTGCCTACTCGTTCTGGTTCCGCCACTACTAGTACTCATCCCTCTTTGTATCGCATGTTTTTGTACAGTGAACGGCGCGTCCTCTAAAACACCGTGTTCTATTTTCCGTCCATTCATGCCGTACGTAGTAGCCGCTTCTTCCGCCCGAGTCACAATTGAGACTGATAGTGATCGAAGATTGGTATCATACATGTAACCAAGTTAGGGGCGAGGCGATCTTTAAGTAGCCTGGCTTTCATCACTGAGCCATTCCATCGATTACCTCGCTCACCATACTTACGATGCCTATTCAAACGACCGACAAACCCAACGAGAGCTTGCTCACTCAGGACGGCTACATTCTCTTCTATTCCTCCCGTGGTGTCGACGGCGAGTTTTGGTGCTCTGTAAGTGATCATGGCTGCATGGATCCCCAGGACGAGACGGGCCTACCCAATTTTCATAGGACTGCCGGGCGATTTACGACAAGGTCGAAAAGGCGTTCAAAGCACCGGATGCCCCGGCGTTGACAATCGTCTACGTCGGCCTCGAACCTGAGTGAGTCCGATGTTTGCATTCTCTTTTTTAAGGGCGCTCCCTACGAGCAAGCTTATCTGCCGTATTATATTTTGCTGCTAACGTATTCACTTTTTCAGATATGCATCGAAGGATAACATCTTCCGGGCTTCGCCTTGGAAAGTTGTTGGAATCCCTACTCTCTTCCATGTCGACAAGGTCAGGAGTGGAAACTCTTTTCGCGTACCATCTCTAACGATCGTGACAGGGCGCCGTGGCACACCGATATGAAGAGGACCCCGACATCATCAAGAAGTTGGAGGATATCGGGGCGTAGGAATTAAGATTTGAAGGCGCTTGAGCAGTTTATGAGAGTGTGTACTTAAGAGTCGAGTCGAATTACCTCCCATTTTGAATGGTGCGCATCGCTTAGTGGCTTTCTCTTGTGAAGAACCGCCAAATCGGCAGAGCAAAATTTGAATTTTCACCCCCTATTTTTGCCCTGTTTCCACCTCATTGGAATTCTTTTGCAGTTCTAATGCCATCATATTCGGGGAGCGATTCGGTTTTCCCCAACATTCCAAGGTTTGAATCGCGATCACCAAGAAATTGGAATGCAAGAAATTTACTTGTGCTTTCCGGGCAACATGGGGAAGAGAGAGCGAATCGGCACGTTCCGTGACGATTGACCGAACGGAGGTATCGGATCACTGATCCGAAATACCCCGCAGGTGAACTTTCGATGAGCGCGGTTGAAAGAACATATGGGCCTAATGGCCTAAATGCAGTTTGTCACAAATTGCTCTCGTCTGCAAAACAAGTTTATCAACTCCAAGTCTTCATGGTCGATCATCCCGGCCCACGTCGATTATTGTGAACCTACGAACCAGCGGTTCGACTCCGTGCGAGGACTTCTTTTTCCCCGAGACCACGCTTTCTTGTTTTTCCTTGCACCGCGTTTCATGAAGTCCTTTTTTGTTTGAACACACTAACAGTTACGTCGGAATGTGATGCAGTCACCGCAGTAATACAAGACACACAGTTTTAGTTCCTGAGCATGTCCTTGTGGATCTCATACATATGGAATCTGAGGGTCTTGTGGAGCCGGCGGTTAGACCTCCGCTCGGGGACATAATCTCTCATTGAGGTGTTTTTTTTTATTGTTGTTATTGTTGTGAGGTACGAGACTCGGTAACGGTCATTGTAATGATCACGAGGTATATACAGAACGCGGGAGAAGAAAGAAAGAACTCATAGCTAGTCCTGGAACATCCGCTGATATGCCTTTCATAGTATGAGTCGCCGAGGTCTCTTTTCAGTGTTATTATTATCATTATCATCTACTTAATGTTGATGCCCAGTCAAACTAGGGCAAACACTCACTCTCTTGAAGCCTCTTCTCTTATGCCGGGCACGTACCTTGGTACCATCCCAGCGGGACCGCGAATCCCTCTCGTCTTGACTGCTGTCGCAGCTTTCGGAGATAGCAGAAGTGTTTATCCCGGCCTGTCTCTCAGTTTAAATGGGGTATCGGTGTCGGATCACCCGTGGCTGTGCCACATAGCTGTGTAACGTGGCAAATGGCAATTCTGTATTCCACGGGTGTCTCTCTCCCTCTCCTTCCATCTTCATGGCTTCAAGCGGGATAGGTGCACTGGTCACTTACACTGACGTGCCTCCAACGGAAGTTCGACAATCTTTCGCAGAAACATGGGCATTCCTGATTAACCCAAGCCCGGGTCGAACCTTGAATGAAGTCTACTCAACGATTGGACAGTCTCTCGAAATCCGCGCTAATCGCATAGCGGACCTTCTGGGGTTGGGTCCGCTCGCTGTTGCCCAGAAGATCACATCGTTCTTCGGCACAGGAGAGAAACAGCACCAACAGCTCGATACCTTGCGAAATGAAATACCCATAGAATTGATCGAGTGTTGTTCCAAACTGATGGGATATACACTACCGTGCATTTGGTTTTCCTCTTTCTGGCACGCATATTTACTGCGCTGATAAGTGAGCTCCGAACCTAGGATGGAAACTAACAGAAACAGCCAAAACAAAATACTACAACCAAAGAATCGGATGGAACAGACAAATCTGATCCCAAACAACCAATTGTATGTAGCAAGTGTGGTGTAACGTTCGTTCCAGAGGTACCAGACGAGTGTCAGTCCTGATTCAGAGCCTTGTAAAGGTTGATCGGGAGAAAGTTTAACTCAAGAAGTTGTTGTAAGACGTAGCAAGCGTTTGTTATGTACGAAACTAAGAGATCCCAAAGGACATCTGTTTCGGACACCAAGACTTGAGTCGATTATGACCAACTAGAACGATGGAAAATGAGGATCCAAAGGGATTCTGAAGTTTCCAACGCAAACAACACAAATAGGATTTATTGGAATGCAGGGAACCGTGAGGTTCACCAATATTCCAAAGCGAAACTGAAAGTTCCGCAAAGTTTTGACAAAGATGGTGGTAGTTCCAGACAACAAGACAGACGATTCCAAACGATTCCCAACGATTCAAGGTCCAAGACCGGCGATTCTATACGATTCCCAACAATTCAATATGATTCAGTGCCTAAGTCCTTTTCTCGCGCCACCAGTGCCTCACTCGAAAAAGATATACCAACCATATATCATGAGGTTGAGTTTGATGCTATGGTTCAGACTGCAACCGAAACCATATCACCTTCCAATACATCCCGTGTGGTGGAGCATGATTTTCATTATTCTGAACAACCGGAACAAACTGACCGGTCCGTCCTTACGGACAGCGACGCTTCCTCTGTGGCTGGAACAAGCTCGCAACACCCCAAAGAGTTGGGCAATGAATCCACGTCTATTAACTCAGACTGGCTAGAGCAAACTACAAGCTCGCCAGTCCCACAGGAGTTCAAAATCATGATCACCGGGGGTAATTTTTATGTCTCAGCCGCGCACCAACATTCGTTCACATGTTATGCAGAGGTTGCCTCTGGAAAAACATGTCTCATTGGTACAGTATGCTTGATCGTTGACATTCACCTCGTTTAGTTTTAACTTCTCGCAGATCGCTTCGTACTCGATCAGTATGCTGAGGACGTCAATCCTACGTATGTTTCAGCCGATATCAAGTCCACATGAGATGCTGACTACAACATAGTATAATTGGTTAGTGTCTGCCGCCATTTTGCGCCCCCTACTTCCCATTTCCATCTAGAATATTACCGCAAGAGGATGATCATCGATGGGCAGCCATCTTGGGTGCGCCCAGCAACTTCACCTGCCACTCCTGCGCACCTTCTTCCAGTACTTTCATTCTAGTTTCGTATTCCTCCTCTGATCCTTTCACTTAGCTCGATTTTATCGACACGGGTATGTCAGGCCATTACCTGTCCACTATGGATATCCAGGTTGCTCCCATTCTGAGACACGTATGAGGCGAACTGACATGAAAACTTTAGTCTGCTCACGGATTTGTTCTTGCTTTCTCGCAAGTTCTTTTGTTTACATTGTATATACTATCTCCCCATACTTTATGGACAGCTTGACCGATGCCAACGGCCTGGAAGTGGCTGATAGCATTCGAAAGCAAATCTTCTGGATCAAAGACACAGAATCAGTTTGCATGCTTGCCTGCCACTTACACTTTGGGACTAAATGTCAGCTAGGTACCCGTCGTTCTCGTTGGATGCAAGAGCGATCAGGTGTACAAACGAGAGATTGCAGCGGAGACAATTGCATCTCTTGCCTACCAGTGGGACGTGCCTTACTTTGAAACATCGGCGAAGTACAACAGGCACGTCAATGAACCCTTTGAGGATCTGGTACTTCAATGCGTCGGAAAAACGCAGCTGTGGCCACAAAACAGAGTAAAGGACAGCAAAAGGGTGGATGCATCGTCATGTGAAGCTTTCCCGCAGGAAACCTACAGTACAGATCCACAGTCTGCATGTCATTTACGAAGAGCAAGCCCGACCTGAAGATTCATTATCACTGTGCTTCATTTTGTAATCCAGTAATTTCTATATCATCCAGGGACACCGCCAATCACTGCGTTTCAGCCCCCTGTAGGCACACCCTTGCCTACGCTCGTGTTCGCTGGTCTACGTCGGTTAAAGTGTGTCGATGGCCGTAGGCAAGGGGACATCGGCACATCGTTGCCTTCGCTCGTGTTCGCTGGGCTACGTCAGCGTACGTCATGTAGACGAACTTCGCCTAAGTGTGCCTAAGTGTGTCTAAGTTTGTGGACAGCCGTAGACACACCTTGGTCTCCCCAAACATTGAATTAACCTCTATTTCGGCCGTTAAAATGATACCTTTGCTATTTCCCCTCCGTTTAATACCTCCTCAAGCCTTGCGCAGCGTTCCACAGACCGGGCCGAGAGGCCAAATATGTAGCTACAACACAGCCACCTGTGATCAAGATCAACACATTACATAAGGTTCGAACCGAAAAAGATGATTAAAGACTTCAAGCGCTTGTAACAACTCCATATTTCGTGAATCACATGGGTCTATGCTCGTCTACATTGGTCTACCGCAGTAGGCCCATGTAGGCATACCAAACACATGTAGACTCACGTATACCAAGGGTGTCTACACGCTGTAGGCATATGTACGCGAACAGGTTTGTCTACAGTTTGTCTACGGCGGTAGACACAGTGTGTGCCTACAAGGGGTCGGAACGCAGTGAATACCCGTCATTCTTAGTCTCGACGTGTGTGGGAGTTGAGTGTTGAGTTGGAGTTGGCGTATCAACGAAACGGTCTCGGGAGTTCCCGAGCATTTGAACAGTAGGATACAGCCTGCTTTTTATTCTCAGGCGATAAGAATAACGAGGGCCCGGGGCTGATGACTGAGTATTGGTCACAGGGTTTGCATATGCAAGGCCACACACCTCAATTGTAAGTCTGCGTGGGTCACGGTAGACCCCCCGCACCTCAGTAAGCAGTGGACTACTGGGATGTCTTGCGGCAACGGCGGTTCGACTCCGCCCGAGGACATGCGTGATTTTGAATCGCTTTTTTTCGGATGAATTCACACTGAGTGTATAATTTTCCCCGTGTCCTCGTTACTCCAGCGGAATCCAAATTAAAAACAGCCTACAGAATTCTCATTACCGAGTCAATGTCATGTGAAAAATGTGAGGCAGTTGTGGTTATTGGGACCGAAGGTGTGCCCGAGACTTCGGCTGAGATCTGGGGGTGGCGCGGCTTGAAATATATATCACTGCGAGACAGTGCAGCACTTCAAATATATCCTTCCACCTGTTCTACGCCCAATCCAAGAATCCGTGGTCTCCTATCCGCCTTACGCATGCTAGTACACTCAGAATACTGCACTGAAAACCATGGGCGTCAACTGAATCTTCATTATCAGTTTGAAAGTCTCGGACAGGGGGAGGATGTTGGTACAGATTAGATGCCCCGATGGGATCGTCCTCCTTTAAGCAAGATTTCTGGGTATCCACTATTTCATCATCATCAGATAGAACACAAAGGTTTCGGTGGGAATGGGGATGGTGTGGTTCACCGTGCATGGGCATAAGCGTGGGAGTGGTCTCTGTATCTGGGGATATTCGATAAAGCGGCTGCTCAAAATGCCGCACGACGTCCTGACTATCGGGATAAAAACTTTGGCCTTGTGAAATTGGCCAGTCCCGTGTACACGAACTCGCCTGGGGGAATCTTTGCTTTTCCAATGTGACTATGGATGCAAGCTCGTAGTGACTTGACACGATGTTGTGGGCACGCTCTGTGGCGGGGCTCACCGGTGTCTTACAAGACGGCTTTGCATGCGGCCACGTAGCCATTGAAAATGTTCACGTCGAATCCAACCATACGTTACACAATATTCAAGCAAATCAATCGAATCTGATCCAGTGCGTTTTGTTTCCTCAGTCCGTCTGCAACATCCATGCTCCGTCTTCTTTCAGCAGACTGCGCCCACAGGGAGACAAGCATCAATAGGGCCCTATACAAGTCCCCGACTATTGGTGAAGGATTCAAACGGACTGTGAAGCACCCACGTTGACCCCTTTGCAGCATTTCAAAACTGTGTTGGTAGGGCATACTTTGGTACCAGGACAGCCTTGACGGATTTCGATGGTGCTGGCATAGGTAGCAGTGATGGCGACGAGGAAAGAGAGGACGGTGGTGAAGCGCATATTGGGCTCAGGGACGTTCTACGGAGGAGGAGCGTTAGCGAGAGGCCTTGGACAGGAGAGCATATACAGAAACAGGCGCGAAATCACACCTCTTAGCGAATCAATGCGAAAGAAAGAGAATAGGGAGGGACGATTCCCGACGAAGGTATTTATACTCTCCGAAATTAAATTATTCACCTGTAATTTGCGGAAACTACGCGAAGGGCGGAGTAAATCAAACGGCGGATGTTTAACACTGCCAATTCTGTCAAGACGAAACATCTAGGCACGCCAAGACGCAACGTACAAACCCTGAAGGCCGCGTAGGGCGAAACACATTTTGGCCAGTCTTCAGTCAGAGCTAGGGATGATCATTTCGCCTGGGTGGTGGCGCGCCAGCAGCTGAAAAATCGCACAGACTCACAGGGATTCTTCGTTGAATGCCATTCTCCTGAGCAACTCGAACGCCAAGGAACCATCCTGTACTCTGTTCTGCCCCATTGAATTATTCCCTTCCCGTAGACCGGGTAATTGGTACGTACGTATTAATGACAACACTTGGAGCCTTATATAAAATGATTCCCTTGGCAGGGTTCCAGATACGCACGGACGGTACGGCCTCCGTGCCGCATCAGTCACCCATCATTCTGTACTCTAATCGCGTTGAGAATAGATGTTCAGCATTTTATAAGGCTCCAAGTCTGTGTCATTAATATGTACGTACCAATTGCCCGGTGGGAATAACTCAATGGGAAAATAAGGCTCTACGTCCGGCCATTAATATGTCCGCCCCAATTACCCCGTGTACGGGAAGAGAATGATACCCGAACTGATACTGAACGGGCAATGCAGAACGGAGAACAGGATGGTTTCTTGGCTCTAAGGCTGGGCACCAATACCTATAGTGTTGTCGCAGGTCAGGGCTTGAGCCCGAGCGAGACCCTGAGCCTGGGCTTTAAGGCCGACCCCGGCCCGACCCAAACAAGAGCCCAAGTGGAGCCCAGGATCGGAATCAGATTTTTGCCGACCTGCGACCGGGGCTTGGGCCCCTGTCGGCGGGTATACCTTTCTCAGTGGAAGTCTCGGGCACTCTGGTCCAAGTACTTATAACTACAACTGCTTCGTGTCGTATTTTCCATACGAGACGCGGCCATTTCGTGGGCCGTTTTAATTTAGATTCTGCTGAAGGGACGGCGGCATGTGAGCAACTTATCCACCCGGTGGTTCAAGTTCCAAAATTCGCATGTCCATAATAGATGGATAGTAATTACTATGAATGAGCGACTTGAAATTATCATAGCTTAACCCATCTAGACTGGACAATGCTATTCTCAGACTTGAAGAGCGCTACGAGTACAAGTGATGACCAAAATATCTAGATCTTTCGGTTACTCGCAGATTTTCAGGACAACTGAGTCGCATCGCACCATCATATTCCCGAGTGATCAAGACCCTCGCTTTGCAGGTCTCCATTTGCAGAGACATCCCCAGATGCAAGGCCATAGTCGTCACAACTGACTGTTGGGAAGCACCTGCGCAGAAAATCACCTCAAATAATCCGCACAAAAATATCCGGGATGCACCACCTGATAGCACACGGCGTGCATCTGCAGTTCGTAGCACGATACGTTCGGAGTATCGCAGACATGCAATGTCCGTTCGATTCGCGGTCAGGTGGCTACATCTGAAGTCCATTTTTTTGTTCCATTAGGCGGTTCTGAGTTCCTCGCAGATGTTCAAGACGTGCGATTTGATGTTCAGTCTAGGATCCATAAATTGCAAAAGATGAGAATGGGATCAACAGTCTAGTGAAGAGCATTGCCTACGAAAAACTGAAGTGCCCGTGCAGGAAACCTAACAGAGAATCACCCCCAAGTAACGAGCATGCAAATATCCGGAGTATCCTTCCCACGCTGCCACGTCATTCTCAAAACGAGCTTGGCCAGCGCTTATCTGATTCTTCTCTCAAACTCTCACCAGATTTGTGCACACCCAGCAGAGCTTCTCTCCGACATCGATGCCGCCGGCCCGCGACAAGTATTGGCTGAATACGCTGGTCTATGGTAGAAGGCTCATCCTCCCTCGAGTCCCTTCAAGTCGCTGCCGTTAGTCCTCGCACCGCCCGCCCAACTTCACATTGCGTCCTATTCTCGCCCTCCTGTCGGCTCTGTTTCTCTCTCCCCCATAATACCCACTTTGGGGATCTCTGGGCCGATATTATGTGCGTATTATCTCGCAATGGAGGTAGCTGGTGCGCTGGTCTATACGTTTACCCCCGCGTCCTTCCATCTCACCGTGTACTCCAAATTCACTCCCCCTCCGTAGAGAGGTCCCTGCATCGTCGCGGAACACGGTTGAACCAGACGCCTGCACGATAAAATGCATAAAGTCGACGGCCTGCTGCGTGAATCTCAGTGGGAGAACCAGATCGGCATCCGTGAATATATCCCGCCCGTCGTACTACCAAAATATTGGCGCTAGCTGAACGGTGCGTTGAATTATGGTCTACCTTGAGGTCCGGTGATTCTATCGCATATTCAAATTTGAACGCCTCCAGATTTTACGATGTGAAGCCGAATTCTATGAATCGCACGAGACCGGCGCCTAGTCGGTGGGTGGCGCGTATATTCCTAATACAACAGCAAAGGTGTGGTTGAGAAATGAGGTGAGTTTTGGAGGATCGACCGAAATGCGCTACATGTAGTCCCACACATAGGTCGAATCAATCTCTGTGCATAGAATTCGAGACGTCACTTGCATCTACGCTCACCCAGGGGGGACGTGCAGATACTCAGAGGTGCGTGTGATTCTCCCGGCCCACGAACGTAGCTGGCTGATTCAGGACGGATCTTTTTCATAAGGACCTGCGCGGAATGCAACGAATATCGGCCTCGGTGGACCAGCGATTTTACCTCGCCGCTCACCCACTTTCTCGAGTGCGAGGGAACGCGGCATAAAATCACACGCGAGGCGTTGCAGGTATCCATGGTGCGTTTTGTCCTTATTTTCCGGCGGTTGAGAGACAGATTCGGTGATACTGGCACTGGCGCTGTTCGCATCCACCTGCACGTCCGAAGGGCATCGCGTCCTCCCTCCGATTACGAGGTACGAGTCCCTCTGGTGTGAGGTGCATGGTTTCGTTACGGTTTGTATTGCTCATAGATATCAGCCGCTTCTCGGCGGCGACAGCAGGCCTTGCCGTGACCTTTCGGGGTCTCTGAATATCCGCAACGGTGTCTCGCTACTATCCATGGTCAACTGTTGCCGCAGCTCGTGGCATTGAAAATTTGAAACCTCGGAGGAGGGCATTCTCTCGACGGGGTTCACACAGACGGAAATGATTGGCCTCGTCGCTTGCGGGAACATGTATCCTCGACCAAGCACTGGAAGCAGCTCATTCGATCCAGCCACACATTCGGCGGCGTTCGACACGCGCTGTTCCATACATACTTACCGCCCAGATCGCCAGCGTCTTGTATGATTGACCCCCTGGAATGATGTTGTGCTCGCTTGACATCTTGTAGGATCCTGTAAGGATAACCACCCATACAGTACTACATGTTTGTCTTCCGTAAACTCGCTGTTCAGCCTGTGGACTGCGCGAGTATAATATGGATTCTGGATTTTGTACACTTTTGTGACTCCGTTAAGGTAATTTCATTGCTGACAAATAATTTGCTGCACGATTGTTTGCTCCTTCAACGCTCATCTCTCATGCCTCGCCCACAAAACCTGAGCTCCCCAAGAAGTCAAAAAAGGACGCTGGCGCCACTGCAGTGCCCAAAGTGCAAGTCGCAAATGAACCTCCGCCCAGCGCTCAGTGTGTCATGCAGGGGGCATGATGATGGAGACTAAGATTCACTGCGGTGGCCGAAGGATTTTTGGACCAAAAACATGTCATCCAAACATGTCTCTCCCTTTGGCCAAATTTTTAGGCCCCCTAAGAACATGAGCTGAAACCGATGGCTTTTCTGTCCTCTTTTTGTCCTCTTGAAATGATACCTTTTTGCATCCAAATTCCCGCAGGAATATGCATTATTTTTAGTGGTGTTTTTCATGCAAGAAAAGACCTACGTTTGGGACCCAAATAGCGAAATTTGCATTGTTCTCTCCCTGTTTCGGCGTCGAAAACTCTTGTCAAAAATGATCCATTTTTGGACGTATTTTTGGGACGCAAATAAGCATCATGTTTTGGGTCGAATTTGGTGTAGAAAATCGGCCTAATAAGGAATCTTTTGGGGTTGATTTTACGTCGCGTGGGAGACATATTCCCAAACAGGAAGACATGTTTGGATGCCGTGTTTTGGACCCAAAAATCCTTCGGCCTCCGCTGTGATTTCAGGTACAGTGAGAGAAATAAACAGTTTTTTATTTAAAAGGACTTGCAGAAAGGTGAGATGTGAAAACCACAAAGTCGTTGAGAGAATCACTTCTCAAAATGGGTCGGTCAGAGTGGATCTCGGTCCCCGCACGGTTTTGAGATAGAATCGCCGTCAGAATCACTCTCAGAATCGCTGATTAAATTTGACTCTGGCTGCCCCTATTGAACCCCGGGAGTAAACAATGTAATTTTGAATTTTTATTGTGAAGCCATGCCCCAATGGTCACGGGTGCACATAACAACTTGCATTACAGCGCTTTTGCGATGGAGGGCCACGTCCGCAGCCTCAAATTTCATCGTCGATTTTGTGACCCACCGCATCTAAATGAGGCAGACGCGGCCCTGGATACTGGGTCCTTCCGTGTATGATCCACCAAAACATCGTGAGCGCGACGCAGCCGACGAGTATGACCGAATTGTAGTTCATCGCCTGCAGTAAACAACGTCAGCGTGATATCTCGAGGAACGGCTATGCTCTGAGGACCCACCGGCACAGTTGCAGGCAGCGCGTACGGCAAGCAAAACATCATGTTCGTGAACACGATTAGCAGCACCGAAATTGTGTTGACGAAGAATCCAGCTCTGCCCATCCAGAACGGGCCCTGCGGAACGTTCTTGCGACCGGAGAGAAGATGTGGGAGAATGGCCATGGCGTACGATGTCGTGCTGAGGATGACGAACGACCCACCAAGGTCTGATAAGGCGGTTTTACTTCCGAGTTGGATTGCACCGAACGCCGTTGTAAGGATCGCTAGGAGGGACAGATTAAATCAACCTGGCCCAGTCGCCAGAGCGTCTGCGGGAGGAAGAACCTGCTTACCGCAGAACAAGGTAGCGGGTACGGGACAACTAAGCCGAGCCGACGCTTGACTGAAGAAAGAGGAGAATGGCGTGACATTATCGCGTGCCAACGCCCAGTAGATGCGTCCAGTCTGAATACAAGCGCATCAGTACCTTCCAGGTTTTGTGGACTCCGAAGCACTCACAGTGATGAAACCCCCGATACAACATATCATGACTGACAAAAACACAATCAAAAGTAGGCCGAAAGTGCCCGCCTTGTTTCCCGTGGCTTGAGCATACACCATGGCGAGGGGAAAGGAGCCGTTCGAGGTGAGGACTGCATCCAGGTCGATGATGGAGAACATGAGCGCGACCACGTAAACAAATCCCGCTGAAAGTGATGAATGTGAGCTTGAGTGCGTAAAGGGGCAACGAATGCGATTCACTCAACGCGCCCAGAAAGATCTGGGCGGCGATCGCCCATGGTAGATCCCTCCTCGGATGGGGCAGCTCTTCCGCCATGTGTGTCACTGAATCGGGTGTCCCGATTGCGAAAGCGCCGTTGAGCATGCCCGTAAGAAACGCGACCCATCCAGACCACCCCGTCGCGTTCTCCCAGTCGGTGAAGACAAATGAGGCGGATGCGTGGGATTTGGCAGATGCTAGAACCTATTCTGTGGGTTAGCAATGGATGTGGTTCCAAACAACAAGACACACGCACGATAATGGTGACCAAACCCCCCGCGATGATCATGAACAGGCCAAATCTCTGCAACGCGGGCATGAACCGGTTGAAGAATATCACGATTAGACAGCAAATCCAGTTGATGATAAAAAACGCCACGAAAATATGCCACGGCTGAGAACAGCTCATGAGCAATCATGCTGGAGTGAGGCACGCTTTGAACGAGGAAAACACACCTGTACAAGGACATCGGGATGGAACACGACATACATCTGCACGACAACATTTGCTGGAATCATGACTATTGCGGCAAGGCCGAACATCCAACCGTAAAAGTTGATTAGACCTGCACGATAGGTCAGTGTTTGCATCAGCGGTGAAGCAACGGAATATGGGCTCGCCCGTAAAGAATCCCAGCACCCTTCCGTATTTCCCGCCCGCAACCGATGACCAATGGTATACTAAAAGGGGCGGTAAGCAAAAAAGTCATATGAGGCAGAACGTGAAAATACGGAAAAAATATAGACTACTCACCTCCGCCTGCACTTGGTATGGAACTTGCCAATTCGGCAATGCTCGTTGCTACGAACCCGTAATAGACGCTCGACGCGAGGAACTCGTATATGATACCCGGGGCACCGCCGTTCGTGACGGCAATAGTGATTGAGCCTCCAAGGGCAACCCATGCGCTATCTATGGGCGGTGCATCAGCGGGTGCAAAGAAGCTATGTCCAATACGAGACAAGACTCGCCGATAGTCAGCGCCGTCGCGCATATACTCAAAAGCCCATACTGCCTATCCAGCTGATCTATGTGTCCGCTCGCATTGACTCTGGCCCTGCTTGCTGTGCCAACCTCTCCACTCATCACGATAGTAGCACTCTCTTGAGCATTTTTCTCCGTATCGAAGTCCTTTTCCTCGCGGTATGCAATAGCCTCCGCCATGTCGTGGCGGAGGATTCAGCAGGGAGTCGTGGTCAGAGGGGAGATTCAGCCGGAGTCATGGTCAAGAACGGAGATAAGAATGTGCCATCATCCCGAGATAATTCTATTTGTGATGTTTTTTTGTGATAGCGAGAAGGTCGGGATGAGCGGGAGAAGTTCAGAAGGATGAATACCACCCAAGGAAGCACAATCTCACACAGGCATCTCCGATCAGGCAGGCATGGTATACTCGCTATGGCCGAAAGTAACCAGAATCGCCACCACTGGCAAGAGGCAGAGCAGATATGGGCCATATTTTAATCCAGGATTAATGAGACAGCCATCTTATGATATCTGATCAAAAACCAGCCTCTGTGGTTTCACCAGTTCATAGAAAACTCGGCTTTTAAGTGGTGTGATCCAAGAACTGATGAGACCTGATGGCAGTCCCGTTGAACTCGACCATGTCGGGATGAGCGGGAGGTGTTCAGAAGGATGAATACCACCCAAGGAAGTACAATCTCGCACAGGTATCTCCGACTGGGCAGGCATGGTATATATGCCTCGTGAGAACTGTTGAGAATGAATGGCTACTGACGTGCAGATCTTCGGCAACGCCGGTTATATGGCGGCGGGTCGTGTCAAGAACGCTTGGCATCAAGGGGACTCTGGGTCGGCCATATCCATCAGTACTTTCCTGTTGGTTCATCACTCATCAGTCTGTTCGATCCAGAGATCTGAGTCCCCTTGCTTGGCATCTCCTGTGGGAGAAGCGCACCGCGCGTTCGATCCGTGCCCAGGGCATGGCAGCACCATGTTAGACACCCTGCGGTTTTTTTCTTTTTTTCTTTCGACGCGTCGTGAGCAAGGCATTGGGTTTGTTGAACAATTTCCTCTGTGCGATGCCTGGGTTCATGTGCGAAACCGAGTGTGCGGAATGCTGAGCGCGAGCTTAGAGTTAGTAGCACGTGTTTGAGTGATCTGGTATAGCCGTGTGGCGATAGAGATTAAAATATAAGTGTTCAAACTCCTATATAATCAACTAGATATCTCCACATAAATCTACCTTAAGCAACCGACCAACAAGAGTAAATCTTCGTTAGATGTGACCACGCGATACATCTCCGGGTTCTTAAGATTGCTATACTAACCATTATGCAAACTTATAGCGTTACTGTAATGAAAGCCGGCGCACTATTCTCATTCCCACCGCCCCGGGAGCAGATGCTCCGCACCTGCAGCAGATGAATGGGCACGATTTCTGGTTTGCACTTCAAGCTGCCCCAACACCGAACCGTTCATAGTAGGGCGGATTTATTTGGCAATGTTCTTTTGCTGTTGGAGAATTGAAGGGGAAACCTTTGACGTCGATCTCTCCCTCCGCGATCGTGCAGCGCAAATTCCGAGCTCTGCTCTGATGGACTTTCCAAGGCTGTCTGCCCCTTCTCCTGTTCCTTGTCTCGCCCTCTGATGGACTTTCCCTGTCTGCCCCTCCTTGTGCACCAGGTCTTGCACGATGCATTCCATCTCCCCTTCGCCGCGTGAAGCCGCGAAAGTTCTACTGACGCAAGTACTAGTATCCCTTCACTCTGGGTTCTGTGCCTCCCTCTTGCGCCAAATTCAGCCACGCAACTACACTGAACCCTGTTTGTGGGTCCTTGTGCTGCGCGAGACGCCTCCGTGACGCTTCTGCGCATGCCGCGACTAGCTGCCGCCGTCGTGTATCTATATTACAATCGAACACCTCTGACTTGAGTCAAACTTGATCCGAGTCAACCCGAGCTCCGAGAGCTGCCAAATGATGTCACTTGCTCCAACGCTCCACTGAAAACCGTCGAGATGCCCAAATCTCCACTCAACTGTTAGATTGTTATTTTTAAACTGTACAGATGTTGAGAACATAGTTATTTGAACGCAAATGTACCTCCAAAAGATTGTATGAACACATTATGAGTACTCTGGCAGTCCAATCAAAGGCAAATAACTTCGAGCATGAGATAACTGCATTTGTAAAATGAAGGGAGGGAGAAAACTTCAAAGAGAGAGCTGTCCGTGAACTTAAAGTCCCATTGTCCCAAAAATTATCATATCGGGTGGCAGCATGGGCGGAAAATTGAGTTGAAAAGGATATCAGAATAATTGTCACGGGCCACCAGGCCGCGACGAGTCAACCGGAGGTTGACGAGGAGCGGCATTTTCATTCAACCAGTGAAAGAGCAAATGTTATCTGATTCCACTATTCCCACCGTAGCGAAGCACGGGTAGCTGCTAGTTCGATAGAATTATGCTTCCTACGGACTTTCGACCAAGCTGCGCTGCACTTCTTTGTTTCTGATCTGTCCTCACGTATCTTGGTCCGGCCTTCGTCCACTCTTCTTGGCTTTGTCCCCTTCATCTCGAGAAAATTGGTCATGCTGCGCCCTTCGGTACCTGCTCTGCGGTCCTGGCCGCGGTCTTCCTACCCTCCTGGGTCTCGACCATGCACCATATAACAAATCGATTTAAATGTGGCTGAGATTCTCTCCTCGACGCCGTTCCCGCAAGTAGTGCTCGAGCTACAGCTCCGAGCCCAACACTCGTACTTGCGCACCTTCCTGTGTTCCTCCCATGCTTATTCCGCTCTCGCGAGGGCTTTATGAATTCGCTGCACAATCCTGATCTCCAGGACTCAGTCGTTAACAAAAAGGAGGATCAGAAATGTGTTGCTTCAGGACAGCACTACCCAACTTCGGATCGGGATGGCTCCAATCTCCGACCCCTTCTTTTGGTGGACGGCGTAGGGCCTTGCCCCACAGCTTCATGTGCTTGTCTCCATCGCCAACCCCGGTCTGCGCGGGCATATCTGACAATTTAACTCCGCCTGGTAGATCTCCCACAATCTATCCATTTCATTCCTTCTTTGAGTCTTGAACCTGCGAACCGTGACGTCGGCGTTCTTGCCATTCTGAATCCCGCATAGCTAGCTGGTGGAACGTCTATTCTGCCCACACCCGTCCTTTCTTTGTATATGTTCGTGCATGCATTAGGCTCTGTACAGTAGCCTCGAATCGCATCGAATTTGACACCTTAAAGTCCCACACTTTCTTTCAGGTATTACTCGAGTACACTCCGCGGCACGCCCCCCCACTTGAGCTTAAGCTTGCGCTGCCCAGGTCATGGTATGGGCAGGATTCAAAGTCACGCTTTACTCGTACATCGGATCATTAGCCCCCAAAAAGAAAACAAAGTTCTAGAATATACCAGAGTAATAAGTATATGTCCTAGAGCGGAGTCGAGCCGCCGCTTCCCCAAGACTGGAAGCTTATATGAGTTCCGATCTATAATTCTGGGGTGTTCCACCGTGATCTAAGGCCTCGGTCACTCAGGAAGTGAAGTCTGAATATGCCTGGTTGTCAGGTATACTCTCTGCTATCAGAAAGGAAAAAAAACTGGAAGCTTATATTATTCCGCATTTATCATTCTGGGGCGATCGACCGTGATCTACGAGACTTACTTGACCAAGACCTGAAATCATCTCTGTGACTCCCTTCCCCATTCATATACTGTCTGTGCTGTCAACAACACCGCCGAAAGAAGACTACATACATTTGCCATGAAGTACATGTGTGCGCGGCGAGCTGGGAGCGGGAGCACAGAGAAAGTACCAAGATCTGCGAAATGGTTATGTGGATCAGTTCAATACTTTAATGCATATGTTGAAATGAGTGTTTGGATGGACTCGCCCGCGTCGTATCCTGAACAAACACATAAAAAACCAGCATGGGATCAACATGAAAAATATGTACGTACCAGCAGCGAGCATACCAACGCTCCCGGGCGTCGTAAGCGGCGCCCTGAGTGTGTTCTCCTATTCCTTTCTCTTCCGCTCGTTTTTTTTCTGTCCTTCATTCTTTGCGTCGCTTCACACTTCGCTCTTCTACTTCCCTTTCTTACCGTCGGGTCGATTGCCGTGCCTACGTTCCATGTCTCTTCTTTCATGCACTTGGAATTTCCCTTAGAGTGGATTACGTGCCTGCGGCGACGGCGGTTCGACTCCGCCTGGGGAAATACGTGGTCTTGAACCTCATTTTTTCTTTTGACGACTCGGGGTTTTTGGAGGCATTCGTACGGCATGTAGAATTCGTCATAGGAATGAAGGAGTCCCACATAGTAATACTGATACTGGATACTGAGATGCGTAATGGAACACTGGAGAAAAAGAGTGGCATAGTGGGCGCATCTGCATCGGCGTCGGCGTCGCAGCGGATTATGTCACATGTGCGAGATCACCGCAGAGAGCGGAGCCCCGTTCGATTAATATTCGGGCCAGGCGCATTGAGCGAGCGCACCATTTTTGCTGTTCTTTCCGGTGTTGCGCCTTTGTTTGCGGACATGAATCCATGATGGGAAAGATGAAAATAAGGTGCCAGTGTGGGGGTCTAGCACACCGACCCGGAGCTGAATATATCGTCGATTTCGTATCTGGGGTCAATGTCAGGAAAGAACGAGGCTCGAGAGAGCGACGGAATGTTGAGGCGTAATTGTAAATAGAGAAGATTGACTCGGAAACTATGCACAGTATTGACCATTTGGAATCGTGCGCGCATGTGCATGCGCATTTTCAGTGTGATGGCCAGCAGTATTTGTCTACATAGGGGAATTTTTCACAGTAGAAACCCAGTCCAGGAATTGAGAGGCTTCAAGCGTCGCCAACGGTTCAATCGCACGGACAAAGGTTGGATCGGTCAAGAAGTTGGCAAGGAGCCCGGGCCCAGGAAGGAGCACGAGAATATGAAGGAGATACACAAATTCATGTAGCGGTTTGCCCCAGGTGAGCCAGAAAGCGCCGGCAGTACTTCGAGCAGCCGACCGTGGCCGTTCGTAAAAAGCGCCAGGCACTTAACGTACGTTGACGCCCAGCCAAATGCGGACAAACAATCACTTTCTCTCTTTCCGTTTTCTGTAAGGATAACCACCCGTACAGTACTACATGTTTGTCTTCCGTAAACGCTGTTCAGCCTGTGGACCGCGCGAGTATAACATACTACCCCCCCCCCCCCCTCCCAGTTGACGACCTCGAACCTTAGTCTGAGTTTCGTACGCCTTCCGTCGTTCGGCTGGCTTGCGCGGGGGCCGCACGCCGTCGCCGTTGCCATAGCGGACGTCGGGGATCCTTTCTGCGCTGCGCTAACGACTTAGATGATACACCTCACGATTTCTGTCCAGTAAATGCCCCGATTAGAAGCCGCATAGACGGGCTACAAGGAGAAGAATGAGCACATGAGAACTGGCTGACATGAGAACTGGCTGGGCATCGTCGACGGCTGAGGCGGAGAGTGTAGTCGGGTGGTACGTCGTCGTATTCTGCCAGTTACGTCTCACCTTTTCTACCAGGATGACCCACCCATCCTTCATCATGCGCCATCGTCCCCTAACCACTACCGTCTACGTACCGCCCACACCACCTCAGATCTCAGATTAAGCACAAAACATCGCCACCTTACCACATCTGCGCCTCCCTTTCCTTCTATGTGCTACCTTCTGCGCGATCTCCCGCCATTTGCGTGGTCCCAACACCAGTCGTCCATCGAACCCCTAGGCTCCTGCTCCTGCACACTGCCGTCAACAGGACCCACCCAGACCACACCTTGCACAAACCTCTTCCGTAATATATGCGTCCTCTGTGCACCATTGGAGTGCTTGCCATCTATCGTCCGGCCGACCTCCTTATTGATGACTCGTACCTTCCGCCCAACGAGCGGACCGGTATCGCACCCGCAACGACGGCGCTTCTCCTGCCCGTCTTGCTCGGCGCAATTACGAGGCGCTGCGCCCCACCTGCGATTGTGGCGCGAAGGTACGCTGCTTGATACGTATCTGATCCTCCGGTCAGTCGTCCCCGATCACCTCGCCGCCCTTCGCACCCGTCAACCTCAGCTGGTCATTCTTGCTCGCCGGTTGGATCCATATGCTGGTGTATATTCTCCCTCCTCTCCCTTGAACTCTGCACCGCACGCCCCCACTTGAAGCATCGTTTGTTGCGCCGTGCGTCTCACACCTTCTTCCATTCCGCACGCAACTTCTTTCCTGTCTCTATCTTTCCCTGGCCCTGGATGCGGCGCACCTTCAGGCTTCCGTGTCCATCCATAGTGATAATTGATTCCTCGATCGACGTGCGCGACGTTGGCATCGGGAATCTTACATGTCCGCATTCCCTTTCTTGCGGAGCCCTGCTTCACATCGCCGCAGCTTGAGACGCCCTACCCATGGGGACTTCCTTCCTTCCTAGCCCTTGTTACCCTCCTCTTGTCCTGCGCCTTTTCCCGCGTCTTTCCTCCACTCACCTCTCTTCCGCTCCTCCATCTTTCGTCTGTATCTCTTCGTTTGTCTTTGTCTTCCACCGTGCCGGGTCGAACGCGCGCAGGGTTATTTATGGTCCCCATTCGCGTAGCTTTCGGTTTCCGTATGTCTGAATCTTCTTAGGAGTATGGTCAAGTCGGTGGACTCGGGGGACTCGGAGTAGCGTCCCCATATCAGAAGGAACGCGTTGACGATCTGCCATCTACGCTAATGTATGTACTCGTGAATGAAATTCCATTCATCCTCTTTTGCTGGGCTTGGATCTGCTTGGATATTGCGACATTGATATTATTCGCACTTCACTAGACTGGTTGTATTGATAAATTTTACCTGGTGTGTCGCCAACATCATATTGCACCTCTAAGTGTTGCACCTCTGGTACCCCTCTGTGCTATGTGGTATGAGTGCCTAAAGTCCCCACTGAATGAATTCCTCGCACCATATGGTCGCAGCAACCTGGGAATTACCGCCCGCTCGTAGGCGCCTTCATTGGCCGGTACTAGTTTCTACTAGAGCACGTTCCGCCTGCCCGGCATCTCAAGGTTTTGGCTACTGCGTGCGAATGGATATGTACCCGCAAGCAGGACGATCCCTCACAGCAACTTGAATACATGTACACGTTCTCCGCGAACTCATGGGCGCGGGCGGGCTTCAAAAAGCAAGGTGATAACTGCCGCAGACGCCGAATTTCCCCGTCGAGGCTGTTCTTTAAGTTTGTATATCTCTGTAAATTAAACTAGGAGACAACAGCGATGGGTGTTCCACTTCCCACCAACTTTGCCATTGATTGTTGGATACCAGCACTGGCGGAGTAAACAGGTTCAACTCTGACTTGTTGTGGGATCCATCCTAAGTCCTCATGGAAGAGTTCGAGTTTGGCCGTAATCATTTTAAAATAGGGTACAACTTCAAGCTGATGCATTTTGAGAGGATTCCAAAGCTGTACATAGCGGAGAGACGAGCTCAGGTCGTGGTCAAGCAAGTCCTCGTAGATCATGGTAGATCGCCCCAGAATTTTAGAGCTCGAATTTTTCTGGAGCCTTGGGGAAGCGGCGGTTTGTTCGACTCCGCCTGGGGACATTGTGCCGAATACGGCGTTTTTTTCTTTTTCTTTTTCTTTTTCTTTTGTGTCATTAGATCTAGAGCGTACTGTACCTATGGGCAACCACCGGCAACATCCAGTGGCATCACATCATTTCTTGAATGAGCAGGCCCTGGTGTATCACGGTCGATCGCCCCATAATCATAGTGTAGGGACTATAAAAGCTTCTAGTTGGGAAGGCGGCAGTTCGACTCCGCCAGAGGACAGGTGGCCCCTTGAAAATCCTTTTTTTATATGCTTTGTTTTTTTAGATATCCACACACGGTGAAACTTGCTGACGCACCGTCGTCTCCTGGTAATTTTCGAGCGGAATGACATTATTAATGACATTGAGGGCATTTAGGTTGGTACCAGCCAGCCGGCTCCACGTCTTGGTTACGACAATGTGCCGATTCTGAATGAAGAGTGGGTTTTTCTTTTCTTTCTGTGTCGTTGGATCTGGAGCGTACTGTACCTATGTGCGAAATGGGGCAACCAACATCTAGTCGGGACAACAAGCCTCATACCTCCGGCGTCACGTCCTGGCCCGGCAGATCCTCGTGGATCACGGTCAATCACCCCAGATTTATAATTATACTCCAGGAGCTTGTGGGAAGCGGCGGTTCGACACCGCCCGAGGTTATTCATACTTATCGGCGTATTTTTTATTTATTTATCTAATATCGGTGTATATTTGCTCTGATAGCTGCAAATTATGTAGAGACGCGCATTGGATCGTCCTGTTTCGGGAGACTACACCGGGTCTTAAAAAAATCCACCCCTGTAACATAGACGTCGCAGCTGCAGAGAGCAGAGTTAAGGTCCAACTCTTGGTTGGCCAAGTCCTCATGGATCTCAGTAGATTGCCCCATATTTGTAAAGAAATATGCAGACTCTTGGGGAGACAGTGGCTCGACTCCGCCTGAGGCCACGCGGCTCCTTCAAGTTGAAAATCCTTTTTGAGAAATCTGATCTGATCGATCGCGGGAGGAAGTAACCTCAAGAAGCAATACCAGTACACCAAAATGGCAGTATGGGCAATTCACAGACAACAGGAAAGGTTACAAAGAAGGTTACACTCGCGATGTTGAACACGAGTCAGACCACAGATGCAGAAATTGAGTACAAGAAATCGCGCCGACAGCAAACTCAGAACCCCTCCACAAAACTTCAGCTGATAGGTCTCTTCCCTTCGCGTTTAGAGGGTGATCGGAACGCAGCCGATGGCGACAAGACCGCCTAAAAAATGCTGAGCATCAGAGTGTTGGAAGTAAATTCTTTGCGTACATTGGGCCTCAGGGGCGGTGCAAGTGACTGCGGTACCTCCGCTGAATAACACCGTGAGATTCAAGGATTTTAGACAGATGTATGGAATCCCTACCAGTTGTTCCCGATGACTGTGATTGGGGAGCAGTTCAGACCGAGGGAGCCAGTAATCCCGCTGAGGTTGAGGCTCAACAGCGCGACAATAGCCGAGCCTATAACGCTAGTCGTCGAAGTGGTACTTGCGCAGCAGAGATTAGTGGGAGTGCCAGTGGCAGCAGCAAGGCCCTGAAACCAATGTCAACTGTTAGTCCTGTGAAAACATGTCCATAGGTCGGGGCGTACAATGAGCATCGAGGAGACAACGACAGAAAGTTTGAAGAACATATTTGCTGCACAGGAAACTTGAACTACGGGATGTATTCGAGTGAGGTTCTGAGAGAACAGACCTCTCTTTTATATCTGGGCCGACCGCCATTCCCACGATTGAACGAACACCCTGAATGTACTAGCGTCCGAGTTACCTACAAATTGCGCCGCGGCGGAGTTTGCCAAGGGAGGATAAGAAAAGCCACTGCGCGACGGCGAAGTACAAGATGCTGTGAAGGGAATACGGTTGGTTCTAAATGATGCATCTAACATGCCAGGGAGCACGGTTCCAGTTATAAACATCACCCACCCCGCTTTCGCTCACGAGATCGAGTGTTTGCCTGGCCGCCTGATCGGCGGGCGTAAAGATGGCTGCGCAGGGCTTGCGGAGGTAGTGAAAGGGAAGGAGCAAAGAAATGATTTTATAGGGGTTAATTGGAAGTTTGAGCGGGGCGAGGTGTGTCTACGGCCGTGGCCAAACTTAGCCAGTGACAGGTGAAGCATGTCTACATAAGGTAGCCGAACGTAGGCGAACGTAGGTAAGGCGGTACCGATGTCCTCTTGCCTACGACGATCGACGCACGTTGGCCCACGTAGGCGAACGTAGGCAAGGGTGTACCTACATAGGGTCGAAACGCAGTGCTCGCTACTAATAGGTAACCCAAGGTTCCATTCATGATATAACTTATTCATGATGTTGTACCACGGGTGCTGGGGGGGTAGAGCACTGTCTATGGTGTGGGCTAGCCTCCAGAGACTTAGGTCGTCCGCAAGCGCGTACGGCACATCTTTGGTCGGACAGTGAACTATCATGAATGGCAGCGACATGTTGAATTCAAATGCACAGCCTAATAGAGCAAAACAGAGAATACAAACGCGACGAGACATTCGCAAGAGGGTTTCCACTGGAAAATCTCTCTTTGTTCATTGAAGTCCATTAGTTAGTGACGGCACATCAGGTCAGTTGGCAAGAATTCCGACGTATTTCTGGAGTCCTGGGACGGATATTGGCACGCAAGCACGACGGACAAAGCGAAAGTGCTGCCAGGCGTCGCCAAGGGTGGCAGTGTCCCTAGTGAGCGCGGCAGTGGGGATTCATACGTATAGTGCTCCTAATGTGTTGTCATAAGTGACCCAATAATAAAGCCCACGAGTGTTTTCTATTGAGTCCTGCATATAGCCATCTAACTCATGCAATTGGCGACAGTGACTTCAACAAGAGGGCGGCAATGGGACATCGGGAGGACGGCAGCGGGGGCGGCAAGGGACCGGTAATTCATTTGGAGGAACAGTAAGGGAGGCGAGGGAACGGCAGTCTTACCGGGGGACAAAGGGGACAGATGGGGACGTCCGGCGGACGAACCTTGTGTCGCCACACGGCTGCAGTGGTACCTGCACGGAGGACGGAGTGGTGAGCTTGTAGATTCTTCCACCCCCCTTTCAGCCATACCGAGGTACTCGTATTTGTCCATTTAGTTATATCCAGGTACTTACTTAGTAAATACCTCTGTCTCTTTCTGCTCGGAGGCGACGGCGCCGTAGAGTTCATCGAGAAAATAACGGAAGAATGTCGATGCATTTTCTCGTCAACGTCCTCAAAGTGAGTGATACATTGATTATAGATCTTCTAAGATCCCATCGAATACAAGGGTCGACCTGCAGCACGCGGCTCACCTCTGCGTGGAAACTACGTTCGCGCCCTCGAAATCCGCCTGCCAAACACAAACCGAAGGCGCGGCAGCTCACCACCAATCATACACGGAAAGCTCGGCCGCACTCACCGCATTCCATCCCCACGCCTGTCTCGTCCACGCTCCCCGCCAGCGAGGAAACCCCGCAAAGTGCTCGACAACGTGCCCGAACTGCTCGGCAACCAGCGCGATGTGCGCTGCGACGCGTCTTGTAGAATATGAATCAACACGCACTCGATGAAATCGATTCAAATCACTCGGTTGTGTCGCGCGTGCCATCCAAGTCAGCCAGCAAGAGCAAGATTGCAACTAATGTCAGCGGCGCTCGGGCTTGACTTGAGCGAAACAGTCGTTCTCGTGAGCGAATGCGGGGTAGGTGATATTTATTACTGGAACTGTAGATGAAACATGTGCTCCCTTCGCTTCTCCGACATGTGAGATGCTGAATGCATTATTTGGAACCAACCTGATTCCCTTTACAGAATCTTGTACTTCGCCGTGGCGGAATGGGCACCGACCAAGGACCCTCAATGAGTTTCTATCTCCGAGACTTTTCTTATTCTCTCTTGGCAAACTCCGCCGCGGCGCAAGAGGTAAAGAGCATGTGTGAAGTCTAGATCTAACAAAGGATTCGGAAGAGTGCAACGAAGAAGCAAAGCTAACCAGGAAAGAGTCGGAAAAGGGTCAAGGCCAAGTACACCCCTCATATTTCTTCGCACAGAGCCAACCTGGGAGACGATAGGCCTTCCATGGGTGGTGGTAGGTGAGGGAGAACGCGGCCTCTGTGAGAGCGGAGGCCTTGAACGATTAGTAGACGGCATGACCTTGGCATGAACAGCAGCTGTCGAGCCTTGAGTGCCGTTCCGTTCCGTCAGCCACTTTACCACCTTGACCACGGGCAATTTTGCCCATTTTTGGTCAAAATTGCTAACTTGAGAGGCCCGTTGTGAACACAAATCAGGGTCAATTCCATCCAACCAAAATATGAATATGCTCTCCTTAACAAGTACTTTCAAGCTAGTGGGACCATTTTTTTGATATCCTGGGTATCCACAAAATCGATTTTTCACAAAACGGCAATTTATTTTCTTGCGGAACATCAGGTCAGGTATGGCATTCTTGGAGGTGGCGATCAAAGGCAGTGCCAAGCTGATGAAGATGGCGGCGTGAGTTCTTATCTCCGCACACCGCTTCGCGTTCTTTTTTGACCTGGTTTCCCCACCAATTCGCAAGGTCTGGGGTACATCACCCCATTCTGCGCTGGAGTTCTACCAGACGTCAGCCACACTCTAGCCACATGCTAAACCAACGCTGCACCGCATGGCTCATCTAGTTCCCTTTCTACACCCGCAGCGTGACGCACTACATCCCACTTTGGGCCTTGGCTCTCTCCGCCGAGTCGGCCGACCACCCGACCCATCCTTCGCCGATCCTTCCCGATGCACAACGCGAAACATTCCTCCCTGTTCTCTCCGCCACGCCGCCAGACCGTGCTTCCCGGCCCGCGCGTACTCCTTCCCCGTCCTACGCTATACCGCCCCCACTCCTATGCTCCTCCACCCCCGTCGTACATGACTACACCGCCGCCGTTCTCCTCGATCCCACCGCGCCCGTGCCACCCTGCCCGTCGACGCCGACATCCGTACGAGCCTTGAACCCATCTTGCTCTCTTCCGCTTGGCTCTACCCCAGCTCCCTCCCCCGCCCGCCAAACCTTGGACGACAAAATTCCTGTCATACACCAAACCCCGCATAACCCTCTAGCTTGGCCGCAGGCCTCAACGCTTGCGCCCTTCGTCTGCCCCACTCCAGTTTGTTCCCATTCTGTTCTTTTCTAATTTCCCCCAAAAAAATATTGTCCGCTCACATTTTCCTCCCAAAACTCAGGTATCCGCCATCTCAGCGCGATCCGTGCCGATGGCGTCCTCTGGAATGGTTTCAACGGAGGCAGTGTGTATACGACGAAACAGCCCGGGTTTCTCTCAGGGAGGTGGGTAAATCCTCTTATCTTCCTTGACACTCCGCCCTCTCCCTTTCTCCTCTATTTCGCGTCCTAATTAATCACTCTACCTCTACAGAGCCTACCATACATCCTCGGATCCGTGGCCCCGTCCCACGTCGCACGCCTGCCCAATGCCGGCGGTTACAGCGTATGACAGTCGCCGCGCAGTACGCGCGTCAAACGGACTTCCATTCGCCGCCCCTTTGCCGTACCCCATTGCATGATGCCGCGATGAAGTCTTGTGGCTTCGACGACCACGGCCTGTGTCAGAAAACCATATTGCAAGGCCTTCATGATTTGGGGTGCGTACTTCTCCTATTTTTCGTGCGCTGCTCACTGGATCCGCCTTTTTTTTTTGGTGAATCCAGAGGCCGCGGACTTGGCTTGTAGTTTGTCTGGAAGGAGGGCCTCGTCGTACACTGCTGAGAAGACGGGTAGAGGAGCGAAGTGGGCGTATTTGAGGTGTGTCGTGCGTTAGCGCGTGTACTCTTCTTGCGCTGATTTCTCGTGCTTCCCCCAGTTCCAATCCTCCACACGCGCCGGCCGTGCGCGTCCCTTCCGCCGGGTCGCTTCGAGGCGCCCCTTCTCGCGCTCCCTGCGGACCACTGCGTCTGCATATTCGCACCCGTTCCGCATAGACGAGAATCCCCGTCTCATTGCGTCTACGCGGATTACCTACCCGCGCCGCGAACCACTTTGCGAGTATCGTACGTGCCCTTTTACTCCCATCGATCTTTGCTGATCACCTTGTAGGCATTCCATCCTCTTCTTTGGCGTCTTCCATACTGGAATACACGAGAGCGTACCTACCGTCATCCACGCCGCGTTCGCTCATACCGGCGCGTTCTCAATTCATGGTGCCGTACCTGCGACACGTCTCAGCCTCGCCACACGCTCAAATAATGGTACGCATTTAATCGTCCATCATCTCACCGTCATTCGTTGACCTGTCCAACAAGCGCTCCTCTGTGTACACGTCCTTGCCAGCCATCGTGCGCCGGCACGCCCATCCCCATCTTAACCACCACGACGAGTAGCGCCGCCGCCCGTTCCCCTGCCGCGCATCTCTTGCGCCCCTCATCGCCCCTCCTCCACATCGTCGACGCCGACTGCGCTGGAAGAAACGTAGTTACCGACTCGCAGTGTCACTTGCTGCCCGCAGGCACGATCTGCAGCATGACGGTGGTGCGTGCGATCCGTGCCACGACTTGGAGGCCGGCGCTATAGCGTGCGCGACCCTGTACGACGTCCACACGCTCGACACAGTCTCAGTGCGCACCTTACCCCCTCCCCGCACCACCAGCTGCACGTGCAGCACGCGACGTTGCCGTTCCTCGCCGTCCACGCCGCCTTCAACCCTCCCCGCGCACCGTGACCCTTTTCAGCGGTGGACCACCCTCACCACTTGATGCACGCACCTGCCGTGCTCCTCAGCACCACCTCACCACCTCCTGCGTTTGGAGCACGCACCATGGCTGTTCCACATTGCCAGCGCCTCCTTTATCGCCTCCTCGCGCACTAAGCTCGTCTAGGGCAAGCAGGACTCTCCCCGTCCACGCGCGCGCTTCCGCGCATCCCCAACACAACACAGACCACCCCCGACGTGCTCAGCACATGGGCAGCCGCTCCCCATCGCCCCCACCGCCTTGATCACCTCCACGCCGTCTCCAGCGCCTCACCGCCCTCGCTAGAAGCCAGCTCCTTTTCGGCACTGAGGGTACTATGCGGAGCACCACGGGAGTGCGCAGCTAGTGCGGCGGTGGTTCCCCGTCGCCTACGCCGCCTTCATCGCCTCTTCGCGCGCCGCGCCCATCCTCTGCGCCGATGCCGGCCTCCCCTCGAAACTTCGACCTCCCGCGCACCGCGAACTCGACGTGGCAGAACGCACCGCCATGCAGTTGGATTCCGCCCGGGCTTCGAGCGTGTGGCACCTAGGGCTAACGGGAGCGGGCTTGTGCGTGGCGGCGGGGTATACGGTGAGGAGGGAATGGCCGGGAGGGCTGGCACGCGCCTTCGGTCAGGCGATTCGCATGCGGACTTAGATACGTACCCTTGCATATGGACCGACATCGCTCTACATTTTATAAAGGCTTTTTCGTACCTTCGAATACCCATGATACTTCAGGTGTATAGTTAATGAAAGGGCAGACTTCTTCGATTGGCTTGGCCGAATGGCTTGTGCCGCTTAGCGGAGTTTGAATTTGGCTTGGCGGGCTTGGGCGGGCGTGGCTTGGGCTTGGGCTTGGCTTGTGCTCGGCTACACCAAGCATCTCCACTGTAAATATTTCGTTCATCACGTCCCCCCGGAGCACCGCTGTCATTCCTGGTTTGCCTCCCAAGTGTTCCAACTATCAGCAGTCAGCCCTCATCAAAGAAAGACGGTAAAAATATGATCATCAAAAACTGCCGCCTGGCGGTTGCAACGAAGTGGTCATCCCTGCCTTCATAGCAGGCAGCTACGTAGCCGCGCTCAATAATTGTATGCGAAACAAAAGGTATCTTTACAACTGCCACTGTATTTGGGACGTCGGAATAATTATGCGAGGCTGATAAGTACGTTTCAACTTTGAACTGTTATTGCCCACCATTCAGCACTTGTTTTGAGCTCAAATGATGTTATATGAAAGATATGCTCTCCGGCCACTCACCACGTTCCTCGATCTACTATAATGTACTGGGCGAAGTCAACCATCGAGGAGCGTGCACCTATCCAAAATTTTTGTGTTACACCGCCGGGGATTGTGACGGGGATGGGGTCGGAGAGTGGAACCTGGGAGGGGTGCGGAACGTAGGTGGGCGAAAGTCTTCGTCAAAGACTGTGTGTATGCTATTGGACTTCAGCATCTGCTGATCAATAGGCGTCTTGCTACTGCCAAATGAGACAGACGCAAACATGGCGTTGAGGGCTTGATTCCCATCGCTGCGGATTGAAACAACGGATTCGTCCCAAAGGTCGTGAATGAGGTCACCACTGGCATTGAGATTCAGAGTACATACCTGAAACCGAAAGTTGACAAAGTTTACACAGTTTACAAGATTATGGTATACTTTCCAAGTCAGGGATTTACTGGAGATTCAATGCCTCACCAAGTTCATTTTGCTCACTGCGAGTAGGGGCCGAAATAAAATGGAATCAACTATTATTTGAAATTCAGTGACTCCTTATAACAATGTAAGTAACAATAGAATGATTTCCAAAGCTTGAATCGAAAAACTCCACCCACACCGGGCACAAGCCACTTTGTCACCAGAATGGCTTGCGATGGCATTTGACATGTTCAACTTTTCTCACCCCGGTGTCAATTCACCAAAATCTCGTCGCAACATCCTAGGAGCAGGTAAATTAGATACAACCGAGATGGTATCGACCTTATTATGGCATGAACTCCTTGACTTTTCGTAACAAGCCGTACCCCCGCCCGTTTGACGGCATCAGACAAACTGGCTTGCGCAGGCCATTTTGCATGCAGCGACTAGGTGCCGAATTAAAATGGAATCAACTATTACTTGGAGTTCAGCGACTCCATATAACAATGTAAGTACAGTTGAATCGCTCATATGGAATAATATTGTATGGAATAACTGTCAATGGAATCACTTGTGAGCATATCCCATGTCGGGATGGGGGAATATTCCATCAACCGTCTTTTGGAATATGGAATAGCCCTGGGGCAATTGCTTTGGGCTGATATTCCATTGTGCGGGTGGCCAAAATGTAAAATTTTGAGACAAACTGGCCATTTTGGGATTCTTTTCCACAATGGCATCCCTTTTTCAACCATTATATAAACCCACTTTGCCCAAATAATTGATTTATCGGTGTCTTTTTCCTCATGATCCTCAATTGAACCACAAAAGGGGTGAATCTGCATAAATCCGGTGCTAAAAGAATGCAGGAAGCCGAGGATGCAATCATTCAAACACATAAGGCTATTCTTGCTGGACAATGATCCTATAGGTTTCAAAAGAAATTTATTACTCTCATTGATTATATCTACTGTGGAATACCCTTGAGCCCTATCCCGACGGTATTCCATATGAGCGATTCAACTGTAGCAATATAATGATTTCCAAAGCTTGAATCAAAAAACTCCACCCACACCGGGCACAAGCCACTTTGTCATCAGAATGGCTGGTGATGGCATTTGACATGTTCAACTTTCTCAATCCAGTACCAATTCACCAAGATCTCGCTGCAACATGCTAGAAGCGGATAAATTGCATATAACTAAGATGGTATCGAGCTTATTATGGCATGAATTCTTTGACTTTTCGTAACAAGCCGGCCCACGCCCATTTTGATGGCATCAGACAGAATGGCTTGCACAAGCCACTTTGTTGCTGAAGAAAAAGAATGATTGCCTGCCACATCCTGGGCCTGAGAAGACCCTAGATCATTCAAATGTATTCATTGGGACAGTTTACATCCAAGAATTGAGTGTTTACGCCCATTCAGTTGGTTACAGTCAAAGCTTTGGTTCAACCGATGTCAACTAACGAGAGCCACAACCCAGAATTGATGTCCAAAGGCCGGCTTGACCTCCGCTAGATTATCCAAGGCCTTTTTCTGAAGGAATCCATTCAAATTTCCATTTGAGGTGCTGAAACACTTGTGTCATTCAAGAAGTCGGGTGATTTGAACACTGTTTTTGTGCATATCTTTGCGTGGTGGACACCCTTTTCCATTGTTTTCAATACAGGTGGACACTTGGAAGTGTGCTCTATCAGTTGAGCTTCACACGCCCACTGGCTTGCATGTGGGGTATGAGTTGCCCACATCATTTTTCATGGTGACGACGAGCATTCTCCAAATATTAAAATTATGTGACAATTGAGGTCCTCGGTACCTATGGGGGACATATAGTAATGTATCTGCCGCATAATACTCAATGCTAGGGTCCTACATGATGTGCAGTGAACGCAAGCCACTTTGGTTTTTTTGGCTGATGCCAAGCCGGCAAAATGGCTTGGGTGTGATGCCACCAAAATCCACACCCACGCCCGAAACAAGCCATTCTGCGCGGGCGCAAGCACTTTTGCAAGCCAAAAAGTGAACTCTCATGAAAAATGCTCCTGCAATCAATCCTCATGAGTCTGTTAAATCCACCTTCGACTATTGGTTCGTAGGTCTTCGAGTCAAGCCAGAATGGATGGAATTGCCTGTTTAGGCAACTGATATATCTGTTTTTTTAAATTGCTGTGCGTGGCTGTATCACTCCTTCCCTCCTGCCGTCATGCTGTTTTTTGACCGCCTTGCGCGCTGCTTGCCTCCACTCTGGCTGCCGTTGTCTTCTGTCTTCCTCGGCGTTCAGTCAACTACGAACTCACAAGCGGATTCGAATCGTTGGTCTTGGGTCCGCCACCGACTCTTTACTTCTCAGCGCCGGCCACTAGTGGCATGTCTCCATGCCTTCAAGCCTCAAATTCTAATATAGGTGTACGCCGGCCGGAATCGGGACCTTCAAAAGATGAAGAGTCTTCAAGCATAAGAGAGCTTTGGTGCTAGAGGTCGTGGAAAGGTCGCCCTGCTCGTCCGGAATGCTGGCCGGATCGAGGTTCGCATAGAACACAGGAAGGCTGGTACATACATGTCGCAATTATTTTCGTTGGCCATCATGTCCAGAAGCAATAATTGCAGGTGTTCCGTGGATTCCCCAGGGCTGCGGTTGCCCCAGGGTATCGCACGTTGATAAATGTTGCTCGAGGATTATGCGCTGCGCACCTGGATGCGGACGGGAAGTTTCGAGATATTGTCCGGGTATAAAGATGGATGCATCCCTTTGACTTCCGTGGGGCTCTGATATGAGCGTTGAGGATCTGTACTTGGTCGATTTCCCAGCGATGGAGTGGTGGTCGAGAACAAAGAGGCGTAATCGAGAAGCCAATTTCAACGTCCGCTGTCACCAGCTCGAAACGGCAGGAATTTCACACAGGGACAAACTCTGTGATGGAAGTACAGTTAGCTCAGACGGAAAACTTGAACTACAGATTAAGTTCGTGCTCGACCTATGGACTTACTGCATAGAGGTACTGATCCAATACTATTCGGTTGGGAAACGAACTTAAAATTCAATATAGATAGCGAATGTGGACTGCATCCAAATCTGCGCACCTCCCACCTCCCACCTCCCAGCTCCCACCGAACATAATCGTCTGGCTCTGGCTGTTCGGTGGCAATATCCGCACTCTGTGGTATAGGGTTTGTGTTGAAATCTAGCGCTTAGACACGCACGGGATGGCTAGTGACGATACGCACCGGAATATAGCCGCAGATCATCTATGGGAGTCTACGGACTGAGGTTTTTCTCTACTAATCGACGGGTGCTGAACGAGGCTTGGATGTCTATGTGCGAAGCTGCACTCGAACTTGCGAAAGCAAAGCCCGAGCCTCGAGGGAGGAGCTGTGCTCGGAGAGGGCAGAGTGAGACTCGGACACTGGCACTAGTTCTCAGTGGCCGGTGATACACCTACTCCGGGTCTAAGCGTGGAGTGAGAACGTGGGTGTGCAAGGTGGTCCAAGATGTCCCAACTCCAACGGGTATGTGCGAGTAGCTAAGTGACATAAAAACTTGGGCGGTGCGAGGCGATGCTTGTGCGATGACAAGGGCTAAAACGACAGTGTTCGAGGATGAGGGCTAATACAAGGACGGGGCTGTGAGTGACAGTGCTCGGGGACGAAGGCTTGTGCTAATAGATTGCAGAGGGCGACTAGATTCCAAGGAGGAATGGAGTCTATATTGCAGTAGGGTGAGGGAAGATGGGGTACATTGTAAATACCACAAGTATTTATAGGAAATGGGCATAGGGAAAGCAGAATATGGAAATGGTAGTACAGAGTCAAACAGAGTGAAATGGGAGCTAGACTATGGTACTGCACTGGTACTGTATGGTAACTAAGAATGGAAGACGTAGTCCAAAAGGGGATTCCGGCTTCTTGTCTCGTCGGAGGAGGCGAGATGAAGGCAGAGAAGGAGGTGGTGACAGAGAGGTGAAGGAGGAGAGAAGGAAGAGAGATGGAGGAGATAAGAGTCAAGACAGAGGAGGAACGGAGGGGAGATGGAGGAGGAACGGAGGAGGAGGAGTCGAGCCGTGGGAACTCCGGTGCGTGGATGGGGAAATTATAAGCTTACCCGACCGTCTCCGCTATGTCAACTCCGCTGGGTGTGAACTCTGTCTCCGCTATGTGGTGAGTGCTCCGAATTATGAGCTTAACGTGTGTAGCGCGCATTGGTGCGCATCACCGGCAATGGATAATCTTGGATCTCTGCGGTGCATGCAAGTATGTTCTGTAGAATTTGGCTCCAGACGGGACTTCCCAGCAAGGTAATAATTGCAAGGTAGTGCAGTGGGTTAAAAACCAGTGGGGTTTGTACTACAACTGGCTACCTTTATATATACGGCGAATATCAAATAGATAAGGAATATCAAATAAAATACTGTGGAGGCATAGCAACAGATAGCAAGCACATGGAGTGAATACCATGGTGAACGACATGTGAACCACATGGTCAAGCTTGGATCTCCAACATGTTCTGCGTCGATGTATAGCCAATCCTATGTCCTAGCGCCCTGCTATTTTCATTTTTCTATAGCAGTGGGCCGGGCTTAGGCGAGTAGATTCGGTGATTGTGTACTACATATCATGCTAACTGACTAACCGGTGGCATTTCTGCAGGTGGATATTTATCATTACCAGCTGCCGCTCTCATACTTGTTTTTTTTTCGTACACGCTCGTCTTCAGTCAGAATCCGCTTCCTTGTTGTTGAAAGACAATTGTGCGAGGCCCAGATGGAAATTCCGCATTCAAGATAAAAGAAGATGCGCATTTAAATTTCGCGGTGGAGCGAACAGATGGAGTTTTTTCGACGTCTTCGCCCACCTTGACCATCAGTGAGGGACCTATCGGTCTAATCTCTCCTCGTACTGGCAAAAAAGAGGCAAGAAAAAAGGGACTGGAGGAGTGTTCAGTAGACCCGACGACGTAGTGTATGTATGTATCCGTGAGCACTCGTATCGCTATGAAATCATGCATCCCTTCCACTGACATGGGGCAATTCTCGGATGCTACTTGACTCAGAGGTGAGTTGAGCAGTTGCTGCAGTTCGCGGACGGGTAGCATGGTGGTAAATAAATCAAGCTATAGCAAAAGAGTATGAGCGTGGAAACCTTTTAGGTTTTGGTTGACAAAGAGGTCCCGCTGAGAACAATTTCTACATGTCAGAATGATCCGGATGGTCCTTCCAGTTGAGCGCTGCACGGTCAGTTCCTCTGCATCCGATGGTGTCGACTCTGGAGATTCCAAACGGCTTCAAAGATACTTCCATTGGCAGGAATCCTAAAGTTTTCGCTGGAAAGTCGTCTGGAAGTCATTCATTTCTTCAAACTGTTTAAACCTTGTAAAAACGGTTTGTAAACCATTTGAACTCACCCGCACAAAAACCAGAAACGGAAACGGTTAAAACTGTGTACAAACATTTTTACACGGAAAAGGTTGGAGCCTTAATCTTTCCTGTGTGGCTATGCATGCGAGCTCGTAGTGACTTGGCACGATGTCGTGGGCACCCTCTGTGGCAGGGCTCACCAGTGTCTTACAAGACGGCTTTACATGCGGCCCCGTAGCCATTGAAAACGCGCACGTCGAATCCAACCATACATTACACAATCTTCAAGCAAATCAATCGAATCCGACTCAATGCGTTTCATTCCCTCAGTCCGTCCGCAACATCTATCCTCCGTGTTCATCGATCTTAGAGTCCCCCACCGCATATCTTTCAGCAGATTGCCCCCGAGGGAGACAAGCATCAATAGGACCCTATACAAGTCCCCGACTATTGGTGAAGGATTCAAACGGACTGTGAAGCACCCACGTTGATCCCCTTGCAGCATTGCAAAACGGTGTTGGTAGGGCATACTTTGGTACCACGACAGCCTTGACAGATTTCGATGGCACTAGCATAGGTAGCAGTAATGGCGACGAGGAAAGAGAGGACGGTGGTGAAGCGCATATTGAGCTCAGGGACGTCTACGGAAGAGGAGCGTTAGTGAGAGGCCTTGGACATAGAACATAGAAAGAAACAGGCGCCAAATCATACCTCTTGACAAACAAATGCGAAAGAGAGTGAATAGGGAGGGACGATTCACGACGAAGGTATTTATACTCTCTCTCCGAAATTAAATTATTCACCTGTAATTTGCGGAAACGACGCGAAGGGCGGAGTAAATCAAACGGCGGATGATTAACACTGCCAATTCTGTCAAGACGAAAGATCTCGGCGCACCAAGACGCAACGTACAAACCGTGAAGGCCGCGAAGAGAGGAACACATTCTGGCCGGTCCTCAGCTAGGGATGATCGTTTTGCCTGGGTGGTGACGCACCACCAGCAGAAAATCGCGCAGACTCACAGGGATTCCTCGTTGATTGCCATTCTCCTGAGAAAACTTGAACGCCAAGGAACCATCCTGTACTCCGTTCTGCCATTGAATTATTCCCTTCCCGTACATCGGGTAATTGGTGCGTACGTATTAATGACAAGACTTGGAGCCTGATAAAATGATTCCCTTGGCAGGGTTCCTGATACGTATGGACGGTACGGCCTCCGTGCCGCATCAGTCACCCATCATTCTGTACTCTCATCGCGTTGAGAACAGATGTTCAACATTTTATAAGGCTCCAAGTCTTGTCATTGATATGTACGTACCAATTTCCCGGTGTACGGGAAGGGAATAATTCAATGGGAAATAAGGCTCCAAGTCTTGTCATTAATACTTACGTACCAATTACCTGGTGTACGAAAGGGGAATAATTCAGTGGGAAAATAAGGCTCCAAGTCCGGTCACTAATATGTGCCCCCAATTACCCTAAGATAATGATACCCGAACTGATACTTAATGCTGAACGAAGAACAGGATGGTTTCTTGGCTCCAAGTCTGGGCACCAATACATATATAGTGTTGTCGCAGGTCAGGGCTTGAGCCCGAGCCAGACCCTGAGCCTGGGCTTTGAGGCCAGCCCCGGCCCGACCCAAATAAGAGCCCAAGTAGAGCCCAAGGTCGGGATCAGATTTTTGCCGACCCGCGACCGGGGCTCGGGCCGCTGTCGGCGGATATACTTTTCTCAGTGGAAGTCTGGGGCACTCCTTTGGTCCCAGTACTTATAGCTACAACTGCTTCGTGTCGTATTTTCCATACGAGGCGCCCCTAATGCCATTTTGTGGGCCGTTATAATTTAGATTCTGCTGGAGGGACGGCGGTGTGTGAGCAACTTATCCACCCGGTGGTTCAAGTATCATTTACTCCCAAAATTCGTATGTCCATAATAGATGGATAGCACTTACTATGAATGAGCGACTTGAAATTATCACAGCTTAATCCATCTAGACTGGACAACGCTATTCTCAGACTTGGAGAACACGCTATGAGTACCAGTGATGGCCAAAATATCTAGATCTTTCGGTTACTCGCAGATTTTCAGGACAACTGAGTCGCATCGCACCCTATCGCACCATCATATTCCCGAGTGATCACGACCCACGCTCTGCGGGTCTCCATCTGCAGAGACATCCCCAGATGCAAGGCCATAGTCGTCTCAGCTGACTTTTGTGAGGCGCCCGCGTAGAAAATCACCTCGAATAATCCGCACAAAAATATCCGGGATACCACACCTGATAGCACACGGCGTGCATCCGCAGTTCGTAGCACGATACGTTCGGAGGATCGCAGACATGCAATGCCCGTTCAATTCGGGGTCAGATGGAGTCCATTTTTTGTCCCGTTAGGTGGTTCTGAGTTACTCGCAGATGTTCAAGACGTGCGATTTGATGTTCAGTCTAGGATCCATAAATTGCAAAAGATGAGAATGGGATCAACAGTCTAGTGAAGAACGTTGCCTAGGGAAAACTGAAGCGCCCGTGCAGGAAACCTAACAGAGAATCACCCCCAAATAACGAGCATGCAGATATCCGGAGTACACCACCTGATAGCACGGTATGTTCGGAGTATCGCAGACATGAAATCCCCGTTTGACTAAGGGGGCAGGTGGATGGACCGTTCCTGGACATGTTGACCTGTCATAATCAGGTTGTTCTCGTTGCAGGCACTGGGTCTGTACACTGAAATTGCTTTTTGGGGGGACGGCAAAAATATTCGTCGTTGGACCATATAATTGTAATATACCCCGGTGATTATAAGGGATGAAGAGCGAATGGCTGGGAGGGCACGAAAGAGAACAAGGACTCGGACCGCGAACCCATCGACGAATTCAGAGGATAAGATATATAGGCCATGACAAGAGTCCGGAAGGTCGAATAGAGTGGCCGCCTGAGTCGTTGCTAAAATATTATCGTGCAAGACAATCCCAGAGAAAGTTCAGTCACGGGTAAGAAATGTTCGTACGAGGGGATACATTGCCGGATATCATGATAGAAACGCCTCGGAGTCGTTGCGACAAAAGGCATGGCAGGTGACCGCAGGTGGTGATTGGGTGGGGAGGTGGAGAAGGTGTTTCCATTTTTTGGATCCTTGGCCACTGGTCGGCACGCGAAATGAGCGATTGACTTGGGGTATTGACATGAGAAATTATAGGGTTCGGCTGCAGCCTGTGTACATAGCAGAGGACCCCGTTCGATTCGGGCCGCGCGCATTGGATCTGTTCCATCGGACTATATTGCTCTTCTTGTACCAGGAAAGGGAAGTCACCTTTGTGTTTTTGGGCATAAATTCAGAAAGACCAAAAAAAAAAAAGTGGTGCGGGAGCAGACCAAGCCAAGACCGAGCTGGATGGCACTGCATTCCGGTCTCGAATCTAGTCTGTTGGGAAAGAAATCCAATTTCGGGGACCTAACCAAGGTGGCAGACAAGACGATACAAGTTTTGTGCATTTGAAGGATGTTGCAATTGTGTGTGCAGCCCAAAAATTGAGAAACTTCAAGCAAGCGTCGCCACGGTTGCGCCAATGGCAAGGGCCGCAAGGCCCAGGGTTCTGGACGAGCATAAGTGTCGGCCAGGGAGCACCAGAATATGAAGGATCCGGAGAAATCGTTTTGTTGCAAGTCAGAAAGCACCGGTAGTACTTCGAGCAGCCGACGACTGGCCGGTGAGGAACAAGCGCTGGGCGCTTAACGTTGGCGCCTAGCCAAATGCAGACAAACATTGCGCAAACAATCACTTTCTCTCTTCCATTTTGGATCACGACTTGGCTTGTTCGTAAGCGTGCGGTCGTTAGGCTGGCCGACATTCCGTCCCGGAAGTCTCGGGTCGGCGGAGTAGCGACGCCCGGATGCTTCCTGCGCTGCGCTAATGCTCGACTTGGATGGCGCACTCAAGATTTCTGTCCAATCAATTCCTCGACTGGAAGCCGCTTGGACAGACAGTGTCAGACACGGAACAGCGCTGAGAACTGACTGCAGGGCTGGCTTGCTGGGGTGGAGGGTTATCTAGTGGTACGTCTCCAATCTGTCGTGGATCTTTCATAGCATCCTATGCGTCCAGAATGACCTGGCATCTCATCCGCTACCGTCTACACTGTCCTCACTAACAGATCCAGCGCTCTTCCTCAAGCTCATCATTATGCTACATCCGAACTGTCTCCACCCCTCCGCTCGTCCCTCCCTCCGCCTCCCATGCTCTGTTCCGCGCGATCTCCCGCGCTTGGTTGTCATAACGCAACGCACACACTACCGTTCCCGTCTTGCTGTCTATCGCATCCCGTCCGCACATACCCGTGAAACAAGGAACCATCAATCTCAGCACCCACTGGACCACCTCACCGCACCAACTTCTTGCATAATGGATGTGATGCGTCCTCTGCGCGCCATGAAGTTCTCGCGACCCATCGTCCCAAGCTCTGATCGATGACTTTCCGACCAACGAGGTTTACAGCGCCCATATAGTATACGATTGGGCCCGAGCCCCGCATCCCGTGCTTGATATGGTATCTGATCGTCACCTCGGTTGCTTGCTGCCTTTCCTACTCCCGTCGATCACCCCGTCAACATGAATCCCGCCAGCGCGGACAGTATTCTTGGATCAATCTCGGAACCTGAGGTGCATGTCCTCCCTCTCCCTTTACCTCCGCACCGCACGCCTGCTGTCATTCGCCTGCCGCGTCTTTCTGTCCCCCCCCGCCATCTTCCATTCCGCACGCCCTCTTGCTTCTCTCTATCTTTCCCTGGATCCGGTTGGGTTCCTGTGCTATTTTCGGCGTCCGACTTCCCTGTCAATTCGTATTTCCTTGAATCGACGTTTGTGAGCCGAGCTCGATGTACGCAATGTTACATGTCACTGGCTGAATCCCCTTTTCTTGTGATTCTGAAGTCTCTGTCCGCCCCCTGGAACGACACGTGCGCCGCTAGCGCGCTGCTTACCTACCTACCTACTGTATATCCCCAACGTCCTCGTTCCCAACATCTTTTCCTGTGCATTACCAGTCTCTTGTCTTCCGCTCCTCTCTTCTCTCTTCTCATCTCTCATCTTTTCTTTTTCTTTGTCTTTGTTTTCTCTTCTCTTCTTTTGTCTTCGTCTTCCCCTCGTTCCCTCGTTGCGTGCGTGGACGGTTTTCTGGTGCCCATAGGCGATTCCCCCGGGATCCCTCTGAATCTTAATCTCGTTTGAAGTTGTTGCTTCTCTCCGGAGTATGGTCGACTCGGGGTAGTATCCCCATTCTCCCATTTCCCCCGTGCGCGGAGGCGCCAACCCATGTCGAAGGAACGTATGTCCCATGACCAGTCCAAAATTGTCATGGCGTAATACTGTATCGTCATATTTGGAAACTCAGAAGTCGTCCGGCATCCGTGAATGTGAAAGAATTATATATTTCACCTCTTTTTCTCGGCTTGGAAATCGCGACTGTATACGGATGGCTGATTAATATTGACCATGGTTTGGATTTCATTCGGGTAGGTCCCAGACTAGAGGTCAATGAGTGTAGAGTGGTTGTAGATAAATCAGGTAGTTGGGTAGAAGAATTCCATCAGGTGGGCTTCGCCCACACATCGTAGTTAGTTCTTGCACCTCCAATTAGCCATGGGACTAAACTATGTGTTGAATTTAAAGTTTTAGAGTCGTTCCTCGGACACTCCTTTGTACTATGGCTGACTTCATCACTTCCCCACCTTCGCACCATATGGTCACATGGTGGCAGTAACCGGGGATGCACTACGCATGCGGCTGTTTCCAAATCCTAGCTCTTTTCTATCGAGGATAGGGGCGGCCACGCCATGAGGAAAATCAAAAACAGAGATATGGTATTCCCAAGGTCGGCCTCCACCACCTGTATTTGATGGGATTGTACCTCAACTACCGCCGTTTGGTCGACACCGGTGTGAATGCACTGGACGGTGTGAAATCTCGAGAACATACGTGTTCATGGGTGGATGTAGGCTAACCGGTTCGTCTCAAATCCTGTTCGGATCGGGAATTGTGGTGTAAAGTATCACAGATTGGAAGTGAAGTGGCTGGTGAACCTGGATATCTCTGATGTCTGGACAGCCAGCTGTTTCCGGTCTGCAGAGCCATCGGGCAGAGGGGCAATTCACGTGCCGACGCTCGAGAGATGGCACCTGATCTCAAAGCAAGCAGTTGGGATGGCAGAGACAAGACGGCCATACTGTGCTGGGAATTCTTTCCGGCTACAATGGTGGAATCAGCTGAGATTCTGCCCGATGTGGAGTACCCTTCCCCCGCAGGGAAATGGGAGACCATGTCCGATGATCTTTTTCATCGTGCCATTGGGTAGATGAAGCCTATAAGACAATGGTCCCCGGTTCCACACACAATTGGGTCTTCTTTGAAAACACTAACATCCTCATTCTATACATAGGACCTATTTACCGCAAGGTCAACATTCCGGCAAAGTATACCTGATCGTGGGAGTCACGATAACATGACAAGCAGACCCCACCCTTACTTAAGTAACGAGCCGATGAGCTGTGGCAGAGAGGATAGGATTTCTATCCATGCCACATTTGGCAGGGTCCATTCACATATAGCAATGAGAAGGAGTTGGGTATCTTTGCAGGTGGAATTTATTAGCATATTCAACGAGATAAGCTGACTGGGCAGATACCTTGTGCACCGAGACTGGACAGGTAACTGATCGCGGCCTGACGAACATCCCCGTCAGGATCCTCCAGCAATTTCACAACCCTGGAAATTGCTGGCCAGAGATCATGCTGCAACTCTGCTGGGAGGCTGCCTCAGGGGGCAAAGGGCTTCAGGTGGAAAGGGGTATATATACCTTGTGCTCCGAGACTGGACAGGCAGCTGAGCGCGGCCTGACGAACATCCTTGTGAGGATCGTCCAGCAATTTCACGACCCCAGAAATTGCTGGCCAGATCTCCTGCTGCAACTCCGCTGGGAGGCGGCCTCAGAAGAGCAAAGGGCTCCAGGTGGACAACAAAATACATATGTTGTGCTCCAAGACTGGACAGGCAGCTGATCGCGGCCTGACGAACCTGCCAGTTGGAATCCTCCAGCAATTTGATGACCCCAGAAATTGCTGGCTGGATCTCCTGCTGCAACTCTGCTGGGAGGCAGCATCAGAAGGGAAATGGGCTCCAGGTGGACAAGGAAATACATACCTTGTGCTCCGAGACTGGACAGGCAGCTGATTGCGGCCTGACGAACCTGCCGGTTGGAATCCTCAAGCAATTTGACAACCCCAGAAATCGCTGGCTGGATCTCCTGCTGAAACTCCGCTGGGAGGCGGCATCAGAAGGGCAATGGGATCCAGGTGGACAAGGGAGTACATACCTTGCACTCCGAGACCAGACAGGCAGCTGATCACGCCCTGAAGAACATCTTTGTCAGGATGCTCCAGCAATTTGACAACCCCAGAAATTGCTGGCCGGATCTCCTGCTGCAACTCTGCTGGGAGGTGGCATCAGAAGGACAAAGGGCTCCAGGTCCACAAAGGAATATGTACCTTGTGCTCCGAGACTGGAAAGGCAGGCAATTGTGGCGTGACGAACATATTTGTTAGGATCCTCCAGCAATTTGACGACCCCAGAAATTGCTGGCCGGATCTCCTGCTGCAACTCCGCTGGGAGGCGGAATCAAAAGGGCAATGGGCTCTCAGTGGACAAGGGATTACATACCTTGCACTCCGAGACCAGACAGGCAGCTGATGGCGGCCCGACGAACATCTTTGTCAGGATGCTCCAGCAATTTGACAACCCCAGAAATTGCTGGCCGGATCTCCTGCTGCAACTCCGCTGGGAGGTGGCATCAAAAGGACAAAGGGCTCCAGGCGGACAAGAAAATACATACCTTGTGCTCCGAGACTGGACAGGCAGCTGATTGCGGCCTGACGAACCTGCCAGTTGGAGTCCTCTAGCAATTTGACAGCCCCAGAAATTGCTGGCCGGATCTCCTGCTGCAACTCCGCTGGGAGTCGGACTCAGAAGGGCCAAGGGCTGCAGGTGGAGAAGGAAATACATACCTTGTGCTCCGAGACTGGACAGGCAGCTGATCGCGGCCTCACGAACATCTTCATCAGGATCCTCCAGCAATTTGATGACCCCAGAAATTGCGGGCCGGATCTCCTGCTGCAACTCCGCTGGGAGGCTGACTCAGAAGGGCCAAGGGCTGCAGGTGGAGAAGGAAATACATACCTTGTGCCCCGAGACTGGCCAGGCAGTTGATTGTGGCCTGATGAACCTGCCAGCTGGAGTCCTCTAGCAATTTGACAGCCCCAGAAATTGCTGGCCGGATCTCCTGCTGCAACTCCGCTGGGAGGCGAACTCAGAATGGTAAAGGGCTCCAGGTGGACAAGGAAATACATACCTTGTGCTCCGAGACTGGCCAGGCAGGTGATTGTGGCCTGACGAACCTGCCAGTTGGAGTCCTCTAGCAATTTGACAGCCCCAGAAATTGCTGGCCGGATCTCCTGCTGCAACTCCGCTGGGAGGCGAACTCTGAATGGTAAAGGGCTCCAGGTGGACAAGGAAATACATACCTTGTGCTCCGAGACTGGCCAGGCAGGTGATTGTGGCCTGACGAACCTGCCAGTTGGAGTCCTCTAGCAATTTGACCACCCCAGAAATTGCTGGCCGGATCTCCTGCTGCAACTCCGCTGGGAGGCAGGCTCAGAGAAGCACAGGGCTGCAGGTGGACAACGAAATACATACCTTGTGCTCCGAGACTGGACAGGCAGCTGATCGCAGCCTGACAAACATCATTGTCAGGATGCTCCAGCAATTTGACAACCCCAGAAATTGCTGGCCACTGCAACTCCGCTGGGGGGCAGCATCCGAAAGGCAAAGGGCTCCAGGTGGACAAGAAAATACATACCTTGTGCTCCTAGACTGGACAGGCAGCTGATTGCAGCCCAACGAACATCTTTGTCAGGATGCTCCAGCAATTTGACAACCCCAGAAATTGCTGGCCGGATCTCCTGCTGTAACTCCACTGGGAAGCGGCATCAGAAGGGCAAGGGCTCCAGGTGGACAAGGGAGTATATACCTTGTGCTCCGAGATCGGACAGGCAGCCCATCCCGGCCTGAAGGACATCCACATTTGAATGCTCCAGCTGCTTTATGACCAAGGCACAGGTTATTTGTATCGTTTCTTCATGCAGCTCAAGTAAACACCAAAATGCCAAATAAACATTGCGACATACCTGAAATATTTGACTTCTTTCCATCCTTGAGGAGGTAGGCAGTCCCAAATTGTTTATTGCGAATAGCTGCCAAGAAAGGGCTTCCTAAATGTCAATGAGCCCGCTGTCAACATGGATTGTGGTACTATTCCTCACCACCCTTGTCCTCCACATTTCTTTTCTGGAGATATCTGATGAGATCCTCATTTCCCTTGTGGGCTGCAAGCTCTAGAAGGGTCTTAAAATGGAGATTGTCTACCGAACTTGATTAGCATATCCAACGAATATATGGAAACATTATCATGTGTACACTTTAGCTCCGTGTTGGGATCAGCCCCTGCTCAATCAGGGCTTGAAAATCGTGGCCAACGAAGGTGTCGCCATCGATCGCTTGCCGGAGATGTTTTTCAAAACTCTTCTGAATATTTTCCTTTGCCTGTTTTTCCCTCTTGAGATTTTCTCGAATCTCCAGAATGGATCCTACGAAATCGCGCAGGGGCACGACGAGAAGAAGCAACGCCAAAACCTGCCCAAAGCCCCATTCGTCCTCTTCAGGAGATTGATCGTGTTTATTACGCCAAGCGTGAGTTCAATGTCGACAAGCAAGATGATGTTGATGACAGCAAGACAGCCTAGGCCCACAATGAGAAAGGCCGTGTGATCCAAGGGTGCCACGTGGGGAGTTTGTGCCAAAGCTTCATTGTGATTTGCCTCATTGGCTGGAGGGGTGTTCGAGGGAATAGGTGAGACCCCCGAAAGAGCATCACCGAGCTGTATGCCAGACTCCGAATCGTGATTTTGGCTCCAACGCCCCCGAAATAGATCACGGGCTAATGTGGGAACACCTCGGAGAGTCCTGCAAGTATGTTGCACTGTTCCGTGAAAGTCCTGGAAAATACTTGGAATGTGGTGAAAGGAATGCTCGACTCGTGCAAAAAAGTGGGGATGGTGCTTTCGAGATTTGTTGTATGTTATATGGAGCACAAGGAAGAATAGGAACGGGAGCACAAGGTTAAGACCAGGAATGACAAGAAGGGAATAGATTCCCAATGAAAAGATGCGCAATCCCGGCGATGAAAAAGGCACAGCACCGCCGACAACCGTAAGCGACGGTTCACAGGCGTCAATGTGGGTACCGAACTTGGGTGGATTGCTCCACAGCCATAGACCGATAGCGCCCATCAGTGACAGGTGGATGGAGCCCAGGGTAAGCACGGGTTTCTGGGATACAAAGTCCCAGCCACGTTGAACAACTGGAGGCATGAGTTAGGTGGATCTTTGGAGTACTGGTAGTTTGTGGGACGTACAGGTAGTTGCAGTTCTTGGCGTCGTCTCCCCACCTTGACCATGGTCGCCGCCTAAAATTCCCTCTTCCTCATCGCTGGTGTTACCGCCGTCCGTCACAAGATGATGAACAGGGGAGATAAGAACACTGGTCCAGGCCAACCAGTTCGCGAGGATGGGCTCCCGTTTTGGCCTTGTTTCCTCGCCCGGCTTGGTGAGGTGATGGGCATATAACAGAAACCAGATCCAAGTGCTGGTATTGTTCATCCAACTCAAATCGAGAATGACCGCTGCGTGGAAACTGGTTATAATTTGTCCACTGCGAAGATTTGTGGCACCGATGATGGTGGAGATGAGAATCGCGAAGGCAATGGCGAGCATGCCAATAGACTGGTCCTTCACACCCTTCATCTCGTCCACCGAGACGTTCCCGTCCCAAAGGTGCGCGACAACCGGCGCAAAGCATAAGAGATTTTGTGCGTATATGGCTGCGCGAACGCCAATACCAGATGTCGGGGTTGGCGAGGATGCAGTTCGTCATGGTGGTGAGAGGGGGGAGAGCAACGCAGAGTCCCACGTCACACACGGTTGCCAGCAGAAATGGATAATGCCGGCGCTCCTGCCCTTTCGGTATGAAGTGCTGCCGGCACGCTCGGATCGGACCGAGTCGGGATGTAACTCAATGATCTACTTGCGCACAGACCGATCTAGTAGAAGGAGGCGAATCGTCTTTGGAATCGTGAAAACACCATGATCGATCGGCTGTCCGCTTTCATCGGCTCCGGCTGTGTCGCCGCGCGCTAACTCTCCCCTCCCAGGCTCCTTCGCGTACGGTCACGGCTTACGCGATGCTTCCACGCCACCGCAGTGTCGACGTCAAGCCAGCTGTTTCGCGCGTCCGCTCACAATAGGCACGCCACTCACTCTCCCCTCCTTCTTCCTTCTCCCGCGGCCGCCTCTTCTGTCGCTCCTCTCGATCTCCACGCCGAGGTAATCCTCATGCGCATCGCCCAGCTTCCTCTTCCATGTGCGACCCTCTATCATCATCAGGAAAAATTCAGATAACTACGGTGCTCAACATAGCCCATGTAGCACCCATAGCACCGTCGCTACCCCCCTGAAATATAGTGAGATGTAGTTCACCGCCAAAACTATAGCTTACTATAATAGGTGTTGTAGCCGCATGTCTCGTCTACAGAGCGCCGTAGCTCTGTAGCTCCGTTGCCCATATAGGCCCAGGTAGCACATTGTAGTTCCTTTGCATCTCAATGGCGGGATATCATTGAATAAATAAGTTGATTGCATTGAGATCTACGTATTACACACATTGGCTAACAGAAAAGTAACCAGTACCTAGCACAAGCGCCATCCGTTGAGAATCCAGCACGGCACCGTCCCCTGCGTATCGCATATGAACTTGGATTGAGCGTGTTCTACATAAATGTTAGCAAGGAACATGGATTTGGCAAGAGGATGGGAGCGTACTTTCACTGCGGTACGCTCGGACCTAGGAAGCGTTGGAGCGCTGTGTATAATGAAGGAAGATTTGTTAGAAAATACAGCGAAAAAGAAATCACAACACGCACATATCACGGCGCTCTGCGTATCATGTGGTATGGGAGCAGGGTGGCGCAAAGGCGGTGTAAAACAACTTGGATTTGACATACACTACAGAATGTTATCGCAGGAACACAGTTTCGGCAGGAGAAAGGGGGACATACTCTCATGGTCGCGGCCCATTGGAGCATCGGGGTATGTTGATCGATGCGACAAAAGGATATTTTGTGAGCGGATGCAGTCGAAGATACAATAGGAGGACGTACCCAGAAGTCCACAGTCCTCGGAAGGGGATGGGAAGCTCGCACCCACGGCGGAAAAACACACAGATGCGTGGTAGCTGGGGAATACTCCTCAGATGCCCGTAAACAACGGACATACCGTCTGCCAGCGGCAGTCGTTGGGCCTTAAATTCCAACTCAAATCTTGGGGGAAGGATTGACTGAGCTTGGGATCTGAGTGAAGACAAACTGGAGTGGAGAGATACGAAGAGACGTACAAAGTGCCCTCCGCTGTCGCTGCGACAAAGCCTGTTGCAGTTACAAGTCGACGCTGGTGGTCAGCAATGGACCATACCACAATGCATACAGTGTGGCGAATGAGTGGCAAGGGACGAGGGACGTTAAGAGCGGGGGAGCGGGCGAGCTTCGAAGGGGGAAGTGAGGGAAGACGAGAAGAGTTGTGGACGTGTGTTGTGCCTCTTTCCAAATATGAACTCGAACCATGCTCACGTGTGCAACGCGGTCATGCGACACAGAATTACGGCAGACCCTGACAACGGACTTTTAATAGAAACTTTCGTTCCCACTTCCGACCTACTTCACGCTTGACTCTCACCTGAACGTGAATCGTAAAGGGTACATATGTCCTGGAGCAATAATGTGCAACCTAGCTTACGCAATTATATTTTGAAACAATCCTCAAGTGCTCACTGCAACTCGCTGGTTGGTACTTATCTCCCGATCTTCACCGATGTAAAATTGAACTCTTCGGAAAATACCTCTCCGGAGCCAGAGAACAGAATTCGGGACACATGTCGATATTAGCATTGTAACATTGGCACTGAGGGAAATAGTCCAACATCGCGATAGGGCAGAGCAATGTATCCAACTTGGTCTTGGCACTTGAAGGGATAGTGCGACATCTCAACAGCGCGCATCAATGATGCCCTACATAAACCTCGCTTGGTGCTACGGCGACAACAGCGGCTACATACACAAGCCCTTGTCTACCATGCGCTATGTTCAACGACATATTTAACCGGGCTGCAAATTTCTGTAGACTTTTTCCTGATGATGCGTGGTCACACGCTGTTGATGTTACGTACTGGGTGATATGAAATATCTCGTCAGTGTCCCAGAACTGATAAATTCTGCGCGTATATCCACCGGTTTCGCGGTCGGCGCCCCAGATATCCATGTTTCCCCTCCCAGATGCCTCTATAACGCGAGTATTGAACGTCGATCGTTCAAATACACTGCGTTTCAGCCCCCTGTAGGCACACCCTTGCCTACGCTCGTGTTCGCTGGTCTACGTCGGTTAAAGTGTGTCGATGGCCGTAGGCAAGGGGACATCGGCACATCGTTGCCTTCGCTCGTGTTCGCTGGGCTACGTCAGCGTACGTCATGTAGACGAACTTCGCCTAAGTGTGCCTAAGTGTGTCTAAGTTTGTGGACAGCCGTAGACACACCTTGGTCTCCCCAAACATTGAATTAACCTCTATTTCGGCCGTTAAAATGATACCTTTGCTATTTCCCCTCCGTTTAATACCTCCTCAAGCCTTGCGCAGCGTTCCACAGACCGGGCCGAGAGGCCAAATATGTAGCTACAACACAGCCACCTGTGATCAAGATCAACACATTACATAAGGTTCGAACCGAAAAAGATGATTAAAGACTTCAAGCGCTTGTAACAACTCCATATTTCGTGAATCACATGGGTCTATGCTCGTCTACATTGGTCTACCGCAGTAGGCCCATGTAGGCATACCAAACACATGTAGACTCACGTATACCAAGGGTGTCTACACGCTGTAGGCATATGTACGCGAACAGGTTTGTCTACAGTTTGTCTACGGCGGTAGACACAGTGTGTGCCTACAAGGGGTCGGAACGCAGTGATAGGTGCGTTATTACTACCGTTGCCCAGATTTTGCGAACTCTGACTCTGGCCGCCCAAATTTCAATGCTAAGACCTCGTACACGGTGCACGACTCATCCTCCACCAATAATTGATGATCCGCGCTTCTCGTGGCCATAGTCTCTCTAGACAGACGCTTTATCGTTTCTTAGCTCGTACCTCGCTCGATAATCGTGGCCACCCTTTACACCCCACGGCAGTCAGCGGCTCGCTGAGGCCCTTAATTTGAAGGCTTGCCGTCCGCCGACTCTCAACGCGCTGGTATGGGCCTACAGTCGTCGCTGGGGATTTTGGCCCATGCCATTACACGCTAATGAAAGTGATATTTATGTTACTTGTGATTCTTCTTGCTCAACACATCTTCCGAGTATTCCCTTATGCTCGATATCTCTCGGGAGAGTTTGGCAATTCTGCGTTGTCGGTCGACGCCGCAGTCAGCCATAGTTTAGCACTGCAATTACAGACGTGCTCCACTCTTTGACTCCCAACGCAGTCGCTTCGAGAATAAGGTCGGCGATCTTCAGCGCTTGTGGTGCGGCAAGTGCTATGTCGATTGCTCTCTCCTCGATGCATAACGAGCCCCTCCTCTTTTTATGCCGAATATCTCTAGGGAAACCTGAGAGACTTTGCTTCCTCCTCATCTTCAGGTACTTACTCCGACGATGCTGCTGTTGGTGAGGCGCTTAGATTTGAAGATTCGTTCGGCTCCGTGGCTCTCGGGTATCCCAGATACCATGGTCCGCTACCCGCCAAGGTGAGTCATATATTAGTATTGTTGGCGGTTTCTCAAGCTAAATGCATCGGCTTGCACCTCTGTAGAGCTCCCGAGAGACTTTCGCTGGTACAGATTTCTTGAGTTAGAACCTTTTTTCATTCGAAGTCTCGACGGCTCACTGATCACGAACACACTTTCTTTCGGACTTGAAGACATCGCTGCAAGTCCCGACGCCTGTCGGGCATTTATCTGTGTGCGCTTCATTTATTTTTTCAATGGGCTCAGTGGTTGCAATGTATTAGGAATCATCCAAACATATAATGAGTTGAGTATTGATGAGCTGGCAGGCGGAGGACTCTCAATCTTCAGATTGCACTCGACCGTGTCGTTTCAGTCTGAATGCTGTTTATGCCAAAGGTGAGTCATCCATTCCGCCCTGTGATGCAGATGGTGAAGTTTGTACAGATCCTCATGTGATTCTAACCACCATATTGAAAAAACAGCCCCGACGATGTCATGCGAACACAAATTGTCAGCTTCTTCTCACTCTTCTGGGTAATCCTTCAGCAACATCCTTCCCCTGCTCTCGAAGAACATGCAACACTGTGGCAAAATACAAATTGTCGATGTGGATTCCATCAAAGCTGATTTTAACGTCGGTTAGAAGAGAAGAGTCGGCATGGAATAGCTTATGTGTCGGCTGTCTGGTTGGATTCAATATCTAGTCTGAAAAGGAGGCGAAAAAGCTCATAGGGCCTCAGAAGAAAATGCAGTGAGTCCCACAATTGTTTTATGCCAGACTGGACTGAATTTTGGTATGTGAACTTCCTACGAATAAATTGTAGGTTCTCCGGCCAGACTCGTTTGTTGGCCGTCATCACTATTGTTCAACTGGCGGCACGGATGCAACGGAAAGTATAGTATCTTACACCCATACGCCATTGCTTGTGACCAAAACAAAGATGGAGAAGGTGATAATTACAGCTCTTTGCGGAACTTAGGGCGCGGATCAATTTTTTCAAAAAATGATGATTTCAGCATAACACTCATAACTCCCTCAAATCTTGGTCTTTTCTCCTGATTACAACACCATTGTACTCGTATGGGATGCTCGCACCTGCATACACCCGTGGATATAGGATGATTATATAATCTGCACCCAATACGGAAATTAGGATCATTTCATGTATATCACCTCCTGTATATGCCCTAGGTAACTTTAGGATTGAATATCTCGCAATAAACATTGTATGTATGATATATAGGCTCACGGAACCCCGTTTTGCATCCATGTGCTGTAATTATGCTATACCATTGGCCTACATATACTGGGTCATATCCAGGACCATACGGGGCTCTGATATTGAAAGTCAAAACATGCCTGCAGCTGGATATATATATTGTTAGACATATGCTAGGACATCATGATGCCTAGACTGTTTGTGTTTGTACGGGAGCTGATATACGTGCAAATTGGTGACTTACCATATTTGGTACAGATTATATAATCATCCTATATCCACGGGTGCGTGCAGATGCGGGCATCCCATAAGAGTACAATGGTGTTGGAATCAGGAGAAAAGACCAAGATTTGAGGGAGTTATGAGTGTTATGCTGAAATCATCATTTTTTGAAAAAAAATTGATCCGCGCCCTAAGTTCCGCAAAGAGCTGTAATACATGAAAAATTCTTTCCGGCAATGCCAAGTTCGCGTATAGTCGACCAGCGTTGATTGTTCCTCAAGTTTTGACGGCGTGTCTGTTCAATCCCAGAATTTGTCTGGAAAATCCAAATTTGGTGGACCAGACTGTACGTGGCGGTCTCAAGTATTATCCGCACACCCTCTCCCCCCCAAAAAAAAAGAAAAAAAGTCCCACCTCCCGGGCGACGAGAGCGGCGCCCTGAGTATGCTCTCCTTTTTTTTCTTTTTCTTCCGCTGGTTTTTCTTTCTGTCCTTCGTTCCTTGCGTCGCTTCACACATCGCTCTTCTACGTTGGGACTTTCCTTTTTTTGCCGTCGGGTCGATTGCCGCGCCTGCGTTCCATGTCTCTTTTTTCATGCACTTGGACTCTCCCTTCGAGTTGATTGCGTGCTATGTGCTGCGGCGACGGCGGTTCGACTCCGCCTGGGGACATACGTGGTCTTGAACCTTATTTTCTTTTTGACGACTCGGGGTTTGTGGAGGCATTCGTACGGCGAGGAGTCCCACATAGTAGTACTGATACTGAGATGCGTAATAAAACACTGGAGAAAAAGAGTGCATAGTCGGCGCATCTGCATCGGCGTCGGCGTCGCAGCGGATTATGTCACATGTGCGAGATCACCACAGATAGCCGTGCCCCGTTCGGTTAATATTCAGGCCAGGCGCATCGAGCGAGCTGACAAAACCGTTTTTGCTGTTCTTTCCGGTGGGGCACGTTTATTTGCGGACATGAATCCATGATCGGAAAGATGAAAATGGGGTGCCAGTGTGGGAGTCTAGCACAGCGACTCGGAGCTGGATATATCGTATCTGGGGTCAATGTCGGGAAAGAACGAGGCCCGAGAGAGCAATGGAATGTTGGGGCGTAATTGTAAATAGATTGAAGATTGACTCGGAAACGATACACAGTTCTGACCATTTGGGGGTTGTTGGAATCGTGTGCGCATGTGCATGCGCATTTTCGGTGTGATGGCCAGCGGTATTTGTCTACATAGGGGAAGTTTGCCTTGGTAATCCAGAAGTACGGGTTGACCCTTACGACCTTGTCTACATAAAAGGCGCATCTTTTCCTTCGCTCCACCACCTTCAATCCTGTAGAAACCCAGTCCAGGAATTAAGAGGCTTCAAGCTTCAAGTGACGCCAAGATGTCAATCGGACGCAAGAAAAGTCGAGGAGATCGGTCAAGGAGTTGCCAAGGAGGCCGGGCCAAGGAAGGAGCACGAGAATATGAAGGAGATACACAAATTCAGGTAGCGGTTTGCCCCAGGCGAGCCAGAAAGCACCGGCAGTACTTTGAGCAGCTGACGACGTGGCTGTTCGTAACAAGCGCCAGGCGCTTAACATTGACGCTGAGCCAAATGCGCACAAACAATCACTTTCTCTTTTCCGCTTGCACAATGCAGTTGACGACCTGGCACCTTGTTTGGGTTTCGTACACGCACGGTCGACATTTCTCGTCCGGGGAGCAGCACTCCGTGGCCGTTGCCATAGCGAACGTCGGGGATCCTACCTACGCTGCGCTAATCCTCGACTTGGATAACGTACTTCAAGAGTTCTGTCCAGCAAACACTCTGACTAGAAGCCGCATGGACAGACGAGGAGCTGAATTAGGAGCTGAGAACTGGCTGTAGGTACTAGGGTAAGGGTACGTCCGCAATGCGTCTTTCCTTTTAGTCGCACATCTCTCCGTTCTCCCTCTTCGACGACCTCGGGACAGAGACAATTGGCGCTTGCAGCGGTTGGCGGGCGTCGTGCGCGGCTGTCCCGCAGCCACCGCGACTCCATCAGCTGCGTATCTCCCCCTGCGTTGACGAAGTGGGACGCGATGGGGTCTGCAGCCGCCGATGCTCGCCGTGCGGTGCATCTCCCCCTTCTTCCCTCGATGAGGTGGGGCACGATGACCGCTTTCAGCCGCTGGCGTGCACCATGTGCCGCTGGCCCGCAGCTTCTCTAGCCCGCGTCTCGCCCTTTTTCCCTGGATGGTGCGGGACGCGTGTAGCGCGCGGGCACTGCCAGCGGTAGTTCCGGGAAAGACCGATTGCGAGGGTCGCGCGTGGGTGTCCCACTGTCGCTCTTCGTGTGCGGGGTGCTGCGACCGACTGGGAGGATGAGCGGAGCTCAGATCCGAGAAAACGTACTCGCTGCACATTGCCGCCGCCGTCCATGCATCGCCGGCGAGAGCTGCGTGCGTGGATGGCGGCGGGAGGTCCGTTGCCCCATTGCACCGGCGCGGTCGCTCGTCGTGTGCAATTGGAAGAGTGAGTGGTGGGGGTGGAGGGAGGGGAGGCGCGCAGGTCGGGAAAGCGAAGTGGGGGGAGGAGGGGTGACGAGCAGCGAGAGCGGGGCAGGAAGCGTGCGGCGGGGTATACGCTGGTCTCTCGTAGACAGACGCTTCAGTGCTCGTACCTCGCATGTTGGAGTATACGTTGGCGCCGCTGTTTACGCATCGCGCATGCACTCCGGATGTGCATGAAGGACCGATGTCAGGTCGTGGTACGTCGCGCGGAGCGGGCGGCCGATGCGTGCGGGGATTTGAGACCTTCTCAGCGGCGCGCGCATGGGCGAGGGAGGGTGAAGTGGGTAGGGATGTGGAGGACACGCAGGTGCAGGTCAGCACGGCCGCACGCGGTAGGGGACCGGCGATATCCTTGCGCTTCCTCCCCCGTCTCCTGGGTCCCGTCTCGCGCCACTTCTTGTATCCGGACAGCCATTTGAGACTTCGGATCGATCTTCCCCTTCCCCTCCGCATCCGAGCGTCTCTCCCTCCCTCGGCGGTGCTCGATCTCGCGTCTCCCGCCCTCCGCAGCTATTCTCTTGGACCGGTCCTCCCCTTCACCTCGCATCTGAGTGTTACCGCCCCTTTCCCTCGCCGCGGGTGTCGTCTCGTTCTCACCCTTCCTCCTGCGTCCTTGGGATGTTCCGTATTCGCGCTGCGCGGTTTGCAGAGTGGAGGTAGATTTGGTGAGCCAATTTCCTTTTCTGGACATCACATTTTGGAAGCGTGCTTGCTACATATACAGGGTGTCCTGTCGTTGTGCCTGTTTCTGCATCTTGTACCTGTAATGGATGAATTCAATCCATATTTTTTCGCATCCGCTTAGAAGGAATATGCGTAAGTGGACATGCAAATTTGCCAAGAACTCGTGGATGGCGAGAAACACAATCAGGACAGTATGTTCGCGGTGTTCGCGCATTTATATTCAGCTCGCTCCCTCACTAATTCTCGCTCGTATTTACAGATGAATCGTTCAGTGGCTGGTCCACCTTCGCGACCAGAAAACAACGAGTGGCGTAAACGAGATGGACGTACGAGTTCAAATTGTTGTAACGTTTGTTTATGAGAGACTAATCAACCGCGTCACTCAAAAGGAAGGCCAGACTCACGTGCAGAATTGTGGCGCTCCCTGCGCTCAATGAATGTACAGTCGTGAAACTGAATCTTCGATTCGTCCTTCCTGCCTTCTTGCTTCCGAATGTGATTTTGCTCGAAACTAAAAACAGCTAACCCGCTCCCAGGTCCCCTCCCGCCAAGTCTTGGAAGCAAAAGGGCTTCCGCGCCAAATTCAATACTGCAACAGTAGGATCGGTTGACTTGTGGAGACTGGACTTGTCGATGACCGTCCTTTCTCTCACTGAGATCAAATATTCGCCAGGAATAAAAGTGCAGTAAATGGAAGTCCAGCTCTGAATCCGAAGATTACTCAGTGTCTTGCTTCAACTACATTTCCTGAATCTTGAAAAAATAGAAACATGAAATATCACCGTCCCACTCTGCTTTTTCCCCGGGCTTTGCTTCATATTCAGAGCATTTGCGCTGGAAGCCTGGACCGTGGAGGTGCACGAGATACACACGGATTTCAGACACAGCTGCGAAGGGCATCGCGCGAAAAGCGCCGGAATAGATGGAAGGGGGGTGTTTTTACGTGCAAGCGCGCAAATGACGGGGAAGGCGGAATTAAATGAAGTAGGCATGTTTGTGCGGACTGGAAAAATCATACGTTCACATTGAAGGACTATGGAGTTGACTCTGCGAATGTGATTGAATAATAGGGGGCTGATCGTGTAACACCGAATAATTTTAAGAACGATAAGTGACTTAATTCACGTTCAGATGTCGCAGTCTTTCAAATGCTAGGACAACAAACCGCAAAACCTCATACATTTCCATCTTAGTCCTCGGTCAATCATTTTGGACCGAATGGCAGCCTCAGAGTCAAAGAAAAGGGGGGTCTGCAGTACGCCACAGGCAGGAGGATGGGACGAGTGAGGGCGAATGCACGACCAAGCGGGTCGGATGCAGGAGGGAGGTGGGAGAATGCATGTAGATGGGCACAGTTTCCCCGGTGCGTCTACGGGAATCAGGATGTGGATGCATGCGCGTGGCCATATGCAGCGACGTTTGGACGGCGCCACTCGGGCAAGGCTGGGGCGGAAGACTTCGCACCGTGTACTCGCTATCCGTCCCTCTCGTCATCCGACATCGCCCATGCTCTGCCTGCTCATACCGGATTGCGATAGTCTCCCTCGAGTCGTACCGGATTGACACATTGAGGGACCCACCACTGGTAGAAACGGACACCCACGAGGGCGCACGCCAGACATGAGGAAGGGTAATGGCGGCCATGACCGGTAGATAGAGTGCACGAGGGGCATGGCAGAACGAGCGGAGGGAGAGGTGGGGCGGACGTACGTACCATGGCTCGTTTACGCGACCAAGCGGCGGTAAACCCTGGACGCCGTTCTACCAAACACGCCCCGGATACCGCCCGAAGGTCTGTACTTCAACTCAGCCTTGCAAAACGCTTGAATCTTCTCCGATTCATGATACTTCTGCATATAATCATGGTGGTCATATTTGAAATCTGTGCTACCCAAAAACATGAAAGCAACAAAGAACACCGGATATCCATAAGCATATCTGTCTGGCGCATCAGGGCGACGCCATTATGAGTCCCAATACTTTGTTCATATCCGGACGATCCGAAGGTTTATGCACCCAGCAAGCCTCGACGATGGCCCATAGACCGTCGGACATTGCCCGAGTTCCATCAGGCGGGCCTGAACTTGAAGGTCGAAGAGGGCGCTTTTGATCCAGAACCCGAAGTGCTACCGCAATGTCGGGCTGAATGCTCCAGAATGGCTGTTCTCCGGTGTATATCTGTTCAGGTAGAATTAGCTGAAGAACACCAAGACAGTCAGGAATATAACCTCTATACACAGACATGCAAAGGCATAAACATCGCTGGCTTGTGTACGTTTGAACTCGAGCTGATAGTCGAGCAGCTCCGGTGCCATCCACCTCAACGAACCGCTTTGTGTAGTTGAAGTCGTGCCAAGGGTAGCATCAGTCACAATTGCCAGTGCGAAGTCGGCTAGTTGAGCATGTTCCCCATCATCTATCAGTACGTTTCCCTGCAAAGTACGTGGGTCAGAAGTCAATCTTAGCACAACATAAAATCCATTTCACCCCACGTAGATCGCCATGGACAATATTTTGCGAGTGCAGGTAAGCTAAACCTTGCGCAGTTTCAACGAGCTACGTCACACGTCAGTGACGGTTGAATAGGTACAATCATGAGCTGTTTCTCACAAGTAGGTCAACCCGCCTGTCGGGAAGTGTGCCATTCCGATTTTTTACAAAGTTGTTCATGGTACCATTGCGCATATATGGTGTGACAATGCAAGGTGGATAACCCTCAAAGAATTGCTCGTCGAGACCAAAAAATGGTAAAACGTAAGGATGTTTGAGGTGGACCCAAGTGAGAACTTCCTGCAACAGGCTCTGTAGATTCATTAAGCTGGGATTGAAAGTAACGAAATGGCATCAGGCATACCTTTGAAAATTTTAACATCTCTTTCGGCGCCGGTTGATACACTTGCAAGCGTTTCAGAGCAATATCCTGTCCTTTGTATCTCCCAAGAAAGATATCTGCAAACCCTCCCCGACCGATCTGTCGATTTGTGTCTACAGAATCCAATTCCAAGAATAGGGTTGGAGGAAAGGCCTCGGCGGCAGTACAGAGGTCTTTCAGCAACCGCCGCGCTGGAAGGACAAACGTGGTGTCGTCACTCGCCATAATACACTGCGTGAGCATAAATATGTCAATTACCATTTAGTTCGCGGATGAGACATGCTACCTTGTGCAATGCATCCATGAAACCGGTAGCTTGCTCATCACTGAGGTGTAAAATGTCCTTTTTTCCTGAGTGAATGATCTCACGGAATAGATGCGAGATGACCCGGTCGTCCTCGAGAAAGGCCTTCTCAAGCTTGATGTTATCATTGTAGCCGAAGTCGTGCAACAACTGCGGCCAAAAGAATCAGTGAGAATGTTAGACTGATGTGCAAAGTTATCTCATACCGTCCTAACATCGGCACGAAATTTAGCACTATACACAAGACTAAAGACATTGTTGTGCTTGCTCATCCACTCGACTCGTTCCTGCAGAGAATCCCAAAAGCTGTACTGGATTTTAGGCTCCGTCGGGACCAAAGAAGGCATGTGTAACTAATACCTGATTCTCCGATTGTTCGTAGATAACCGAATAATGTTCTCTGTAAGCTCTACCAAATGCTGGAGTCAAAGTATTTGATCAGGCGTTGATGACTTGGAACGGGGAAAACCACACAAACCATGCCAACTTTCAATGTGGCTTTATCAATCACATCTGTCGGAATTCCAGTTGCTTAGTTGTTGCAGCAATTCCTCATGAGTAGTGGACTTGTTTTCCATCAGCTAATCGTTGCTAAATCTAAGTAAACATCTCACTGCTGCTGAAGCGTAATCAGGGTAGAGACAGTATTCTGTGCTGCTAAAGATGTGATTGTGGATGCTACCAAACGAAATATGATTAGAAATTTCCAGAGAACTAAGATAACTTACACTGGGGGGTATAGACTTGTGCCTCCCAAGCCATATGTTGAACTACGACTCCAGAACCGGTCTTGTGCTGGACCTTCTGCCCAGTACTCCGTGACATGATGCCAAAGAGTGTCCGAAATCGGAGGGCTTCCAGAGGGGCGCTCTGGCCTTTCACCAAACACAATTTTAAACAGTACCGCAGTTTGCGAGAGCTGAGAAAATGGATGCCGGCCTGTGTATAACTACCAGTGGAACAAGGACATAAGATATAGATAAAAGAGGAGAAGAAAAGGGTTACCTCAAAGCAGACACATCCAAAAGCATATATGTCGCTGGCCGGTGTTCGAGCGAACTTCAAGCCAAATCGCTCCGGGATGATCAGCTCTGGTGCCATCCAGTAAATACTACCTGCTCGAGTTGAACTATGCGCTGAGGTGGTGGCATCGGCGAGTCCGCTCAGTCCGAAATCGGCCAAGCAAGCGCTCCAATTCTCGTTGATGAGGATGTTAGCCTGTAACCACAAAATGTGATCAATCGACCACTATGTGTGGTTGAAAGATTACCCCTCGCAGGTCACCATGCACTATATTGTGGGAATGAAGATAGTCAAGACCTTGGGCAATTTCAGAAAGCTGTACAACCTTGCGTTATACTGTAGGTCATCGCTGTGGGAAGACACTAACCAATCTATCGGTATTTGCATGCCCATAGTCTTGGATATAATTCAGAACAGTACCGTGCTCCATCCATGGAGAAACCATGCAAAGGCTGGACGGGAAACTGTCACCGTCAATTCCTATGAAAGGTAATAAATGCAGGTGGTTCAAATCTTTCCAGACAAGAGCTTCTCGGCAGAATGCCTGTTTTTGTCATTTTGAATGCGATCCCAAATGCGAGGTTAAAACTTACTGAACGCATTTGGCGTACATCTGCGCCCCGGACAAATTGCCGTATCTGTTTCAAAGCCACAGCTTGATTGTTATATCTACACCGATAGATGTCTGCAAATCCGCCTCCAGACGTGGGGTATTTTTCGCGGCCAGTAACCCCGGTAATGAACAACGATGAAGGGAGATTGTCAGATGCTTCAGAGAGCTTGCGGACCATGCGCTGAGCACGTCGGATCTCGGAGGCCATTAATGACCCTCTGTCTAGTGCCTAGACAGAGGTAATGATTATATGCGGACAGTACAGATGATGCAAAGACCCAACATGCTGAACAACATCGATGAAACATCGGGCGGCGTCGCCTTTGAGCTTTAGTGCGACCTCTTCTTCAGATCTTGAGTCGAAGACGCACGCAAGGAGTGTGGCTATATGCGCCTCATCGGCGCGCAGTGCCTCGCGGAGGCCAGGATCGTTTTCGAGACCAAGTTCAATAGTGGATATCTAAGCCAGCCGTCTGATGTCCGTTTCAGGGATGAGTGAACGATTTACCTCAAGCAGTCTTTTTCGACATTCCAGACTGTAGACGATGGCATCCACAATACTGTCCGATGACTTCAAGATCTGACAATGGTCCAGGGTTAGCGGAAGCTTGTCGTCTGGTCTACGCTAGATCGGAAATATTGGAATGGTCAACGAATTCACCGGAAAATCGAATACGAACGGCATTGAGGAATGAGATCAAGTTCTATGAGTGTGTTGTCAACATCATTTCATACAGCAACAAGGATCATTACCTGATACGTCAATATCTCGGTGGACAGCTTCATTTCTACATCTGAAGCTTCGGAAGGAGAAACATGAAGCAGTGTCGCTGGATTACTAGTATGCGAGCAAGCTGAGTACTGGTCGTGTACCGGATTGTCAGCTTTGGGTACACTAGTGTTATCCAGCGATAGAGGCTGCATTTGCTCTTGTAGCCGATGATGACCTGAAAGAGGGCAGAGGGCGGCTGTAGTGGTGGGTGTGTATCGAAGGGTGGTGACAGTCACATTGACATTACCGATCAATCAGCTGGGCATTTATCTACCATGTGGCTGTGTAGTTATCTGCCATCCGCTCATTCCTCAACGTACCAAATTGGAAGATTTTCGTTCGCGCCTTCGGTTCCGACATTAGCTGTAATCGGTGCTTCTGCACCGACCCAGTGCCATTGAACTCCGATAGCAGACCTTCAAGTTCCCAATTTGGAAAAAAAATGATTCCTGGTCAATTTACAGCCGATGTCAGTACCGAGGGCGCGGATCGACAATATTCTGTTTTGGGATGTTTCCAAAGAATTCCCTATATGTCAGCTTCACTGATTCACATAAAAACTAGTCTCCCTAGTCAGACCATATTTTTTTTTTGAAGAATTTGGAGAAGGCAAAAAATAACCTGATATTCCCGCTATCTATATTGATAGTGGGTTTTGTACCCGGCTCAAAAAAGTGATCGAAGCCGGATTTTCACTCCCGTATTTGGACAAACATGATGTCATTTTTTAATCTACCTTTATTTGGAAGCAGTCTTCGACCGTGACACTCCTTTCCGTCGCCTATTCTTAAACTCTCGAGTCTCCTGTACATCACCCCTTCCCGTCCCCATCTCCCCACCAAAGCCTCACCTGCTTTCAAGCCCGTCCAAGCCCACTATGTCTCTATATCGAAGGCTTGCCTGCTGGTAGCGTGTCTTTCCAGCGATCACCAAAATCCTCTTTGTCTTCGGTGTTCTATCAAAATCTCTTTGGAGTAAGGGGTAACCACTTGCTTTTCACAACCGCTATCCCAAGTTTTTCGTCCTATTCGAGCCTCGTCAAGTGCAGTATTTCCCACGGGTTGGAAACCGATGTCATGCTTGACCTCGACTGGGCCGCCCACATCCGTGAATCTCATCGATTCTGGCTATCGCCTCGACAGTACTTTCGATACACGGTGTCTTTTCTCGTATCCTACTCACCTCCTGTGCCCCCCCCCCTATTTTCCCACTAATAGCTCCCTCATCGCATTTATTGCCCCTTGGATGAGAATGACACGTTCTGACGCGTCCCATCGCGTTCGTGTCGATGTCTGCGACTGTCACCCGCTGTACATATGTGGTTGGATCTTTTTCAATAAACCCACAGTTTTCCATTAATTACCCTGCATAATCCCTTTTTTTCCCTCAGGGGGAACTATTTAGGCCTCTCTGAAGGGAAATAGCCAAGGAAACCTGAACAATGTACCAGCGGCGATTGATGGCACGGCGGGTGGCTGTGTGGAAATTAACACTCCGCCTGATGATCAGCTCACTAAACGAAGCTGGCGGGTAACGGCCACCGTCAGTAACCCATCTCAGCCATTGGAAGATAATGCTTGTCCACGGAGACAGAGCGGCAGACGGCAATGTTCCTGAATGATGGAGTCTAAGATGGAAGATGACAAGAATTTTTCACATGAGTGTATAAAGAGCCGTTGGAAGGAAGGCGTTCCCACCTATGTCAGCGCGAAAGCTGTGAATGCCTGATGGGCTGTGCATTCACAACGGCTATGTGAGCAGCTCTCTTCTTCCCCCACGACCTCCACTCGTCATTCCCACTAACTTGAATGGCCGAGTTGGCTACAGGACTCCTCGGCGCTGCGGCGACGGTTGGAGCAGCGCAGCTCACAGCAGCATCGAACTTCACTGGACGCCATGAAAGTAGTCAGCGCGAACTTATAATGGAAAGGAAGCGGAATACGGATGAGTTCTTCGCAAATCTTCGTGGCGGAGATGTTACACCAGACGAGGAAACAGAGTTTTTGAGGACCCGGGCCGAGTGCGTACCCCGGTTACAAAAGCAAAGCTTGAGACTGACCCGGCATGTGACAGGGCCATTCAGCGGGAGAACGAATACCATGAAAGCATTGAGAGCTACAAGATAGTCTCATGGTTTAATATCCCACAGAAACTTAAAAAGAGGAAGGATGTTAGAAGGGGGAAACGGTTGACCAGAGAAACCAATCACACTTTGAGGAATCTTAACGAAGTGGGACGCTTCAGTAGAGCGAGACTGATTGCTGACGAATACGAAGTCTATGAGCTCGGGCTCCGACACTTCGTCAATTTGTGCGTCTTCGGGCTCTCCCCCTGGATCCAACCTAGCTGCCGAAGAAATCCAGGATTGGACACACGCCGTATGCGAAACCATGGATGCTGACGACAACGCGGCTATAAACGACGCACAGTCTCAGGCTAGCCAGATCATGGAGCCATTGAGCGATAGGAATCACCGTGGACACCAGTCTGTTGCTCGTGCCTTGGACGGTGGTTCTCTCCCCGATCGTAAGTGAACCCTGGTGCATTTTCGTGTTTCTCATACGTATTAGCGGCGCTCTTGCACTTATACCCGGCACCTGACATTCCCCAACTCATTGAACTGCTGGAGCACAGTGATCCGGCTGTCCGCGACTTGGCCACTGAGAGATTCGGCAAATCGGCCGACGATTGTGAGTAAACCCCGCGTCCGTTGATAATACATCTGCCACTTAATTGCAGCTGTATCGCGCGGGGCCATGGCGCCTGGCATCCCAACGATCATTAAACTGCTAGGCGATTGGGAGTGCTGGGATACTGCCGCCGAGCTGTTCTGCCAGTTGGCTGCCCATTGTAAGCAAAAACTCGCATCTGTTTATACATTTGCCAATCATTTTCAGCGGTGTTCCACGAAGCCATGAAGCCTGGTATCCCGCAGATAATTCAACTACTGTACAAAGATGATTGGCAGGTCCGCCAATCTGCTGCCAAAGCATTCAGGGAGTTGGCTGTCCATCGTAAGGAATACGTCACCTCTGTTTATACATTTCACAATCATTCGCAGCTGTCTTCCATAAAAGCATGAAGCAAGGGATCCCGCAATTAGTTAAACTGTTGGACAACAGTAACTCGCTGGTTCGCCAATCCGCTGCCGATGCATTCAGGGAGTTGGCTGCCTATCGTAAGGAAAACCGCTCGTTCCTTATTGCATCTGCCAATGATTTGCAGCCGTCTTCCACCAAGCTCTGAAGCCTGGCATCCCGCAGATTAATAAACTGTTAAACGATTGGAAGGTCTGCCAGTTTGCCGCTGACGCGCTCTGCAACTTGGCCACCCATCGTAAGGAAATGCTCGCGTCTTTCTATATATCTTACAATCATTTTCAGCCGTCTTCCATGAAGCCATAATAAGTGGTATACCACAGATGATTAAGCTGCTCGACAATAGTAATTGGGAGGTCTGTGAATCCTCCGCCAATGCATTCGGCAGGTTGGCCTCCCAGCGTAAGGAAAAACCTCCTGTCCTTTTATCCATCTGGCAATCATTCTCAGCTGCCTTCCACAAAGCCATGAAGCTTGGCATCCCGCAAATCATTAAACTGCTGTCTGCCGCTAAGGCGTTCCGCAAGTTGGCCGCATATCGTGAGTAAAACCGTATATCTATGTATCTATCTGGACCTTTTTCGCAGCCCTCTTCCACGAATACATCAAGCCTGGTATCCCGCATATCATCGAACTACTATATGTCCGCAATTTGGAGGTCCTCCAATCCGCCGCCAATGTATTTGGCGAGTTGGCCGCCCACTGTAAACGAAAGATTACGTCTGTTCATACATTTGCCAACTATTCGTAGCTGTTTTCCACGCCGCCATGATGCCTGGCATTCCCCGGGTGATGGAGTTGCTAGCCGACAGTTCCTTTAGTGTCAGAAGGTCCGCTGTGGGTCTCTACGAGAAATTGGCTGAGCATCGTAAGTAACCTCACATGTTTTCAAACATCTGTCAATGGGCCGCAGCTGTTTTCCATGAAGTTAGGGGATACCCCTGGGATAATCAATTTATCCACGAAGATGTCCAGGCTGCCACTGGTCCATTCAAGAAATTGACGCCCACGGGGTATTTGGAATGAGATCAACATCTGAAATTGGATATGGTGTCGCTCCATTCCTTGTAGCTAAGTTTAACACAGTATGTACTATGCGTCCGGTATTTGGAAAGCTGACGCCTCCGCTTAGCCTAGCTTGCGGGTTCTCCGATCTTTTGTAGTCTGGATCTCGGATTTTCTGGAAACAGTTTAAAAAATATGTACCTCACCGATTCTGCCCTCGGATATTTGGAGTGTAGCAAATCTGAATGACACTGAACTCAAACCCCGCGTTTCCGAGATCTTAGGGCCTTCCGACTCTGGGGCGGTGAGTCGAACGCTTTCGATTCTTTGAGGTTTGACTCAGCCCGGGAATATCAATATACATTGGCAGGCGATAGCCCGTACATAATCTCTCAGCGAGGTGCGGATCTCGTCTCTCTCCCTCCATTACCTCTCGATAAGTCTCCCACCCATATATACGCTTACACGAACACTCTCTGCGTTTGTTACATTTGACTCCATCTGGCGCGCGCGCATTTCACCTAGATAATAGACTGGAACCGTGAGTCTGCGTGTGAATCGGTGAATGTACTAACGAATGAACCCTGTCCCTCACGCGGGCTCATCATCCCAACTCGAAATTTCAAACCCAGCGTTTCGCTCGTCCCTCTTTCTCATGCGCAACCAGCTTGTACGCGGATTCTGTACCTTCAAGTTTAGTTCTCTTAGACTTGATGGTACTTGACCTCATATAGGTTTAGCCCGGCGAGATGGCAAATGGGAGATACGTCGTATGTACCAGTAGAAGATCCTGGGAGTGAGTGCGCCAAAAAAACGGAGCTGGAAATTGAGTTGGTCTTGGAATGTATCAATCTCTGACTTCGCCTCGCTTTAAGCTTGCGCGCAACGCAGTGCGTAGTACTTGCATGAGACATGTAATCTCAGATGAGGAGCGAGCGCAATGAGGGAAGGAAGCAACCGCGAGGCCACGGATTCAATAATTCTGTGTATTCAGACTCAGAGGAATTATTGGGCACGTTCGAATTCCGTATTGGACCATGGTGAAGAATATTTCATCGATTCACACACGGTGAATGAAGAACCGTTTATTTGTCAAATACACCATGCCAACGCAACCCACGAGATCCAAGTACGCGACGTTGGGTTATGAATGTGTGCGGCCGTGCGGTACAACATGCACTAGAGACTAAGAGAGGGGGGGGCGCGGAGGCGGAACAAATATACTAATAATAATAACTCATCGCAGGATACACGGGTGATGAGGCGGAGGCGGGGAGCAAGACAGATAGATCGGTCTTATGTACGGTGTTGTAATGTATGCATGCGAGCAATATGAACGTCGATCTAGACGAGGATGACCGTAGACATCAATAGATGTACTACCCCCGCCCCCCTCCCCCCACCCCCCAGCGCACCAGACAAACATACTACTCGGACAAACTAACATTTCTCGGACAATACTGGACCATTTCCTGAGGTTTTTGGCTCCACATGAGCGGTAGGAGGTACCCTAGAGATATAGCGTCCAAAACCCTCATAATATTCATATTACTTCATAAACACTACTACAAGGCCCCACTGCGCAACATACATGCAGAGTGTGTGCTGCGTGGCGGCGTGGGCCTGCTCGAAGACAACGACGAAAGCGTGTCAATGCGCCGATATCGCGCAGCGCCATCTTGCATTTCATCATTGCGACGGTAGTACACCGGCGTAGGCAGGAGCGTATGCGAGAGGTTGTACAGTGATGACATGGAGGTCCCGCGATGTGTGCATCCGCGAAGCCGAGCCGAAGATAAGGAGGATGTGAGTTTAAACTTGTTCTGACAAGGAACACAAGGCAGAGGGAGGTAATCAGCGGGCAGAGGCACTAAAAAAGAGTAACCTGGGATGCACCTGCCAATACCATTCGTCCAATCCAGTCCACTCTACAGAAAGCCAAAGAACTCAGGATCATCCAGAAACAGGCCTGTCTCCCCAACTGAGAGGGGGGGGTTACGCGGTTGATTCAAAGGAGTCGCAGTTCTTTGCGTTGCTGGTTACTTGATATTAAATTCCAAGATCAGCCTCCAGGGATGATCAAGTCCAGTGCCGCATTACGTTGAGAGGACCAGGGTGTGGCGAGGAGAGCAGAGGGAAGTCGGTTGGTGGAGGGAGCTAGTCGTGGACCGAAAAAGCCCGAAGAGTTTTCATTCCCTCCATTAGAATCCGCAAGATCAACGCGTACGCGTCGCGCAGCCTGACGATGCCCGACGGTGCACGAGCGTACATTACATCAATAACCTCACATTAAAAAGGAACGAATAGGCGGGCACTAATTGGGCCCCTAGCCATCCCTCCCCCTTATGTAAGCTCCGTCAGTCTCGAGAGACGGCCCGGGAAAGGGAGAGAGGAAGAGGGGTAGAGGGGAATGAGTAAGCACGCATCCAACTCGAAAAGTAGAATCGGTGGGAAGAGCACTCCGTCGCATGAAGAGATGGAGTCGTTAGCCAGGCTGTGAATATACGAGTCAGCCCTTGGTCGAGGAAGAAGGGGGGGAGAAACTAAAAGAGAAGGGAAGAAAGAGTCCTGCGCACTCGGCAGGAGGGAGAAGGGGAAGCCCGGCAAGAGCAAAGAAAGACGCGGGAGGGGAGTACGAGCCCGGGCCGCAGGGGCACGCTGGAGTAATCCTACTCAAGATCTCGTGAAGGAGAACTGAAGCACGTGCAGTTCGCGCCATCGCTGCGTGCTCCTCTCCGCCTGACCGCCCGACTCCGTTGCCCACTCCCAAATCTCAGCCCCGCAAATCCGCGGCAGAGATCGAGGATCACGCATCAGTGCTCTCTTTCTCTCCGTCCCGCTCCCCATTTCACTTCCTCTCGCCCATACCATGCGGCACAGAGATCCAATGGCCCAGCGCCAGCTCCACCACCCGCGAAAACATCCACACCGATGTCGCGTCGCGTCGCGAGACATCAACACAACACGTCCATCCGCATTCGCGCGCCCCGACGCAGGAGATATGGCGATTAATGGTCTCTTTTAATTGTTACTCGTTTATGACTGACTTTTTTTATGCCTGAGTGCGCCATTCCAGGTAGGCTGATCTCTCGCCCCCTCACCCCTCCTCGCGTCACTCGCTGTTCTCCTCGCTCTCCGATCCCGCCCTGTGGATTCACACTCTGGACTCACAACACGACAAATGAGCGGTTGCATTTGGTTCCTGGGCAACCTTCCATTCTATCTTCCCCTTGCATTGGCGAGCCTGTGAATCGATAAACTATAATCTTTCCATTTCTGTTTCAGCGGTAATTAAAAATTGGCCTTTTTGCAGTGTTCTCACACGTGATGCTGGTCTCGTTAACCCAATCGATACTGCCACAGCTGGAATTTGGTTAAATCAAGTTCCAGATTTATCCCGCTTGACACATGGTGAGCATAATTTCTTGGATTTTTCATTTGATATTCAATGCTCTGGGGTATCGTTTGAAGGATGGAATGCGGGGCTGGCCATGCGCATATAGCAATGCAAACCACCAGCTTCGCCAGCTTAAACTGCCGTTCCCCAGGATTCACACTTGCGAGCAGCATTTTTGTGTCTTATTCTCGGCCTCCCTTTGCCACGTCGAGATCATCCTTGCCATTATATTTAACGGCTCTTCCATACACTTGTCCTATTACTTGGGAGTTCGTGGATGCCCCTCCAACGACAATGACTCCATCCAGCTTTTCCTGGCACATCTGTATAAGTTTTAGCTTTACAGCTAATTGCAGTACCGAAGGCGCGAATCAAGATTTTCCTGTTTGAGATGTTTTTCAAAGAATTCCCCAGATCTCGGTCAGTTCTTCATGGATTTGGATGAAACTATGCTAGATAATTCGGGCTAATTCATTCGCAATTAGTGATACAAAAATACTTGCAAAAAATACTTCATCTTGATTGACCTGTGATCTCAGACTGTCTCTGTGATAAATGATGTCTAGCATAGTCCAAACATGTTAAACAGGAAAAATTCATTCGCGCCTTCGGTACTGCAATTAGCTGTAAATCGATTTTTCTACTGTTAACTTGCGAACAGGTGATGTCCGTTTTTACTGGTCTAAATGCAACCCCGCTCTCCACGATCGACGGTTTCTAGGCCCTCGTGGAAATATCCCGCTCATTTTTCCTTCCCACCTCATCATGTCATCCTGTAACATCTAAATCCCCGGCACTCGCAATATGTAACCCTGTTGTATACCTTTATGGTTGAATGTCACTGGACAATTTGGTTATTTGCACCAGAAGTAATTGAGCGTTTTTCAAGTAGAACCGAGACCCGAGATAGCGGGCCCTGCCGCGTCAGCGGGCTACACAGTTTATATGGTCTGATTCCACTTGACACATCAACGTAGGTCAGGCTTCCCGATTAGGCTATTCCTAATCGGGAAACCCTCGACTCGGACTCGACGGGCGATAAAGGTCACACCTTGGATCTGAGGAGGCATGTATGTGCTTAAAAATAGTTTCCTCCTTAAAAGATCTCCCTCAACTGTAAATTCGACCACACCGCACACCTTTCTGCGGTTCAATACTGTGGCTGTGCATGAAATTCGCACGATAAGAATTTGTGTTTCTCAAGGGACCAGGATGAAATAAATTGAAGGAAACACATAGAATGATGGTCAGAGATCCCCTCATGGTGTTCAGATGCTTTACATGACATTCAGTCACAGATTGACCAGAGCACAACAGATGCGGCGGAAGGTCGACCTACAGCTATCACCTGACAACTAAAACTAGACTACATAAAAACTAAATAGATCTACTCAGCTAATTCATGCACAATTAGTGATAGAGAGGAACTTGCAAAAATATTACGTATTAGGTAATTTCTGTTTTGGGGCTGTTTTTGCACTGAATACCGTCTAGCATGGCCAGAACATGTCCCAGTGACCCACCGCCAAAAGAAGAATACATACATTTGCCATGAAGTACATGAGTGCGCAGCGAGCTGAGAGCAGGAGCACAGAAACTACGCGGCCACCGGCGGAGTAAAAAAAGCATTTGAACCTGGACGCCAAATTGTCCCGCGTACAAAATCTGCGAAAGGATTATGTAGATCAGCTCAATACTTTAGTGTTCAAGTGAATGTTTGCAAGGACTCGCCGGCGTCGTATACTGAACCAACACATATAAAATCAGCAAGGGATAAACATGAAAAATATGTATGCACCAGCAGCGAGTATATTAACGCTCCCGGGCGTCGTGAGCGGCGCCCGAAGTGCGTTCTCCTTTTTCTTTTTTTTTCCGCTCGTTCTCTTTCTGTTTTTCGTTCTTTGCGTCGCTTCACACTTCGCTCTTCTCCGTTGGGACTTCCCATTTTTTGCGTTCCATGTCTCTTCCTTCATCCACTTGGACTCGCCCTTCGAGTGGATTGCTTGCTATGTCCTGTGGCGACGGCGGTTCAACTCCGCCGGGGACATCCGTGGGGCACAACTCTCTTTTTTTGACGACTCCGACGTATGTATGAGAATTTTGGAGGCACTCTTGCGGGGTGTAGAATTCTTCATAATGGTAAATAGTCTTTCCGAATGAAGGAGCACCACCTAGTATTATTAATACTGAAATGCGTAATGGAACACTGGATAAGAAAGGGAGCATATTGGCTGCTGGCATAGTGGGCGCATCTGCAGCGGATTATCTCACATGAGAGATCACCGCAGAGAGCGGAGCCCCGTTCGATTAATATTCGGGCCAGGCACATTGACTCTGAGCGAGTTCAACAAAACCGTTTTTGCTGTTCTTTCCGGTGGGGCACCTTTATATGCGGACATGAATTCAGAAAGATAAGATGTGACGCTGTGTGAGCAGAGATTGTGCGCCGAGCTCGATCGTCGGTCTCGCAACGCATCTGGGAAGGCAAGAACAGGGGAAATGGAATGTTGGGGCGCCAACGTAAATAGGTGGAAAATCGAAACAAAATTTGGAGCATTTGAGGGTTCTTACACTTGTACAGTGCGCTGTCCAGATATTGAGAGACTCCAAGCTTCGCCAAGGTTTCAATTGGTGAAACTAGTCAGATGACTCCGGCCAAGGACTCAGGAGTGACGGTTGCCAAGAAGGAGTCAAGCAAGGAGCACGAGAATATGAAGGAGATACAGGAACGAAACTATTCAGGTAGCGGTTTCGCCCGAGCAAGCCGCAACCGATGACGTAGCGATGGGCGTGGCGCCCAGCCAAACGCGGATAAACAATCACTTTCTCTCTTCCGTTTACTTGTCTCGGCTGGGAGTCGCTGACGCACCTCAAGATTTCTATCTGGACACTGGTATTAGAGCCGCATGGGCAGACGTGGTGCGTCCGCAATAAGTAGCCGCGTCCAGAATGACCCACCTCATCCAGATTCCCCCAACTGCTACCGTCTACGCACCGTCCTCACCACCTCAGATCCAGCGCTCTGCCTCACAAAATCTCATTGTCTTGCCCCATCCGCGCCATCTAACGCGATCTTTTGGTCCTAACGCAACGCACCAGTCGTCCATGGCTCTGACTCCCGCACACTCCCGCACACGTCCGCGAATCAAGGAAACAACGTCAAGCCCCGAACCCAGACCACGGCACCGCGCAAACCTCTTCTGTGGCGAATGCGATGCGTCTTCTGCGCGCCATTGGAGTCCTGCACAGCCTCAGTGCTTGCCACCGTCCAAGATCCTTATTGATGACATTCCCACCAACGGAGATCGCACGCAACGGCGGTGCTTCTCTCCTGCCCGTCTTGCTCGGCGCAATTACAGGCTTACAGCGGCCCACATGCAATTAGGCCGCAAGGTACGCCTCCCGTGCTTGATACGTTATATGATCCTTGCCTTTCGCACCCATCGCGCCAGCACGAACGTAACATCATCCTTCTTGTCAGGATATCGAGGTGCGTGTCCTCCCTCTCCCTTCAACTCCTCCTCTCGTTTACTCCGCCTGCCGCATCGTAACACGGGTGCCGGCTCGACAACGCGGGATTCTGGATATACTGTAGTTAGGTGAATGCGCAGTGGATAGTTATATCGCGCGGTGCGTCTCACGCTTTCTCCTTCCCCCGCCTTTTTTCATCCTTCATCCTGCACGCCCTCTTTCTTCTCTCCATCGATATCTTTCCCTGCATTGGATCCGGTGCACTTTTTGCCTTTGTCATCACACTTCCGTCTCCATCCACCTTCGGTGTCCGTCCTTCGGTGTCCATCCATCCATAATGATAATTGATTCCCTGAATCGACGTTCGCATTAGCGAGCCGAGTTCAGTGTACGCAAGCTACGTACCGCATCGGCTGGCTTCGTTACTCCCGACTTCCGCTTTTCTTCTCTGTCCTGGTCCCCTGGAACGACACGTGCGCCGCTAGCGCGTTGCTTACCTGCACTTGTGTATGTCTCCGGCGCCCGACGATCCTCTTTCCTCCGCCTTATCGGTTTTTTCCAGCACCTATTTTCCGCTCCTGTCTGTCTCTTCCTCTCTCTTTTCTCCTCCCTTCTTTGTCTTCGTCCTTCCCTGGGTCTTTGTCTTTGTCCCTCCCCCGTTCTGTGCGTGCATGTTTGTCTTGTCCCCATGGGCGTAGATTTCTACGTAGCCGGAAGGGTCCTTATCCGGGATCCCCTCCGAATCTGAATCTCGTATGAAGCTGTTCGAAGTACGGTCGACTCGGCCGCCCGTGTGCGGACGCAATGTGTAGAAGGAATGTGTGTGGAAGGAAGTCGTAGACGATCTACCATCTACGCTGATGTATCGTACATATGCGTCCATCACATTTCATTCCTCTTGTACCCCTCGTTCTCGGCTCGGAAATCGCGACTACGGATCGCTGATTGCATGTAGACAATTTCAGCAGGTGTGATTCGTCAACGCATCGTAGTTAGTCATTGCACCTCTTACAGTTGAATCCACAGTCGTTCCTCAGGTAGTGGCTCCACACGGAATGTTGCACGTACACCATGTGGTCGCAGCAACCCGTGAATTCATATGAACCGATTCGGGGGTGCCCACTAAGCACTCTGCAGGCACCGCAGCGGAAAAAGAATACAGGTCGGCTCCAAGTGCAAGGATCAGATAGTTAGGGTGTGTGAAATTCTGATCCACCGTTTGCACTTCCCCACCTTTGCGCCCACAGATTCTTTTCTGGAGACCTCAAGCGGGTCGCGTTCAAGGCAACCAACTTGTTGTTCCTTATCGTCGGAGTTGGAACGGCGGGCCTTGGAATGTGAGCGACGGGTTTGAAGGAAGTCATCGCGGCAGGCGCTGCGAGCTCTTTCGGATGTACAGCCCCTGTTTAGATTCTGGACCGTATGGCCGTTGGCGAATTAATTTCCTGACACGTCTCTCGCGTATTTCAAAAACAGGATGAAATTCAGGTCTCAGCCAAGGCACAACCGGATTTATTATACTCGCGTGTCCAAATGTCTGAACAACGAGTTTACCGAAGACAAACGAGTAGCAATGTACGGTGTTATCCTTACATATAACTACAGGATGCCAACAGAGCACACACCATCCTGGGGTCATACTACTCAAGCGTACTGTGGCTGCCGGATTGTATGATCGGTGAAACAAGTGGTGTATCACAATGACCACTGCACAGATCCCAATAAAATTGCCTCCGAATTTTGGGGCCATGCCAAGTGATGTTGAAAGCTCCACCGCAAGAAAGTCTGGTCCGAAAAAGTTGATGAGGATTTTAATGAAGGCAGAAGCATAAAAGAGGAGATTGGCGCACAAGGCAAGGTGAGGAATTACTGTATATATATATGGTTCGTCCAAGCGCCGCTATCAATTCTGTGCACCTGCATTCCCCGCCCATATTGCTACAAAATTTCATGCATTCTTTCATGTTCTTATTCCGCGCGCTCAAAGTCTCTGTATCTCTTCCATCTGAGCTTCCATTTGTGTACTCCTTTTCAACTTCTTGGTGTCGAACTCTTGTCTGGGAGCTCGGTCCACCCTTGAAACAAATGTCTGTTCGTCCGTTTCTTAGAAATGTGCAGTGTGCTCCAGACAATCTTATGCAGATGCGCTCGTCGATATCAGGACGGTGGGTTTTAATTCAGATCATCATGCACAGTCCGACTCGGCGCCGCCGCCGTCCGAGATTGAAGTGTACAGCCACTCGGCTTTCTCTAGGGTGAACGGCGACCAGTCTGCCCACAGAACTGAGCCAAAGATAAATAGAATGTGGCCTGTCCACCGCCACAAATTGAGGATGAGGACCAAGCGAGGATCGTTTTATGTGTCAGTAATGGTGTGGAAATCTGGCTTCCTCTAAAATGCTCCCAGCTGTCCAAACATCGCTCTAATGGCCGAGTATCCCAAGCATTCCTCGGAGCATGTTCATGCACTTTTACCCCAGAAACACAGAAGCTTACCAGCACCCATATTTGGTCGTATGCAGTGGGAGCCAAGATCCTGGAATCTGTGGGCACTCTTGGTTTTCCTTGTTGCTCCACTCGAACTGCTGGAAGGTCCCAGAAATCCTCCGTCCTCCTATGCTTGGTGACGTCGAGGAGATTCTTGTCGGCTGCCAGCGCTCTTTCTCCGCGTCTCGACTTGATCTCCCGTAAAGTTGAAAGCCTATGACTATTACGTCAAGGGCTAAACCAGGAGCATTTCTCTGTTTGGAGTGTTCTCTGCCGCGCTCTTGCTCCGCAGAAAGCATGTCGTCGCCCACTCGTCCACTGCACTCTGCAGTCACGATCCCAATTATGACCTGCAGCGTGGAGATAACTGCCACGTTCTCGATTCACTAGGTGCCTCTCGGAATTTCCGTTAACTCAATGCTGCTGAGGTACACTCCATGGCAAACATTCTTGACTATCATCTCGACTTCGAGTACTCCACACTCACCTGCAAGAATGTCCATTGGTTGCGAACGATACGATCAGTCATGCGACAGAGAACAAGGTCCGCGATAAGTCTTGGTGACGTAGTGTAAAAGATTTGCTGGTGAGCCAGACAATGTTAGTCCTTGAAAGTTGATCAGGCCGCCAAAGAGTGAGAATCCGAGGATTCTTGAGTCGGTGTTGGGATTTGATACTTGAGAAGATCCGAGACAATATTGAAGGTTGAAGATTGCGGGTGCTCTCGGACTTTGAGGTGATATCCAGGGAAAGCTTTGAAGGACAGCGGGGGGTTGAAGAGAAGTAGACGGCACAACATTGATGCGCGAGTGGTGGAAGACACTGGTGGGCCAGCATTTGACTAACCGATATTGAGGTGATGTGTCATGCGTGGTTAAGAATTGTAGGGATAGTCAGTTATAGCATACATCGTCTTGGGGGGTAAATGCAATGCGGGTGTCCACAGCGAGAATACAAGCCAGATGATCGTATACGAAGGGTTCAACCATGTTGACTTTGTAGTGGATGCCTTTGAGGCAGTTGCCATCTTGGTTCACCCATAATAGGTCAGGCAAGGTCGAGTCCAGGCCGACAGCGTTGGGATTTCGACGGTAGTGTGGTTGCGCAACTTGCGGGGAAGGGAGAAAGAGGGGTTTGTGGGTGTCCAACTTGATACTTGTTTGGTTGATGCGCACGGACCCAAGTCACGAGCCTGCCCTATCAAGTCGCCGACTGCCATTGCCAATGGCAAATGCTACTTGATATCCTGCCGCCTCCATCTCTGTACACCCAATCGAAAGATTAGAAGGACAATCAAATTTTGTGAGTGTTGAGAGGAGCCACTGCAAAGTCACTGTTTCCCGACGGCTACTGCTGATTCATCGGTCACATCCCTTTCAAGTTGCTGTCAGTTGAATTGCATGAATTGAACTTCAAGGGAGTGGAGGAGTTGGAGTTCGCTGATACAATATGGCTTATATTTCGTCGAAGCTTCCGCCGTCGCCGCTCCCCTAGGCATTGACCTCGATGGTCTCAATGTTCCCATTGGTTTGGGCTGCTCGGACATCACCGCCCTTCCAACACCCCAATGCTATTACACAGTCGTAATGGCCTTTAGAGGGAAAGAAAAGCTGCATGTCGCATTTTGCACAATCGAAAAGCGGCATGCAGCTTGTGCTCAAGCTCTCTAATATATAGGTTTGTGTGTTTAATATATGGCATAGTTTGAGATCCTCGCCACAAGACTCGGTGCGTGCTCGCTCCTGCGAGTCTGGCCGTATGTTGCACCGTGCACTGTACAAATGGGCACCACACCCTTGCGCATTGCAAGCCCGCACACCATAGAACACTCCAGGTCAAGAAATCAGAACGAGGAAACAAGAGAGAACAGAGGTAAGCACTGTTGTACAAGCGAAAGTATTCTTCTGTAGGCTATTTCTACGTGCTTAAAACTTAAATGGACTACGATTAACTACGAAAATGAGTCAGTACAAGTCAGAACTGAACTACGGAATCACAACGGACTATGGAACAAAACTACGGCGTAAGTAGACGACTGCAAGAGGACGACTGCGTTGGCTCGAGTACGGGAACCTTACAGATTGTCGATATCGGTGTCTCCCAATCCCATGCCTGTGGCGTGATGAGCTCAGTACCGGTAATGCGCTCTGATATGGAGCAGCAGGAGTCCTCCGTCGTGTGTAACAGGGATTGGGCGGCGGACGTGGAAATGGGTGGTTGGTAAATCCGAATATGTTAGAGTCACTGTCTACGGTGCTTCGGTGCCCCCCAAATATGTACAACGGTTGGGGCACAGACATGCACAGGCACCCTCGAGACCTTCTCATCCGAAGCAATCGGGCAGCCAGTTCACAAAGATCTGTCTCGAAGCATACTTCTCTTACACTTACACGCGCACGCTAATTGTCGTCGGGGACCTCTAAAAGACGGCCTGCATGAATTGAGAAACTAGTACAAAGCAGTTGGGCTTTCTCGGCTCAATTTAGGGAATAAATACTGGTAGAAAAACCGGAATGGAACCCTACATAGAAGAAACCATGATGGCCTCTGACGACTTCTGACCAGCACCCTTACAGTTCCCAATCTCCGCTGGGTCAACCCCACCCGAAGCCTTTGTGATAATGGTTTCAGGCAGTGTGGCAAGGTGCACTGGCACCTTCTGGTCGTGTTCAAGCTCCGCCAGTCTGGCATCAATCTGCGCAATAGCTTTGGCTTGGGACGCCCTTTCAAAGAGTGGCCGAGCTGCTTTCCAAAGCTCCAGGGCTTTTGAAGAATTCCCCTCCTTCTCGGCAAGATTTCCGAGACGCAACAGACATTGAGCTCTGCTGCAATGAACATCCATATAGACAAATCCCTCCTGGGCCACTGTAAAGAGGCTCTTTGCTGTATGATCATCGCCCTCAGCGACGAAAACGTCTCCGATGAATAGGAGTGCTTTATGGACTGCCAGTTTCTGCTTGGATTGTTGTGCATGTCCTAGATGGACTACTGGCCATGTGAAAGTGCACTGCAGAGCCTGCCATTGGGTTCTGTCGGCAAGTCTCTCCAGGATATGGGACACGAGTTCAATATCTCGTCCCCAAGTGGAGTTTAGACATTGCCGAAAGAGTGTCATTGCTGATTGGGTATCCCCTTCACGAAGTTTGACATCGGCTAAGATTAATTTACAACAAGTGATTCCATAAGAGTATTTCATGGTGCTGAATATGGTGGTTGCCTCATTCAGTTTCTGTTGTACAGTATCCTCAGTGGCACCAATCAAAATATCAATCTCAGCAATATTGACCAGTGCGAAGGCACGCCCAATAGGATTTTGACTGGTGTTTTCCTGAATTTGAGCATGAATGCTCCTTGCATCTATGTATTCAGATTTCAGGAAGTGGACCTCTGCCTCATCTGATTTGATAAGGCTTTCTGTTTGGCCTCCTGCAAGGCCACAGATTCCGAGAATCTCTTTTGCTCTGCGAAGGTGTGCAATGCTGTTTCGGCAGTCACCGAGCTGGCATGTGCATTGAGCCAAGATCCGTAATGAGACTGCTTCATGATATAGATTTCCTGACCAATTCGCCAATCTCCTTGCCTCATTCGCATGTATCTGACCAGTGCCAGCATCTCCAATTCTCCGCTTGATATTGGCCATGGTGATTAATATCCTGCATTGGCTACCAATATCTCCGCAAGATCTCGACTGTGTGAGTCCCCTTTCGAGTAATCTGACGGCCCTATATGTGTTGTTGTTGGAATGAAAGAGATAATATGCGGCAGCCTGATAGAATCCAGCTATATTCATATCAATGAGAAGGACACAGTTACAGTAGTGGCAGACTCACCCTCGACTACAGGATCTTCAAAGTGATTACAATGGGAGATGCTTTGAGCAATCAAGAGTGCTGGATTGAATATTGGATTGGCCCCATCCGACAAAAGAATATCTGTAGTAAACTGTACCTCCAGCCTGTGGTCTCCAAGCTGGGAGAGAACAGCAGGAAGATGTTCCATTAATCTGGTAGCCCTCCGCCCAGTAATCCGATGAAAGGAGTTCAAATTGATGATGCAATGTACACTGTGTGCAACATCGGGATTATTCACTTGCAGCCCTCGGTACAGGACCTGGTGCAGATTCGCAAGATTCAATGTTATTTGACCAACAATGCTGCTGAGCTGTGCTCCATCATATTTCTGTATAGATTCAAGAGTGAATGGAAATGCTTCTGAAGTGGGTGGATGAGGGACTCCGAGGGGGGGAGAACCTCTGGATGTGTTCTCTGATAGGTACAAGTGACCGAAGTCGCTTCTTGTTGTCAATATATGCCAAGGAAGTGGCAATCAGTGTGGCCATGCAAGATCGAATCGCCTGGATAGGAAGGTTGCTTTGGATGAGTTCAACATCCGAAAGGCCATCTGGAAGAATTGAGAGCAGACTCAATAAGTCCTTGGCACCAGACGTAAGCCGTGGACTTGAGAGAGAGACTCTGATAGATGCATCCAAATTAGATCTCCTGTCATTGCCAGCAGAGAGAAGAGAAGTTTTCTCTGTCTCCCAACGAGTCAATACATTTGTATGGCCCTCGTAATCCACCAGATGAGCAATGAGATCAACAGCAAGGGGCATGTTATCTGTGAATTGCAGAAGTTGGTTCATGTCCACGTTACCAGCGTAACCATCAGTGATATCAATGAACATCTGTCTGGCAGCATCATCTGACAAGGGCTGCAGAGGCGGCAAGAATGGATGGGTCCAGGCAACTCGGGCTGGTCTTTCAGCACCTCGCATTGTGATCTTTTGGATGTGACCAATAGAAGAAATTAAAGATGAGTGGAGACATACCATTAATGCAAGATGTTGTATATCAGTGAGGAGGGAGAGAAATTCTTCGACTCCTCCCCGGGTGTCTATTGGCTCCCACAGAGTCTCCAGATTGTCCAAAATCAAGAGACAAGGTGGCTGCCTCGAAAAATACTGAACAACACAATTGGTGAGGTCTTTCCCGGGGTTTAAGCCCAGGTGCAAACCAATCAATGCTGTCAACTCCACGCTATTGGTCGCAGATTCAGCACTAATAAAATATCTGTTTTGAAACTTATTGGCAATAGCTGGGTGGTGCAGGGCAGCCCTGGCTAGGGATGTTTTCCCCATGCCACCTCCTCCGAGAATGGCTACCCTCGGCGAATGTTGGGTGAGAGTTTCAACCATGTGCTTGAGTTCAGATTCACGACCATGGAATATCTTGGGCTTCGAGGGCAACATTGACAACGAACTCGAGCTTGACAGAAATGCATAAACACATGACACAGGTAGAGTAGAAATGTTTATTTCATTGACTGACCTATTTTGTAAGGGGTTGGATCCGTATACCTAGACCCGAATTTGTGAGAGATTTTGTGGAACATATGGTGTGCATACTGATGCGGATCTGTCTGATGTTCCATCTGAAAGGCTTGAAATCAATTCAAGCAGTTCATTGTGCATATTCTGTGTCTTCTTCTTCATTTCATCGATGCCATTGAGGACTATGGTCCCAATCTCAATCGAAATCACGTCAGCATGCGGCTTGTGCCCCATTCAATGCCCAACGCGCACCTTGAAACCTTCTAATGCCTGGTCTAACCCAGAGTGACAATCCTTCAGAAGTGTATTTATTTCGCCCTGGCGGAAAAAGGACTTGATCTTGCTTCCCTGTTGTGCTTCAACAAATGTGTATATCTTGTGCAATGTTCTGGAGAAATTTCCATTAGTGATATATCCTTCCCACACGCGAGACTGGATGTACTCCGCGAACTTTCCAATACGATCCAGGGTTGTTAGATCCACGGATCCAGCGGTCTCAGAGATTATATGGAGATTAACAATAGCGTAAAGAATTTGATGAATGTTTTCCACGAGGCGAATACATTCTTCTCTGTTCCGCTTCACATTCTAGATGCTCGGGTGAGTCATTCACATCCACATGAAAAATGAAAAATGATTGCATTACTTGCACTGCCGCCATCAGCGAGAGAGTCGTCATCGATATTTGGTGGACAAAGGAGCTCCCAAATGCAGCACTGAGGTCGTCAAGGAGGGGGACCACTGGCCTCAAATGGGCTGAGATGATGTTCAGGCGAGTTTCTGCTGTGGGCTGGGAGGGCATTGTGGAACGGGTGACCAGGATCTTGTAATTTCCCATTTATATGCCAGCGCCTTGGGCAGAACTGCTCCCTGTATTATTATACCCCTACCTACCTACCCGATCAGGTTCCCTGTCAGGTGGATGACTCCTGTGATGATTAAACACGATGATGATTACCACTATGCTGTATGGTGATCGCATGTTCTCTCGATGAACAATTTCGACTGCGGAATCATTATATTTTCGGATTCATCCATGTGTTGAGAGCGCTCGCAGAACCGGTGTACTCCAATCACCCCTTTCTAGGCAGTCAAGCCCTATTCAGTCAGGTTGCAGGGTAGGTAGGTGGGGAGGTAGGTGAGTGGAACTACATAGCACGGTCGCACTCATGGGAATGGGGTATGGACGAGGGATGAATCGAATTCTGAAATCTTGGCATCACTCTGTTTTGAATGGATCCTGAGTTGGATAAGCGCGCCGTTCAGGATCCATTGCGATGACAGATGATCATAATTCGCTGTTGACACAGTTACTCAGCCCGGGAAATGGACCCTGTCATTGGTCTTTTACCCCGAATATAGTACCGGTGTGCAGGATTAGCATGAAGGCAAAAGCTAACCAAGGTAAGAACTGTTTGTATTCTGATGGTGGTATTTCTGACCATATCAGAACAGTCTTCTCCCGTTCGACATCTTTCCCCTGCTGACTGCCCCGTCGTTTGGCACGATGATTTATTGGATGCTGGCACCGACGGAATGTCAGGTTCCACTCAATCATCCACAACGTGATGTGGATGTGTGATGAGGTGGAAAAAGAGCAAAGAAGGAAGTCCACTCAACTCGGACCCGTTGTGATGGATATCAGTGTATCACCATTTATTTATTTATTTTGTACATAGGTAACTGAGCCTCTATGTCCTATGATCCCAGGGATCCGCACTCGTGGAAATCGCTTCTTGGTTTGTTTTAACTTGTCACTATTCACACTGCCTTAAGAGTTTCATCCTCTCGCACCTGCCAAGGCTATAAGGGGAGTCCTTCCCTCTGACACACTACTTACGTTGCAATGCCACCCATCGTGAACTGCGCATCTGCGTGAATCTTAGTTGAGCAGCTAGCTCAATCCTACCATCTACTTTTACTGTAGCGCTACTAAGCTTGCAGTACATTTGGATATCATCTATCTTCTGCTCTATTGTTGCCAGACTTTACAGTGCAATTAGATTCTTTCATCTACTTTTTGTTATCAGGTCGCTAGACCTCTAATAAGAGATAGATTTTGGTACGGTCTTGAACTTAGTGAAGCTATCACTGGAGTTCTCAGAGTTACGGTTGACTGATTATTATGAGTCTTAAATTTTTATTTTTAACCTCGGTTTTAGTATCCGCTTCTCCGCCAAAATGAGGGAGAATCATGTCGATGACGTTGAGGCTTCGTGTTGGAAGTATTTCCATTAAAGGGAATTTTCGGGCCTTAATGGAGTAGTCATTTATCCTTGCGTTCTCGAGCCACTGGCCATTTTATCTTACGGAGATTTGATGCACAGGCTGGTCCGCATTTCTGAAGGCCGCTTGCTTGCTTCCTGCTCTCTGATCTCTGGCAGGCCCTTGCCGTTGTCGCCTTTGAATCGCACACTTTTGAATTGCACCTCGATGTCATTATCAAGGTCTTTTCTTAAATTCCTTGGGCTGCGAAAGATTCCGTGACATCCTTCTCCGGCGATTCTGCACCACTTATTCGTGTTTATCCTAGGCCAGGATGCCTATTCCAACCTGTCGCTGATCATGGTCCATCCTTTCGAGAGTTCGCCAGAGACCCGAGCGCAAGTGTATTCGAAACAGCTCCAATCTAGGAATGTTCTCTTTGATTGAGCTTGTATTCACAATGAGAGTTGCGCTCCATCAGCCTCCCCATCTAATCATGTTTGAGCGATAACCTGGGTCCAGAATTTCAACATCATTCTGGAATCACAAGTGAAGCTCAATATAGCCGGCCGCGGTATCGTTCAAATGATATCATTGATATGTTGACAAGCCGTCTCGTGCTGAAAATTGAAATCACTCGCCCACATTGGAAAGCTTTGAGTACTCGTGCTGAAGATCCTCTATAAAATTCCAACTGCCGGGGGCAGCACCCTGGATCAACTGAGGAAGGTGGTACGGTGTTGCAAGTCCCGTCGCATAACTCGTGGCCCTCGTTCAGAGGCTGTGTGGTTAAATGGCAAGTCTGCGAGTTGTCTCGTTGAGGTAGTGTCAGCGGTACGTCCACATACTTTGAAAGGCTCTAGCCTACTCCTTCATAGCATCCTTCTGTGTCCCACCCAGGAAAACAAAAGGGTGACAAAGAAACCCTTTGCCTGTGTCCCTATTTGGTTCCAACCCATTTTGATTGCATCGGATTTGTCATCCATTGAGCCATCAATGTTCGAATCACTTCTACCACCGCGAGTTGGGGGAAGAAGTTGTTCAACTTATGCTAGTAAATAATATAGTACTGCACATTTGTGAAAAAACACACTCTGGAATGCATACCAGCATCCCATTTATTTTTGTGATTTGTAATAAGCAGGCCAGCGATCGCTCGATCGAGCTTATCAACAGACTACAACATGCGAGGTACGAGCACGAAATTTGTTGTAGCGACTGTCTACGAGAGACTAGATACGGACCAACGCTGGAAGAATTGACATTTTGTGCAAGCTACGATCGGCTTCTGTTCTACGCGTAATTTCTATGCCATTTCCTGGCTTTCACTTGGTGCGAATGTCGTGATTTATCTCACCTACGTGGGTTCCGCACTGTCTGCCACGTTGAAGTTCTAATACGGTTCACTGCGGACTCTATTCAAAGGTTGGGATGGCTGGTTCTAGACGGCCGGTCGAGTCGACGCCCCGCTCTATGCCCCAAACTCACTTTACTTCTCTACCCGTCATGGCCTATGTTCTGAGAGGTCGACGCCGTTCGGTGTGTTGAATCTCATGCCTGCTACCGTTGGGACTGCGATGGTCATGAATTACACGATGAAGTAGTGGTTGAGCGGCATTCGTACGTGAACCCAAGACGGACCCGAAGGGATCAGCGGTCGTCAAGGAACCGTACGGTTCTTCGCGGCTGTTCAGGACGATTGGGTGCCTCGGCATCGTTGGTCAGCGTTCGTATTGCATCTTCACCACGCTAAGTCGGAAATTGTCTTCGGGTTCGCGCATGGCTGCATCCTCCATTGGTTGAGACCGTCTAGGTCGCCTGTTGATCGCGCGGAATGTCGTGAGATGATGTAAGATAAGTCATGCCCGCTACCTTGGTCCTGTGTCTGGGTCGTCGGCATCCCCGCGGACGTACCGTGCGCACCTCTCGGCAAGGAGGAGCTTGAGCTGCCCACTTTCCTGCAGCGTATCCTGACCGACCTGAATAAAGAGCATCAAGAGCATGGTCGGTATTCTGAGTCCATGGGCAGGGGTGGCACAATGGAGGTGAGAACAAGGATCCACGGGGGTGTTGGAAGCCCCTAGTGTCTGCGGGTGTGCTGGCCCGGACCCTAATAAACTTTACCCTAGTGCCCTATACATTTGCCGCCCCGTTTTGTGGTACAAAATGGATGGCTGTCTCCCGGCATAGCCACCGGTGGCCAGCTAGCTATATGTGACCGTTTTGTACCACAAAACAGAGCGGCAAATGTATAGGCGACGTATTTGAACCTATGGTATACATCAGTTATATTTTACAGGCACGAATGGTACTAGCACTGTACACTAGATAGCTCAAACAAATGTCCAGGGTTGTTCTTGAAAGCGGAGTGCCACGTTTCTTTTGATGAAGCTGCGCACGTTGGTTGATGGACGACTCGCCCAGAAATCCTTGGGTCTGTTTCTTCGGAGACAGGTGGTTTGCATCCACCTGCAAAGGGAAGACATACGACAGCCTTCAATGGACTGGTGGATGCTGGGGATTTTACCTGGGAGGAGGGAACTCCTCCTGTACACTTGCGCACTCCGCTTGTGGTCAGGTCCCACGAGGTTCTAACCGGAGGTCCAGCCATTCAATTGGCCGGCCAGTCCACGGCTTGCCAGCATCTTGTGTGATCGAACCCCTGGACTGATGTTGTGCTCGGTCGTCATCTTGTAGAACTCTGTGAGGATAACCACCCGCTACTCGTCGTCACCAAAAGCAAATACTAATGGCCGCATTACTTCGTAAGCTATGGATCAACCTCAACCGCCAGTCACCACCATATGCCTTGGGGTCCTGACTATGACTTACAAAACTTTCCCGGCAAGAATCAGGCTAAGGGGTAGTATAGAGGTATCACAATATCAGCTGTTTGCCACGATATTACAGCATACATCAATTGACCGCTCAAAAACGCTAGTAAAGAATGCAGGAAACACTTCCAATAACAAAATAACCGGGTAGTAGCCACTCACCTACCCTCTCCACCCTTGACAAGGTTCATGCTGTCCACTGCACCACTGAATGGTCATCTGGAGCCCTCGGCATCAAAACCACATGGCGTGTGAAAATCAGTGCAATAGGACGAGTTTGGGATGAGTACAGTGTCCAAAAAAAGTTGCAAATAATGTACTTCGCTGTCAGGAAACCACCCAACAAATTTGGCTCCAAAGCGGCGATGAATGCACCCAGACGAAGTTGATCAATCATCAGCAGGATGTTGCCCGGCCAGACAACAAACATATCGGCCTTGTTCCCACATATTTGCAAACATTTAGCACATTAAATTTGTCTGAGATGTTCTCAGGATGCATAGACATCATTCCAAGTCCTATCCATCCAAGGAGGCAATGTTGTGACCCTTGAATTTGGACATTTCGACCAAAATCACACATCAGCAAATCGATCAATTTATCGGCACCATGCCGGCTCTCGGCACAGCGGTGGTCCATGCAAAGGCCGGCCATACATCCTACTGAACATGATCATGTACTTTATCTAAAAAAATACTACATTTTGTGGCCTGTAACAACCGATTGGTATTTACTTTTGGTGATGATGAGTACAGTACTACTTGTATGTCTTCTGTAAACTCGTTGTTCAGCCTGTGGACCACGTGAGTATAATAAATCCCTCCCCCCCCCCCTGACCGTGGTACAAGAGCCTCATCAAAGGTTTGGCTGCGGCATGGATGGAAATTGGGGGACCCAGGAGTTTACTTTCGGACCACCAGCTGTGTATGCTTTGAGTCGTGGGTGAGCGAGTGAGGGGCAGCATGCAAGGGGAATAAGAGACCCTCTGACCAACAGAAATCTATCCGATGGAAGCTGTAAATAATGTAATGCAGTTTGATTTAACGCGGACGAAGAATACCACCATCTGGGAAACTATTTGATCCCCCGTCGACTCGTTATTCGACCTACGCACCTCCCATGTTATTGGTATGGGTTACACAGAGACTCAGATAAAACAAGTAGATGCATGTATGGAGAGGCCGGCCAAAGGTGGATGTCGATGGAATTTCTCCACTCAGCACACATCCCGTGAAAGTACTCACTCGATTTGTACTGTACCGCGGGTGCGGTCGGCGATTGAGTGACAGATTCTCAGACATTCACACAGTGCTTCTCAAGGGGCAGCCACCCTTGAAATTTGCTACACAGGGTCAGAAAAGTGAATTAACAGCCTCTGGACCCTCCCTATCCTATTAGCCGAGATTCCCACGGTCACATGACTGCATAATCTAATTCTTGCCCCTAAGTCCCCGTTTGAGCCCAGTTTCTCGCTCAACACCAGTGTAAAATGAGTAAAGATCGCTTTTAGAGCTCAATACACCCCATGAATATGCTGTAAGCTATCAATTAATTTTTGCCGGCGCGTTTTCGACTTCTCCAGCAGGAATTTTCCCGACTCATCACAATACCGCTCCGTGGATGAATCGGTATCCTGAATCGGTATCCTTGGCTTTGATAACCACACAGCAGATGCGTGCCTAATTTCAATTGGCGTAGTAACGTCATTGTGTAAAGAGACATGCTGTACTATTTCGACCAAATGTTCACGGATTTCGGATTTTTTGCTCGCCGAGATGGCCGATAAATTTTCTTTTGAATTAAGGCGATTTTTAAAGACCTCGGAAATTTGGGGTGTCACCCGTCACCCGAACATTTGGTCAAAATAGTACAGTACCTGATCCTAACATGATGCAAATTTAGATGGCGGAAAGCCCCGTATAATATTTTTGTTCAAAAAAAAAAAAAAATTCATCGTTTTAACTAGTCTCTCATAGACAGATGCTACAACACTATTAGTGCTCGTCCGCCGCATGTTGTACGTTTTAACCGCGTTTTCGAACCATTTGGAATTGTCTGAAATAAGGGGGCCCAGACCACCCTATGAGGCTGTTTCTCGGCATCTTCCGGTGGCTGCCCCTTGGTGGTTCTGCGATCATTTAAGAGGCAGTCATCTAGAATCAGAATCAAGAGTCAGTTTTTAAATACAGCGTAGATGTAGATTGTTTAGTATGATTCAGAAATCGAGATCGCTGCTTGCGTATATTGAGCTTGAACACTTCAGCCAAACACGATCAAATCTCTTCTCCTTTTCTTGAGTTGGCGACTTTTCGCCCCCGCTCAAACAGGCAATTCGCGTGTCGTGTTTATTTTCCACCTAAATGCAGTATCTCACCGTGAACTGGTTCAGCAGAGCGTGAACCGCCATTGTTCATGCCATTGTTGATAGCAATGGCGGGTGGCATTCCAGAAAAAATATCAGAGAGAAATTCTGAGCACCCAAGACGCTGCAATATTGACTTCGAGGCAAGACCTAGATGATTTCAAGATTTACAGAGAATTCATTCAATGTGGGTGTACTATACAGTGTAACTACGAAAATATTTATGATATAGGGCATGGTCAGGGACACGAAGCCAGCTAGGATATTCGCCGCCACCAGCCTGCAGTGGCAGACGTGTCCCGTACAGGCCGACGAGGCGTAAGTACACGCAACGACGGTGTTACGATGTGTTAACACAACTATGAGGTCGCAACGACGCGCCAATGGTCGAGCTACGATATGCCACAGGGCACAGGGCTCGGGAGGGCGGGGGAAACACTGCACTGTCAATGTCGGACGTCCATATGCCACCAAGGCGAAGGTTTTGGTGACTTGCCGGAATGTTGCACGCGGCGGAGACGGCAAGAATCAGTGAGACATGGGCTTGCAGGTCGGTGACCATGGGAGGAATGTCGCGCCGCGATAGTTGAGGAGGACGGCGGTATGATGATGGTGGAAGAAGGAGAGGATTGTTTGTGCGACAAACACAAGAAGAACTGTCAAGCCGGTTCGCTCAATGGAGGCGAAGAACGAACATACCACGCGAATTCCCTGTTTGAGCAGCACGTGATGGGGGCGAAAACTCAAAGACTCTTTTCTTGCCACTACGCATTCGATGGCGGCCCCGAGGTACTTCGACCTAAAGAAAGTGGCAAAACTTTTCACCGATACTTTTCACCGATACTCTCGCCGTCATTCGGGATGATACGCCCAGCGTCGAGGCGTTGGAACCGCAAGCCATTGGGTGGCTGAAAGCGGCGCGCTACAAGCTCATGCGCGATATTGAAGCAACGTACTTCCCACGACTTCGCATTCCATCTTTTCAAACATTTTTTCCAGCTATTACAAACTTGAACGGTCGCGCGACGCGCCGCTCTCGCAGCCCCCTTGGGCCTTGGACCCTGCACAATCTACCTTCCTGAGCACCGCAGCACTCCCCGTCCTATTGGATCCCTATCGTGACGCAATCGGCACCAACCTCCTCACCTTGCTCAAAGCCTGCGGTTTTGAGCACACTACTGGTCCTTTCAGGTGTTTACTTTAGCATCCACTTCCCTGCGCAGTTAACGGCGCCGCGGGCAGAACCACCGCGGACCCTGCATGTGGAAGATGAATTCTCCGCGCCTGCAAGAGGGGAAGGCCGCAAGCGGGTTGGTGCCGGCGCTTTCGCAGCGCGCGATTTCGGCCGCCTTCTCATCGATGCGCGCGGAGGGAGTGCTGGTACTAATGGCAGCAATTCGAGCAAAAAACGGGGCCGCGCGTCCCGGGCCGCGAAGGAGGAAAGCGACGAGGAAAAGAGATCGACGGAGGAGGGCGATGTCAGCGACTGTGGAGTAAGCAAAAAACGGCGTCGCGCATCCCGGGCTATGAAAGAGGAAAATGACGATGATGGAGTTCGTCGGCTCCGCTCGGTGACTCGTGCGAACTCTAATGCGACTCTGGGCTCCAATAGTGGAGGCGCACGTCGGAGCAGCAGAAAGAGAGTTAAGCAGGAGGAATGAATGGTCCTTTCTATTACAATTTATTCGGTAATTATCCAACCTCCTGTCTTTGTAGTGTCAGACTACTTGAACGCAGTCAATATCAATCAGAATGACGAAAGTCAGAAGCCGCCAACTCGCTACGGTTATTGTGCTGACATTAGCTGAGCTGCGATTTCACTTGAGGATGTTTTCTGCTTGATGGAATCCGGTGTTTGGCTTGCCAAAGAGCTCTTTGTGGACTGGGTGCACAGTTTATTTCAGATGCCTTGGTGATTGCCCCCAGTGTAGGTTCTTCATGTTTCTTGCATTTTTGGCTAGGAAATTTTTGCGAATCCTTGTGAAAGCAGCAACAAATGCAGAGGCCGGGATGGGCAATTTTCCTGGCTACATACCATCGATGGAGGCGCTGAATTTACCGTGTTTATTGAGCAGTCAGGGCATACAAACCAGGGAACGGTGAGGTGGATTCAAGGTGGATGAAGGGAGAGAGCAAAATAGGTCGGATCAAACGGGCCGAGTGTTTGGTGATGCGTAGGTGCATCACCACTAGGCTCCAGCCTTTTGTTTTCCGTGTACGGATCCGGGCACAACACGGAAACGGTTACAAAATGTTGTAAAACCGTCTCAAACCGTTTATACATGGTATTTCTCAGTGTATCACAGAAGCTGTCACAGAACCGGGTACATGTTCGTTGTTTGAAATGTATTTTCCTCCTTAATATTAGGGGTGTTGACACCGTGTCCTTTTACATACTGGTTTCCATTGAAACCCAACCAGGATTCTGTTGATAGCTCGAGGTACAACTCTTCTTGAACCGTTTATCTGGGTACGTCAGCTGTGCTATCAGGAATGGGACGCGGAACGAGTACCATAGGTATTGAGTGCAGAATTTCAGAAAGGCTAGGATTGTGCGTATTGGGATTGCCGAAGCCCAGTGAGCGATACCCATCAACCCGCGGAAGCACCATCAATCCCATCAACAATCACAATATCCAGAATGAATCGCACAAATTGAACGCTGCACGGTTAGCACGTTGGTGTATATGGGAGATATTTAAAAGACTCTCCAAAATCATTTTTCTTGCCAGGTTTGCTTAGGTTGACAGAAAAAAAATCTGTGAGCTGTCTCTTTTACTCCAACCGTGTAAACCTTGTACAAACAGTTTGCAAACCGTCTGAGCCCGCTGGCACAAAAAAGGGAAATGGAAATGGTTTAAATGTATAAACATTTATAAACGGAAAAGGTTGGAGCCTTAATCACCACCTGTTTTCTGTTTCTCATTCAATTCAGCTCTTTCAAGGTATCCGCTGTCCCAGTAAAGCCAGTACAAAAAAAACGGGTTATATTCGCGACATTGAACACGGATCAGGGGCCCAACGTGGAAGTAGATCCAGAACAAAACAAAAACACCCGAGCCAAAACCCCAAGCTATCTTTCCCCGCGTCGTCCCACCTCTCAGAGAGTGATAGGGATGCAGTTGATCGCGATGAGAGTACCTAAAGAGAGATGCGTTTAATGCTATGCATGAAAAATAGTTTCAAAGTGATCGGTTACGCACCCCACGACGACTGGGGGGCGTTACAGACGACCTTGGTACCGCCACTGATTAACATAATGAGTTTGAAGACGATATGAGACGGAGAATAAATCCATACCAGTTATTCCCGAGGATGGTGATGGGCGAGCAGGTCAGCCCAACGGGCACGTTGAGGCCAGTGAGGTCAAGGCTGAGGATAGCGGCGACGGCGGAGGCCGCCGCACTGTTGGAGGAGGCAACGCTGCTGCAGCACATGGGGGAGGTCGGGCAAGTGACCGGGGGAGGGGGATAGCCGGTGGCGGCAGCAAGGGTCTACAATGAAGGTATTAATTAGTTGTTAAGCACGCGTCGGTAGAGTCCAGCGTACAATGAGCACAGAGGTGACAGCGATGGAGAGCTTAGAAAACATATTTTTTGAGAGAGGGCTTGAACTACAAAGGGAGGTGTTCGAGTGAGGTTTGAGGGAGAGGTGGCCACTCTTTATACACATTCTGTCCAGCAATTCCCGCGATTGGGATGCACTTGGATGCAATTAGCCAGGGGATGTAGAGCGGTTGAGCGGGTTGTATAGGGGTCAAGCCATGTGACAGCTGTCGAATGATGTACACCTCAAACCGCCACCACGACGGATGAGTGTCTTGTGAAGGGCATTGCATCCGGTTTCCTTGTCTGTGAGGGCGGTCAACTTGTTGCGAATCTTGTGCTAGCTAGCAAGAACGAGGTTGCTGTCTTGGGGAAGTGGGTATAAAATAGCACCGTCCCGGCGAAAAAAATCCTGCACTATAAGGCATTCTGACCAGCGGTTACCTGAAGGGTTGATTTAATTTAGGACAATAGTTATTACCCGAGTTACGGACGCAGCGATTGAGATCCTCAAGGCTGCCAAGGCATCAAAGCATCCAGTTGGACAGTCGAGTTCGCCGACGAGAGCCAATTCCATAGCCCTGGTCTACTTGTATACCGTAAAATCAGGGTCGCCGAAAGAGGAAGACGCTGACTCGGATCTCGACTCTCTCAAACGCCGGGCCACAGTGCTTCAAGTTGCCTCCCAAAATTCGAGTCCGAGTCGCCTACACAACACGGCCAACCATCACATAGAAACAGATGTTTTGTTTGAACTCTGGGAAACCTATAAAATACGATATGAAAAGAACTGTCCTAAAGAGCGGATTTATATTGGCACTTACGGTACGCCTCGACGTCATTGGCGACGTCATTGCGGCCCACTGATGATTTTTTCCTCTGGAGAAATGTCATTTGTAAGGCCACAGGTTCGAAATGGTGACAATAAAACTCCTTAACTTCACGATGTCACGAGCAGGCTTCATTACGAGGTAAGGTAAGGTTACGAGAATGGCGCCAATGTGTTGATCAATATTACTTTCTATTTCCGGAACCGGCGGTTTGGGCGTCATAGTTGAACAGACGGTATGGAGGAGCTTGAACGGAACCCCATAAAAACAACATCTATGACATGCCATGAGAACGATAGGGGAAGTAAATTTGGCTGATCTTTGTAGACCACAAAAGGCACGACGAGCAGTATTCGAAATAAAAATCGTCGATGGATTATATGGGACGACAAATAAGACATGTTGGCTCTCCCACCATCGTTCTTCGTGAACAATGCGTCCTTCCTGCGTATCGCTACTCCACACCCTAAAAGATCCCAACATCAGGGCGACTCCATACACCCGTAGCAAATGAAACGCACCGGTAGCTGATTGGGCTTGTCTTGTAAAAGCCCTAACTTTTGGGTGGACTCCGGAATGGGCATGGACTCTGGGGCATTCTCAAGAGCAGGCTGCGGTAAGGTTTCAGGGATTCGCGGTGTTACGATGGTCGGCGTTTCCGTATTGGCGCTATCGCACGAGAATTGGGAGCCATGTAGCGGCGATGGCCTGCGACGCGATGTGGAGAGCATGTCGGGCACAAGGACAGATGTCGAACTCGTGGATGATGTGGGCTGTCATTATCCGAGGCGTCAAATTCGAACGCTTGTGTTCCTTGTTGTCGTCGCCCCTTCCTGTCCCCGGTGGCAGTATCTTTCGATGTACTCTGCTTCTTGTCGTCTCTCAGTCCCTTCCGCCTTCCGCTTCTTGTCCATATGTGTCTGCATGAAAACGGGTAAAGAAATATTCGGGGAACTCGAGCCCAGCATGCGCGACGGTGGTGGCGGGAGAACGTAACAGAGAACCCGGATCAAAAAAAAAAAAAAAAAAAAAAAACACACACAGTCACTGACTGAAAGAGGCGTAGACTGAAGATTACATAGAACGAAAGGTAACGCATGCGGGAGGCGCTGCATGTGGTACCGGGGAGGGCGGCTTGCGCGCGCGTGGGGCGTGGGAGCGATAGTCGACAAGTAGAAGGTGGGAAAGTGCGAGTGGGTGTGGAGGAGCCGAGGTGGACGGCGGGGTGCGCGCGGGTGGTACTGCGCATACTGTTTCGGGTGCGCGCCGGCGTGTTTGCCGACGCAATTGGGTAGCGGGCTTGGATTGGATTAACGTAGCGTGGTCGTAGGGCAGCGGTCGACGGCGGTGGCGGGAAAGCCTCAAAGGAGCGACGTGGCAGTGCTGATCGCCGCGGCGCCGGAGTTTTGGTGGCTTCTGGAGATAAGATTAGTAGCGATGTCATTATGATCAGCGGCGGTCAAAGCGTGTTCTCTCGACGTTGTCTGCCTTCACAGCGAGGAAATAAAATCAAAGACCATACACATTCCAGACCAACAAATCTGAATTGTATATCGTCTGAATGGCAGGAATCAGGGCTTTCTGGCCATACCTATGCTTTGAGGGGATCCGCATCAGGTGTGGTTCTTGTATTTGTGTGATTTTCCACAGCTTCCATGAGATAACTTGCGGGTTTCACTTGCTTGCAAAACAGAGTCGTTCAAATCTCAATCAATAATGGTGATGGGCTTTGGGGTGGTAGTACCCAGTAATAGTACATACACGGCTATGTACTTTGATTCCCAAAAAACGACGGGACGGTTGGTATTTCAGAGGCAAACCGCCCGGGCTTGCTAAGCAATTTCAACCAGCTCTGAGGAATTTCTGGCAAGCCCTCTGGATTTTCCTGAACCATACTATTGTGCCCAAATGCATGGATTTGCACAATTGATCTGGATTTCACATTTTTCTCCCCCAATTGCTCGTCTTTGCCCTCGGAGTTTTATTGCGGTAGAAAATGTACTGGTCGACTACGACTACACAAAAGATCTAAGGAATGGGGTGAGAGGAAGCAATTGAGAATGGGTTGCCGTTCGATCAAACTCAAGAATTTGAGACATTCTACAACGGCCACAATAGCTTCTGATTATTTTGCCGGGACGGGGCCATTGCGTTCTGGCGGGGGAGCGTGCCTCCTCCGCGCACCCCAGAACGAAAGAAACAGAGAGAATATGAACTAAGAAACGAGAAGCGTTTAGATAGACTCACGGATACGCCGCATCCCGGCTCGAGGTCATGGTACTGCAGTGCTTGAGCTCGGTGTTGATGGTGTTTTTCGTCTTGGCAAAGCCACACCATTCATTGCAGCATCAGAATAAGATTACGATCAAAACATTCGGTGCAAATATACAGAATCGTAATCAGCATAGAATCAAAACAAAAGGAAAAAGAGGACGAGAGAAAGAACGAAAGGAAGGCAAGGGAGAAACCCCTCTGAGGAGTTCGAGGGAGAAGGCCAACTCAGGTCCGAATCCTCCTGCGTCTTTGTAGCAGAGGGAGAAACAGCCCCATCGACGCGCGTCGAACCCGCTCTGAAAGCAGCAGCGCGGCAGAAATATCCTCCCGCATGCAAGGTCAAACATGCCTGTAAGTTCAACGCGAGCAAAAGGGAAGAAGGAGAGAGATAAAGGAGGAAAGGCTCACAGATTCCTCGAACCTGCAATTGTTGGTCCTGGATCCCGCCGTAGAGGGCCTCCACGGCGGCACACTCTTAACCAGGTGCTACAGCTAAAGAGTTAGTCTCGCAGAAGGAGAGGAGGGAAGCAAATAGAAAAGAAGAAGGGTGCGTAGGGAGACAGTGCGGGAAGGAAGAGGAGAGAGGATTGTATGGGCGTGGCTCCCCGCGGCGAAACCACTCTTCGTCAAGACACGTGAGTACATTTGGCGAGCGGACATCCAGGACAGGCAGGAGTTGCGGCCACGGAAGGGGAGGTAGTGGTAGAGGACAGCGGATAGGTCTGGCGTAGTACCTGTAGAGGGCAACAGGGATCAGGGAGCAGGCAGAGAGGGATGGCAAGAGGAGCGAGGAGAGGACACAGCCTAGTGTTGCCGCGGTCAGGTTCTGAACCGCTGGCGAACCTGAACCGAACCTGAACCGGACCAAAAGTCCGGTTCGGTGGCTGTGAGGTTCGCTGAACCGAACCCAAGGTTCAGTTCAAGGTTCAAAAAATTTCAGAATTCTGTGAACCTTGCTGAACCGGTTCGAACCCATTCAAACCTCTTACTTGGAGTAGCCCAGCTGCGGAGAAAAATCCGTTTCAACCATCATTTGATCTTCAAGTTTGAACTGGCTGCCAGTGTAACTTACCGTGTAAGTCCTTTCAACAATGTTCTGATTGACAATTCCATTTTACACTGAGGGTAAATCTGCTCTTTTGATAGTATTTATGCATTTTGTAACTCAGTTGTCATTTTTCTATTCCACAGGAAAATGTTTGGTCGGAAGTCTAAGCTCAAGTGCAAGTGAAGAGTGTCGAAAAATAAATATATATCTGGCTAATTGAAACTGGTACAACGGACCCCAATACTTATCATGGTCACAGTACCCACAAAATATCAAAAGAGGTCAGCGTTACTTGGGAAGGCGGTATGCTCGGGAATGTTGGTGGGTGGGTGGTTTCTTTTGCCGTAAACTCGTGCTGCAAACATTTTTTTCATGATTAAAGCCGTGGGAAATAAGAATCAGTTCGAACCCGTCCGAACCTCCTCTGAACCTGGACCGAACCTCGCCGAACCTGAACCTGAGGTCCAGTCCAAGGTTCAATAATTTTGCTGAACCGAACCCGAGGTCCAGTCTGGGGTTCAGAAAAATTAGGCATTGAACTGGACCGAACCGGACCGCGGCAACACTAACACAGCCACGCCGCCACCGCGCCGAGCGCACCGGCAGACGCGAACCTTTCGCCTCCGCCGTGTATACGCAACCCAGCCGAACCACACGCTCTCCAATAACGCAGAAGGCAGAAATGGAGGAGAAGAGGACAAAGATCTAGTACAGGGAAGGGGCAAAAAAAAGGGGAAGAGAAGACGCACAGATATGTGTCTCTTGCACGTCGCTCTTTCTCCTCCGTTCCTCTGAGGAACGGTTCCGGTTGTGAGTGCGAGATCGTGGGCCCGTGGTGAAGGTACCCTTGAGGAAGGAGAATGCGCGTTGGTGTTGCGAGGGTTCGTCGTATTTCCAATCGTGCGTGAGGCCGCGTGAAAGTATTTGTGTAGTGTTCAGAAATAGGTCTGTAAGCAAGTACCAGCAAAGTAACGTCAGCGAAAGGAAGCGAAGCGAGACTCGAGAGCAGGAGAGTACCACGCACCGTACTTGCTTCACCGCGCCGGGATGAGTAAGTATACCCCGTGTCCGCGATCTTCTCTGGAATGAAAGCAGGGAGAGGGTAGGTTGTGATCGCCTTCATGTAGAACTTACCGGTGGTCCATCACCGAGTACAGGTAGCGCCGCGTGCGTGTCAATTTGGGGAGCGCAGCGCGCCCACCAACTCGCAAGATTGTGACGAGATCAAGGAGGATGACACCGAAGAGAGTAGCAGCGAGGCCGAGCAAGGGAGTATGAATCATCACCGAGCCAGATGGAGGAACGGCATTTTCAAGTCAAATGGAGTGCAGGGAAAAGGACGGCGAGAAGTTGGTGAGAAAAAGAGGCCGAGAAACGTAAACGGCCCACCGGCTTTTGATCCGAACCGGGTCATCGACTGGTAGCCGGCGGATAGGGGGCCAAGGCCAGGGTTGGTTTGCAGAATTTCTTCACCGTGAGCAAAAGCAAGCTTTCAAATGTGATGAGAGTGAATTGATGGTATTGAACTTCACACAAAAATCCGCCCCTACCGAATTCATGCACCTGGTTGCGCTCCCTTTGCGGTACTGTCGGTTTACTCCCCGCTACTCTCATACCCCCCATCGCGGTCTCGGGCGACGAATGGCAGCCTAGTGCCCTGAGTTATTAGTCGTCATTCTCAGGGTTTTTTGACCGTTGTTTGGCGTTCGGTCCATGCATCCACCTCCCTCTCTTCCTGCTACATGGCGCACCATGCAGCGCCTATCTATCTTATGCGAGGACCTGGCGCCAGGTACTATCTCTGTTGCAGTGGAAATAAGGCTTTCCCCCTTCCGAGCCCACCACGACTGGGGGGCAATCGAACTGTAATACGGCTAGATACACCGAGTCCACCCCATCGGGCACCTCAGTCTACCCCATATAGCCCTAGTCGCAGAGGAACTGTGGTAATTGGACCTGTGCTGGTTGTGTGAGACTTCACCGCTGATCCTACTCCAAGTATCAGGGCTATATCATTTCCAAAAGGTGCCATCTTCGCAAACGTTCATGACATTCACACAAGCACTGGCACTCAGTGACAACCCTGGAGATTATATTCTCCTGATTGGAATTTAAGGAGTATCGGGCCATAGAGCGTAGACTGAATGTCTCAGGAACTACTTCGCTACACTGGAATACCAAAACACTCGACACGCTCTTCTTATAAACTTCAAACTACAAAACACACGCATTTACGAACAAAGTACAAAACCAAATATACACCGAAGAGGCAACCAGCGTTGAAGGATACGCTCTGGATATTCTGCTATCGGCGACTACTTGAAGTGCCACTGAACCGGAATTACTCCAAGGTCGAGGTCCGCAAGAGCCGCGAATGCACCCTGAGAGAGATCGATGCCTTCGGTCCCACAGCCGGGGCAGAGGTCGCCAATGGTGACATCGATGTGCTTGCCATTGTCTGGAACGGTAAGCTTCTACTTGAAATTTGATAAAGATACACCAACATTCGACATCAAGATGCTGCCAACAATGCGCGCCATCATGGTAGTGCGCTGAAGACAAGGCAACGATAAAGTCCGAGTTTTGCAGGGGAGCCCCGCAGGCTCCATCGTTGCCGTTGGGGTCGTAAAAGGTCGCTGATCGAGACAAGTCAGTCGGTAGTCGAGAAACAGGTGCAACGATTCTGACCGTCTCCTGAAAATATGGTGGTTCTAGCATTGAGGTCCGCCTCGGGAGAGGTGGCCGGAGTGGCCTTCACACCAACCGCAAGGCAGGCAGCGAGAACAGAGAGGAAGGAAGCAGAGAAGTGCATGGGTAAATAGGCGGGAGTCGTCAGCCTGAAGCCAGCAGCAGAGGGTGAAGCATCTTTTATATCTACGAAGCCTCCTCCATTCGTATGATGAATCCGCACAGTTGAATTATCGGGTGCGAGGGTTACTCAAAGTCGGAGATACATCTCTCCGTGGGTATGTCTAGCGCCCACAATAACTCATCATATCGACCCATGTGAACCGATTGGAGGATTCTGAATGCCGAGATTATTTCCAATTATTCCATGAAGACACTAGAGAGCTTGCGCAACAGCATGCGGCTTTCAAAGCCGCACGCGGCACTATACTTCTTTTTGCTCTGGAGCATCAGTCGGAATGGCGAATAGCACCCTCTGACCACCAGAGCAAAAGAAAGAAAAAGCCGCACGCGGCGAGTCCGCGCACCCAAAAGCCGCATGCGGCTTTTGCGCAAGCTCTCTATTCATCGAGCTTGAATGCGGTGATCCGCACGACCTGAGGTCGAGAACGAAGAACACCCTGGCGGTGCTGTGCGACCCTCTTACTAACCGCCCGTACACTGCCGCATCGGGGCCGCCGTGGTAGTACCGAGCGATTTTAGTGTAGGAGTCTAGCAAGTCGAGGCGAATGTCGACGCTCCACGAGACTGTAGGCAGTCGGCGATGTGCGCAGACACAGGTCCTAAACGAATATCGGCGGCACGTCGGGGCGAGACTCGCGCATCCGCGGGTGGATCTATGCGGACGGCTCACAGAATCTGTGGCATATCAGCATCTGCATAAGGGGCGAACAGGTCCGGGCATGAGACCAGTAGCGCCTGAGCCTCCCTGCTGCCGAGTGCCGACACTGCACTGCTGGCAGGAGCACCTCGAGTTCTGATGCCTGCGGTCGAGACAAGGCCTTGGCCGCGCTGACCCAACTTAGCCAAGGCTGAAAGGACTGACCTACTTAGGCTCATAGTAGTCCAAGACAAATGCGGGATGGATGCCGCGCCTTCCCAATCCCGCATCGCCCGTCGGAGTTTGCGCCGATCATCCGGCAAATCCAGACGTCTATCCTCGAGCTTCTGGTTCCTCCTCCACATTTGCATGGGGCCTGCACATGCCTCCGGTCGTTCTATGCTGGCCTGACCAATCTCCTGTCCCCCTTTGTTACCCCCGCCCCTATGTAGGCGCCAGGCGCCTCCCGATTATTCCCTCTAGTCTCGCGGCATTCAGACACGGCAACTATTCCCGCGCCGCTCACCCCCCGAAGTCCATCGCCAAGTAGATCTGCCGTAGATCACGGTGTGTCCGAACCCTCATGCAAATCCACCCCGTTCCCCTTACCTCTATGTTGCTCTGAAGCGCGGATGTATAGTGGCTTCCGGTATTCCAACGGTGGCCATAAAAGTTTCAACTGAATTCACGAGCATAGGGCAGGCGCTCAAGCTGCAGTCCCATATTTCTTCCCTTGAATGTGTCAGATATAGATGTTCTTTCGCAGATGCATTCTTGCGGGTCTACAGAGTCATTTAAACATCCTCCGACCCCTTCATTCTCCGTTCTTTGTTAAAAATGCGATGGCCTAGCCACAGTGGGAAAGTACGGCGTGATCATTACCAAGATCTCTACCATTCACTTCATGACGGAAATCAGCGGCGAGCGCCCACGCTCGAGCGCTTGATTACTAGACTCGTTGATTTTTGTCCTTCAGTCGAAGAGCATGCACCAGGACGTGGAGGGGTCAAATCAGTGCCATTGGTGCGTAAATTCGAATCAAGTTCGGTGAATTCGGGTTAACATTGGCTGATTAAAAGAAACCAACACTGAAATCCCCGGATTACCAGCCTGGACCGACATCTGTCTCAAGTGTCCAAACCAGACCGCGGAACTCCGCACATTTTCCGTCCCAAAATCCAAAGTCCGAGAGAGGTCCTTCACCTCAAGATGTTTCAAGTATTTCCCGCTCCGATGGTACCCCCAGAGCAATCGTGTCAATGCATCGAAGAAAGGTGCAATCACCTCTGCTTCCCGTGGGACGTGTGGGAGCCTTGTGGATAGGATGGCGATAGCACACAAAGGATAATCTCCAATGCCGCCTCACAAACGTGGTTCCTCTATCGCCACCATGCAGACGCACCTTCTCGAATGCCGGGAGCAACGCGGGCTTGCGTCAGATAATCGGTGAAAAGGCTGGCTAATTTAGCTCCGATTACCGCTAACTTATTGACGAATCTACATGGATTGTCATGTGTATTATTTCTTCTTTGAACTTGATACAGATCGCTGTCTTCGGTGACTAGCGATACATACGTGTCTTTCAGCAACTAAATGAATGATGTAAGCCTCGATGACCGAAAGACACCGGAAGGCGATGGTCGATGCACGTTCTCGGGATAAAATCAGGACTTGTTGATCCGAAGTTGCATGCAAAATGATGAGATGGTCGTCAATCGATTTGGACGTCAAGGAACCAGAATCCAGCAGAGTAAGGGAAGGAAGAGTTAGAATAGTCAAAAAATGTACGAGCGCGGGATTTTCTCTACAGCCGGAGGAACTGAACAATTGCATGACGGTGAGTCAGACTTGTTCAATCATCTTGTATGAATCAACCGCCACGATCTTCCAGATGTAGCCCCCGACGGCGGCTTCAGGTAGCATCCGATACTGTCGCGGCAACGGTAATCACCCGATGTTCCGCGAACAACGGTATCCACACTAGCTTGACCGAGTGATGCGCGCCAGGGCGGCGCTGCATGGTGAAAAGTTGCAGAACGATGCCCGGGGACAGTGTGATATGATGGTAGACTGGCGTGTAGCCGTTGAGTGCTTGGGCTGGCAAGGAGATGGGTGCGCCGCGGATGGTGTGTGGATGGGAATGAGGAGGTCAGAGGGAGAAGACATGGATGCATCGATGGATAGGTGGTTGGCGGCCAAGTGTGAGGAGCCCGACAAAGCTTTCACTAGCGATGGTGAGTGCGCTTCATGTAAAGGGATGCGCGCACAGATCGGTAGCCGCCAGAAGGAGTGCGGGGATGGCAAGGAGGCGTCGGTTTTTTGGCGCCTCAATTCAATTCCTTCCAGCTCATTGCGCTTCAAATAGAGAGCTTGCGCAAAAGCCGCACAAGCCGCATGCGGCTTTTGTGCATTGTGCAAAGCCGCGGGTTTTTCTTCACTGTTCTTAATTCTTGTCTTGCTAAATACCATTCAATGCCCCTTAAATCTCATATTCCAGTGCTATTTGTTGGATGTGCAACTATGGGAAGCCGCATTTTTCATGCATCACCAAGGCATCATTCAAGTTCCACTTCCCTTTCCCACACTCTTACGTCTTCTGCGCATCAGAGAAAATGCTGAGGATGTTCCCTCTCCCCACAGCACCTCTCCTTCGCCTCAGGTAAGCTTACATTGAAATAGTTGAGTGACACCTCTCCCATTTCAAAATTTGCCATGCGGCTCTGCGCAATGCAAAAAAGCCGCACGTGGCTCGTGCGGCTTTTATTGACATAAGCCGACTACCTCCTCCTGGTGACAAGGTCATTTGATGTTATCTCCTAGTGGGGTATCGCTTCACTTTCTAACCAGGTTATTTGACCATTGTCCCGGCCAGGTTATTCCCTGTCACCCAACATCTAGCCGACTTAGGGCTCGTCTTGACAAATAACACACTCACACCTGAGCTTCCAGATGAGATACAGTGATTCAGTAACAGAATTATGTAGAAACAGGCAGTAGCTAGAGAATTTTTCTACTTTTCGTCTTCAAAATTTGCCAGACCGCAGCCTAGCACAACGCCCATAGAAAGAACTGGCCAGTCGTCTTCCTTCATTAGCCAGAGCTTCTCGGCAAGCTCCCATACTTCTCCCTGTCCTGGGCCTGTGCATTGGAGCAGGATATGTTCCATGGTATCGAGGCCTCCGCAGTGTTGGCAGTTTGCACGGTCCTCCATTTCTGGGATATTCGCAGAATTTTCCGATTCGGTGACCACCGTGAATTTTTTTCCACAGGAAGTTTTTTATTTGTCGAGAGATGTCTTTGTTTCAAATGGATTTCCAGACAGCCGCTACAGTGGGCTTCTTCTTGTAGAGTAGCTTTACGGCCTCCTGGGTGACTTGAATATTTTCGTCTGTGGATTTCCGGTGAACTGTGTCCCGTAGCTCCTTTATTGCTCGATAAGCTGTTGAGTTAAGGTTGACAGCTTAGCACCACTAAGAAGGAGGTCAGGCCATATTCGCATATCAATTATGTCATGCGCTCTGCTGCATCTGATTCTGGAGTCATATGGTGTGCAGAGGCATTCCGTATGCTATCAGGCCTTTTCTGCGTGAAGGATGCCTTGTTTGTGCATGAATCGTGATTAGGTGCTTCTGTCTAAAGTGCAAAGTGCAGAGAGAGAAAGAATCTTAAGTTGACAAAGAAAGCGAAGAAAATTGGGTGGTCGGATGCTGGGAAACATAAACTCCGAGAGGACAAATGCATGGGCCAAAGCATCAGGAATTACGAGTTCTTGTCTCTGCTCCGGCGGGATTTTAAGGCGGAAGACCGAGTATGTACAGAAAAGTGACTGTGGAAGGGAAACTCTGGATCATATGCATCATACATTCCGCATGCGGTGGTTGAAACGCGGCAACGTCCGGCATCAGTCGACTTCGCTGACGCGGCCCGGCGCGTCGGTGCATTATCATTGTCCGGTGACTCCAAACGCCACGTCACCCTGCCTTCAGATCATTCTCGCTCATTCCTGCGAGGATGCGATGTGCGCGATATCCGTTTTTTTTTTGTTGCTTGGCTAGCAGCTCCTTGGGCTTCAACCTCATTTCCGACCGTACTATCCGACTGTTTGAGGGTGACTCTGCACAGAAAAGTATCCATTCAAGACAGACTTCCAATGTCCACCCCTGTAGTTAGATTGGTCCTGATACAATATGCAGTGGCATGTGTGGGCTGCATGCCACTCGTTCTCGAGCCACTATCCGAGTCTATGTACAATCTCCACTGAGCTTCAGATGTGAGGAAGATTCACGAGAGACGAGCGAGCTGGGGAGGACCTTGAAGATGGGGAGGCATGACACTGGGCGTGAATCAGTGATGCATATCGATAGCAACGGCGGCAACGGCGAGCGCGGAGATGATCGCGCAAGCAGGCAGCGACGCTGCACAGACGCCCACAGTCTGTTCAACTGAGCAATGAATACCAAGCAGAGCCTGTTTACGCTGAATAGGACAGAAAACACAATGGCCTTCACCCTCCTTTATTTTTGCTACGCGTGTTTGGTCATTATTTGGCCTCGCCTCTCTCCCTCTTCCATCATCTTCCCTCTTCCTCTTCCCTCTCCTTCGTCTCGTTTCAAGAGACCCTTGTACAGCTTTATAATACTGTCAGATAGCTGCATAGGCTGAAGGTGCGCCGATATCTAAACGCCTGCGCTTGCCACCTTTTCCAACGGTTTTCCCGCCAGACTCGGATGCCTCGCGTAGACACCACCCCCATGCGCCGCGCAAGGCGAGATGTGCACCAGCGCGCAAGCCTCGTTGGGAACAACGCCTTCAGCCTTGCCACCGCATCCACCACCCCCACAAGCACCCAGTCCATCTTCGCCCCAGTGAAACTCCGAATCCCCGCATCCATAGGCTCCACCGTGCCGAGTGGAAGTGCGGCCCCAGCCCCGATGAGGACCTGGCGCCACCCCGATGAGCTCCAGTTCATCCGCACGCCCGGTAAAACATGGGACGACCCCTCCATCATCCGCTTCCTGCGCTTGCACGTGCTCAGCATCCCCCCGCGCGCGATCTCGACGATGGAGCCGTGGGTCCTCGTGCGCGGTGCGGACGGTACGGAGGTGGCGTTGCCGCGCGGGTACCGCATCCCGCTGTTGTGGGTGCTCAAGTTCTTGTGGATGTCCGTCGCGCTCGTGCTCAAGCCGAGCGAGGACGAGGAGGTGGACCGCCAGCGCGAATGGGACGCCGTCAAAATGGACATCCTGCACGTCGCACGGCTGTGTGCGACTCTCGTTTCCGGCGCGCGCGCTGCGAAGGAGGGCGGGAGCATGGATAGGGGCTGGCGGTGTGCGTCGTTCGATAGGGCGCTGAGGCGGTATTGGCATCGGTGGTTGGTGATGCGGGATGAGTTTGTGCGTGATTTTTGGAGGGAATTTGAGGAGGAGGAGTATGAGGGGGATGTGCTCAAGCTGGGTGAGTGGCGTTTATTTATTTATGATGATGGCATGAACATTTCCTTTTATGCGCATAGGCTGGGGCCAATGGGTGCTGAAAGGCCATAAGGGTTTCGCAATCACGAAGGAAGAAGTCGCCAATGGGATATCCGCGGCGGAATATATGCACGGATTTGTGTTCGATGAAGGAAAGGGGACGTTTGAGTGGGTTGAGGTGTGTATTTGAGCAGCATTCTGAACGTCACGCGGGAATGCTGATAGCAACAGGACTCGCCGGAATCTCCGCAGACACAGTTACCTGTCCCAGTCGACACTCCGTTACCCGTACCATTTGAGGCGCCGTCCGTACCAAAGGTTATTTTCTCATGATGACAAGTATTGAGAGTCGTCTAATTCCATCGCAGATTCAAACAGAGACACCCGATCCCGCGAAGCCAACACCACCGGTATGCGGACATTAAAAGTCGGTTATTTTTCTCTGACGTTGTCCCAGACTCAGAACGCACGCAAGCGCAAGTCATCCACGCCCGCTGCCCAGCCCCCGCCGCACAAAAATACCACGTCCGCACCTGTCCAAGTGCAAGTGCAAGTGCCAGTTCCCGAAGACAAAGCCAAGCCGCTGAAAAAGACCCCGCCCGTCCGAGTCCAAGGTCAAGGTCCCGCAGGCACGGCCAACGCCGCCGCCGCCGCTGCTGAACTCGCAACCGCACCCGCACCTGTGCGTGGGTCTGTATCACTCGCTGCGCTCGTTTCGGTAAGTGTCCGAATTCAGCTGCATCATGTTACGTTATCCCACTTCCCTTTCTCCCCCTTCACCATGCTATGTGTACTAATCAAATTCATTGGAACGCAGCGTATCCCCCTCGGAGGCGGCCGGCATCGTATGCTTGGGAGTGGGGTTCAGGTCGAGACGGCTGCGTCGGTGAGTGTTGTTCACTTCTCATCCATTTCAACCCACACTTCATATTTCATTCCATATTTTTATTCATCATTTTAATATTGCAGAGGAGTCGACGCCTGTCACAAGAACAATTGCACGTCGAGATTCCCGGCAAGGCAAAGACTGAGCTCGGCGAGGCGCAGGTACGTTGTCTTCAAATGGTGAATGTGGTTGACTTGAACTGAGTAATGTGGTGAGTTTATTTCTGTGCAGACTAAGACGATGCGCAAGTCCGTTGCGCCTGCTGTTCGCCCGGTGTCGGCGGGGAGAATGTCCGGGACTGCTGTGTCTGCGGAGAGCGCTCCTGCGCCGAAAGAGGTAAGCAACGGCGCGCATCTTTCTCTTTCTCCTTTCTGGTACTAACTCAGGTGTATTACCCATGCGTTTTAAGCGCATCCCACTCTCAGGCGATCTCCGTCGCTCCGACTCCGAATTGCAGAACCGCACGCCGGCCGAAGTGGTGCGTCTCCCACTCCCTTCTGGCTGCGCTTCTGTCTTATTCAATACTAAATACTTGGTTTGTTTTGTTTTATAGGTAAGCCGAGGTGGATCGCAGGATGTCGAGATGCGCGATGGAGATATGGGTGCGGAGTCGCAGGCGCAGAGATATGCGGTCGGCGGCCCACAAGCGTCGCCGACGAAGCTGGGGTGCGCGCCGTTTCGTGGGCATCCGACAGACGTGTTTAAGCGGATGTTGAGCGAGAATGGGGGGTGGGCTGCGGTGGATGGGAAACGGCGGGAGATGGACGTAGAGAAGGATGCGGATGCGGATCAGCGCGCGAAGCCCGGCGATGGGGACCAAGAACAAGAGAAGGGGATGAGGGGGGATGAGCCCGTCCGTAGGGAGGAGGAAGAGGAAGAGGAAGAGGAGAGTAACACTGAAAGTGACAGTGACATTGAAGAGGGGAAGGGGAAGATGCAGGGCATCGAGCCCATGCTGGAAAACGACTCTGATCTTGAGGATTTGCAGCTGCTCTACCCTGAGTCCTCCTCACCCTTCCAGGCCCGTTCGCCCAGCTGTGCGTCCCGCACCTCTCCCTCGCAGTCGCATTCCCGTTCGCGGTCACCGAGCCAATCATTGCGCTCACCTTCCCTGCCTATGGCGCCGCTGTCGAGTGCGCACTTCTCATCTGAGACCCCAACCACCCTACTGTCTGCGGGAGCGGAATCCATGCCCGCGTCCAGGGCCACAACGTATCAGCTCGCCCCTACAAACACATTCCAGCTTGCCCCTGTGTCTGCCTCCTACCAGCTGGCATCAACATCCGACTCCTACCAATTGACCGTGCCCTCGTCAGCGTCTACGTCGGACCAGCTCTCCCCGCGCCGCGCACTGGCCGAACTGGCCGCGGAACCGGGCCTCCTCACGCGTCTCACCCAGTCGTGGGGCGAACTGCGTGCGGAAGTCGGTGCGCTGCGGGCGGAGATGCGCGCCGCGCCTGGGACGGTAGCGCAACTTGAGGCACGCGTGCGGCGGCTCGAGGAGAGTCAAGGGGTGCCACCCATGCTCACAGCCTCAAGCCTGTCCGCCCTCCAGAGCAACGCCGCGCCGTGCTGGCACCCTCTACAACATTTGATCTCCAGGGACGAGGACGAAGACAGGGATGCGCAGATGGACGTCGACGCTCCATCTCCGCCTGTAACAATTGTCGATGCAAATATTGCCAATGTCAATGGCGGAAGGACAGCGAAGTACACAACATCAGACGACGGAGAGCCGCTGCCTCCGCGCTCGAGGAAATTTAGCTCTGTGGCCCGGTTGGCTGTTGTGTGATTGGTTAACTGCACCGTCTTGGGGCGCTTTGGCATGGCCAGGCAGAATAGATAGGTTGCCCAAAAGCCGCATGAGCCGTATGTGGCAATTTGTGCATTGCGCAATGCCGCGGTTGTTTCTTCGCTGTCTTGATTATTGTCTTTCGTAGTACCATTCAATGCCTCCAAAATCTCATATTCCACTCTTGAGAGTGTTATTTTTTGCATGTGCACCTGTGGGAGGCCGCATTTTTCAAGCATCATGAAGGCATCACTCACTTTCCCCATATTTTCACGTCTGCCACGCAGCAGAGGCAATGCTAAAGATCTTCCCTCTCCCTACAGCACCTCTCCTTCACCTCAGGTAAGCTTACAATACAATAATGAATTGCTACCTCTCAGATTTCAAATTTGCCATGTGGCTTTGCACAATGCACAAATGCAGCATGCGGCTCGTACGGCTTTTGCACAACCTATCTAATGTATATCATTGTGTAGGTTTTTCGCCCTCCCTCTCACCTCTTACTTTAATCCCGCTGCGTTGCAGTTATATGGGAGTAAGTGCGCCTGAAACCAATGGTTTCAGAAGCCGTTTATTTATGCCGAAACAATTGCTTTCGGGAGCGTTCCTAAAACTATCGACTTTAACGGGTTTAAGAACGTTCTAGGCTGACTGATGTTGTAGTTTGGGAATTATTGTGTCCAGGCAGATAAACCTGCTCCTGAAACTCATGGTTTCAGGCTACTTATTCCCTTACTGGTACTAAGAATTTCGGCAACGTTTTTGGGAGCCCCACTGCCTTGGCCGTTCAATGTTAAGATGCACTCGCGCTGAGTTTCCAACATTTTGCGCCGCCGGGTCTAGCGATTCGTGCCCGCAAATCACCGCCATGTGTCCGGTAATGGACAAGTCGAAAGTTAATGTGTCAGTCTTGCTAGAACTCACTGAGCGGCTAACCCATTACGCGCTGAGCGGCTAACCCATTGTCGCGCTGAGCGGGCTAACCATTGTTTGTTGCGCTCGGCGGTATCGTACCACCAAACAGTCTTGCTAGAACTCACCCTTGAGAAGCGCAACCGTGTCATCAGCCTCGCGGTGTGTGCTCCGGATTTACTCCTCTTCATCATAGGCGCTTCTCTTCACAGGATCGAAGGTGTATTTGTGGAGCTCCAGAACCACCCTATGTCCGGACTAAATGATGCATGGACAGAGTCGACGAGAATCGTGGAATTCCAGAAGCTTAACAGCTGTTGCGTGTATTTTAGGGTCTACGCTGTTATCTTGATGCTCCTCCTCCCACCACATCGATGACCCCCATGAGCAGTGAACCCCAAGCAGAGGCCGAGTTTGTCATTATCCCACTGGGGGACATAGACCTGCAACGGGAAATACGCTTGACCAACACCAGTGGCGTGTGAGACGATTATATACCGCGAAAATCGATGGTCGAAAGTCGGACTTGACCGTAGCGGTATATCAAGGAGAGGGTGTCCAGGAGGTGTGTTACATCGCGTTCTCTTTGCATTCTCTGTTTAATCTCTGCAGGAATGGCGGGAGGACATACACCGCTACTCGTGGCTTCGGTACGGGAAGAACTGTGCTCCTCGGCAATTAACTTAAATTAACCTCTCAGCCATCCGAACTTCGTTCAGCTGAGTCGTTTCGCAACTTCATCGACGATGCTTGTTGCAGTGTTTAATGACGGTGCGCGACTAAATTCGCGGAGGTGACTCGCTGAACTTGGCCCCGACATAGATCTGATACCGCTGGAGCATTTTCTGGACCTGTATCGCCATTTGCCTATCTTCATCGTGTGTATCCACGGATTCTGTGTATGTCCATCTGACATCTTTCTCAATTAACGAATATCAATTTCCCTGTAGAGCAATGAGTTCGGAGTATGAAAGTTCGACTCACATTTTCGGCCGCTGATACTGTCTTGGGGGTGCAAAACTATTTTGACTCGATTTTTCAACGATTATTGGTGAGTCAGGTCATTTTGGTTTTACCTAACGTCTGTAACAAAGATCCCAGTACCACGATCAGTGCACGTTTTGGATATGTCGCTCAAATGGCCGCCTCTGCGTAGATCTCATACCCCGCAATGATGGCCTCTTCCACTGGTATTACAATGTCAGCGAATTATCTCGCCCAATGGGAATCATTTCCTTGGATGCACCAGACCAGGCGGCCATGGTGATTGATTGTCTGAGTCTGAAACAGTATCACCACATATGTTTTTTGGAGCTATCACGGGCACGAACCATCACCATATATATCCAAGGACATGACGGTAAACCTCGGCGGAGTCATTGCCTGTTCTCACACCATACAACTCGAAGGCCTGGCTGAGATCGCATCCTTAACAGATGGAGATATCGACTGCGGTGGCTGGTGTGGAGCAGAAGGAGATGTCATGGAGGATGGTTGGACCCGGTATTTGTTTTATTTTGTCTGGAAGGTGATCCATCATAACCAAATTGACTCTCAAGTTTCAACTCCGGAGATTTGTCTGACCGCACTCTCTCGGTAAACATGTGGTCCTACTGTCGGGGGCGATCTTGGCTTAGCCAAGGGAATCATATTTTCAACCGTCTCGGAATCACGTCCGACTTTGAGAATTATTGTGCGTTTTCAAAACATGTTTGAACTTATATGGCACATTATCAGAAACAAGTGAACCAATGTCGCCTTTGGGTGCACCATGGGCATCTTCCTTCCCGCAGGCCTCCCAACCAGAAGGACTCAGCCAAATGAATAAAAATAAAAATATTCCAGAGCGCATTCGGAATGGTCTGACCGCGTTCGACTCGAAGTATACCTATCCTTAGATTTTATCTCAACCTTGAGTGCATGCCGTATGCCATCGGGCCGTTCCCCCGAACAAGGGAAGTGCATAATTTTTAATTTTGGGAACGGGTAACCGAATTTGCCTGGACCTCGGTCGGTAATGTATGTTCCGCGCCGAGGGAACAATATGACACGCAGGGCAAGAGCCATTGGAAAACCTTATGCGGCCACGCCAACCTAGAAGAAAAGAAAACACGCGAGGAAGAAGTGTGGAAAAAGAATACAATTTCGCATGCTGAATGGCCGACCCCGAGTCAAACAGGGGTGTCAGAATGACAAGGCAAAGGGCGAAGAAAGGCAGCAAAGCGGTAGTTCATGGCCCGACCCCGAGAGGAACGAGGAACTCTACATATACCCTTATTATGACATGCAATCCACCCATCGGGCGTAGATGCATGCCACATGCTATCGGGAGCATAGGTTGATTGAAGCACGGCAAACTTCCTACATAACAGATACCAAACATGGCAGGATGTGAAACAGCTTACTGGATCATCTCACCCAAGACCAAAAATAAGGCAATGGGTGAAAAAGTCTAGAAATAAGTTATTCACGGCCTGACCCCAAGTCGAACGGGGGTGCTCTGGTGCGTAGCATTTCCCTATGCACATGGAAGCGGTGCAGGGGCATTCCGTATGCTATCAGGCCTTTCCCGGGTACGAGGACACTGTGGTTGGATACGATTCGGGGCTTTTCTCTGCGTAAATTCCCGAGAGAACGAATGCCCAGTTGACAAGGAAGCCAGTTGTGCATGGATCGGTGGCGTGCGTAGTTTGCTTCCGGGGATCGTTTGTAATTCACGTGGGATGCACCTTGTCCGTTCCAACAATACTCAAGAGTAGTATCTCTGCCTAGCTGATGTGAGAACGGTAGTGAACCATATCCTCTGATGAATATTATGATTGCCGAAATTAAATATCTACCTGAATCATGTTACAACGACTCAACCAAATTCGCGGACGGAATCAGCCCGAAAAAGAATCTTTCAACAGTACTCGGAATGGCCCGACCCCGAGTCGAACGGGTATTCTACCTATACCCATTTTAACTCCAGACCTCATGGGGTTTAGATGCATGCCACATGCTATCGAGCCTTTCTCTGGAGGCAGGAAGGTCCTGTTGATAGAAGCTGGGTTTCTGGCTGTGAACAGGAAAATAGGTGACCGAGGTTGATTGAAATGTGTCATTCCACTGCTAAGCCGACTCAGATGAGATGTCAAGATAAATTCCCCGATCACTCGGCAAATATTCGTTATTGAGCTATTGGACTTCTTTACCTATTCTTTACAATTATTTCATCAATTTCTTCGGGGACACGTGCGAACCCTCTCCACTCGCTCTGCGCCCCCACTGAGGGTTCTGTAGGACAAGAATTGATCAAATTCCATGGTACGTGTTCTGGGCTCGAATCCGGCTCTTTTCTAATTCGATGCGCGACAGGTCTGTTGCTATACGCCCAATTTTTGTTCTTGCGAGTGGAAGGCTAAATTCGATGGAAAGCAGTTGACGGTCGTGGTCACCGCGCGTATGCTATCTATGGGGAGTGCTTAGGTCACTTACCCTCCGGTCTTAGGCGATCCAAACTATGATTTTCCATTGGTGCGTCCCTCATCCTTGATCGTGATACCGAGTCTTGATTGTTCTTCCGCCAGGTACTTTGCCCCAAGATCTGCAAATGTAGGTGTTTCTCTCATCGCTTGCCATTCTCCCCTCACCGTCGCCTCAGCGAGTGGAAAGAATTGGTGGATGATGGCGCCGATCGTGTGTTACCAATACCGTCTTTTTGCATACGTTTGTTGATGTTTTTACTACGTCCTGCTCGCTTTCTCTGCCTTTGTGAGCCCTCATCGTTTCCCCTACATTCATTGCATATCATCAATCCTGTGCCTCTCAGTCGTTGCATTCAGTGATACACCTACTCCGGATCTAAGCGCAGAGTGAGCACGTGGGTGTGCGAGGTGGTCCAAGATGTCCCAAATTCAACGGGTATGTGCGAGGAGCTAAACAATACAAAACTTGGGTGATAAGAGGTGATGCTTGTACAATGATGAGGGCTAATCTTGAGCTAAAACGACAGTGTTTGAGGACGAGGGCTATCACTGCGTTCCGACCCCTTGTAGACAGAGGGTCTGTCTACCCCCGTAGACGAAGGGTAGGCAGACCTGTTTGTCTACCTGTGTCTATATTATGTAGATGTAGTTGGTCTACATTTGTCGATGTCGGTCTACATCGGTCCACCTACGTAGACTGACGTAGACCAATGTAGACACATGTAGACCGATGTAGAAAAATGTACACATGCCTCGCCAATTTATGCTGCACCAAGAACGGCTTTGATGTGCAGGGCTGATGAAAGCTTAAAATGCAGAGCTACTAAATTTAGAGCTTACTTGAAGCTTACCAATATGCCTACAAAACAGCGGGATGCACACAGGACGGCCAGGAGCTGCCCTATCTGGTAGAACAGTAGTATGAAGTTGACTGAGGCATGTCTACGTGCATCTACGCTCTAGACGTATGTAGACATAGGTAGCCGACACCGCATCACCGCACGTAGACACACGTACACCGACATTACGGCGTACACATACGTAGCCGGACGTAGCCGAAGATCGACACAGATCGACACATGTCGCAGCACGTAGAACAACGTACACCTGGGTGCGTCTACATAGGGTGGGAACGTAGTGTATACGAGGACGGGGGCTAGTCTCTCCTAGACAGACGCTTCAACAATATTCGACGTCGTACCTCCATTTGTTGAAGTCTGTTAGTAAGCGCCGGGGTCCGATCAGAGTAACAACCTTGTTACATAGTTTGAATTACCATGTATTCTCTTCGTTTCGAGAGCGCAAACCATTTTTCTCATTTTCTTTCTCGGCAGACCCACTATTGGTGCATATCTGCGCTGATCTGCCTCCTAATAACCTGCCGAAACATCCTTGAGTTAGGATTTTAGCACATGGTTCAAGACGACGTGATATGAATGTGATGCTTACCATCAACTTTACCTCTTCCACAGCAACCTCAAATCATACTCGAAAAATCCGAATAAATTTGGCCAATCACAGAAGATGTATCTCATTATGATTGTTCTAGTCCCAGGTCGCGCGACATGGAGCAATGGGCTCATTTCGTGATTATATAATAAGCTTTTTACTCTGGTCGGACACCTGAGCTTAAAACAGGACTAGACGGGGGCTGTGAGTGACAGTACTCGGGAACGAAGGCTTGACGATACGAGGGCTTGTGCAGATAGATTGTGGAGGGCGACTAGAATCCAAGGAGGAATGAAGCCTATTGCAATAGGGTGAGGGAAGATAGAGTACATCATAAAGACCTCGAGTATTTATAGGAAACCGGTGTATAAAGCAGAATGGGGAAACGGTAGATAAAGAGTTGAGAGGAGTCCAATAGAGGCTGTACTGCAGTATCAAATGGCCACTAAGAATGGAAGCAGTAGTCCAAAAGGAGTTGCGGAGTTGGTAGCCTGGCGGAGGAGGCGGCGGAGATGGAAATAGAGACAGAGGAAGAGGAGACGGAGAAGGACAAGGAGAGATAGAAGTATCATAGGAGAGACATAGGAGTGGAATACGAGAGATGGGGGAGAGACGGAGGAAGATGGAGGAAGCTTTAAGAAGGCGTATGGGAACTCCACCGAGCTGAATGGGGAAACTGTACCCGAACTCCATCTCCGCTATGCCACAGGGTTTTAACCAGAGGTCCAGCCATTCAAACTGCCGGCCAGGCTGCAGTTTGCCAGCGTCTTGTGCGATCGAACCCCTGGAATGATGTTGTGCTTGGTCAGCATCTTGTAGAATTCTGTGAGGATAACCACCTGCTACAGTACTACTCGTATGTCTTCCGTAAACTCGTTTTTCAGCCTGTGGATCACACGAGTACAATAAATCCACCACCACCACCCCCCCTGGGGTCTCCATGCCGCTGAATGCATGCTGACAATTATCTGCCACACAGCATTACGACCACCACCACCTTGATTTGTGTAAGTCCCCATCCCTCCCAAATGCTCTCGTACCAATGATTGTCTTCAGTGGCTGGCCATGCCGAAAAACCTTGTGTTCTTCGGCCTGCATTTCGTGATTGGTAAGTGTGCGTCCACCCTATTTGTATTCATCCTCAGGACTGATGGTTATACCGGGGTTGCAGTATATGCCAACTCCCTCCTCATCTCACTCAACACGTGGAAAGAGTTGCGTGAGGTGCGATGGAGCAACAAGTCTGACTGGGATCCTGCCGTGCCGGTGCTCATCGCCGACGACTTCACTGTCCCGTACACCAGGTCGTGCCAGTACGGTGCTGTGACGTCGTTGATCATGACGGCGAGTTCCTCTGGCCATTATTTTTGCGCCCAAAGATACTCACGCCGTTCGTTCATTCGCCAACATCTGCATATCGCCCTGCATTCAAGGCATGTTCTCAATCATCCTCGAATTTTTCCCAGACGCTGACCATTTCAATCCATCAGGTGAACCCGCACATGCTTTCCCCAACACTCGAAATCAACGTCGAGCGCCGGGTCGAGTGCAGGTCAGACGATATCAACTCGATCATACAGAGCAATTACACCCATAGCCAGCGCCCCACCACCCACTATTTGTATCCGCGCTGCGTGCCCTTGCCAACATGCTTCTTGCTTTTCTGGGAACACTGAAATTTGTCACTTACCTCGCGAGTATGGTATCATTTGAAAGCACTGCTTAGCTGCTTTCGAACGCGACCAGAATCATGTAAATCAGCCGAGGAATGAATGAGAAACCAGGACGGCAATCGGCCGCATCAAATATGCTCTTCTTTTCTCTATTTTAGCGACTGTCATCAATTGTGCAAACAGCTGTAATTGTGGGGGAGGTTTAATCTTGTTTAATCCAGGTTGAGCCATGTCCTAAATGCAAAAGGAAGCCATCAGGAGATTCGAACTTGTGCCAGGCAGAGTGAACATTACATAAACCCACCACGCATGACGACTAAGCCAAGTGGAACCATGATTATGATTTGGCCAGTATCTGCTTGAGTGCCCACCACCACACTTTACTTTAGTCTGTACTGGCGACATAGCAGAAGGCCCAAGAGAAATAATCTAGTTGAAACCAGATTAATCTACCTGATTTTTCTGGAATATCGAAACACTCGACACGCTCTTCTTATAAACTTCAAACTACAAAACACACGCATTTACGAATAAAGTACAAAACCAAATATACACCGAAGAGGCAACCATCGTCGAAAGATACGCTCTGGATATTCTGCTATCGGCGACTACTTGAAGTGCCACTGAACCGGAATTACTCCAAGGTCGAGGTCCGCAAGAGCCGCGAATGCGCCCTGAGAGAGATCGATGCCTTCGGTCCCACAGCCGGGGCAGAGGTCGCCGATGGTGACATCGATGTGCTTGCCATTGTCTGGAACGGTAAGCTTCTACTTGAAATTTGATAAAGATACACCAACATTCGACATCAAGATGCTGCCAACAATGCGCGCCATCATGGTAGTGCGCTGAAGACAAGGCAACGATAAAGTCCGAGTTTTGCAGGGGAGCCCCGCAGGCTCCATCGTTGCCGTTGGGGTCGTAAAAGGTCGCTGATCGAGACAAGTCAGTCGGTAGTCGAGAAACAGGTGCAACGATTCTGACCGTCTCCTGAAAATATGGTGGTTCTAGCATTGAGGTCTGCCTCGGGAGAGGTGGCCGGAGTGGCTTTCACACCAACCGCAAGGCAGGCAGCGAGAACAGAGAGGAAGGAAGCAGAGAAATGCATGGGTAAATAGGCGGGAGTCGTCAGCCTGAAGCCAGCAGCAGAAGGTGAAGCATCTTTTATACCTACGAATTCTCCTCCATTCGTATGATGAATCCGCACAATTAAATTATTGGGTGCGACGGTTACTCAAAGTCGGAGATGCATTTCCCCGTAGGTATGCCGAACGCCCACAATGACTCAACATGTCGACCGACGTGAACGGATTGGAGGATTCCGGAGGTCGAGATTATTTCCAGTCATTCCATGTAGACATTCACCGAGTTTGAATGCGGTGGAGAATGTAGGCAGTCGGCGATGTGCACAGACACAGGTCCTAAATAAATATCGGCGGCGCGTCAGGTCGAGATTCGCGCATCCGCGGGTGGATCCATGCGGATGGCGCACAGAATTTGTGGCATATCAGCATCTGCATAAGGGGCGAACAGGTCCGGGCATGAAACCAGTAGCGCCTGAGCCTCCCTGCTGCCGAGTGCCGACACTGCACTGCTGGCAGGAGCACCTCGAGTTCTGATGCCTGCGGTCGAGACAAGGCCTTGGCCGCTGCTGACCCAACTTAGCCAAGGCTGAAAGGACTGACCTACTTAGGCTCATAGTAGTCCAAGACAAATGCGGGATGGATGCCGCACCTTCCCAATCCGGCAATCGCCCGTCGGAGTTTGCGCCGATCATCCGGCAAATCCAGACGTCTATCCTCGAGCTTCTGGCTCCTCCTCCACATTTGCATGGCCGAGCGTGGGCCTGCACATGCTCTCCGGTCGTTCTATGCTGGCCTGACCAATCTCCTGTCCCCCTTTTGTTACCCCCGCCCCTATGTAGGCGCCAGGGGCCTCCCGATCATTCCCTCTAGCCTCGCGGCATTCAGACACGGCAACTATTCCCGCTGCAGCTCACCCCCCGAATGTCCATCGCCAGGTAGATCTGCCGTAGATCGCGGTGTGTCCGAACCCTCATGCAAATCGTCCCCGTTCTGCTTGCCTCTATGTATCCTGCCTTGCTCAGCAGCTCGGGAAGCGCGGATGCATAGTGGCTTCCGGTATCCCAAAGTGGCCATGGAAGTTTGAATTGAGTTCACGAGCATAGGGCAGGCGCTCAAGCTTCAGTCCCATATTTCTTCCCTTGAATGTGTCAGATATAGATGTTCTTTCGCAGATGCATTCTTGCGGGTCTACAGAGTCATTTAAACATCCTCCGACACCTTCATTCTCCGGTCTTTTTTAAAAATGCGATGGCCTAGCCACAGTGGGAAAGTAGGGTGTGATCATTACCAAGATCTTTGCCATTCACTTCATGACGGAAATCAGCGTCGAGCACCCACGCTCGAGTGCTTGATTACTAGGCTCATTGATTTCTGTCCTTCAGTTGAAGAGCATGCACGATGACGTGGAGGGGTCAAATCAGTGCCATTGGTGCATATACCACGTAAATGCGAATCAAGTTGGGTGAATTCGGGTTAACGTTGGTTGATCAAAAGAAATGAACACTAATGAAACCCCCGGATTACCAGCCTGGATCGACATCTGTCTCAAGTTTCCACACCAGACCGCGGAACTCCGCACATTTTCCGTCCCCAAATCCAAAGTCCGAGAAACGTCCTTCGCCTCAGGATGTTTCAGGTATTTGCCGCTCCGATGGTACCCCCGGAGCACATGGATTGTACATGTGTATTGTTTCTTCTTTGAACTTGACGATGACCGAAAGACAGCGGAAGGCGATGGTCGATGCATGTTCTCTCGGGATGTAATCAGGACTTGTTGATCCGAAGTTGCATGCAAAATGACGAGATGGTCGTCAGTCGATTTGGACGTCAAGGAATCAGAATCCAGCAGAGTAAGGGAAGGAAGAATTGGAATACTCGAGGCAGTCAAAAAATGTACGAGCGCTGCATTTTCTCGACAGGAAGAACTGAACAATTGCAAACTTCACCAGTGATTTGACGGTGTGAATCGGACTGGCTCAATCATCTCGTACGAATTAATTGCCACGATCTTCCAGATGTAGCCCCCGACGGCGGCTTCAGGTAGCATCCGATACTGTCGCGGCGACGGTAATCACCCGATGTTCCGCGAACAACGGTATCCACACTAGCTTGACCGAGTGATGCGCGCCAGGGCGGCGCTGCATGGTGGAAAGTTGCAGAACGATGCCCGGGGACAGTGTGATATGATGGTAGACTGGCGTGTAGCCGTTGAGTGCTTGGGCTGGCGAGGAGATGGGTGCGCCGCGGGTGGTGTGTGGATGGGAATGAGGAGGTCAGAGGGAGAAGACATGGATGCATCGATGGATAGGTGGTTGGCGGCCAAGTGTGAGGAGCCCGACAAAGCTTTCACTAGCGATGGTGAGTGGGCTTCATGCAGCGGGATGCGCGCAAGATGCGCGCACAGATCGGTAGCCGCCAGAAAGAGTGCGGGGATGGCGAGGAAGCGTCGGCGGCACTAGGCGTCGATATTGGCGGGGCGAGCCGGCTGAGCAATGAGAGGAAGGGAGAACGGCTTGAGTGGATGTGGAAGAGGGACTAGAAGAATGACAGCGTTGATCCGAGCGAAGCAGCTGGTACATAGAGACAAACAGCCGCATCCGGGGACGGGGGAGGGAAGGGCCCGGGGTTGCGGCGACGCTGGGGCTGCGGGGGACGGGGTGGGTGCGCATTTGGTGGGGATGGAAAAGGCTGTGGGGGCTCGATGCTGAAGTGGGCGGCAGGGTGGGAGGATGCCGGTGCACGGCACGACGTGATGTGGGGCGGCGGGAGGCGGAGTGTGATTTTTGGTGGGAAAGGTTTGCGGGGAGGTGCGATTGACGGCTTTGATGTTTCGGCGATATGATATCGATATCGGTGGGGCGATCTGGGGAATCGTGGGAAGATGTCAAAGCGTGTTCTCCCAACCTTCTTTAGCTCACGCGCCGCCGGAATAAAATAGAATAATAATGCGAGTTCTGGCGGGTAAAATATGGATGCTATATGTCCTTGATGCCCTGAAGCAGTGCTTTCTGACTGTATAACCGGTTTGAAAAATGCTGCGCTCAACATGACATGGGGCAAGGATATCTGTCATTTTCTACACTTTTATCAGAATCATGTTCAGTCGTTCAGAACAGGACCAATAATTGTGCGCATGAGCTGATACCTGTAGTAGGCGGAGTCAGTAATGGTGCGAACAGGATAGGGTACTCAGATCCGTCAAAACCAACGGGGCGGGGGTTTTTTAGAGGCAATCCGCCCGGGCTGAATGGGTGTAATTCCCCTGGCATATTTTGTGGCCAGGGGATTATTTATTTCCCATATATGTGTAATAGTAGGCGGGGGTAGAGGCCTCAAATAATCCAACGTACGGGCCCCAGATCAGTCGCAAATACTCAAGTGGACCGAATGAGCGGTTGGGGCACGGGGCAGAAATTTATTAGGGTCCGGGGCAGCACGCCCACACACACTAGACCCGGTGAAACTAATTAACCTCGTTCTGATTAAACGCCAAGCCAGCGTAATGAAAGCTCCTGGGGCTACTGATACACGGCAGCGCGGATCTGGCGCAGAGCCTCAAGCAATTCCAGATCCTGCACTGACCCCTTGACTGTTCTGTTTCCCGAAGTTGAGGGAAATAGCTCGTCGCCGGCGTAGCAGACGGTTCCGGCATCCGGCAGGATGCCGTCCTGGAAGTACTGGCGCATATGGATGGAAATGCAGGTGGACACTGCGGCGATAGATGCGTGCTTTGGAGCTCAGGTGAGAAATGAAAACCTGATGCGCAATGGAGAAAGACAAACTCCTGGAGCATCAAGAGTGAGAAGCACTGAACCCGGGAAATAAGCAGAGGTTTTTCTGGCCCTGTGCAAAAGACAATGTCAACTAGCGTTTCCATGATTGGCTAAAACGGAACATACCCGGAGATGGGAGTGACTGGATCAGCCGTATTCCCGATGACCAAGAGCGGAAAACTCGTGTTCCAAGCACCCATCGGACCTGGAGATCCGTGATTCCAGAATTACGTGCAAAATTCAACGCTTACCCAGGAATCGACCTTCCCGGTGAACCTTCCAACCACTGGCGATACCGAGATCAGTTCAAATTAATGGGAAGGAAATTTGTGCTACTTACGAGCATCGAATGCGCCAGTTGCCAAACATGTCCCAAAAGCTGGACAACTTTGCCCCTGTCTCATAAAACTCTCGCAGCTGAGCCACCGTGTCGGAGACTGCTGAAGAATCTCCGCACGCTGTGGGGACGGCCGCTTCATCGCTGTTTTGGCGAATCTGAACCGGATTCGTGTCCGAACCGCGCGCGCACTCGAATGGAGACACCTCTCCCATCATATACAGCAGCGTTGCGTTGCCAGTGGCCAATTCCGCGAAGCCCTGTGCGAGGAGTGCGAACGATGTGTATGGGGTGTACAGAGCGGCGAATATCACGTTCCGCAGATACGTGTAGCTGAAGACGCCGTATGAAATATCTGTAATGACTGGGATAGGCTCATTTAAAAGCGAGGTGCTGAGAACCGTCAGGTTGGCGGCAATCGCAGCAGAGGTAGGCGCGTAAAAGGCACAACCGTCGGAACCAGATGCAGCGCATCCGTCAAAGAAATTCTGCAGGGTGGCGTCTGTGTCCTCCATTGAGTTCGTAATGTTTCCTGTGGGTACATCATCATTGAAGAAGGAGCACGATGTATGGGAAACTTTTCTCACCGCTGTACCAGGCCTCCCCATCCACGACTCCTACAAATTATGATTCAGAGAACTGCCGGTCAAGGAGAAGCCAGACATACCGTCGATTATAATACCGCCAACCTTTTCCTAATGGATGCGTTAGTCGAAGTGCTTCGGCCCCTGGAAAATTTAACCTTACCGGAAAGAGTGAAGCGAAGGTGGCGCCGAGCACCGTTCCATATCTGGCCGTTCATGAATGAGTGGTATCGATAAAGAAAAAAAGAAAAAAAATTCCACGCACGAGATGCCCCAGTACTGCAATTTCTCAAATCCGAATGCTTCAGTGATTCGCAACATGTCCCTCGCAACATTGTCGGTCGTGATATGTTGGAGAAGCTCCTCTGTATCCCGATTTTTTGCCAATGTGCCGAGAAGCTGAGCCCTTGCGCTCTCCGTAGGGATGACATCGGGGGAAGTATTTAGCGATGGGTAAGGGGAGTCGACTCCAGGATGCTGCCACTGATGTCTTTCTGCGTCGCTCTTGAAAAATGAAACCGTCGGCGTCGAGTAGCTAATGCCTGTAGTAAATATGAGAGAGTGATGGAAATCGTGGTGCATCGACTGGACTTACCCCGAGGGTCGAATCCCACTATGTCAAACTGCTCCCCGAAGACTGTGGCAAAGGCGGCACCAGATTCCGCGATCACGTCGACCCCGCTCGAGCCAGGGCCTCCGGGGTTGAACAAGATTGGGCCACGGTACTCAGATGTGGGCGACGTAGAGGGATATTTCACGATCGCGATTCCCGTCACACCATTGTGAGGCGCCGAATAATCAAGGGGACCTATGAGCCGGACCATCAGACTGGAATAAAGAAAAGACTGGGTGAATCGTTCCACCTACCTCCAAACGCGTACACTGGAGCCCAGAATAGCAGGGGCTCCAGTTCAATCCTTTGCCTGCTTTCATCTTCAAAAGTCAACATCAGAACGAAGGCGGATGATCGGTCTCGGGATCACCGACTTTTGTCCAGTCAAAGTCTAGCGCGGCCTGAGAACTCAGCAGGACTGAGCATATAAAGAATGCAGCTGCGACTGCTCGGATAGCACTCATGGTAGATTGTCGAATAAAAGAATGTAAAACTCGCTCATCTATGAGTGTTATTTAACAGCTGCTATGTCCGCGAAGTAACGGCGATGATATGGACATACTTACCTTTCAACTGTTGATCCGGATGTTTCCGCCAACTAACGGCGATGACATGGATATACTTACCTTTCGCCTGTTCATTCGGATGTTTCAGGCAGATGCGCTACTTTAACTCGCGAGATGTGGTAATTGAGTAGCGAGAATGCCACGGGGTTGTCGCCATTTGCCAAGTTCCAAGCCCATTTATTCATGACTGTGCCCAGATGTTCTACTTTGTCTGTATAAAGCACCGGCCAAATTCGAAGGACTCTGTAAAGCCATTTACAGCTGTTTGCAAAACTAATGACACTCGCTAAAAATAGTTAAAAGAAAGCATATTTGATGTTACAGATTGCCGAGCTCATTTCTCAACGGATTTTGTTGGGAGTAGGTGCGTTCGAAAGCGGGTAAGCGGGGCTTTCATACGGTATCCTACTCACGAGGTAAATTACGTAATTTAGATGTTGCAAAAATTCCGGCTGGCTGGTTTGAACCACACGCGGCAATGGCCCTTTCTCCATCATCCCTGAGCTGAATTTCGTGAATCCGGGTGATTCTGAAAGCATATATATATTAAGGCAATCAATATTCCACCACTCTAGAATGAAACACACATGATGCGCACCTGCAAGAATGGATTTACTGATTGATGCTGAATATTCATTCCTAGCAGGTTGCCTTGAGAATAAACCAAAATATAATATGTCATAGAGCTTTACATTGATAGGGTCCTTCAGAATCATCTGGATTCATGCAAATCGGTTGTCTAGCGATGGAGAAAGGGCTGTTGCCGCATCTGGTTCAAACCAGCCAGCCGGAATTTTGGAACATCTAAATTACGTAATTTACCTCGTGAGTAGGGTTCCATATGAAAGCCCCGCTTACCCGCTTTCGAACGCGCTTACTCTCAACAAAATCCGTTGAGAAATGAATGAGAAATGAGCTCGGCAATCTGTCGCATCAAAAATGCTTTCTTTTAACTATTTTTAGCGAGTGTCATTAGTTTTGCAAACAGCTGTAATATGGATGCAATACGAAATTCAAGTCAGCTTGAGATGTAATGCATGCGAAATTCCAGGCAGCCTATTTTCTGCTGAGACACCGGGTGAATTTGATAGTAACTCGAGGTGCCGACTCACTTCTACGCAAAAGGAGCGAGGGGAATTCGAACATTTGCCAATCGGGATCACCGATTGAACGGATTCATCAGCCTGCGATCCGCTCACCAGCCTCACCTCACACTGTGGGCTAGTGTTGCAGATGTCCGTTTAGGTCCGGTTTTGCGTCAAAAATTTCGAACCACGACCCGACCTGGGGTTCGGTTCGGACAATGTCTGCGAACCCCGAACCTGACCGAGGTCCGGGTCATTTGGGGTTTGGAACACGTTGAAAAGATTCCCAGGCATTGGAGGTAGATTTTTCGGTCAACAAAACATTCATACATATATGAGGCATGTTTTCTTTCAATAAAAACATCATTATGACGTCTGGATGCTTCCATACCTTTCAGCAGCAGATACAGGAATGTTTCAGTCGTTTTGATGGCTAGTCAATCACCCAGTTCGCAGGCCAATTGAATTTCTGTGGATATCACAACTGTTCCTGCATGAGATGTGATAGATAAATTGGATGTAAGTCAAGGTATCCCATTGTTATAAGATTTTTGTCCAAAAACTCCCTCATTTTACCCATCGGCCCGGTCAGGTTCACTCAGGTTCGGCCAAATTTCTGAAAAACTCGAACTCCGAACTGGACCTGGGGTTCGGTTCGGTCCACCCTATTTCGCCGAACATCACAAGGGGTCCGGTTCGGGTTTTGTTCAGGTTTATAATCGGTTCTGAACCTGACACTGGCAACTGTGGGCAAACACTGCGTTCAAGGCCCCCCTAGCCTCAGTCTGGAAAGGGGTGTATAGCTCTGTAAAGGAATGCCCAGGAGGCTAAACAGAGTCTGTGTAGGTCTACTAGACGGACCTGATCACAATTGTGGCAAAGTGTGCGTAGTGCCTGGCCAGTTGTGTATAGGTCACCTAAGCTGACCCTGTGTAGGCCAGTGCAGGTACCTAAACTCATCTCTACCCAACTACACTGGGGTCAGTCCCATCTTTATTCAACCAAAAATTAAAATTTCAAACACTTCCGACTGTATTCCGAGAAGGTGAGTCTAGGAAGCCAGGCAGACCTAGCCTGACATATACATACCTAGACAGAGCTACACAGAGATTGTGTAGGCCCCTAGACAGATGTGGTCTGCCCAGCTAAGCATAGGGACCTTGCCAGATGGTAAGTCTAGGGGGGCCTTGAACGCAGTGAAAGAAATGATGCACCTAAACGGCGGGTGCGTTAAACGCACGCGGTGTTTTATTGATCTATAAGCGTGAACTGAGGATAGTGTGTCCCGAATGATGAATCAGGAGCACTGGAGAAGAGGACGAGGCGATGGATACGCGAAAACAAGAGCGTTGCAACTGTCGGCAAGAGAAAGCCGATTGGCTGTGTATGGATCTGATCTCGCTCTTGCTTCTCACCACCATCTCGGTCCTAGTATCCAACAGATTCCACCGCCCGTTTCTCTCCTTGGCTTCGAAATCCATTTATCCAAGTGGTACACTCTTCTTATGTGCTTTCTCCTGGCTCAGGCACCATTGGGCGAGTGGCGCTGCTACCCTTCAGAGTTCTCGGTTCGCGAAGATTCCTGAAGAAATTGCTTTGGACCGTCTGAAGGCCTCGAATATCTTCAAGAGTTGCCAGAACTACCCCTCTGTGATCTCTTGCAAGAATCTACTTTCGACCTCGGGAATCTGTTTCGACATCGCGAGTTCTCCCCGCCTTTAGTGCGATATCGCTCTCGGTCAGGGTGTCGATTTCTGGTTGGATTATCATGTGCGTTGCGTCCATTGGAAATCTCCTTCAATCCCTTTTTTTCTTTGGTCTCGACGGTGCGTATACGGAGGGTTTTTGGTGCCAGAGCGAGACTATTGTAATATAGATACTACAGTAGCGCTCCATTTTGTACCGCAGAACAGGTGGCTGTGTTTTGGCACGACAGCGGCAATCTACTAGGTTTAAAGGAAACTAGCACTAAAATTGTGGCCAGTACAGCAGACGCCGGTAGGTAAGATTACACGGCACAGTCCCGCTCAGGGACTGAACTGAACTGAACTGACCTGACCTGAAGTTCTATTGGTTTTCGCACCTGGCCATAATGGCTACGCGGCAGTACTCTAGGTAAACTAGGTAGAGGTAAATATTGGTAACTATGTAAAGACACGGGTTATCCTAAGTGGGAGAAAAAAGTTGGAGAGCGTACGGGGAAACACAAGTATGGAGGGGGAACAAAGTATTGAGACAACTGAAAGACATACAGTGAGGAGGAAGGTCGCACGTCAGGGTTTGGGTGGGAATATTATGAGATGTAAAGTATAGAGACCTTAGAAAGAAAATGAAAAAGAAAGGGCTAACTCAATCGTCCAGTTTGGGTAACAAAGTGCGAGACGGCTTTGAGAAGCTTGGGCTCGGCAAGCAATAAGCGGACATCAACAAGTCTAAGAATGCCAGCAGCGTATGACGCCATTTGGAGGGGTGTTCGCAAAGGGCTCTCCGGCAGGGGACGCCAGGTCCAGGAAGTATCCCGATACTAAATAATATATCCACATCATCGTCCCTGGGCCCCGCGACCTTTACTATTAATGCCAAGACCCCCGAATACACCTTTTTTGCTTAATCCTCTCTGTGACCGCCATTCTTACAGATGGGTGCAGTAAATACTAAACAAGTTCGAAGCGCGGCGTGATGGATCGCGTGATCTGCACATGGTATTAGGCTTCCGATCGATCAGTCCGAAGGGAAGAAATTTGGCAAAATCAACTAAGTTAAGTACAAAACATAATTGCCAGTATCTGCCGCAGCCTAGCAGACTCCCAACCCCTAGGTAGATGTAGGGTTCAAAAAGTGTAGCGCTCGGCAACACTCTGGTTCACACACGAGAGAACTTGAACAAACCATATATTTGGCAAGTGAGTGTGTGTGGTACAAGAGTGAAGTAAGAGCTAGCTTGTATCTGCTTACGCTCTGAGCATTTATAGTGTCGAAGGTCCTTCACTCGAAATAATAATAAACACAGCGGTCAGCTGTGCTGAGTCATTCTATCAAATTAATAGGGGCAGTGAGGCCAACACCTAACAGAACACTTAGACTCGAGGATATCGCAGCTGGACTCCCTGGAGCCCGGAGAGCTGCCGCCGACAGAAGAGGGCCTCGAGCAGGACTAGCCGTCATGTTAGCGCTGGTCGTCGATATCCTTAGATCGCATTTAGAAGACTGGATGTCAAGATGAACGGCACGTACATCGCTTGATATGACCCCCAATCCTGAATTCCCCTCGCCTGTGCCTTTCTCGACCTGTTGATCACGAATGATGCGCTCCTGCTTTCTCCACATCCTGTAGAAAATCCGCGTCCCATGGAACTGGGCAATGGAGAATGCTATATGCAGAATCGGGGTCGCGATTTTGAAGGACAGCTTCCAACGACTCCATAGCTGGCCGAAGAGGAACATCACGACAATGGTCTCGGCAATGGTACCGAACAACGTCGTGACACATGCAGCTCGGAACATCGTCATGAGGAAGTGGTGCGAGTCGGGGTACACTCGATATAGAATGATGGTGAGATGTGGGAGGAACTCCGATACTATATCAAATGCGCCTGCATGCAGACTTGTTATAGGACGGAATATGTTGCAGGAGATGGGCACGCACCCCACACGGTACACATGAGGAACTCGATGCTGGAATTTTCGTTCCTGGAAATGCTGATGGTGATAGCGGCTTGGCCTACTAAAATGCTCGCCATGTGGTGTACCTAGGTCTGCATTAAACTCATCATCCCACTCCCAACTGACGCAAATAAAACCTACCATGGAGACGGGGGAGATCTTTGTGCGGTAAATAAGCTCGAACAGGAACATGCCGATGAGCATTTGGGCGGAAATGAGCAATATATCGCCCATGGTGACTCTAGAGCCGATGAACGGGGTGTGGAATCCAGCAGTCCCGAAGGCGACGTTGCCGAATGGGTACACGGCGATGATGAGAATGACGAGTTTCGTGGCGCCAGCAATGTGGTGGTTCACGAATCCGCGACGGTTCACTTCGTCCAAGCCGGTGTACCTGGTGCCGTACAGTTTTTGCAGGAGAAACAGTTCCAGCACATAGAACTTGAGTAGGAAAAAGACGAGGAGGACCACGGAGATGATGAGGCCAGTGTACGGTGACAGGACAGAGATGGAGGTGAGCGGAAACTTTCGAATGTGGTGGTCATCGATGGGAGGATGCATGAGGGCCGGAGTAGAGGAAATCGTTGCACGGGGGAAAGTCTGCTACTTTAACGTTTCAGTCTAAATAGCTGGTGCACCGCCTCCCATGATCCGTTACCCACGTCGTGTGAAATTATCTTGCTGCTTCTTCCCGAAAATAGTTTTGGTGCTATTTTCGTTTCTCGGTCATATTACATTCATTCCACAGGAATGGCAACGCGGGAAAATTCGATTGGCTGCAGGTAGAGCGGCAAAATTCAACCACGAGCTGCTGCCGGTCGTAGAGCGATACTGGTGACAGCGGATACGTAGCTTCGTCAACCCGCCATCACAAGATGCTGCGGTCCGTCGAGTCTAAAGATAGGTATCACTCTTGAGGTTTGGGCAGTTTGAACGGAGGTAAAAGCAATTGGTCGTACGAGTCTATTAACTACTTACGAGTGGCGTCTCAAGCTGCTGCACCGCCGTGTAGAATTTCGAGAATAGCGACAGAGGCGCCGTTTCGTTCCAGCTTTCGCCCTGCGTAAAGAGGTTCGCTTCACCAACGTAGGCTAGTTGACGCGCCACGAATGCAAACATAACCACGGGTCGGCATTACAAATTGTGTCTCCATACCGTGAGGAGTGCATGAGGAGCGACTGCGGAGCGTGGGCGCATCGTCTGATGGACAGGCGTACTTTCTCCGACGTGAGCGCGCAGCACCACACCGGCGTCAAGGCTCGCAAGACAGCGCGGGAATTCGATGGCTGGAGTTGACCAGCTCACTGCCGGCCCAAAGAGCATTTCAAATCCCGCGAGCACCACGCGTATTCTCCCACTCGGACCTATTGGACAAGGGTTCTCCCGGATGACTCGCGAGAATTCATGGAGTATGGGAGGCCGCCAGTCAGTTTGGATTGCAGCCACGACATGGTGAGACCCGATCTAAAAGCCTGAGTCTCTCCCGGTAATATGGCATAATTTCTGTTCGCACTGTCAAATGCTTGAAGAATCAGGCCCAGAGAGCCCGGGGGCAGCCAAAGGCCATTCAAGGTTGGTATAGTAGCAGACAGAACTTCATGACAGGCCGGAATTTTCACCAGTGTTCCGTCTTAAGGGCTTATTAAGGGCCAAATTCTTTTTGGCTAAGCCCTTAACGATTAATACGGCTTAATTAAGAGTCTTATATTAACGCCTTAAGTCAAATTAGATACGTCGTGAAAAAGCCGCATGACCCGCATGCGGCATTTCGTGCATTCTGCCAAGCTGCGCAGCAAATTTGAAATCTGAGAGGCGTCAATTAACTATTGTAATATATGGTTACCTGAGGCGAAGGAGAGGTCCTATGAGGAGAGGGAAGATCCTTGGCATTGCCTCTGCTGCATGGTAGACATGAAAGTATGGAAAAAGTGAGTGATGCCTTTGTGATGCTTGAAAAATGAGGCCTCCCACGGGTGCACATCCAAAACATAACACTCTCAAGGGTGGAATATGAGATTTAGGAGGAATTGAATGGTACTTCGAGAGACAAGCATGAAGAACAGCGAAGAAAAGGCCGCAGCATTGCACAATGTACAAAATGCCACATGCGGCTCGTGCGGCTTTTGCACAACCTATCTATTTTTTCACACCATTTTAGTGGTTATGAAAATTAAAAGGCGTAAAATTAGTCACCCCATCGTAATTTAACAATTTAACAATTTAACAATTTAACAATGTGATATTTATAAAATATATTGACCTCGATGAACCCAGTCATCGTGGGTCCCGCCGAACTTCTTCTACTTCGAGACACTGACGGACAGAAAAGCTTCGGAGATAATGACCAGGTTCTAAATACTTTATTAGCTCCACTTGGGTTGTAGGCAGTCGGAACCAACTCAAATCTTAAGTTCTATGTAAATTAAGTTCTGCTAGTACAGTGGTATATAATTCCTTGTAGACTCGTCACCAGTCTGCCATGGACGGCAGATCTTCGTGCAAGCACGTTGCCGTAACGTGCGTGCACGAAGATCTGCTGTTCATGGCAGACTGGTGACGAGTCTAAATTCCTTGTATACATTGGAACTCAAGTTATCAGTTCACACGAACCTGAGATGTTCAAAGGAGTAGAGATTTAAAAATTATTGTATAACAACTCGAGTCCGAACGAAACTTAAGCTCCGGGGTACTCAAGTTCTACCTTGGCTTCAGTTCTGTCCATGGACTTCAGTCTGGCTGCTGGCACGACTCAGGTATGTCGTCAGTTTCGTGCCACAGGTCAAGATAAAATAAAACCGTACCTCTGCGTCAATGTCCCTTTCCAACTTCTCAGATGCAGTTGAGTCTGCCGAAATAAATCGATTAGAACTCCTGAAATCGATGCATGGACTTCGTTCGAGACTTGCCACTGACTGACTTGCCACCGACCAATTTTGAAGAGGTGTTTGAATTTGAAGTGGCGTTAATGTAAATATGCCACGGCACCCCAACAAAGATTCAGCAGGTAGGATGCCAGCAGTGGTTGCAGAGGAGGAGGAATGAGGATGAGGTGGTCGTCCGGAGAGAGGGCTGCTTATTTGTTATTTGTCGAGGTCGGCAATCCAACTGATTGATTGATGGGTATATTTCCATTGTCCGACTTTGACTCGACTTCATCCTACACCACCACCATGCCACTGGACTCCGTCGCTGGCAACTACACTCTTTCCTCAAGAACACCCATAGTGGATCCACCGCCCAACTCCAAGTTATCGCAAACCGAATGTGCCACTAACCAACGACCTGGGGCTTACTCTTAGTCTCTTATAAACAGACGGTACAACAAAATTTGAGCTCATCCTTCGCTTTGTAGCTTACTCTTCTGTCGACTCTGGTGAGCTCTTGCCAGCTTCCCTTTTAGATCAGGGCTCATTGGTATCCGAGGGACACTCCTCGAGCTGGCAGTCGCCAAGCTCGATGGCATCAGGCCACTTGGGTAAACGTTCATTTGGTGTGTACATCGGAACATCACATCTCTTTTGTGGTAATCACAGCGACCTTTGGCCATGGCCCATCTCACATGCTGCAGTCACCACCAAGAACATCCATTTCGCATCCCACTACATCCGCTGTGTCTCTTCTTGTCCACACGTCTCAAACTAAATCATCGTACAGACCCCAGACATGTCCACACACGCGGAAACCCAGTCGGTGGCGTGCTCGTGCTGCTCATTGTTGTACTATCCACAGTGATATTTGGGTGTAACTTAGGTTTTCAATTCATTGCATTCACTGACAGCACACATGTAACTTCAGTGCTTGGTAGAACTTAAGTTGTGGATGGGACTTAAGTGGTCGGGGAGGACTTGAGTTATATATAGATGGAATTAAGTTGCTCCATTGCCGAGGGGCGCATACGGTCACGCCGGTGTGCCTGGGGGAGAACGTAAGTCCTGAAATGGTTCAGACCACCTAGAACTGAAGTGGAGCTCCTTCTATTTCATGGAGAAAGATCTATACCCAGTGCTATCCGCCTGGTAGACAGCATAGAAATCAAAAATTATCTGCTCCGGGAATAACCCAGGAATCTCCCACCAGATATCGTACTGGAAAGGATCAATTTCACAGGGTATCTGCTGGTGGTATGCTGAATATCTTCGGCTCTCGCCTACAAGATATCTCTGCTTTCATCCGATATCTTCTAGCCGACATTCGGAGAATCTGCAGCTATCCACATTGTAGATAGTTGTGGTTGGACGCGGCTGAATATCAATACCTGCGAATCAATTTGTTGGTGGGGCTCTCGCAATGCAGGTCACGAGGAAGAATAATAACAATTGTTTGACGTAAATAATTTGTACTGTCCCGCGCTTACCGCTTGACGCGAACATATACACTAAGTCCTTCCTTGCACCCAGACCTCCTCCCAAAAAACCCCTCTTAATACCTCCTCCTCCTCGTCCTACTCCAAAATGGGTAGGATTGCGGGCCAACCATGTAAATCCACCCAAACCGACCACTATTTTCAAACCAAAATGGATGCTTGCCCGTCGGCTAGGAGTCTTGGTGAAATCCAAGGTCACTTCGACATACAACCACTACATTTTGGGGCTGCCTCGGCCAACCCCTTCGCTCACCTCTTGCCCAAAGCGACCCCCACTGATTGTAACATAGCACAATCCAATCCACCTCCACAAGGATCCATGAGTCTAATATCTTACCCTTCCTCCCAAATTCCCAGCCCAAGCACCCAATATGAATTATTCTCTGACTGCCTCCCAAAACACACGAATTTCGTATTCCTGGGGATGTTGTGTCTTCAAAAATTCTTATGAGCCAATGCAACTTCGATATACCGATACCACACCCATACCCTTCATTTCCATCCCACAAACATAATATTCCCTTCAGAATTGCGTCCAAGACTCATTATTCTCTGTGCGACAGGGCGGGAATCTGTCATATACATTGATTTCATCCTGCTTACCCATCTCCGAGAATTTCCGGGATCCCCGATCCTACTTTCCAGCTCATCCACCAGATAAGATAACCTACGCTGTGGTGATGTCATCCTAAGTTCGTATGCATTCACAAATCTAACCGCATTCAAAGTTTCAAACCGCTGCAGCAAGTGCGACCGTGCTCTCCGTCGACGTCGTATTTCACAGGCCATTTGCATCCTATGCCCGCTACGTGCATACCGCCCCATCCTACATGCACTTGCACCCATAACTCGACCATCTTGCGTATCTTGCGTAGTACCCTACGCGATTCGTGTTCCATGTGTCGTATACAAATCGTGCCGCCACGCATCCTAGTACCGCCTAATTCCATCCATGATGTCACTGTTCTGTGCCCACCTTCCATTTCTGGATGCTGGTGGTGAGTTGTTTGTGCACGCATCCAATCACTTCGTGCCTCTCCTTCCACCACACCATCGCCGCTCTCCTGTCTGCCACCGGTGTCCTCTCCCGCAGCGCACTCTCTCACTGCCCAGCACGCTCTCCGTCTGACTCATCCACCTATCTATCCATTGGCCTAGTTGTTGTCCTGTTCACAGCCTGCGCGCGTATCTCTCCCACAGCCCCAACTCCTCGATCTCGTTACTTGCTTGCTTTGGTGCCTCGTTGTTATCGTCTCGAGGTTCCCCGTCATAAAGAGCAAGGGATTGGCGACTTGGAGGGTGTTGTTTATTGGCTGGGATTGCGCTGATGTCGAGGCACGGATATCGGCTACGGCAGACCTGCACCGGTTTTATGGCTTCTGTGGCCAATAGCTTCACCCGATAATCAGAAGAACCGACAATGGCTCTGGAGACCGCTTGGGTTGACGACGAAGAGGCGCACAAGCCCGTAGGTAGGCTCTGTCTCATTTTGCGAATTCAATATTGACTTGGATGTTAGCATCTCAGTAGTCTATGAACGCCCTTGTCGCTCCCTGTGAGTTCCCAGCACTCTCGTCCGCACATCCCCCATATCCTTGCCCCGCGTTCGCAGTACATAAACTTCCGTCGGATGCGCTGTCGTCGGCGTGCCACCACACGACCCTCGAGCTATTTATGCACCGCGCAGGGCAACACGGCGGAGGTGCACACGGGCACCCCCTCCACCGAAATATTGAAGGAGTTACACGTCCCTTTCTCTTCGGGCACAGACACTGCACAGACCATCAAGCTACCACGCCGTCTCGCACTCAGCCGGCTCTGGCCGTGATGACAACGCGGGGTCGCAGCGGGCTGACTTTTCCTCGTGCGGATGCCACGCCGGCGCCCGGCCTATCCTTATGTTTATTCTCTTCCGGCCCCCACCCATGCGCACACGCTTCAGCTCTGCCCATCGTCCATACCCACTTGCCACAATGCACCCTCTGAACTGTCGTAGCCACACTGCCGCTTGCCCCTCCCTGAATCTGTTTCCCTCGCTCGTGGGCGGCTAAGACGGGTTCGGTGCGATAGAGAAGCAGGTCCGTATGCATTGCACTCTATAGCCCTTCTCGCGCCGACCCTCCTTTATCGCCTCTCAGACCCGCTGCCCGCCCCCATCCAGACGTCGCATTCCACGATCCGGCGCCGTCTCACAGTGTGTACCTAGCTTGAGTCTCCCCGTGTGCGTGCGTTCCTCGCGCGTGCGACCTGCAGCCCACTGCATCGCCCGCTGCGTTCTCGTTCTCGCCCCGGAGTCTCGATCTAGTGCGGATGGCATGCATGGCTTGCCATAGACTAACGTGTGGTCTTCTCTGGGCACACGACACCGGTGCGCGCCTGGGGACTGAAGAGAACGAGCCACAAGACGACGCAAGCCGAGACGGGATTGCGTCGAGGGAAATGAGGGGCACACAGCGACGCACACCCGCATCCACACAGACCTCTCACCGCCTCCACTCGTGGATAGTTCTCTCTCTGCAGAGACATCCCGATATCGGCTGAAGTTCTCATCTTCTACTCGTTCTCGTTCTCGCGATCCGCGCCAACCTCCTGCGTTCCCCTACTCCTGTTTCCGCAACTCCCCTCGTCGCCTCGCCGTATGCGTATCCCGCACGCTTCGGCGTATGAATGGATATCGTCTCCCTCTCCCGCGCCTCGCTGGGTTACTGGCTCCCCTCGTTGTTAGACGTACTCCCGCTTAGAATTTTCCTCGAGGATGTACTTCCGGCTGTGTCCAATTTGATACTTTCCTGCAGTTCGTTATGCATCCCCTTGCCCCACCTGCATCGCCTTCCAGTTAAGTTCTGCCATTCAATACGCAGATCGGATGCAGCGCGCACGATAGACAAGAAGTCCGCACACCACCACTAATCTCCCACCTTATAGTTATCTCCTCTCGGCGTTGACCATTCCTCTTCTGGCAGGGAAACCCGCGGCCTGCCCCAACCCGCCGGTCCTTGCTCCTCCCCATGTAGTAAGCTGCGTGGTCGCGGGTATCTCGGTCCCATTCGGTCTCGCATTGTGATTGGTAACTCAGTTTCACTAGCTAACCTGATGCAAATTTCTTCGCCCAATTTTTGGGACAATCTTATGTTTGCAGGAGCTGAAGAGGAGTTCAGCGTCATGATTCGCCCGCGCAGGAATCTCATATTTGAGTCAGAACCTGTTCTTCGCGTCGAATCTAAACAACTGAATTTATGGAGAATCCAGGTGCGTTGATTTTATTATGTCCTGTCGCTCCCGAAAAATGATGCTAATCAAGTTCACAGAGCGAATATGGCGTCTTCCATCGTGCTCCAGTGCTGCTTGCCAAACGCGTCGCTTCGTTCTCCTGTGCCCTGCAAGAATTTTGCCTGGATCCATTCGTCCTGAGTATGGAACCTGCTCTTGTTCTTCACATCACGGCGTGCTGCCTTTCTTGCGGCAAATGGGCTGTTGTGACAGACATAGGCTCTGCGGTGTGTCAAAGATCCTTCCAGAAGCTGAGGCTTGCGCTGTCAGCCAGCGCTGATTGTGCGCTACAAGGCGCCAAAACCAGAATTGTATTGTACAGCTACTATAATGTACAAACAACGGCCGAACTGCCTTATCGACACCGTCTCTTTCCCTCCCCCCTCCATCGACTGCTATCCCTGTGCTCGTGTACTTGGCTGCATCTGTCCGAGGCATTCCTCGCTAGCTCCGCAGAGTTTTCAGTATCGACGGGGCGATTTTCCGACTTCATTTCTGGCAATTCGTGGGGCGTGACGAACCCAGCCCGGCAGGCCGCTGCCCACTTGGTGAACTTGCTCACGACGATTACGACTAACATGGACAAGGTTGATCGTTCCCTAAATTTCCTTCGATGGGGCGAAGATGTGCCTCAGATGGAACCCAGAGCAAGTCCTCCAGATTTCGACCTACATGCCACTGGGGAGCCGGATCTACCGATATCTCCCTAATATATTACTGAGCGTGCTCGAAAAGATATACCAACACTACGCCGGTACATCAGTTTCACTCGTGCGCTTGATATGGGATTTGACTCTGCAAATCAACACTCTAGATGGTCATCCCGACGCGCTTCAACGGGTTATAATTGCCATCCATGTGAACGAAGAGAGGATGACAAAGATTTTCCGCAATTATAGGACTCGTCTTGTGCAGCGAATCAACTCATTTATTAATTATTATTTTTGTTATTTTGCTGGTTTGCAGTACTTGTCCCACAAGTATTGGATGCACCTATTGGGACTTGGGAGAGAAATGGAACGCCAGAGGACATGCCGACCCGGGATGGCGGGCGTCAAGCGTGTTCGCAACTGTCATCTACTGAGCTCCTACATTGACTTCGATCGCCTTGTACTGCACGGTACGTCATTGATACCCCGATATATCGTGTTACCAACTCGAGCCCCTTCAGAAAATGGTAATATTCATCTACAATGTATGCGCCGGCTCACTCACCATCGGCTAGCCCTTGTTTAGAGAACGAAGGAACTCAGGGCCCGATGCAAAGAACTCGAATATCTTCTCCGCACAAGGCGGTCCTGCCCCACCACCAGGGCTCAAATAATCAGTTTAGTTCGGAGCATCAAACATTCTTCTGTATTGGAGGAGGATATGGAGTGTTTGCAACATCGAGAGTACTTCAAGGAATTGTATTTCAAATTCTGTGAATTGTCTCTCATGGGCGAGGGTCCTGGGCCGACCATCCGACAGCTGCGTAAATTGGTGAAAGACGAACTTTCATGATCGGGCCAATCGCAGAGTGGAAGAGTTCAATGCTGTGCGAACGCATTATGAAGATGGAGGGCGCCATCATCTCGTCGCCCTCATGCGGGAAAAAGCCGAAGCTGGTGAATATCCAACATAGTTTATCCGGTCCGGCTATGCTGATGGTCGATTTCAAGCGAGGAAGCAATCTCGTCTGCAAGCCAGCGATGGAAAGATCCACCGGATGGGATAATAACCGGTCCCCAGATAAGTCCTGGGCAATTCAAGAGGGGGTTGAGAATAGTAACTCTCGGCGTCAGGAATTGCATTGAACACGCTGAGGAGATTCACGCTACTGTCCATCAGGCCGCAATGCGCCACTCCAACTCAAAAAAGATACGCAAGGCCGATGATAAGGTTGTTAGCGATGCTGAAAACTTGGCTAAGAATTGTACCGACGTCCTTCAAACTCGAACGGCGGTCGCAAGGCGCTCTCCTCGTTGACGATGGGGCTGGGCAATCTCGTGAGCGGCTACCAGAAACTCTCGCTACGGTTCACGAAGTGGGCCGAGACGATCTACCTTCTCTTCTGGTTTGCTGGAAGCATTGCCGAGAAACTGCAATGTAACTAGTCACTCGGTCTCATACACGAGTCGCTGAACTCATAATATTTTGTAGTGGATTACCAAAGTTATTATTCAAGGGACTTTTTGCCTCCTCTTATTCGTCATATGCCCTTCCGTTCGAGGCCATATTCATGCTTGTCGATCGGCACCTTCACGAGACCCAGAAACGTTGGACAGAAGTAGTGGTGAAAGTGGATAGACTTACCGCACCGTAAATGTCTGAATTTGTGTCCCTGAGCCTTTCATGGCCTATTTCCTTTATTTTAGATTGTCATAGATTCGATGTTCAATCCGTCCATCCCCGATGTCTATCTAGCCTATGGTTACTCGTATAATTATGGCCCCGAGAGCCTGCCAGTGCTATGTAGGGAAGGGCAGGATCAGACTTGGACACCCTACCTTTTAATTAATGCAAGCCAATTAAATTCGAACTCCGGGTGGACATATGCTCCTTACCTGAATTATTTGGATCGGTCAGGGAAGAAAGATATGTCTGAAAGTGGATCTGTCAGAGCAGAAGAAACCTCCGCCTGTGGCAGGTGGAATGGAAACAAAGGACGGTTGGCCCACAACGATTAAAACGGAGGTTGTATGGGCGTATGAGTCAGAGGGGATTCGAACCCCAGCGAGATACTTAGAGGGATAATAATAGGACTCATCGAGGAGTGCTCAGTGAGTCGGCAGACCAAAGACCCGTTTTATTTTTAATCATGAGCCTGGATGAGGCCGGTTCAGTTCCAGCCAAATATCAATCGGAAGCTTGTCTGCCGACATAGACAAGAAAAAAACAAAGTGAACAGAAAAAGAAGAAAAAGGAAGCAATGAAGACAGTCGTAATTCTATAACGAGGGTGAATTAACATGCTAGGTACGATTTCAGTAGTACTAATTTTACCGTTACTATACTAAAAGGTTTCGCGAATGTTTTGCGGGCCAGAAGCAAACTTTTTTTCGGAGGGATCAATGGTCAGGACGAGGTTAGACTTGAACGTCGTTGCGTACCGAAATCACTACACTTCCCAGGCCTTCCGCTCCGTAATATTCGGCTGAATGCTCGCGGACCCACTAATTGAGCGGGTGCTCTGAGAGCCAGTTGTCTCGAACTCGCTCGCGCGCAGGTACCCGGGTATCTCTGGGGACGACGTGCCGCCCGCGCTCATTCCGCGAGACAACGGGAGGGCAAGGTGCGTCGGAGCAGTTACAGCCCTCGCGGAGCGGATTTTATCGCGGGAGTTGAGCGTCCACATCGCGGCCATGGCGTATAACTTTGGGAGCATGACGTTTGCGATGACTGAGATCCAAAACGGTATTGAGAGTCCAGTCGTCGTTGGAGGTGATCTTGTGGCGGCGATGGTAGCAACGAAATCGACCAACGCACAGAATGCCCCTGGTGCGGCGGACTGGTGTTTCGATGGTAAGCGGAGCTCAGTTTGGTGGAGATGAAGAGATATTCGCCTGTATTGCCAGCCAGAGTAGCGAGCTTAGCATGGATGCCATTGGCCCACGGTGGCGGACGGCTTCAGAGTGTCGCTGGATGGGAGCGTGAATGATGGGAATACTAGAAGGATTGAGCACGCACTAGCAAGTAAAACACTATACTACCGGTTTGGAGGAGATCTCCACCCATGGCGAGCCCAAGATGCATTGTAACTATAATCAGAACGAGTGAGAATCCAGTTAATTTGAGATCGGTTAAAACAGACTCAAAAGGCTTGCAATTGATCTACTTGTAAAGAAGTAGGCCTGATAACGCGTTCAGTGTCGTTGACGGATGAATATGTACGAGACATGCCGCAACACTCGCTGCGGTAAGTGCGAAAATGAACAAGCTTATGGCGACAGCCATGATGTATACGTTATGAGATAGTGTCTTGGAACAGGCTGAGTAAAAAGTGGATGCCCAGAGAACAGAAATTACTCACCCAAAGACGATGACAGAAGAAAATCTGGACGTAGAACGCGATGGCAGCTTCGAGTATCAGATTCATCTGTGACAACCATTTCGTGATCCACAAATTGTGTATGGGTTCCAGATATTCGAACAGAGTGACATTCTGGATCCATATCATCGCTCTGAGCGGAAGGTTAAAAGAAATTTCTCAGCGAAGAAAACAAACGCACATGACTTGTATGGTTTTCAGCGTCGTCAACAGCGCAAGGCCCGCCACGAAAAGCTTCATCCACACGGAGTCTCGCTGGTTCACATTCGTGTAGTGGGCAAACTGCGCACACAGCACGCCCTGGAGAAACAGGTCCGCACCCATTACGAGATCCTGAGACTCAAACATCAGCTTGGTACCGGGGTAGCTGGAAATGGGCAGACCAATATGCCAGAGAGCGTAGCCTCGGCGGGAAGAGAGGGCATTTTAGGTATTTAGAGTCGGTGTAGACCAATATGTAGCAGTCGGGAGACTGGGACGGGCGTGACTGGAAGAAGAGACGGACAAGTCTGAGAAATCTCGCAATTGAGTACTAAAATAGTTCGGGACTAACCGCACAATTTGATATTCAACTTGGACCTCCCCGATCAATTTCGCTTGGGCCCTGATCGGGTGAACTTACTGCCAAATGGAATGCCAAGACCATCTTGAGTGCCGAGTTTAGCTTCGACTCTGGTAATTCACACAGACATCCTTGAAATATCCTCCTGAGTCCGGATACAGTGGGGAAAACCAGGGAAGTTGATTGATTCGGAGACTGAAAGTGGATTGATTCGGGCAAGACCCGTTTTGGCTGTCATTGCCACAGGGCCTCCCCGTCTCCCTTCAACACCCGAATTTGTGTCAGAGTCGGTGATGTGGCCGGAAGGAGCGTAGATACTGTAGTATTTTGACCAAATATTCAGGTTATTTGACAGCTGGTAGTGAACTCAACTTCTCTGGCGGTATGAGAGAGTTTTCAGCCCAAATACTAAGTAGCCTCAAAACTGTGAGATTTCTGCCGGCAACTGGTAACTTTCCCATGATTGCCCACAAATGACACGATTTGGTAACACTTCGTCACACTTAGTCCAAAAATTACAGTATCTTGCGTAATTATGGCATTCCAAACAGTTTCGGAGTTCTTGACAGTCAACATAGGCTTAATTATAGCTTGAGCGACTGAATAAATAGACTGAGTACCTACGTCTGGTCGCCCACCGGGCCACCCAATGTTTGACGGCCCTTTAGCACTTCGGCATTTTCATTCCTACCATAGAGGATACTCAAAGCCGCCATGTCGAGCGCGGGAGTATTTCAACTGTACGCTCCTTTGTAAAACCAACATCACTTCCGGTGAACTTTTGAAGTCCGGAAATGAAGTTCGTTTGTCCTGGGTTAGCCGAATGGTAATAGATCCTGGAAAGACTGAGGTTTTCCGATGGATCCAGCGAAGGACTTTGAAGGTGAGTAGGCAGCGAGACTTAATGTCGAGGAATGAGGCAAAATATCAAACCCCCCGTGCGATATTGAGGAGGAAAAGGACGACAAAAAAGTCCCGACGGAGGTACGGTGCCCATCTGGCTCCCAAGGTGTGCTCAGTCCGTGAAAAACGGGAGTATGCAGGATCATTCTGTGGTCGTGAGGCAGCTAGTGCGATCCCGATTGAAGACAATTGCGCATCTCGTTGATATTGCAGAGAGTGTACGTGCCTCGGTAGATAAATATTGGTCGTCCCTAGTGCCTTACAGAAGTGCGCGTGTGGCGGGGCTGCGGCGCAGGGTCATAATAAAGGTCCAAGCTGTCGTGTTGTCATCTATCAGTGATTGCCGGAGGCAGCAAGCAAGCAGATGGCTTGGATGGGAATGGGCGGAAAACGACGATAAGACAACGTAGAGGGCGGAGTTTCAGCGCGGGGAGCAAGAGGCAGAGCACCACAAACACAAGGATAATGCAACGATGGGGCCGACGCGCGAGATAGCGGATGACGCGGGCGGCTTTAGCGCGGAAAGGAGTGTGCATTTGCGGATGGGGGAGAAGATAAGGATGAGGATGGAGGATGACCTCCACTTCCAATCCGCGTCCGAGGAAAGGACGGTACACGTAGTCGTCGTCGTCGGACACCGCATGGGAGATCAATAGCGCGGGCAACAAGACGTGAGGAATATGTAGCGGTGAAGCGCTTGATATAGGTATATAGGTGGAGTGGTTCCCCGCGTACGCTTCAAGGCATTACTGTTCCGTGCGGCGATGCGTGGTGCGAATGGAGCTCGAAGGACTAAGCTCGTAGGCGGTGGGGTCGAGATTGCATCTTCGCGGTCAACGAAAGTAATGGCTTCAAGGTGAGAACGGGGCGCTGCGGAAGTGCTTCAAAGTTACTAGGAAGTTCTACGCAGAGTAAACACGAGAACGAGAATGGAAACCTTCCAAAAGATGCGAAACAGTCATTTGAACCCCCAGCCTGCAGCATTTCAGACCCATCCTTCCACCTGTACTACACCGAATTCCGAATTCAATAATCCGTGCTCTCCTATCTCTTCCACTTCACGCATACTCGTACACCCAGAATAATGAACTAAAAACCATGAGCGTCAACTGAATCTTCATTATCAATTTGAAAGTCTCCGAGAGGGGGAGGATGTCGTGGTGCAGATCAGATGCCCCGATGGGATCGTCCTCCTCTGAGCAAGATTTCTCAGTATCCACTATTTCATCACCTATCAGATAGAACACAAAGGTTTCAGTGGGAATAGGAATGGTGTGGCTCACCGCGCATGTGCATAAGCGGGAGATTGGCCTCTGGGGATATCCGATAAAGCGGCTGCTCAAGATGCCGCGCGACGTCCTGACTATCGGGATCAAAACCCTTGGCCTTGTGAAATTGGCGCAGTCCCGTGTACACGCTAGCATCCCAAGACCAAGCCCAGACTTCCGTGATGAGTCGGAGAGCTGGAAATCCGACACGTGTAGCGTCTTCTGTGCTGAGACGATCCTGCCCCGATGGATCGAAAGACCAATATGCAGGACAGTTTGGCCATCTGAATGATGTCGGTCCGGCCCTGAGATCCTTTGCTGGGCAAATAAATAGATAACCCCGAGGGCGGTCCTCGGTAGTCGCCGAAATTCGAATCTGGAAAGAGATCTCCTCCACAACGACTATTTCAATCATCGTTACAGGGAGAACTAAGATCAAGTGGATGGACTAGAAACGCACCATATTCATTGAAATTTGACCTGATTCCGAGACGGTTGAAAATGTGATTTGCTTGACTAATCCAAGAGTGGGGCAGCAAACTGGGGTACCACATGTTTAGCAAGAGGGTACTGCCCGAGATAGCACCGGATTTGAAACTTAAGTGAACATGAGTATCATATTTCACTTCTGTGACAAAAAAATGAATCACCGTAGCCAGCCGTCATTCATGACCTCTCCCTCGGCTCCGCACCAGCAGGGTCTGTAAATGCCTACATCCGGCAAGAATGCAATCTCAGCCGAGACGTCAAGTTGCTTGTTCGAGGAACAGGCGAGTACGGCACCCAGAGTCGCTGTCTCATTGGTGGATACGGTGATGGTTCTGCGCCTTGACAAATTCCAATAACATATCGAATGAAACTGTTCTACAGTCAGGGAATTAATGACCGTTCCCTCTCGGTCTGGGGCATTCAAGTAAGTGATTCCCTGTGGGTGGGTCATCACATCCAAATCGGAATACATGTACATGTAGGTGCGGATGTCAGTAGTCGGTACGAGGTCTGTGCACAGCCGACCAGTTGAACGACGTATCCAAAATGTGCATTTCCGCGCGGTCTGCAGTCATTGATATTCAAAAGTCAGTGGTGCCTCCAACAACTGGCTGAACTCACCAATGATTCTTGAACGACAGATTGAAAATATGTTTGCGCATCCTGGGATAGTGTCAGCGGGCCGACCAGAAGATAGACCTTTTCATACTTTGAACTCCGTGGCCTGCAGGCAAATTCCAAAGTTCAGCAAGTGGGAAATATAAGAGGCACGTACACAGTAGCCCCAGATGTATACAGTCAGGATAGGTGAATAGCGATAGAGTTCCAGGAAATGTCGAAAAGGTATCAAATCTAATTGAAGGTCATGCGCTGCCAGTCAGTCGTCTTGAAAAAATCCTTAGCTTACCGTCGTAAAAAACTGTGGCATGCAAGGTCGGCGAAGCTGTGAAACCGCAGAGCTGAATAAAATACGGATGGCTAACAGGAAACCCATCAAGATCGGAAGAGCTGTTTCGATTTCCTCTTACCGAAGCCGTGAGCATCGCGTAATATCCTCCCACCAGTCCTGCAAGGATTAATATGGGCAGGTACCAGGAAAGCGGAATCTCACTTCCTCTGCGCTGGCCCCAGCGTACATGGCCACTGTCATATTCCCCTCTAGACCAACTACTCTGGCGGAGTATACACGACGAACTGAACCTCGATCACGTAGGTGGCCGATGGTACGCGTTCCTCCTTCCAATCTTATTTCGTCTTGGAGACATATATCTCCGAGGGGAATCATTCGGAAGTCTGCATTATGAAATATACTGCTACCACATGGAGGCATGGGCGGTGCGGCAGTTTGAATGTTGGTGATGCTTGTGAAGGTACCGCCGGCCACAGCGAAGTGCTGCGAGCCAGAGAAAAAGGCGCCCAATCTGGATCAGGCGCCGTGAGACATGAGCGGCGAATGCAGTGAGAATAAGCTGACGCTGCAGATGTAGGATCCTCGGGTTCCGGTGGGAGGTGGATTCAGGATTCTCGCGCAGTTCCCTGTCCATGGTGGGCCGGCGATGGTGATGGAAAGAGGAAGTGCAGATAAGCGCTGATAGGCGCCGACCTAACAGCTTTGGCTTTATGATGCCGCCTGGCCAAACTTATGCAAACTAGGTCAAATAAACACATTCTCTCTTCCGTTTGTCCTCGTTTTCGGACGCGTGCGGTCGCTACGCTGGCCGACATTCTCCCCTAAGCCGTCGTAACGGCCCTCGGATCTTTCCTGCGCTGCGATAACAACTTGGATCACGCACCTCGAACGTCCTCGCTAGAAGCCGCATAAAGCAGCATAAAGCTGAGAACCGCAGGAGTACTGGTTGCAGGGCTGGGCCTGGGACTGCCTGGGATGGAGGGTAGTCCGGTGGCACTTTCGCGATCTTGGTCGTCGTCTTGGAAGGCTCTGGCTCCTTCTGCGTATAGAATGACCCACCTCATCCAGTTCCCCTAACCGCTACCGTCTACGCACCGCCCACACCAGCGCAGATCCAGCGATCCCCCTCACAAAATCTCATCTTGCCTAATCCGAACCGTCTCCAGCCCTCTACTCGTCCTACCCCTTCGCCTCCTACCGTTCTCTGTATCTTCCGTGCGATATTCCGCGATCTTCGTGGACGTAACGTAACGCACACGCCGCCATTGCCCCCTCTCTCGTCCATCGCACCCCGTGGCTGCCGCTCCCGCACAGGTCCGCGAAACAAGGAACAAAGTCAACCCCAGAACCTAGACCACGCCACCGCACAAACTTATATGCGCGCTCTGCGCGCTATTGAAGTATTTGCCACCCATCGTCCCGAGATCCTATCGATGGCTTTCCCACCAGCGAACAACGAGTGAGACTGATATCGCACCTTCAACGGCAGCGCCCGTTCTGCTCGGCGCGGTTACATGGTGCTGCGTTTCACATGCGATTAGGGCCGAAGGTACGCCTCCGTGCTTGATACGTATCGGTATCTGATCCTCGCCTTGTGCACCGTCAACCTGAATTGTGCCAGTCCAGACGTCATTCTTGGATCGATCTTGAAGGTGCGTATCCTCTTTCTACCTTCAACTCTGCACGCCTTGTGCGCCCACCTCAGGCTGCCGCGTCTTTTCTGTCCATCTCGCAGGTTCTCTTTCCCCGCCCGCTTTTATTCTGCACGCCCTCTTTCTTCTCCCCATCTTTCCCGGGACCTTTCCTCATCTGCGCCCAAGCGAGCCGAGTTTGATGTATGCAAAGTTACATGTCGCATCGGCGATTCTCCACATCCCCTTCCCTTCCCTTCCCTTGCACAGCCCGCTTCACATCGCCGCGCCATCCTACCCATGGGTACTTCCTTCCTTCCTATCGCTTATTACCCTCCTCTTGTCCTGCGCCTTTTCCTGCGCCTTTCCTCCACTCATCTCTCTTCCGCCTTCTATTTTTCGCCTTTGTGTCTTCCTTTGTCATTCTCTTCCACCGTGCCGCGTTGAACGCGCCCATGGTTATTCTGGTCCCCATTTGCGTAGCTTTTGGTTTCCGCATGCGGGATGCTCTCCGAATCTGAATCTCGTCACTTTCTTCGCTCCGAAGAGGACCGTGCCCATTCCCCCATGTGGAGCGACGCGTGGACGATCTGCGATCTATGCTACGCCAATATGCCATATGTACGCGTCTATGAAGTTGATTCCTCCTCTTCTTCTCGGCTTGGAAATTCGACTAGATTGGCTCCGCATGGCTTGCTATTTCATTCGCATTCGCACTTCACCAGACCGTTGATAGTTGGGTAGACGAATCTCCCGAGGAGTGTCGCGCACACGTTATTGCACCTCAGAGAGTAATCTGTGCGACAGTTCCAGAGTCGTTCTTCTCTCTGCTATGGCTGACTCCACAACTTGCACACAGTGCGAGCCTGCCGCAACCACCGAAACGTTGCCCCAATTCCTCACAATTATGGTAGTTGCCATGCGGCTGTTTTCAAACCTTTTTTTCTGCAGTCATTTCTTTCTGGGGAGGGGTTTGCAGAAAGGCCCTCTGGGTCACAGATTCACAATACTGTGAATCTCCCACCCTACTTGAACTTTTGCAGACACTGCGACGTCACTGCTTCTCGAGAGGATAGTGGTGGTGATTTACGTGTACGGATGAAATTTTTTGGTAGATGATTCTTCCGCGTTTGGTGAGTGCCTTGTGCCTTCGGCCTTTTGACTCGGCGGGTGGCCGCGCACTTGCCGTGTGATTCCACTTCTACATAGCTGCATAGCTCACGTGTATTTCATGGCAAATGGATGTCTTCTGTAGGCGGTATTGCTGACAGTCAAAGGCGTCACAGCGACGAGGTCAAGCGATTCCTGTGTGTACTCCTACAATATAAAAATTACCTCGGAAACAGATGGGTATTGACGCCAGAGCCATCAAAAGCACTGATCCCAGTGCAAAATTCGTTGCACCGAGCTTTGTAGTCAGCCGAGTTTTATGGGACCTGGGGTGATTACTTCCATGGCCTAAAGATATGTTCTACAAAAAAATCCGAGCCCAAAATCGAAGAGCTTGCGGACGATTTTAACACGTTGTCACAAGATGTCACAGTCATCTGCCCGCCTTTGATTTGTCACGCTCTCACATCCTACGGCCGTTCCGTCTCGTTTTTTGACCTCGATTTCCTCTTTAACATAGTTTATTATGCCATAGAAATGGATCTACAGAGTCCCATAAAGATCGCTTGGCTACAAACTTCAGTGCATCGGGATTTTTGCGCTCGGTGCAGGATGTTAGTCAATATCCATCCGTTTTCCTTGGAGATTTTTCCATATCTTACGAATACACACATGTCGGTTCGATTTGAGCTGCTTCCGATGGTGATTGGGCAAGAAATAAGCTCAAGCCAAATTTTGGCCACTTCTAGAACAACTGCTAATTATAGTAAGGCCAAATATAGTACGCGCTCAGATCTGGCGGGATCCATCCGCTTCTTATATCCGCTTTGGGCACATGGGGATCAATCATGACATCCCTGTTTCACACTCTTCCCCATTGGCACGTTTGTGTTCGCTTCACAAATGGAACTTACACGACCAGACGGAAATCTTGTGCAATTGTAAAATTGGCTGGCTTACAATTTTGTTAGCGAGGGTTCTTAAGATTCTGATCTCGGTAACGAACAGTAGTGGCGGTATTAGGTCGCGGTGTAACCGGTGTCTGGACTCAGTCTGGGCTTGTCAAAAAGACGACAAAAGGTCCGTGCGCGCACAGCCCACGCCCACGTACAAGTTGGTTTGTCGAGACACATGTCCAAGCCGCTTCTACTCAACGACGAAGCACCCAAATCCATACATCTGTGTCACTTGGCAGAAGGCAACGCAACTCCTCCGAGCTTCATATCTCGGCATCCCATGGACTCAAGGTTTTCACGCTTCAAGTGTCTTGGATGTTATTCTGGCATAGGCAGCCGACCATTCCCTAATGTCAATTCACTACTATCAAACCCCCGGATCGTCTTCGGGCATATATTCTTGACCCTGAATATCTCACTGTATTCAATACATTGGAAGATGTTATTTTATGCCTCAATTCCTGACTGCGTGAGCTCCAGTATATGTATATGGGGGGGGGAGGATTTATTATACTCGCGTGGTCCAAATGTCTGAACAACGATATATGAATAGGAGGCGGACGGGGTGACAGTGCCGGTCATATGTCCTGAAGGGGCACATCAATCTTAGCATAATCTTAAGATTTTTCATCTCAAGATTTTCTTAACCAGTCCCCGTTTGCGATTCCAGTAATGAATTTACGATGAAACGTTGAGACCGAAAAACTCGAGAGCTTTGAATCCGTTGGGATCAATAGTCTCTCCGCGTAAAATTGATGGGAGAATCGTCGGGTAGAAAGATGGAACTACGATGATTTCGGCAAGGGGAAATGCTTGAAGGATCAAAGCAATTATTGAGCTGTAGTCCATAAATCAGTCCACATATTCGTTCGACCCGCAGCCGAGCATCATGTTTGAGCTGGTTGAGCAGGGTCGGGAGAGCGGGGCTGTGTCTGATGCGCGCTTGAAGGGGAGTCGGGAATATTCCGAATGATGGGCTTGGCTAGATTATAGCACTCAGCACTGAGGCAGCAGAGTTAATTCGCGAACTTAGTCTATTAGAATCCATTCTCGGAAGTGGGAGGTAGTACTCCCAAAGTAGAATTGAACCACGGGGTGAGCCAGTGGTGAGCCACAAGCCAGGCCAGATTGATGGAGGTCCAGGTAGTAACGACACAACGTAACAAATCAAGCACCGCCCGAGCACCGGAACTCGGCGGCGTTCGCTTTATTGTGATTAGCGACGTGGCTATGCGAAATTCTCCAGAGAATTTCTCCAGTATTTCTCCCCAAGCGGATTCAAACTTCTGAAAAACTCAGTGACGCTAAGCCATCAGTGCAGCCATGTACAGTCTCAACCGCATCCTAGTTCTCACGGACTTCCGGATAACGGCAGAGACATAACCATAGTGCGGAGCTCTCCACTAGCGCTTCGTGACATCTATCTTACCATTTCTGCGGGTCCTATCTGGTGCTAATCAGAATACCGTGTGTCACGGAACTAGATCGCTCGTATCTAAACACCTTCCATGTGAACAAGTGAATAAACGGAGTTTTATCATCATCATTGGAAACGGATAGGCCCTCGGTCACTCGCTACTAGCTCCGACCAGAATCGAAGATTTGGATTGTATTACTGGGCTTGGGACCCTTGTTTTACTCTCTTCCGCAGCTATGCTAGTTCATAGGGAGTGACCGGAGGTCTAAGCGGATTGTCAGCCTATCGAGCCGGATGTGATGTAAGCTGTGGAGAGGGCGGAAGGAGGGAAAAGCCGGAGGACAAAAAAGCCGAATCGGCATTACCTCATATGCAGACGGCTGTCTTCTATTGAGCTAGCCTTCAAACTCGCCATCCTACTATAAGGGCCATGGCGGATCAGCTCGGACATGCCCCTTCCATCGTACTTGTATTGCCGTTATGATACTTCGGTAGTTACTTAGATACGTTACCTCACCTGTACTTTATTATCCCTTGATGGATATTGCCGCTTCCTCTTTCGCCCTTCTGCACCGCGACACCTACCACGTTATGGAATCCTTCACGCTCACAACTGGCACAGCTCTCGTCCTTGCTCTCTCACTCGCCATCTATCAGCTCGGAAAGCCGAAACCCCTACCACACATTCCGCACAACAAACTTCATTGGTTCACGGGCGACTTCCCATTCATTCTGCAGGTGGGGAAGGAGAAGTCAGGCTTCTCCTATGCTTTCGATGACATCGCAACACGCCTTGGACCGGTTTCTCAGGTGTGTAAGCTTAGCGTTGTCCAAGTCATCGGCAGTTATATTCCTTCCAGGTGGTTCTTGGACTTGGAGCATCGTGGGTTGGTAAACTCTTCGGCCCCGGGAATGTGATCGTCGTTGTCGCCGTGAGTCTTTATCCACCGCTCCTGGACTATATAAATTCACATTGATCGGTGGTAGGATGCGCAGGAGGCGCAGGACGTTCTTGTCAATCGAAGTGCCGAGTTTGACCGCTCAAAGAGGACCTCCCTCTTGTACGTTTACCACTCTATAAGTTCCTCAAGATGCAGCAGTGACTTTCTATCAAGGTTTGAAGCCACCCTCCGTCAGGGAATGCTCGGTCTCCCAACGGGGGAGCAATTTAAACAGCATAAGCGATAGTGAGTTTCCAGTATCGCCCCGCTGCTCCCGCCCTAAGGTTCCGCAGCCTCGGGATAACTATGACAAGCCCTTACCTGGCCCGCATGACCCCCAGAATGATAGAGCATGTGCAAGAATTGGTCGAAGTCTGGGCTATAGGGGCTAGTCGGCTGCGAACGGGATCCTCTGGGGACGTCGCCATCAACGCTATCGAAGACCTCAGACTCCACACCGTAGATGTCATTGCTTCGATCACGTTCGGTACATCATTGAACGGCACCAGGACGCTCTTGAATTACCTTGAGGCCAATCCCTCCGCAGGACCTTCTTCTCGCCTAGCAGTGCCTCAGCTCGTCCTTGATCTCGAAGTGTTGCTGCACACGATTGCGGATGGCGGAATGTTTCCAGTGCCCAGCCTCCTTCCGTGGTGGACACGAACCTTCAATCGCAAATGGTGCAGCGCTATTGGTAGAATCCACGCTGTCCTGACAACACGACTGCAGACTGCCCGCGCGGAGTACGCTTCGGAAACCAGGGACTCAGAAAAACCTGCCCCCCATAAAGCTGAGAATTTGCTTGAAATGATTTTGGAGCGTGAAAGGGAAGACGAGTATAAGGGGGTCGTGGCGCTCACGGAGTCGGAAATCGTCGACGAGCTGACGACTTTTGCCTTGGGCGGAGCCGAAAGTAAGCCCCAATCATACGTACGAGACTGTCTAGCTGATCCTCGTCGTATGCGAATTCAGCCACCCCAACCACCATGCAATGGGCACTCAAGATCTTGTGCAAGCACCCAGATGTCCAACGCAAGCTGTACCTGGAGCTCTTGGAAAAAATCCCTGCGATCCACGCGCGCGCCGACGTACGCCGAAATCTCGGACGAAACCAACCTGCCATACCTGTCTGCGGTGGTTACGAAGTGTTGCGATGCGCGAGAACTATAGCTGTTGTCACACGCATCGCGACGCGCGACACGGTGGTGCTGGGTACCCCATTCCTAAAGGGACCGAGGTACTGTTTCCGATTGGAATGATGCAACAGCTGGAGAGCGACGCGTCTAAGAATGTCACGGATGGTCTAGACTCCGTTCGCAGCTATTCCAGCAAGGGTGGGCGGAAGACTGGATATTGGTCCGCGTCGGACGTTCATTTGTTCAACCCGGACCGGTGGTTGAGGCAGGATGGATCATTCGACGCAAACGCTGGACCGTGGCTGCCCTTCTCGACCGGTTTCAGAGGCTGCTTCGGAGCGAAGTTGGCAGTGAGTATCTTGTGTGTTTCACCATCGCACGTACTAAATTTAACCTGTCCCAGCTTATCGAATTGCGCATCTTCTTAGCAATTATTCAGGTGAACTTTTTCTTCGATGCGGTGCCGGAGGAGCTCAACACGTGGGAGTCGCGTGAGGCTCTTACGAGCCACCCCGTTCAGTGCTACATCCGACCGGTTGCCTGGGATCAGATGGAGAACAACTAAATGTCGCCAAAGACCAGGGGTTTCGAGAGTTCAAAACAATACGGAGAAGGTCCAATACAGTAGTTTTCGTTTAGTTTGCGGACGTAGGTAGACAATAGATACCTTGAGCGCGGTAACGGTGCCCCTGACTGGGTTACATGTATGATACCAATCTTCGATCACTATTAGTTCAATTACGTCTGTCTGAAGCCTTTAAACTCCGACAGGACATCACCGAGTTTTGGCGCCGTTATACGTGGGCCACGTAGCACCACGACGTTCAGACAAACACTGCGTTCCCGCCCAATGTAGACGCACCCAGGTGTACGTTGTTCTACGTGCTGCGACATGTGTCGATCTGTGTTGATCTTCGGCTACATCCGGCAATATATGTGTACGCCGTGGTGTCGGTGTACGTGCGGCTACGTCTGGCGACGCGGTGTCGGCTACGTATGTCTACGTGTGTCGACACCTTAGATGCACGTAGACACACCTCCTCAATTTTTAATGCAGACTAACCCTGAGCGAGACCCGTCAAAGCCGTCGAACGGCCGGGTAACCCCGTCACCCGACGTCGACAAATGTAGACCAACTGTGTCTACAGGATATCGACACAGGTAGACAAACAGGTCTGCCTACCCTTCGTCAGACCCTCTGTCTACAAGGGGTCGGAACGCAGGGAAAGTGCTCACCCCCAGTGTGCTTGACCTTTAGCGATACATCGTCCAGTTTACAATCCATGTTGAAATGTGGTCTGTCACGTGTCCGTCACCGTTACTGTATCCTTACCCCTTCCGTTCGTATCTCCTTGACGCCTCGTTGGACTGTGTTTCCTTATGACCCCCTCTCCTTCCATAAAGGGAAGGAGTTTCCCACTCCTGGCGGCGGACCGTCCTTTCCGGTCATGTCCTCGCCAATTTGGTCAGAAAATTCACGCCATGGCACATTGTCGACCAAGAGGTCGAGTATCGCGTTATCGTACACACTGATCAACTAACGTAAAGGGACCCTCCCCCCCCCAAATGCGGAAGTTCCATCAATTGCCGTTCGTTCACCAGGACTCGTCTCCTCTCCTCTCTCATTGTAGTAGGGCTCCATTCTAATGCATTCCAAGCCACACACCTTCAGGTGCTCAAACTGAGGCCTTGTTCCCCCGAATGTCCTGAGTTGGTTGACCATTCCTGCTGACGAACAGTCAGAACGTGACTTATTACGAAAGTTGATCAGTGTGTCGAATCCAACGATCAACGACCCCTTGTTGTCGACGTCGTGTCAGTGATATTCAACCACTCGGTGGGTGCTACTGCATTGAATTTCAATCCCATGCAGGCCACTTTAGGTGTAGAAAATTAACCTGATCGACTCAGCAGAAGCCTGCATGACGCCTGATGGGCCGTAAGTTACTTGACGCCCTCAATTGGATGAATTGACACAAATTAAAAGTCTTAGTGTGTGCCACGCACCTGTTTCTTTTCTGCTCTTCCCACCTTTTGCCATTGCGAGCGAGGTGCTGAAGCAGCGCTGAAGATTAACGCAATGCTGATCCTTGTGACCCGACTTCCCAATTTGGCTTGGTGGTCTGATTTAACATGGGGACCGTTGAAGAACCTCTCTTTTCCATTCAACACAATTTAAACTACTCCAAATGCATTTTTGAAGCATTCTGGACTTATTTAGTAACTTGACCTAGAAAATTTTTTCAGCCCTCCTCGAGACCCCCCCGCTCCCCTCCCACCCCATATCCGAAATTTTAATGCCGACCCCCCTTGTTCGACTCCCAAGTCGATGCGCCCATTTGATCAACGTTGGTGGAAATATTCATACGGTCCTCTGCTGTTGGCCAGCTTCCTGGATAACTACTAGTACTTATATTGTACCATTTCGACCAGATTCAGCGGTTTGATTCCCGCTATCTTCAGTAGTGGGTCTTTGTAGTGCTTTCAAAAGAGTGATCGAAACGAGTTTGCAAGATTATGTCACCAAATGACGTCGTTTTGCCACATGGCCTTTCGCTTTGCTTTCGCTCCTTGGAACGTTGCTTGGCATCCAACCCTTTCTGTCTTAGTCCTCCTGTGTTTCACTTTCGTTGTTGAATAAATCTTAACGGACGAACCTGTATTCTGGCCGCTGAGCTCAAACCAGAGGAGTTCATTCACACTGGCAGCCACTCCCCAACATCGCGGAGATTCATTCCCATTGGACCCTTTTTTACTTCTACCTAACTCTCGCAACTCATCTGCTGTTCATTACATCTTATTCTAACTGAATTTTTCTGCCTGGCCTGAAGCCTTATACAACCTCATGTGATCCTCTACCACCGTCCCTCGTTTCCCACTGCCATGAAGACGACACATCTGGACATCGGGTACGCTGCTCCTTTTTTATGCAATATGCAATATTTCTAGTCCATAGGCCAAAGATAAATGGCGGGCTTTGCCGCGCAGTGGGTGGGCTACATTAGTTATTCAACTTTAACCATATCGAGGCATTCTAAGAGCTGAAGAAGAAAGTTTTGGAAAGTTTTTTTCGGAAATCAATTATGCAACGTCTGGACCACCATACATACGCGGCTATGTACTTTTTTTTTTTTTTGGAGCGTTTGGGATAAACGGCTATATACTTCTATTTGACAAGAAGCGACGGGACGGTGGTGTTTCAGAGGCAAACCGCCCTGGCTTGCTAGGCAATTTCAACCAGCCCCGAAGAACTTCTTGCCAGCCCTCCGGATTTTCCTGAACCATAGTTTATAAGAAAGGTGCCAATGGCCATGCGCCCCGGAAACTTAAATCAGTAGGGAGGAGGGGTCACCCTGTCAAAAAAAAAAATGGGGGAAAACCGGAAATTGGTTGTGGAGGAAAGAATTTTTGCAACAAGGTCCGAGCAAATGGTTCAGCTGCTAGTAATGAAAACGTGCAGAATGACTCACGAGGAAATCGAGTGGATGAAAGAGCTGGACGCTCAATGAGCTGAAGTTTGTTTCTTGCTTGTTTTGTGCAGTTCGAAATTTTCATCTGCTAGGAAATCTCAAGACAGAGTCAGACTCTGCGATAGTACTTCGAAAATAGATGCCGCCATTTATGCAGCAAAATTTATGTTGCTAAGATTGCATGTACATAGGTACTCGAATGAGATACACAAGATTATCTTTTTGTTCACTCGCTGCGCCGCCGGGCCCAAACCCACGCCAGAAATGGTTCAGTTATCCCTACCGTGAGCTTTTCATTCCCACTCCGCCTCCGAGCCGCTCTCAAGCTCATCGGACAACACGATTCCGATCAGCCGCCGCTCCTTCGCGAAGCGCTCCCGCACCTTGCACACCTCCTTGTCCCAGTCCGTCCGCACACAGAGCCACGTCCCAAAGAATGCACAGTATACGAGCGATATTGTCAGCCCAATCCAGAGCCCGTAGAGACCCAGGGCGATCGGCGGGTAGAACGTGAGGAAGATGCCGAAGGGGAGGCCGACGATGTAGTACGCGCTGCCCGAATATTATTACTGGTTAATGTGATCAGAGAGAGTATACCTGAGGTTCAGCAGCGCGCCAATCACCTGGTAGATACATAGAATGAGGACGAATAAGCATGCGAAAGGATTGTGAACTACCTGTTTCCCTCTTGCCCGCAGTATGCCTCCCGTAACGGCGGCAGTGCCATCAAAGAACTGGAACAGCCCGACGAGAGGAAGAATTGACGCAACAAGAGTCACGACCGCTGGGCATTTTCCAAATAAGTATTAGACAGACCAGAATGAATATAATACTGACCCGGGTCGTTGTTGAAAATGTATGCCCACGAATTCCGGAACACCAAAAATACAGTGCTACCCTTCTGTTCATCGCCCTGACACTTCATTGAATTGAGAAAGACCAACCTTGTCATCGTCGCGAAGACCAGGCCCAGGACAATTGACGCGTTGGCCGCGATCCTAGCTCGGTCGGCGAGTCCTTCACCGAGCAGGTTCCCGATGCTGATATCGGGAGTAAGAGATGATACGGGAAGATTGTGTTAACCCACCGAACGGAAGAAGCGATCCCGAGGGCAAAGGGTCCTTGATAAGCCGTCGAAGTGGAGACCAGGAGGACCGACTGAGTCGCCAATGCTAACGGACTTATCCTGCAAAAGTTATTGTGGAGCACGAACAGTGCAGACTGATTTATACATACTGGGAAGCGGCGAGTGCCACGAGCTCTGTAAAGCTTTAGCGCATCCGATAGAGCAGGGGTAAAAAAAAACAGAAATACCCCAAGCCCACCTAGCTCGCTAGTCAGATGCGTTGAAAGCGCCAGTGAATAAAGTAAACTCACCACTCGGAAGCTGTTTGCGCTGTAGGAGAATGAGGTCGGGCTTTCAAGACGAAGATGGAGAGCTGAGACGAACCGACACCCGCCATGCCTAAGTGGAACAAAATCCCGAGATTCTGGAAGCTCCGTCGGCAGACAGGATGCCACGCAGATTTCTGGTTCAATCTTGAAGAGTGAGGGTGGTAATACTTTTAAAAGCGGATGGCACGTACCGGTTCCATGCGGGGAGAAACAAGAGCGCGTATGCGATGGATAATAATGATACCAGGTTGAATGACACTGTGGAGTGTTTATACCTAGAACTGAAAGATGGGTTAAATTCGTACCGGCGGTGGCAATGGGAGCGCCGATATAGCCTAGGCGGAATGGAGTCGGGCCGAAAACTGGGTGCGAGGAATCAGATTGGAACTGAATCCATAATGGCGAGCGCACCAAGCAGCCAGTTTAAGAACGCGTTAATGGGTGCAACCATAATGATTATCCGAGTCGGGACCGTGAATAATCCTGTGAACTTCAGTCAGTCGTGGTTCTGAAAATTATTGAGGGAGATTACCTTGTGACTGGAAATATCGCCGCGAAATGGAGTTGAAAGCGTATGCTTGCACAAAGATGAGGCTCGAGCGGTACCCACAAAAGCGGAACATACCCGGCAAACCCAAAGAGACCCAGCGTAGGTAGATCGCCGACAGGTGGGCAACCTCAGGATCTTGCCGAAGCCACAGGAGAATGCGCTCCGCCTCGAACCAGATTGTGAACATGGGCTGAGGGGCGGCTTAGATCCAGATGAACAGGTAGAATGTTACGTACGACCAAGCTTATACTCATAACGACGACTATAATACAGTGTGAGCCTACATGTGCGCAGAGTCAGGGGCGAGGTATACATACCCATCCTGTGCGTCCAAAGGCCGACCATTGCTGGTTGTTGGGACGTCCAGGCACTAGGTAGCACCGTGTCCAAGGCGCTCGATAACCCTTGTATAATCGAAAATCCAGAGACGCTAGCGGTCATGATGCCGAGTGTAACTGCCGCCAAAGCAGTGGTGCTAAGATGGCCAATGGTAACGACCGAGGCCTACAGAACTAAATGAGCCAGAATCTGTCACATGGAGACATTCTTACTGTTGTCAGACTATACTCGAGGAGATGTGTTCTACGACAGTTAGCGAGACTTCTACAGCTCCCTTGAAGCAGAACCAACATACCCGAAAATAGGAAGTCCTGATCTCGTCAGCTTGACGAGTTCCTCGCGAAAGATTTTCCTGGCATCATAGTTAACGTTCTTTGGAACAGAGAGGAGGGGCGTATTTTCAGAGATTTGAGAGGGCGGAGGGGTCGACCACGCGTCATGATGAAGAGATTCAGCCATAGAGAAATGCTACGATGAATATGAATGGTGCTTGCGGATTTTAAGACGCTTCTGTCATTCAGTCCTCCTTGGTCACCAATCGAGCCGTATTTACCCCTCAGTACTTTAACCTCATGGTATGAATCAACCCAACATCGGAGAACGCTTGGTCCGGTGATCTCGTCACCTTGCTCGCCACGGCCGTAACGAGGTAATAGGGGCCCTGGGGCCCGCGTGAGGCCATTACGCCAGGAATTCTCCCAGAAAAAAAAAAAAGAGGAAAATGCAAGTGGGCAAAGATGAGACAGAATAGCTTTGAAGGAGGCCTGGTCGGGTACTAAAGTAGCCGAAGTTGCCGGACCGATGGCGTCGCAATATGGCCTATTCGAGGCTCACACCGGAATTTACCGATTTTCGCTTCAGCTGATATCGGGTGCGATTGTCAAAGAATCAATTTGCGTATCAAAATGGGCTGAAACGGCAGCCGATACGTCCTCGATAAGTATCACCTCCCGTTTCGGTCCATCTTGAAACGTAAATTGATTTACCCCGCATCGCACTTATCAGCTGTCAAAATTTGGTATTGTAAATCCCGGTGTGACTAAAATAGCTACCCGCTTCCATGTACCCTGTCCCCCCCGGTGTTCGAAATTTCCTTTCATCTTACCTTGACAGAATGTCACTTTGGCAATTGCTGGCAATTAATTACCCTCGCCAACGAACGCCTCTAGCGAAACAATAATACTCTGTACTGTACATCGGAAGACGAACCCTCCTGAAGTTTCTCGAATTTGGAAGGCCATCTGGTCTCGTCCCTTTGTCGCACTTCAATCACACTGAGCTCCCGATCCGGACGGAGTTTCATGGTACCCAACTCGGGACTACAATCACCGTCTGAGCACTTCGCAGTTGCACGCCACCCGTGACCATCTTGCGACTCGTGGACGGACGCCACAAAGTAACCCTTCTATCGCCCGATGCCGAATGTTCCAGTGACGGGTGCCACCCAATGTTTCTGAAGTGCGTAAAAATCGGGATAGTTGAAAAAAAAAAAACAGGAAGAAGAAAAAGACCTAAACTCAGCGGCCATCTCAGCGAGTAAAAATTCCAATACTAGAACAGTGTGGTCAAGATCTAAGCCGGTTATCCAACCGGGTCGCCCGAAATTCAAGCGGAAGAACTAGAAGGTCCTGCATATTTTTGAACACTTTATTAGTTTTACTTTTAGATCTTTCCGTCGTCTCCGCACTCGAGAGTGTGCCATCCGTCCTTGTCATCTGCGACACCCTGGGCCCTCCAGAAACGTCCGTGTCCACCGGGCTGCGCCTTTCGTCCCGCGAGCCCCTACAGGGACTCCGCTCAATGAGTTTGAGCAGCTCTACGATCACCGGGGCGACGTAGCCTTCGCGAACCGTTGTGAGGTCTAGGGTTTCAAGGGAGAGACTAGAGATGGTAACGGAAACCGTATAATCCACTGTTTAGCGCCGGGCGGTGCATCGAACCGTTTTGTACGAGAATGTAAATAGCGCATACACATTTGGGGAGGCGTACACCCGCGTCTGTCCATTTAGAACTAAACTGGGAATTCGGTACCTTGGGTGTGCATTGGACTCGATCAACATTGCTTTAGAACACCTCGGTGCAGTTGGGTAGACAGTAACAAAGAATGTATACAAACCAAATCGGCCCTAATCGGCTACTAACCCTCGGCCGAAGCGCGATTTAAGTTTAGGGGTTAGAGGGAAACGCAGATGTCGGCGACCCCAATGTCCGGTTAGTTCTTGAAGCAAATTAACGTAGAAAATGGAGGAGTTCCCTCGGTGGTCCACGGTTACCGACATCGACAGGCACAGAAGACGCACCGAACATAGACCAAGCGCAGTTATGACGGGAAATTACTGAGGCAATTTTAGCCCGGCGGCCGGATGATGCGACGAGGGGGTAGTTTGGACCAACTATTCTTGGCATCGGGATTTAATGTTTCCGCTACTCCAGGCCTTCCGGAAGCTAAAAAAGTAGGTTCGCCGGAGCGTTCCCAACGTCTAACCAACCTTCTTTGACAATTTCAGCAGCAATCGGACTTCTCCAGATTTTATTCATCCGGCACAAGCACTATCACCGGGATTTGCGAAATATGTGGCACAGTATCCTCAGTGATTTTAGAAAGCTAGAGGAAGCGTCGACACGCCGACGCTAAGGGAACCGAACAAAGTCGAACAGCCTCAGGGACTTTTATTAGGTATGACATTAGACTCTACACTGGGGTTTTCGCCCGCCACATCCTAATGCACATGATGTTTTTTTTAAAGTGCTTTACCCCACTCAACAGCGAAACGCACTAATGGCTTTTAAAGGGCACAGTCGAGTACGTCCATCCTCACTCACCAATGGCCTCTTTGCTTCTGCGCCTCGCCAGCCACGTCCTCTATGTTTACACCGGCCCCGCGCCCCCAGAAAAATCGGTCAATCCCGACCTATCTGGCATCTTCACCAACGGCGACGCTCCAGCCCATGCCCTCGACGAATTAGTTAAAGAATCCGGTGGCACCTGGCCCCCAAACCCTACCTTCGACAGCTCGTGGCCCGCCCCTCTCCGAGTCTACCATGCAGCGTACGAGATCGTGGCACCATTCTTCCCGGTGCTGGAGTCCTCGGTCAGCGACGCTAAAAACAGGCAGACAATCGACGCGATGCGCGCTCGCATTCGCGGACTGTTGTCAGGAGACCCCGACCATCACGCCCCGCCCTGTGCTGTTGATCTGAAATCCGTCGCCTCCATCCTCACGGACGCCGCGGCAGGATCGTGGTCTGGCTATGACGATCAGAGTCTGCAGTCCGCAATGCTGGGCTTCTGCGCATGCGTCTGCTTCTTGCGGCTCGCATACAGGTACGTACGCTGGGGTCGCCCGTTCTTCCTTTATTCAACGCCGTCGTCATAGGTGGGGCGTGTCCCCAGTCGTTCGCGAAGCCCAGATTGAGACTTCTCTGTCCTTCCCACCCGAGCTGGACGAGCCATGGGCGCATTTACAGCGTTATTTCGGATTCACGTCCCCGGGTGGCGGCTTGTCGACCTGCCTGTACTTCAACACGCGCGGCGCGGACAGTGACTTCAAACCGTTCTATTCTTCTGTTCATGGACTTCCTGAGCTTCATCAACGGACCGCAGATTGGGATGCTCGCCTTTTTCTCGAGACTGAACATAGGGTGCGTTCATTTCCAACCGTCACAGCCACTATACTGACACCTTCCCAGTCGCTTCCCATGTACCGCCTGATTGCATCGGCTATATCTGCCTGCGGAATGTATACAGGCGAATATCCGATCGACTGTCTAACCTCCTTGAAGGAAGCCAACGCGATATTCCAAAATACCTCTCGGTTCTTCTTCGAAAACATGAAGGATGCGAACATATCTCACGCTCTCTGGCTCGCCTACTTGCAGGGCTATACAGGCTGGGCGCTCCAGGATGACGACGGCGTCGTTATCAGCGGCGTCTCGGGCGGCCATTCCCTCACCATTCGGACCTTGGACGCCTTTCTAGGCATTAAACCAGCCCCGCCGGCGGCGGAGGAGGCGCTGCACTTGCCGGCGGCTCAGCGAGACTGGTTGAACGCCTTGCGAGAGGTGCGTCGTTTGATTCACGCCGCAGAGCACCATTGACTCACACGTGCGCAGTACGATATCCGCGCGAAAGTCCAGTCGGCTGTTGAACAGTGCATAGATGCTCCGGATTCAACCTTGGAGTTTTGGCAGGACATACGCGACGAGTTGCAGAAAATGGTCCAAAAGCTTCGGGTACAGTGAAATCCAGTCAAAGCGAATAGTTCTCATGACTGCATTAGCTCTGGCGCATGGGGCACATGACGCGCATGGTACCTTACGAGGGGGTCCATCGGCCTGAGAGGGTGTTCATGACCGCGGGGAGGTCTATCCCTCCCGCAGGCGAGGCGTCCGACGAGGCGGGGATGGTCAACCACTTGAAAGAGGTGTTGCAGGAGAGACTTACCCAGACCGTCTGAACTGGTATTAAAATGTTAAATACGTTTATTTTCTTGTAAAGTGTCGCACGTTTATGTATACAACGTCTCGTACCTCAGTGGCTTTGAAGGCTATGTTCGACGGAAGAATGTTGGGCAGCACAAAAGACCGAGAATATCGGATATGTGGAGCATAACAAAAGATATCGCAGAGACTTTTGAAAAGAAAAGAACGGTTAGGCACCGGGGAGCGGCTGTTGTGTGTGACCCTCACGTACCCAGGAGCCGCACCGCAGGAGCAGTTAGGCAGTGATAACTAAAATCCGACCAGCGTCTTGTAAAGTGAAATGGCGTATCTCAGAGTCGGGTCAGCGACGCCGCCAACTTGAAGAATATTTCGTACATTTAGCACGGTAACTACCGCAATAAAGGATAAGTGCCAAATCCACGAACACACACTGCGTTGAGCCCCCGCGTAGTCGCAGTCTGACTACCTGGTCCGAGCTCGGTCTACACCTGGTAGGCCAAGGTAGGCTAAGGTCCAACCTTTGCCTACGACTTCGACTACGGGGTAGTCCAACGTAGGCCGAGCTCGGACCAGGTAGTCAGAATGTGACTACAGAGGGTCTCAACGCAGTGACAACGCTCGCATGTTCCGTGCCTGAGAGTAGACTCGGAAAGCCGTCTCGAAGGGGCCCTTCGCTGCAAAATTGGTCGCGGTTGGCAGATCCTACAGCCGTCTGACAAAACTTATATGGGAGGAGCGTCAAACAAAGCATGAGTGGATTTTGAAATCGAAAACGTTGGTGATAGTGCACACTGGGGGTGGGGGAAAGCACGTTACATTACGCAAGCCGGTACAACTCGCGGATGCTTGGGTCTTGTAGAGAGTTCACAGTGGCACCGCATCCGAGGTTGAATACGTTGATGGGCATGTAGATCGGCCAGGAGTCTTCATCGGCACTGAGTCAAGACGGCCGCAAACATTGCGATTCCGAAAATTAGTGGTGGACACTGGGTGGCGAGTGACGCCGAGAAGATCCTCCGCTAGTCAGAGCATGTCAGCCAAAGCGGCGGCTGCCGCAATGCACCATTCCGCACCAGAATGCGGATCCGCCGAAACCGGCGCCTGGGCGCGAAGGACAGTAATTGCAGGATATGGATGCGTCGGAGACAGTGAATGGTTCGATTCAACGGCTCCGAGCCTTGTGACGACCTGCCGCAGTATTTACATAAACGCCGTCATCAGGCCAGGTCACTGTCACTGAATTTCAATAGCTGTTGGTTTCTCTAGCGCCCGAGAAAATACGGTGATCTGTGCCATGGACGCCATTGGCCAACGGAATTCAATGAAAGGGTACTCGGAGTCTACCAGCGAAAGTCCCAGCTTTGAACCAAATGGTGGTGCGTAGACGGGCAAGAAAGACCCTAGACGTAATACAAACGATTTCGGCTCCTGTGAACAAGTTAGATCCGTTACAGCATTTATCTCAGAGAAACTATTTGAAAACTACAGCTCCTGCGGACAAGCGGGACCGCGCATTCGAGCTTAAAGGAGGGCCCAACAACTAATAGACAGTCCCGTTATCGACACAATGTTGTTGAACAGTAAAACACCAGTGGAAAACTCCTTGACGATGGTGGGAAGACGAAATGACCCGCGACAGCCGCAGATGCCGACATGCCTGTAGTTTACCCGGTGACAGAGATTAATTAACCGTTCTTTAACAAAATGCTTCGCAATTCTTTGTAAATGTTTGTACTCTTCTCCATTTATCTGATTAACCGTTCTTTAACGAAATGCCTCGCGATTCTTTGTAAATGTTTTTACTCTTCTGCATTTATCTGATATCCTTCGTCTTGCTCTGGTTTCGTGCTCCATTTTTTAAGTTTTTTGCACGGAGCTGCCTCGATCCATCCCCATTGAGATCCTCAGCTGACCTCGGTTCATGTTAGGCAGGCTTTGCCGCAGCAGTCAAGGTCTGTGCAATAAATTTCAACAACAGCACAAACCCACAGTCACTCGCTTCGGTTGACCAAATATTCTAACCCATTAACCGTCCTTTAACCATTACCTCGGCGATTCTTTGTAGCTCTTTGATTGCATCCCCATACGGGCTAACTCCTCCTGTTCTTCTCTGTTCCTCCGCCACATTCCAAGACTCAAAAACCCATGAAATGCTGCGCCACAATGGCCGCAGCAGTCGAAGATCTTGATCTCTCTTCTGCACCTCTTTTGATCCCACTCCCATTTCCCCGGGCCACTCATTCTGAACTATGTATTCCCTGGTTCTATGCATTCATCGGGCCAAGACCTTGCCATCTTACCAAAGTATATGAATCTGAGCTGCTTTCTGTCCGGGGTCAAATCAACAGCACACAAAACCTGTTTCTATCAATGACGCAAAAATACTGAAAGTTTCGGCCCAGTTCAAAACCTGGTCTCGATTTAGCGTTCAATTTCTCGACAGCTCAAGCTCGTTTTCCCAAATGACCTTACAATCCTGCTCAATCTGCTCGCAGCCCTGCATATTCTGACAGCGGACATTGTGTTCCATCTGGTTACGATTCAGTTAATTTTATTATTGGTGCCGTGATCCTCTCAAATGGTCCTTGGATATATCCCGACACTGTTGGCCTCTGCTCCCAGCACTGGGCTCAGTTATCTGAGGTGCGTAGCCTGCCTTAAATATTCCCCAATCACCAACATTTAAATGTTGACAGCTCCTCCCACCGCGGCTGCAACCCAATTTCTCGCATACAATCCTGTCTGCTTGAAATTTCGCAAGCGGCTTGGTTCGGCATTTCAAGGCCACACGGGGAGTTTCGTGATTAAGACAATGAGTCCTCCGTCAGACTGCCTTCATCCTTTGTCGTTACTCCGCTGTATCTGACTCGTAGCGTGTAGTCAGATTAACCTCTGATTTTTCATCTTGGAATTGCCAGCGCGAAGCAGCGGCCCGTCTTGTCGCAGTTATTACATAACCATCGGAGTTTGAATTTGCCCCAAGGCTCTGCAACATGTCCAGCGCCCCCACTATGAAAGTTTTGGAGGCAAAATGTGTTAAATCTGTATTTCAAAGACACCTGGCTCTTCAGAATGGGTGATTTTGTCCATGTAGGAGCTCGAACGAAAAGGTTGCTCAGTAAGCAGCCGAACCATCAAAACTCGGCATCTTTGTTCTTGGTGTTTGTCGCTGAGACTTCGCGGGAGAAAAGACTCAATTTGAACCACAGAACTCGAATCTTACACTAAATTGTGGAAAGACACATTCTGAAAGCCATCTTGAGATCTGCAATTTTTTTCATTATATAATAAGTTAACATAGATCTCCGATCACGGATCACGGGTAATTGACAGACTACGACACAGCGAGGTACGAGCTCAAATTTTGTTGTAGCGTCTGTTTATAAGAGACTACGATATGCCGGTGGTACATCAGATGACGGAAGGGCGACATCATCGGCAACAAGCGTTGCAATGTTTCATGGGTTAGTTGAAGAGAGCACGAAAGCGCGAAGAGAAACCCTGCTATTATCAGCGACTGCCTAGTGGGCCAGTCTAGGTAGTGGGCCATTTGCATAATACTGTAGTATTTCGTTCAAATCGACAGTCACGCGTCACGCACCCCTGTCGATATCGAAAGTTGGCAAAGGCCCAAGGGTCACGCATCACGCGGCTGTTTGTCGAACCTCCCGAGCGTCACACAGGGCTCAAAATTGCCTGTAAGACCCAAAAAAAGCCAAAATTTTCGTTCCGATGTCGAAAATTTCGCTGGTGTCACGCCAAATTTTGGCTGTTGTCAAAATGTCGAATTGGTCTTTTGGGTCACGCATCACACCCAGTGTCGATTTGAATGAAATACTACAATACCAGGCCGTGCAATACATCAAGTCGGAATGTGAGACCTATGGCACGGTATGCGACCTATGAGGACTCCATACGTCAAATTTGGAGGCAAATGATGGCGGTGAGTGCGTCATTATAATGGCGGCAGCGGGCGTGTGAACATCATTTCTTATCTCCGAGCACCCCTTTGCGCTTTTTCCTGCCCATTTCTCTACTAATTCTTCACCGATCCACAAGGTCTGGGGCTCGTTCTCATCGCCTGATCTTCGGGAATGACATAGGCCTATAACATACATCAAAACATCTCTGTCTCGCCTCCTGGAACCTCACGAAAGACCTCTATCTGATCTCCAGTAGTCCACTACGGCAGCCGCTATAGTGACCCACCCATGGAAATTAAGCCCCTAGAACTTTGTAAGTGTAGTTTCAATACACAGTATTATCCCCTACCCCAGCGGTGGGCTTTCAGCGGCTCGACTTTCTGGTCACGGTGGGGTACATGTCAAAACCCACGAATTCCATTAGCGTGTATAGACGAGCTTTTTTGGAGGGGTTAGGTGTGTAGAGGCCATACTACAGTATACTGATTATTATATTCCAATACATCGTATGTATACCCTCTTTTCCGGCACAAATTCCGTCTGTGCTGTGTAGAGCACCCCATTCAATCCAAACTCCGATTTCACCCTTCAGCCTTGGCTTCAAGGCAAATGCTTACACCGCTGATATACCTTGGATTCATATGTTGGGTGTATATAATGGTAGGCTCATAGTACTTTTCTAATTTGAGATGCATTTGGGTGGCCAGAACGAGTCCGAACCAGCGATTTAAGGCAGTGGCCCACTACCCCGTTTTTTTCATTTTGGGAAAGTGCCAGAAGAAAAATTCGGCAGGTCCGGAACCCATTATGTAAATTCGCGGAAAAATTATCCATTCACTCATAGGATCCGTACTTTCCTTCAAGTGCCCATATATTTGTATTCACACCAATCCATCTGTCCTCACAAGGTCAAAACCACTAAGGTGGCCCAGTACTGATAATTACCACACTGCTGGCAAGGGCCGGTTCAGAACTTGGTTCAACTGCCGCGTTCAGAGCGGAGGCCCGACCTTGAAGGAATCGAACTGAGGAAGCATGAAGTAACCGTCCGTTCTGAAGTTGATATTCAACCGACGATGAACCTCAGTGGCGAGAACAAGTCAGAGACTAGTCGTCGTTGCCTATGCAGAATATTACTGACCACAATAGGCATTCGGCAAGCTACCCAACTTGACACTGGGATTTTTAAAGTTGTGCAGGGGTCGCCCAGAGGAGACCACAACCGCGGCTGATAGGGCTGTAGTGAGGAGCCTGGCACATGTCAGTCAACCGTTTGCTTCACACTCAGAATCTTTACCATGTCTGGTTTCGCCCGAGAGTCAAGGATTATAATTGGCGTTGAAATGGTTGAGATCTGTGAGTACGATGACGATGTCAATGCAACACGGAGCCGAGGACCTGACGATTACTGGCAGGGATTTTCTAGGTGGCGGATTTTAGTACCTGCACCGGTGCACTGTGGCTGAACTGGGGACAGGCCAGAAGATTGTTTAAAACAGGCCAGTGTGCGTCTGGGAGTCCAGTGACATTGGGGAGCATCGTGACATTGAAGCCAACGATTCCGGGTAATTATCGATATGGTCGCCGATTTTGTAATCACATTGTGGCGCACAAAAGATAAGCTGGAAGAGAGTCAGACGAGCATTCACAGTGGATAAATGAAACTATTAAAGCATTTTTCGCAGAATATTATGTGGTTGGTGTACCGTGGGCTAACAACGTGGTTGATTGTGTTCCGTGGCCTGTGGTTGTGGTTAGCCGACGTTCTTCCGCGGCTAGCCGTTAGCCAAAATTAGCTGAATTCTGACGGTTTGCGGCTGAATATATATTTATATGGATGAAACAGGGCTTAGAAAACAAGGTGCGGTATAGTTGAGTGGTTGGAAGGTATGAATGAGTGTTACCAGGGAGATGATGAACTTTTGCCTCTGCGTGAGTACAAATCTATTCAAGGCTCTAACCATTTCACAGTTTAGATGCGAGTTTGTGAACCTCGCCTGATGCTCGGTCCCTCAAGCGAATCAGACGTGTTGATGGCACTCTTCCATTAAACCACGGGGAGGTATCTGATACTATTATCGCCGCAGAATGTTCTTCCCCCGAGCCGAATTCAATTTTTTCTTCTTTCGATCTGCAGCCGAGTTTTGCCAACACAGCGGAGGCAAGGAAAATCACTGGCATGAACTTTTTGGAACAGATTTTTTCTCTGTCCATTATCAGTGAGACTCGGCATGTCACAGAACTATTTTCAGCAGGCGAGAGAGTGAAGGTAAGCTCGATTAAAGAGATCCAATTGTATAAGCTTCATTCTGAGCCCGAACAGCCCATACCGATGGGAGTACTGGAAATCTATCGTCCAGGATCCGGCAGGGCAGGAAATACTAAATGAGCGATGTTCTCGCGGAACAGATGTTCGAAAGAACGGGTAGTAGGGACAATACACTACTCACGTTTACTCCCTCTTCCAAGTCCATGGACATGCGATGCGGACTCCTCTGGGATAAGAATACGATTATATTCTATTATAAACAATTATAAGCTTAAAATTATGATTAGATATCTAATATTAAGGCCTAGATTTATGGATGGTTGCATTACATTACAGTACAAATATGTTATGGCATGGGGGTCAGCAGACCAGATTTTCCTGCTGATTTTAAAGGCTAGAGGCCTACATGGAACAGGTTAGTGGATACATGAATCATTAGAAATGCTCGGTTCTATAGTTCAGAAAAGACAGGTAGTCACTGTCTAACTTCCACACAGCAATCCTGTCCATGAATCCCGCACCGTACAATCATTCTCGGGCCCTAAGGAGTGTCATACTACAAACCGAATTTTGAAGGGTGAAATCCAGATTCAATAGAATTAAATATGATTAAATTACGGTTACATTAGATTATGAATAAATATCAGCTCATTATATTATGATTACAGTACATTATCTCTGTGAGCCGTATTGAATCGTAATGTTCCAGCCTTGAGATTCTAGATGGCCCACACCGCCGATATATTCAGTTCGTCTTGCACCATGGTCGTAATGGCGCATTTCAGTAAAGAATAATGTAGACTGCTCCCGAGTAGTTTGAGCTGTCTTGTAGCCTGACGCCCCTCCATTCCTCGTGTTACTTATGCTTGGTGAGGAATGGCCAATCATATCACCTAACGGGTTTTCTGCGATCGATGCAGCAGCGAACTGGATGCTGACCACATTTATTTGGTGTAGCCCAATGGGTACAAGTGGCACCAGTGAGCGAACGTGTCAGACTTTGAGATTGAATTTCACTCTCGTGGTGAGCAGGGGGATAGCGAGGTGTACAATATATTATTTTCGACGATGGGTTCACCAAAGCCAATTAGTCCACAATTCAGTCGACAGCGAGTGGGGACCGGTTCTGATTGTTTGGCATCTCTCAAAGCTTACTGGCTAGGCGGGACCTTCCACCTTTAATTTAGGCGCCCTATTAGCGGGATAGCACAAGGTTTGCTGCCTAAATGGGCCCTGCCACCGCACACGTCGTTAGACATCTGGTTTAATTTAGGCGGACTGCGAAACACTTCAGTCGGCCGTGCCTGGAACTTTTTAGATCGGACCTGTTTGTGCCCCTAATTGCAGGGACTCAGCCACTAGTGCCGTTACTGCAATCTTTTTCCCCAAAATTACAAGTGCATTATTGACGAGCACGACGGAGGCGGACTAACACCTGTGGCGGCGTTTCTCATCCTTCCTAAATGGCCCAAATCTCTCCTGTGGGGAAATCTAGGCGAACGTCGCCGGCAAAATCTGAGATTCTGTCATTGAATGATAGATTATCCGACGACTCCGTCAGCTGTGAGCCGGGGCAAATCAATCTTTCTGCACAATATCTGCCAGGCCTGGAATGATTTGACGAGTAGGCCGCACGCTAAAACCGACGCTTTAGCTAGACAGAGTTTTTCTCTGGAGAAAATACGAGCCATGAACGAGTTTAATTTAGGACAGGGACGGATTTCCAGTGGCAGATGGCCGGGTCAATGTAATTTCGCACTCCAATACACATCAACCGATTACTGACTCCGGGGGCAGTTCTCCTCATCATTTCCCGATAGCTCAAGGTTTGCTGCCGAGGACTCGGGGAAAGCCATCGCCGTCACCGTCGCGTCTTGTGGGTTAATTTTAGGGTAGCGAAGGGCAATTCCCTGGCGATAGCTGGGTAAACCCGGTCCTTGACTGTCCGCGGATTATTCCGCCACTCCATGAACAGCCATACCGACTATCCTCACATCCCCAAGATGGTAGATCGCCAGTCCCTGTGCTAGCAACTTGTTGTTGATTCACCGAGCAGTGAGAACAATATCGTGTTTAGCGGGCAGTTTCAGTCCGACAACCAACTACTGAATCTGGCGCGAGGTGGCGCGAGGTAGGACTGGAGATGACGGCAGTTCCCGTTTGCGGATAGCAAAATTTGGCGTCGAAACTAGCTCCACTGTCGTGAATGCCCCGGATTCGTATCGTAATTGTAGGACACATTAGGGCACGCACCGATTGGAGGAGCCAAGCCAGCTTAATTCAGTCGCTCGCCCCAGAGCTGCCACGTTGTCAGTCGGTGAAATATATGTCCGCAACATTCGCCCGAGTCTTGGGGTATAAAAGGCCTTCATGGTCGCCCCCTTGCCCCCCATTTTTCCATGCTCCAAATCGAAATGGCCGCCGCTTCTCCTATTCGCGCAATCCACACCCCGTTGACCAAACTCTTGGACATCAAAGTGCCCATTATCTTGGCGCCGATGAGCACTGGGGCCGGCGGTGTGCTCGCTGGTCAAGTGGCTCGGTACGGGGGCTTTGGCTTTATTCCCGCCGGTGCGTCCATGATGCTTTTTATGAGACGAGTGCTCATGGCCGCTTCAGGTGACGACACGGTTGAAAATCTCGAGAAGGAGATCCAAGCCTTCAAGGATGTCGTCAAGCCCTCGCCGGCTCAGCAGGTGCCGGTCGGTGTTGGCTTCCTCGCGTGGTATCTCGAGGCCGGACACACGGACCTCCTCGTCTGCGCGCTTAAACTCAAGGTCAAAGCGGTCTTGTTCGCTTTCAGCGACCACATGGACCGCTGGGTCAACTTCGTCAGAGGTTACGACCAAGCTTGCAATCGCCGCACCATCATCTTCATCGTGGTCCACTCTGCTGAGCAAGCTGCCGCCGCTGCTGAGCTGGGAGCCGACGTCGTTGTCGCCCAAGGTTTGAACCTCATTCTTCTTTGGCATGAGGTGACTAATTTATTGCTAGGAATCGAGGCTGGTGGACACGGGGCGAACTATGCTCCTCCCCTCATGGTCCAGCTTTCTTGCGTTCAGAAGGCCATTCCCGACGATGGACCCCTCATCGTCGCCGCTGGAGGTATTATGACCGGCTCTCATATCGCTGCCCTCCTCACTGCAGGCGCCCACGCTTGTCTCCTCGGCACTCGCTTCGTCATGGCCAATGAGAGCTACTACACTCCGAGCCAGCGCGACGTGATGGTAGCTGCCAAGTCCAACACTGCGACGGAACGAACTCTTGCATTCGACTATATGGTTGGCTCCCTTGGATGGCCACAGGGGATCGATGGAAGAGCACTCAAAAACAGTGAGTTGCTCGTTAATCCATTTTCACAACAAGCTCACAAATTCGCTTCATTCCATCAGAAACCACCGAAGAGTTTAATGCGGGTGAACCTCTCGACGAGATCCGAGCCAGATACGAACAAGCGGAAAAGGAGGGCGATGCTGAGCGCATTGCAACTTGGGCTGGCCTTGGAGTTGTTTTGCTTGAAAAGACCTCGGAGCCTGCCAAGGCATGATTCAACGAATTTTTGACCCATGCGTTACTGACCCGTTTCCCTAGGACATCATGTGCGAGCTCGCCGAAGAGTGCTTCACTCGGCTCAAGGCCGTGTCCATCTCCTTGGACAACTAAGAGTAGGACTTTGTGGTTCACGAGAAGAAAGGAGTTCGCGTCGAAATTGTTTGTGCAACTATTTCAGAATTAATTTATGCTCGACTTGTCCGATTGTTTGTGAACCTCAATCGATCCTCTATCATGAAGTCCCTTAGCCATATTCTCCGTGGCTCTCATGTTGAACGTCGCGCTTCTCATCGCGAATTATTTCCACACTTGGTCATGTGATCGCGGTCCAGTGCAGAGGAGCTAGATAAACTTGTTGCATATCACAAAGTTTAGAAATATATCTCGTATCTTACAGAGATGCTACGAATCAGTACATATGTTTGCCGATCACCTTCACTTGTTGTTTCTTTCCCATCCAGCTTTCTTCTCCCTCCAAACTCCTTTGTCTCGGTCGCCTCAAGGTTTTTCTCTGACGATTATTTTTCAACATCATAAATTAACCGTGTTTTAACTATTACCTCGGCGATTCTTTGTATTTCTTTGGTTTCATACAAATATTTACCTGCATAAGCGCAATGTTATAGCCTGTTTAGCTTTGGCCCTAACATATTTTGAACAGCGGGTATTAGAGTGGCAATGACCACCATTGGGACGAGGGGGCATGAGGCGCAAAATTTGTACCCTATAGCTCGTAATTCCGCGCCGGAACTTCGGGTAGTCTCGCGAAACGGGACAATCCAATGCGCGTCTCTCTACCTAATTTGGAGCTAGGAAACCAAACATCCACCGATACTAGAAAGAAATTATTTAAAAAGATACACCGACAAGTACGAATGACCTCTGACGGAGTCGAACCGCTGCTTCACCAAGGCTCCCGAAAATTTCGAGCTATGGAGTTTTCTGCCGCGATCGACCGTGATCTACAAGGGCCTGCCAGTGATCATTCAAGAAATGAATTTAGTTATCTACGTGAAGCTTGTTTTCTCAACTGGCCATGGATGTTCCCTTGCCCAATCTCCTGCGCATAGCACGCTCAAAAGACAAAGAATAAAAAAAGCACAATTCCCTTCATTCAACATATTGTCCTCGGGCGGAGTCGAACCGCCGTCTCCCTGAGACTCCGGAAAAAATTGAGCTAATAAAATTCTGAGGCGATCTGACCGTAAACTACGAGTACTTGCTCGACCAAGACGTGAAGCCGGCTGTGGTGATGCCTTCTTCCACGATCCACAGAGCACAGAGCGCTAGCATGCGGTACGCATCTGCACTCCATAAGCATTGAGGTTCGGTCTTGCTGCAGTGACCCCGTTCGAGTCAAGGCGAGGCCGTTGGCAGCATTCAATCATTTTTTCTGTGTTAATATTATGTTATACGAGGCACAGCACTCGTTTCTCATCTCGTCCGCGCAGTTACTTCCCGACTGGATCAGAATAACGCGGAGTGACTCCACAAACTTCTCTCCGGACAGTGGAGTATCCAGATCGCAGATCCACAGCGCAAAGAAAGGCCCGGTCGCATACGGTATGCATCTGCCCTTGCTAATGTCAGTATGAGCAGACGACTCGCTTCGACTCCGAGCTGGGCTACCAGGGTACAATAATTTTTGGTCCCTATTTCATCTCATCGATTTACATTTTGGGTGTGGACACCGTCATGTCATTGTTTCCTTAAGGATCGATTATGTACTGAACCGGAATGAGTTGATGTCGATTAATTATTTCTCCACTCACGGTTCATAGGCTGACATATTCTTCCAGAATTCACAGAGCCCTATAGCATGCGGTATGCATCAGCGCACGATCATTTGGATATAGAATTTCTAGTTGAGACCCCGGTCGATTCGAGGAGGGGCCGTTACACGTATTTGCGATTTTTTTTTGTCTCCAATCCATCGGATCGAACGTGTTTTCAAAAAGCCTGCAAAGAGAATTCCTACGCATATCTCATGAGACTAACCGCCCAGCCTTTGTTTTTTCAACCTGAACGGGATCACATGCGATACGTACGATGCACGTGTTCGGCACGCCGGCTCACCCGCGCCGCTTACGGTACGCGGCTGATCATCGCTCCTCCACGAATACTCCCGTTCTCTCTTTCCTCCCCCCACCATGTCCTTGCGCCGACTCTCGCTACACCCGTCCGCGCTGAGCGACGCCGAGCACGCCTTGTTCACCGCCAGTCTTGCCGACCTCGCAGATATCGATCCAACTTCCAATGATGCGATGGATTGGGACCGGATAAGCGTGAGCGTACGCGAGGCGCGCGCGTGGATTTGTGGACGGTATGCCTCCCTGGGGACTGGGACGATTGACGAGGTGTGTTTTTGTCTTTTGTTTTCTCTGTATCACGAACGGAAAATCCGATGCTTACAGATCCTGCGCCTCTTCCCCGCGCTCACGCTCGGCGGCGGCACGTTCTTTGCTCTGCTGCGATTGGTCCTGCACACGCAGGCTGGGAGTCCGATTGACCGTAGTATGGCGTTCGTCCAAGGTAGGTTCGATTACATTGTGCGGGTTAGCCGCGTCCGTCGGCGATGTATCCTGATTCTCATCTGTCTTTATCTCTATCGTTTCTGACATAGCCCCCGTCCCCGCTACAAGCCGCACAACCGCATCGAACCCATTTCTTCCCACACCCGCGCCCTCACCCGAGTCCCGCCCCCGCCCGCTCCGGCTGAATAGTAGGCCAACCACACCCAAAAAGTATAGCGCTTCGTCGGAATCCAGCACTAGTTTGTCATCTAGATCTACCTCCACTTCTTCTTCATCGGCGTCCGCATCAAGCTCCGTCCCCGCGCCACCGCGCAGGCACGGGCACGGGCACGGGCACGGATACTCCTCTTCCCTCTCCGCCGCCCCCGTCGCCGCTTCACCACCAGCAACAACAAACTCCCATTCCCATTCCATCTTCTTCACGAGCTCTACCCGGAACGTCAACATCAACGCCAACGCGAGCGGTAGATTTAGCTCTGTCGTGTCCCCGGCACCACCGACGCACCCATTGCGCCGTGCTTCGGCGCATGTGCAGCATGCGATTGCGGAGAGTGCGACGCCGGGAGTCCAACTTGGGCGCGCGCCCTCGAACGCGAACCCCTTCCGCGCGGCCTTCGGTGCGCCGCCCCTGCCCCCGCGCCGCGCCTCGACGTCGAACTCCCCGTATGCTGCGAGCGCCTCTGCCTCGCATTATTCGAAGTCAACTTCGAATTCGCATCCGCGCACGGCACCCCCCACGCGCTCGGCGTTCGCTGCTTCTGACGTGTTGGTTCCTCTTCCTCCTGCGCTGCCTTCTACCTCCAACTTCAACTCCACCTCGAACTCCTCGGTGTATTCGCTCCACTCCGCTGACACGTTCGAGTCCGCGTCGCCGTTTAGCCCCGTGAGCACGCAGTTTGCGTTCGTCAACGGAAACGATAACCAGAACGGGTCGCGACGCGCCTACCCCGCGTCCGCCAACCCGCGGGTGTCCGCCTTTTCTACCTCCACCTCCGCCTCCACCTCTGCGTTCTCCACCTCACTCTCACTAGACAACGACGAAGCGGAGAAAGACAGAGACAGAGCAGAAAAGCCCCCGGTACACCCGCACCGGAGGGGGACGAGTGGAGGGAGCGAGACGAGTCATCACGGCTCCGATTTCAAGTCTGATTTCAATACGGGCTCAGGGGCGGGGTCGAGCGCGACGAGATATGGCAACGGGAGGCGTGTAAGGTCTGACTCTTCCTCCGCGTCTACATCCCCCTCCTTCACCTTCGCTTCCAACAGCGGTGGGCCGCTGCCGCTGCCGCTCGCGCTCCCCAAAGCCCTCCGCCGCACCCTAGCAGGCGCGGGCTGGGTCGGCGCGGAGAGGGGGGAGAGGGAGGGTTGGTGCGGGGTGTTTCTCCTTCTCATTCGGAAACGTATGCTTCGGATTCAGACAGGAGGGCGTATGAATATACGGGAAGGAGTGGGAGGGATGCAAGAGGAAATGGAGATGGGGAGGAGGGGGAAGAGTGGGGTGCGCTCTGACGCTGTGACGTGGTGCGTGGGCGTTTGGGGGCGCTAACCCGTGCTTTCAACTCGGGTGGGGCTGATACTTCGCCTCAATTTCGGTGTGCGTGAGAGTGATTCAGCGCGCGGAGGACGAGGCGCGGGATGCACGTATCTAAGCTGAGTCTGATCTGATATTACTATTACCTTAGACTAGACCTACATACAGTAGGAGGGGATAATGGATTTATCGTACACACCGCACGCGGATGTGGATGTGGATTCGGTGGACCTTGCTATTCCCAAGTTCAGACTGGTGGGCGAGCCCAACTTGTATACATACATGCGGTCAGTGCTAGGAGCAGCCAAAGTGGGGAACGTACGCGTGCGGTCAAGAAAATAATTAAATATGGGATGGGACGTAGATGCGCATGCGCACAAAGATGGATGGAAACACATATGTACATGTCCTTCCACTACGCGTCGAACGGGCCCGGGAGTCGAAAAGGAATTCAAATTGTCGTCGCAAAAAAAAAACAAGAGGTTCAGACACGCGGATGTCCCCGGGCGGAGTCGAACCGCCGTCGCCGTAAGAAATCCTACGCACCACTGCTCACTGGAGTACAGGAGTCTGCTGTAGTCTGTGACCCACGAGGACCTACAATTGAAATGTGTGGCCTGGTGTATGCGGGCGCGGTAGAAACATATGAATATATGAACTCCTGCTAAATAATAATACCAGGCTGTGAAAAGATATCATCACAAAATTAATGGGTGTTCCAGAACCGGCCATGAGCTCTCTCTTAATTCTTCTTTCTGGTCCTTCTATAAAGGCAGTCACCGAGTCTTGTACCTCGCAGCAAAACAAAAAAAAAAGCCATCAAAAAGCCATCTGGATAGTGTACTCTGTAATGTCCCCTGGCAGAGTTGAACCGCCGCCTGCCCAAGACTCTCAGATTCCACACGTTTGAATGTGTGGCAATCCACCGCGATCCCCAAGGACACGCTCACTCAGGATCTGAAACCGTGTCCGATACCACCGCCGTCTGTGTCTCAGTGGTCAACAACACGTTCCAATCTAACTTTCGTGTGCTCAAAGAAAATGGATCTCATGAAACGCGGTGTGAGGGGGAAAAACGAAAGCATGTAGGAATACCGTGCGGGAAAAAGATACCCATTTCCTGACCGTGCATCTAGGTTCAATTCTTGCCAGCTGCCGCCGTTGCCTGGAAAAACCAATCACACCAGAATCGCATTTCTTCGGAGAGCCTCAAGACCACTTGCCGGTGGCGATCCATGGATCATTGCGAAGCAGGCAGCGAGACATGCCCTTTTTTCTGAACCCACGGAGGTTTGGAGATCTTATGTGTTCCTGACGTCTTTTCGATTACTCGGTGAGGGCTAATCAATCCTTGATTCTCCCGCAAAGTTCTTATTTTGGTCTACAGCTCGTTGTGCCGGCCAAAAATACGATCACCCAAATGACATTCGGTTGAATGATGTTCCTATCAACCAGATCGAACACGCAGACGACATAATGACGGCGTCCTCGTGCCCTCCCGGATTCCAGATGCACCTGAATGGATTGCAGTCATGGGCAAACAACAACGGCTGCGAGACATCAATCCCCAAATGTCTGTATCAAATCTTTGGGCCGCGACAAAAGACATCCCATGTTTCACTTGGGAGGGAAGGCTATACAGCAAGAACAAAAGGCTCGCTACCTGGGAATCTGGTTTGAAACTGGTTGCAAATTTATGTGGAGAGAACAATACCGGGTCAAGTCCCGAAGGGCCTCGAAGGTAGCCAATTTAATCTTGGGACTAGACCGCTTCGTTGGCAGCCTGCCTGTATGGGACTTACGGACTCTCTATATGGCTCGCGTAGATCCCTACTTGACTGCCGGTTGCGAGGTTTGTCTGGACATTGAGGAAAAGAGTCTCAAACTACTCGAAAAGGTACAACTGAAATTCCTTCGGCGGATGCTTGGAATGGGTTCTCGCTCCCTGAGAGCTGTTTTATTCTCTGAAACCGGTATCTGGCCTATCAAATATCGGCGCGTTTATCTGGCCCTCAAAATTTGTGCTATTGGATAGGCCTGGACCATAATAGGCCGGCATGGAATGCTCTCCAAGAATCGCTTACTCTGGCGCGCGCCAAGAAGATCTCCTGGGTGAATGACTTACGGATTATCCTCTCACGCCCCTACGTGCCGGTTGAACTTGACATTTCGGGACCGCTGCAAATTTCGCTGATTGAGGAGACAATGAAACTGGTGAAACTATCTATGGAGGCGTGGATTGATAATGAGATAGATACATCATCGCGCACCAAAGACTTGTTGACGAGCCGGCTCGAATTCGACAGTGACAGTGGAAAACTGGTCAAAAATCACTCGATTTCAGGCACTATCTACGCCTCAAAACACCGGATCATCGTCGCGCATTGACACGCATGGTGCTATCGGGTCATAGTCTGGCCGTGGAACGTCGGAGATGGAAAGAGAGAGGCAAGCTCGTGGTTCCGAGAGAATGGCGCAAATGCAGGTTCTGTCAAGAGTCCGTCGAGGATCCGGCCCAAGCCATGTTTATCTGTGACCACCCAAAGCTGACGCAAGTACGAGAGGTCTTTCTCAAGGATCTGTGTCAAAAAATTCCAGAACTTAAGGATGCATTTACCGATCTGATGACCTTCTTCAAAGCCGTACTTTCTAAAAGGGAGGCCACTCCTTTTCTCGGAAAACTGGCCTTCAATGTGCTCAAGATTTACGATGCCACACCCATGCTTCTACTGGAACCAACAGCACCTTAGGCAGGACCCGAGAGGCGGGATCCTATAAACCCATGATGTCGCACATATCTCCCGCGCTGGCGCTCTGTGACCTTCGGTTCTCCTTTATCTTTGGCTGTTTTTTCAGCCTGGTTTCGCCTCTTCGGAGGCAAACCTGAGCCTATGGCTCTCCCCAAAAGTCCTTGGGTCTACTTCTTTGGAGGCAGATGGTATGCATGCTCTTGCAAAGGGAAAGCCGTCTGACAGCTTCCAGTGGACTGGTGGACACCAGGGATTTTTACCTGGGAGGAGAAAACTCCTCCCGTACACTTGCGTACTCCGCTTGTGGTCAGGTCCCACGAGGTTTTAATCAGAGGTCCAGCCATTCAAATGGCCGACCAGTCCCCAGATTGCCAGTGTCTTGTATGTTTGACCCCCTGGAATAGAGCTGTGCTCAGTTGGCATCTTGTAGAAATCTGCAAGGATAACCACCCATACAGTACTGCATGTTTGTCTTCCGTAAACTCGCAGTTCAGCTTGTGGACCGTGCGAGTATAATATATACCCCCCCCCCGATACGGAAATATATATCCTGAATATATTGAAATACATACGAATACGATACGGCGCCAGGACCTCTGGCTGAATATGAATACGGTAGAATATGAATACGATATGATATGAATATAATACGATATGGGCCCAACCGTATTCAAATATACTTGAATACAGTAAAGTATGAGTTTGGCCGCCTGGGGACCTTGACGGCGCCAGTTGGATCATCAAATCCATCCCCGGCACACGAGTCTAATCTGTTCTGATGTCCTTCCAGCCTGTTACTCCGGTTCGGATCCGCAAGCTCCCGAACATTGAACCATTCGGCCATCAAAGCCGGCGTGATGCTGAGGTTGAAACTCGCCAACCTGTGCCGGAGGTTGTTGGAGGCAATCTTGAGGTTAAATCATCCATTTCACACACATCCAGCTTGTGTGGTTGGCAGAACTCTGCCGTTCTGCCAACTGGCATGGCAGAACGGCAGGCAGAATGGCAGTGTTACGCCTACTCCGGTCTAAGCGCGGAGTGAGAAGTGGGTGTGCGAGGTGGTCCAAGATGTCCCAAATCCAACAGGTATGTGCGAGAGCTAACAATATAAAATTGGGCATACGAGCGATGCTGGGCGATGACGAAGGCTATCTGAGCTAACGACAGTGTTCGAGGACGAGGGCTATATGAGGACGGGGCTGTGAGTGACATGCTCGAGGACGAGGCTAAACAATACGAGTACGAGAGCTAGTGCAGATGGGCTGCGGAGGACGACAAGAATCCAAGAAGGAAAAATGAAGTCTATTGCAGTGGGGTGCGGGAAGATGGTGTACAGGGTAAATAGGTCGAGTATTTATAGGGAGCCGGTGTATAAAACCCATGGAACCGGTAAATAAAGGAGTCCAGTTGAGGCTGTGCTGTACCATTGGTTACACGATAGGAGTTGCGGAGTTCCTCGCCTGGCAGAGGAGAAGGCGAAATGGTGGTAGAGACCAGGGAGTGCACGAATAAGGGGTGAAGGAAGAGGAGAACATAAGAGGGAAATATGAGAGATATAGGAGAGGTGGGGAAACTACGGAGGAGATAGGAACCGGACATGTGGAATTGGGAATACAGGCTGAGGAGTATGTGGAATAAGGATGGAGAACTGCAAGGGGAGCTAGAGGTAGCATAGGAATGATATGGGAGAGGCAGGAAGGATACGGAGTAAGATGGAGAAAGGGGGGGTTGGAGAGGCGAAGAGACACCAAACCGTGGGAACTCCGTGTGGCGCGTGGTGTGTCTGGACCAACTCCGCGAGTATCAAAACCAACTCCGCGAGTGTCTGAAACAACTCCGCAAGTGTTCCGTGGTGTGAGAGTTTCCGTATGTAGCGCGCATTGGTGCGCATCAGCAGAAACTCAGGGGGCTCGGCAGAACCCGGCAGAACCTGCCGCTAAAATAGTGAGACGCGGTCATGTGTCGGGTATATTTCCCATTGTTCGAGAGATTTCTATATAGAGTATTCCATGCCACCCTAAAGAAAATCATCACCTCTTCTCCTCGTTCCACCATGGCCAATGAAACAGGTCGAAAGCCTGCTACATTTAATGGCCTTCACTTCGATCGTCTCGAGAAGAAACCGGGTCGCAGCAACCGCTGGTATTACAAGTGCAAATATTGCAGTGATTTACCCAATATTGGAGAATCCCATTACCTGGATCTCCCTCTCGGTGGCAATGAGAACGACGGCGACGGTGAAGGGGACATCGTCGAGAAAGCATACGAAGATTTACAGAAGAAACTTTCCGATGAGCGTGAAGCAGAGAAAGTTTCAAACACTCAAACCGCGTGCGAACCTGATGCATTTGTTATTCGGAGGGAGATTGTCGATTTTACGGAGCTGGATTGTGTCGACCGCGGGGAAGTCAATAGAGAGTTTGCGGTGGAGCCACCCGGTGCCACCAGATGGCTCATCCGGCATGCGGTGCTGGGTGGCTACGTCATTTGGTGGCTGATCGGGTGGCCTGGGAAGAACTTTTGTTGACCTTTTATACACACTATGCCTATTCAGACGTGTGCCCGTGCACGTGCGTGCACTGGTGGAGTGCTGGAAACTAGTACTTCAACCCCTTCTTTGCTGCCAAACTCCGAGAGCAACCCAATATTGAGTCAGACAGTGAAGTGTGGACTCGAGAATGGCCTTCTGCATAGGTAGAGAAAGCAGTAGTATTCAGTGAGGTAGTAGGCACTCAATACATGCCATAACAAGCAGGCAACTGAACGGCCACCAAATGACGTAGCCACCCAGCACCGCATGCCGGATGAGCCATCTGGTGGCGCTGGGTGGCTCCACCGCAAACTCTCTAATGAAGCAGCTAGGAATGTTGTCGACGTCATTGGAAACGATGCTGGGGGGAGCTGGGACATCGCAGATCTCATGTAACATGAAAAACATCCGAAATATTCGCTTTATTACTAATAAATACCCTGCCAATTCTGCCGTGTTCTGCCACTATTCTGCCCTGCAGTTCTGCCGTTCTGCCTGGCAGATTGGGCCAAAAGTGTTCTGCCCCCCACACTACATCCAGCCCCTGTTTCAGCCCAATTCAACACATTTTTTCTGTGCAAGGTGTGGCGAGAGTATATTTGAATATATTCAAAATATATTCATATTCAGTTGCAAAAATATGAATATGATACACTACAAATACGATACGCACCCGGAGCACTGAATACGATATGGATATGAATATGATATACCATTTGCCGTATCGTATTTGTATTTGGCCAGCACTACAGCTCGTTACCTACTGGCACATGTGCGCGACTTTCTCTGTTTGACTTTGAAGTTCATTCTTGCTGTTCTTCGCTAAACGCAAGACATGGATCTGGTTTTTAATTCCAGAAGAATTACAAACAGCACTCTAGACTCTAGTTAGAAAGCGATCAGATTACTGTGACCATCAATGAGGCAGTCACGGTCACCCACCTTGATGCCAACGACCACTTCACCCCCTATGCCTGAGGAGCTTTCGCCCAATAGATATACATTCCGCAAGAAACCTTCCGATACCGCTATTGTACCCATTTACAATCATCTAGTCTCGCTCCGTGATCTGACCATATCTGCGCCACTGGAGTCGGGCACGCAGTTTATGCTCGACTTGCAAATCCCTCTTCAAAATCCACATCCAGGAGCACGGCAGGTACCGAAGACATTCACAACCGACTGCTCGCGATCCGGCACGGCTGAGCTGCAGCTCAATACCGCACTGCAGTCGGGGTTGGACGGGTTTTCCCAGGTGTGGACGGCCACAGTCGTCGGTGTACCAGAGACGTGTCTTGTCATGAAGATAATTCAGCCCTCCCTCTGTCTTCTCCCAGATCCTTCCAACTTGCACTGGCGTGAGGCTTACTACGACCCTCGGGATCTGGCGCACAATGAGGCTTGGGTGTATCAGAAGCTCGTGCATCGACAGGGCCTGTCCATTCCATATTTCTTTGGGGTTTCGATGTGAGCAGGCCTCTACGGCTTTCATTTTTTGTGCCTGATCATTGAACTGTTCAGATTATCACTCCGTCTCGGGAGGCCGCATGGGCCCTTGTCCTCGAATTTATCCCAGGCCTCACGATGCACGACGTCGCAAAATCCAAGTCGACAGCCGCTGTACATGAATTTGTGAGATCCGGTACCTCAACGTCTCCTTTTTCGACTGACTTGCACCAAATTAGTGCATTCTCGGTTTGGAAGCAGTGAGAGAATTGGCGCTCAGTGGCTGGACCCTCCGCGATATTCGTGGCGCCAACTTCATCTTCACCGGTTTACCCGGTTCACAAGCGGTCGTTATCATCGATCTGTACGGCGCAGAGCACGTTGTACCACCTCCATCGCCGGAACGTCTTGCCATCGTGGACGCGAAACGATTTTTTGACACGTTCCAAAGCCGCGTGACCGACGACTACGCCGGCATCCACGACTGGGCTAGGCAACACCTGCCCCTCATCGTGTGGGATTACGACTATGACCCTGGTTCCGAAGTGGATATGTAGTTCCTATACTCATACCGTGAATAATACTAATCCCGATGATTCACAATCCGATCGCCTGACGCACGTACTCGGCCGTCAAGTGCATCATGAGCTGCGTTCCCCTGCCCATTTTGCGGGGTTCAGAATAGCCTAGGAAGGCCTTCCAGCTTTACCTACAGCATTGCGCACTGATTCGGAGTACAGCAGACCTTCGATCAGAACCCAGCGATATTCCTGTCTCTGGAGGCAATAGTGAGCCTCGTTCCCTATCTCCTGGTGGCGTTTCAACTACCACTGGCGCCCAGAAGTACGATGTATGAATGTGCGAAATTGCTGGGCGTCCCAATGCTGTTGACCTTTCTGAGGCGTCGATGTTGGCCAAGATTTAAAAGCCCTGAGCTTCTGGTTCCCTGAGGCTCCGTCAAGATCTTGTGGTTGCAATTAATACGTTGAAAGCTGAGAGCTTTGTCAGGTAGTTCGCATCCGTGGCCCCGCCAACCATTTTGTATCTTTGTTTCATAACATCTGAACGGGCTGCTCCGGTGTATCGATGGGGCCAGATACAAAACGTACTTATACAGGCTCGCTGAGAACCTGGCTACCCAACCGTCCCCAGCCAAAGAATACCAACCTCAATGTACCCGAAGCTTGTTGCATTTGACCTCGAGTGAGTCCTCCACCACGTTACGAATTCGACTGAGGCCGTGAAGTGGGACGTTTTGGGAGTACAAGGGAGGAAAACTCCGGCTTCTGCCGGAAATTGAAAGTATACTGAAGGACCTCGTTCGCCGCCGTATCAAGATTGCAATCTGCTCCAACCACGACGATGAAGATGAGTGAGCTATTTTCTTTTGATTTTGCGACTGGTAACAAGATTCACCAATGGCGATCCATCCAGGGCAGAAAAATTCTTCAAAACCACACTTGTTGATATCAATGGCCAACCTCGACGCCTGATGAAGCTGGTGGAACCCGGGTGTTTCATCATCCAACCAGGTGCGCAGTCTAAGGATCATCCAGATATACTAAGTATACATCTCGAATCTGCAGGTTGCACACTTCGAGGAAGTTCACGGCCAGACTGACATAGACTACACGGACATGGTCGGTCCCGGGTTCGTAGATTCATCTGCTGCGCTAACGTTTGACCGGTGGAAGCTGTTTTTTGACGACCTCACGAAGAACAAAAACGTCGAATCCAAAAAGGGTCAGTCTTTCGGCTACTTGAATGTTTCTGCTAAAAATCTTGTCAGAGGTTACATTCGCCAAAGTGGGTAGCCAGGGCCTCGACTGGGAGAAGTACCAAAATGGATTGCAACGCTTTGCTCGCCGCCAAAACGACAGCAGCGAGGACGAGGAAGAGGATGAAGACGAAGACGGAGACGTACGTGGGGTAAATTGATGGCCGCCCTCGCTTTTGGTGAAGCGGGGGGAGGTGATCGGCAGTTCTACGTTTATCGCCTCCCACTTCGCCGCCCGCGCGCCAAATTCACCTGTATTTGAACAGATGTACATTACTTACATTCCTCCTTCTCTTGCAGCGTGCATATCCGCGGGGTGCACGTCTGGGTTATGATCAGCACCATTATTCACTTGTTTCCTTGTCATCTATTGGATTTGGTTGGTTCTCTCAGGCCGTCAAAATGCATATCGGAAAATGAGGTGCTACCAAAACTGGACCTGGTCATGCCTTACAAGGCAGTAGTCCACCAGCCAACGTTGTGATGACAGGAACTGTCAATCATGGAATGATCCGAGTGTGTCTTGTTTTCCTTTGTAGCCTGCATTAGTTAGGCCCCCGGTAACTACCTACTAACTACCTCCGCCAAAAATCGAAATTTCACCTTGATTTACTCTACGAATTTGGCCTTTGGAGGACTGTTTTACTCTATTCCGGAACAATATTTATCCCAAAAATTCAAAATTTCTCCCGCGCCCTCGTATTTGCGGCCAAAGAACTCGCATTGCATAGCGGAGACTTCGTTGGTGAGTAATTGCCCATTCGAGCAAGGTTCAACTAAATTTTCCTAGCCCCTGCCAACAGTGCATCTCAAAAAATTTCCGCCTGCGGCACGATTTACTCTATGGCGGAGCGGCGGGACTCGTTCACGGGCTGTTTTACTCTATATCCTGATGCGAAAAATCGCGATTTTGGGGCCTTGATTTACTCTATCCCGGAGGTAGTTCCAAGGTAGTGTCCGGGGGCCTCATTAGTTATTAGGTCGCCAACGGTTTCCGCTTGCCCGTGGATCTGCCGACCGATGCCGAACGGAGCTATCGTATCATCGGTCCGACATAGCCTACAGGGGGACTTCCGACGAGCATGGTTGAAAGAGCCCTACGCCTCTAGGATCCGAACCGTAGTTCGTCAAATTGCTCTCGTCCACAAAACAAACAAGGTGGATTAATACGAGTCCTCGTGGTCGATCACCTCGACGCACGTCAATTATCGTGAACCTAAGTTACCCCACCGGTTCAACTCCGCTCGAGAACATCTCTTCGGACTATCTTCTTTTCCTGCATTGAGTCCTGGGCTGGTCGTACCATGCTTTCTTTTTTTCCGTTTCATGAGATCATTTTTTTTTTTCGTTTGAACACACTCAAAAGCTCAATCGGAATGTATTGTGGACTACTCCTCTCCTATCTACGAGACACATACGGCGGTGGTGTAAGAAACACAGTTTCAGCTCCTGAATAAGAGTGTCCTTCTTGTAGGCTTGTACATCGCGGTGGATTGCCTTGGATTCGAATATGAAAGTCTTGATGAGGCAGCGGTTTGACTCCGCCCGGGGACATTAATGTATCGAGTTAATGTTTTTTGTTGTTGCGAGGTCAAAACTCAGAAACGTCGCGAGATATCAGTCCATGCCTTTCACAGTATTGGTGAGGCATGTGTGCACGTAGAGTGACATGCAGCGTTCTGAAGTTCCTTTTGACGTTACTAACATAGGGCAAGGTATTCAACCTTGGGGGAATGTACCATCACCACCACATAGTGTCTTGGTCCAGCGCGTCCTCGTGGATCACGGTAGATCGCCCCAGATTTAGAACAAAATCCGAATTTGGGGGAAGGCGGTTCGACTCCGCCCGAAGGTTGTATTCATGTTTTTCTTTTTAAAATATATATATACTAGCAGTGAACCCGTGCTCCGCAAGGGAATGTTGGATCAATTGAGTCAAACACCAATAACACTGATGTCCCCGGTACAATAGAAATAATGAAATCATGAAATAAAAGATGTTGTGTGGACCGTAAAACTGCAGCCGGTTCAACCCGCACCCATAGGTAATTTCAAAAGATAAATCATGAGCAAACTCAGTCGGGTTACAACCCGCACCTGTAAGAAAGTAATCTGCATTTCAACCCGCACCCGTAGGGGATTCCAAAAAATAGATTTAAAGCAAAGAGCAGAAACTGTACACATGAATCCAATAGTTTCAGCCCGCATCCGTAGATGGGTTGGAGAAATAAAGCAGAAATTTTGCACCC